>CM062816.1:1533490182-1534160182 GCA_031772625.1 Pinus tabuliformis
CCCACATTTTCCTAGAACCATGGTCCATCATTTAGTATCGTGTCCATTTTTTGTGTGTGTCAAATTGTACAATGAAAAATCCCTTAGAGCATAAATATATGTCGTAATTTGGCATCCAAAGGGTTAAAGATTCATTTATGAAGAGCCTCCACATTAGTAGCTTGGGAGGTACTCTAAGCCTTGAGGAACAAGGGTTTGGAGTAAGGAGCTCCACAAGTGGCCTTATGGGCTTGAAACCCAAGCCTAGGGTTTTCACCCAAAGTTGTTGGGAGAAAACCATGACGACATTTTGACATGTGATGGATGGAGATGATAGAGGACTCCAAGAGCATCAGACGCGTTGAAAATCATGGAAATCTAAGTTGTAAATCTTGAGATATTAATTTTTGAAGTTAATGGTGGGTTTGATCAAGTTTGGCCTAATGTTAGGATACCTAATGACAGGATGTACAAGCCCTAAAGATAATCGTTGGAGACCTCTCTTAAGGTTATAAAAAGAGGCAAAGTGTGAGGTTATTCCTCACATCTTAATTGAATTCATCATCAAAAGAAGCTCTCAAATTAGTGTGAATTTATGGCAAGGAAATATGAGGTAGGGAGCCACATTTGTGGAGATATTTTCTCTGTTTTGGGTTCGATTTTCTTAGGATAATGAGCCGTAGCTCTAAGGCAACTAGTGAGGAGATTTGAGGGCAAATTTATGATTGTTTTGGAGCAAACTTTCCTTGCATACCAAGCCGCAAATTTTAGGTGAGATGAGTGATTATATTATGCATGTTTTGGGTATGCATATATATATCTATTTACAGGGCCACAGTGAGGGGCTTCTACAACAACAGTTGGGAGGTGAAGTATTAAAGGCCAAAAGGCCTAGAAAGGCCCTCCTAACTAGGTTGCAGTCTTCTCTATGGGCAGCGAGGGAAAACAAGGATATTCTCCTATTGTATTGGAATTTTTTGCAGTGTTGGAGTGGGAAGATTAGTTGTGATCTAAGTTGACTGTTGTAGGGAGCCTTTTGGAGGTTCCGAAGGTCTACAACAATAGCTTGGATACCTTGCAACCAACAGCTGAAGGAAACAACATCATTGGAGAAGTTTAGGGCATTGGTTTAGGGTTGGTGTGTGCCCTAACTAGTCTTGAGAATGCATAGAAATTGAGGTCAAATAGGTAGAAACTGTGAGTTGTAGATATCACCTTATTTGATGGTTGGATGCTAGTTGGATGGGTATCCTAGAAAAGGACACTTTGGAGAAGCATGTTAACAACCAAGAGGAAGGGTTACCATAGTAGTTGGATGCCCTAACCAGGAGCAGATTCTACAACAAGGATTTGTCACTCGTGGTATGTTGGAGGGAAGCGTGAGAGTGGACCAAGTGTGGATAGTGAATTGTTCACTTATGGTCTGTTGGAGGATAGCGTGATAGTGCTCAAGTTGGAGCCTGGTGTGCACCACTTTGATGGAAAAAACTAGCTTCTAGAGTGTTAGTTATTGACCTCAAGGGTATGATCATCCAAGAGCAGTTTGAGTAGCCCTAGACTTGTGTGTAGAGAAGGACATCTACAATAGAAGATGGGAAGTCCTCCTAGCCCATGTTCATTGTGGGAGAAGGACATATTACAGTGATAAGTGGAAGCCCTATGTGCCCTATGTTAGTCTTCATTGGAGCAGCACAAGAAGACTATAATCGGTTGAAGTCCCTGAGTAGTTGAGGAGCACCAATGGGTAGTTTTGAGTTGTTCACAAACAAAGTTGTTAAAAACTCGATAGGAATCTCGATATGTTGCGCCCTTGATGGACTAAGGCACAACTAGTGAGCATATTAGATAGCTGAAGTTTAATGGCCATATGGACTTGGATCATTGATAGAGGCAATGTTGCAGATCAGGAGTCGAAGGACCGAGCAGGTATAGGGTATGACCAAGAGGAGCTGAGAGAGCTTGCTATAGCCAGATGGTCAGAGCATCTTGTTGAGGGTAGATTGGTTGTCAATGGATTGGCACTAAGCCCCAATTTTGTATCTTTGTATCAATGGATGTATGAGGGTCATTATCCTTGGTATGGGATCCCTAGACTGTTGTATTATTTTGTTTGATTAATATAACGAATTTAGGTTGAAAATTTATAAAAAGTTGTCGATATTTGTGCACGTATGATTTTCTGTTGTTTATATTCCATTGTAATATGTTGTGATATTTGGTTTGGTAACATCAATGATTTAATATTCTATCCTAGACACCAAAATCATGGAAAAACAACATAGTATCAGAGCATGTTTGAGCTACCTTGAGGGACAGTGAATCAGAGGGTGCACAACGAAGCAACTTAGAGGGAGTCATGGGTGTCTAGATCATGTAGCAAAGGGTTCAGATGAAGGCATGGAGATGTGGTCTTGATTGGCTTGGAAGTGAGATTGGTTGGGAATTCTGGTGGATTGGTGGTGATCCCAGTGAATAACATTTTGTTGTAGTACAAGTTTTTGATCATGGACTTCCCATGACTTGTCATGGATTGTTGGGCAAACTTGAGGTTTGCTTTGGCATGGACGAGATTAGTTTGATCGAGATTGCTTCATGTGATGGACTAGATATTGGAAAGCTAGCTTCTTCATTGGATCATGATGTTGCATACTCATATTTGATCCAGGAGGATGAGTTCTTACAAAACTGAGCCACTGGATATTGTGTAGGCTCAGAGGGAGTCTAGCCTCGGAGGGAGCAACCTTATGGAGGTTTGGGATCTCCAGGTTCAGATGAGATGAGGCAGAGGCACTACCGAGATTGCAAGGTTCGTCTACAAAGTATGTTGTAGTGATGGATGCCAGATGGGATAGTTTCGTCGAAGATGATGATGGAAACTTCCTAGTTGTGGAAGTAGCTCCCTTGATAAGAGGGAGTATTTATTTTTGGTAGCTTTAAAGGTACTCCAACCCTTGAGGATCAAGGTTTTAGAGCAAGGAGCTCCACAAGTGGCCTTGTGGGCTTGAAACCCAAGCCTAGGTGTTATGCAGAATCTACGACTGCAGACATAAGTATCTTCCCTAGGCTTGGTGGATTGACCTAGAATAATAGAAAGAAAAAGGAACTAATGTTTCCTTAAAGTAAATAGATAACGGGATGAATCCTATCTGGAATATGTCGTATGCATCACTCCTACTTTGGCTTGAACACTCCAATCGCTATTATTAGAACCTACACATTTATATAACACAAGCCAATGATCCACGAAATCTATGTAGCATCATATAATCACTTTATTCAATAGATGAACATGTTATTGAAATATATGAAACCATAACATCATATATAGGAAAACAAAGAACTATTTGCATTAATAGAAATGTAGTGAGTTACAACCAAAAATAGGTGTTGATCTTGTACAGAGCTCCTCCAAGTTGAGTTGTCCTTTCTTTGTGACAAAGTGCACCTATAATCACCCTAATGCATGGGAAGATATCTCTCGCATCAAGAACATAAGGGTAGAATCACTCTCCAAAACCCAACCACAACCAACCAGGTGCTTATGGAATGTGGTAAATATATATGAAGGAGAGGTAGTTCATGAATTCTTATCCATTTTCCAATCTAGTCTCGAGATCCAAAAGTGATGGGAGGATGAGCTTAAGGGATAAGATGGTGATCTCTCCAAGTTGGAATCAGATTCGAATGTTTATCCAAGGTAAATGGTTGAAACAACCTTTGGAAGCTTATGGAAGAGGAAGCTTCAGATTTTTTTTTATTTTTATCCTAAATTTTTAGAAGCAACGCACCCCCATAGTTATGCAGGGTGAACCGCATAACACCTGAGAGAAGGAGAGAGTGCATTGCAACACAGTTTCTCAGTTATGCAGGGTGCACTGGTCCTTAAAATCTTGGAAACTCAACAGTAAAGAGCAAAAACTCAGGCATTTAGCAGAGTCATGCTTAGGGATTTGTGCAAGGATGATGAAAAGTTGTAAAAGGATGTTGATTGATCCAGGTTCTAGGCCTATATACCAGATGTGACAAAATTACCTATAATACTGGGGTTTTTCACCCAAAGTTTTTGGGCCAAAACCATGATGATATTTTGACATGTGATGGATGGAGATGATAGAGGACTTCAAGAGCAACCAGACACATCAAAAATAATCAAAATCCGAGTTGTCAATCTTGAGATATTAATTTTTGAAGTTAATGGTGGGTTTGGTCAAGGTCGACCTAATCTTAAGAGACCTAATGACATTATGTACAAGTCCTAAATATATTCATTGGAGCCCTCTCTTGAGTTTATAAAAAGAGGTGAAGTGTGAGGCTATTACTCACATCCTAAGTGAATTCATCATCAAAAGAAGCTATGAAATTAGTGTGAATTTATGGCAAGAAAGTATGAGGCAGGGAGCCATATTTGTGGAGATATTTTCTATGTTCTGAGTGCAATTTTCTTAGGACAAGGAACTGTAGCTCTAAGGAAACTAGTGAGGAGGCTTGAGGTATTTTTTGTGACTGTTTTGGAGAAAACTTTCCTTGTAGTCCAGGCCGCATATTTTAGGTGAGCTGAGTGATTGTCTTGTGCATGTTTTGGGCATGTATATCTCTATTTAAAGGGCCGCGGTGAGGGTTTTCTACAACAGCAGTTGAGAGGTGAAGTATTGAGGTTCAAAGGCCTAAAAAGGCCCTCTTAACTAGGTTGCATTCTTCTCTAAGGCAATGAGGGAAAATAGGGGTATTCTCCTATTGTATTGGGTTTGTTTGCAATGTCGGAGTGGGAAGATTAGTTGTGATATGAGATGAGTGTTTTAGGGACCCTTGCAGAGGTTCCCAAGGCCTACAACAACACCTTGGATACCTTGCAACTAACAGTTGAAGGAAAAGACCTGATTGGAGAATTTTAGGGCACTATTTTAGGGCTAGTCTATGCCCTAACCACTCTTGAGAATGCACAAAAATCGAGGTCAAGGAGGCAGAAGTAGTGAGTTGTAGATGTCACCTTGTTTGATGATTGGATGCTAGTTGGAAGGGTGTCCTAGAAAAGGAAAATTTGGAGAAGTTTGTTAGAAACCAAGAGAAAGGGTTACCATAGTGGTTGGATGCCCTAACCATGAGTAGATGCTACAACAAGTATTGGTCACTCGTGGTTTGTTGGAGGGTAGCATGAGAGTGGACCAAGTGTGGACAGTGTATTTGGCACTTATGGTTTGTTAGAGGATAACATGATAGTGCAAGTTAAAGCTCGATGCGTAGCACTTTGATGGAAAAAATTAGTTGCTAGAGTGGTAGTTGTTGAGATCAAGGGTATGATCATTCAAGAGTAGTTTGAGTAGCCCTAGACTTCTGTGTGGAGAGGGACATCTACAATAGAATATGGGAAATCCTCCTAGCACGTGTTCATTATGGGAGAAGGACATCTTGCAGTGATAGGTGGAAACCCTTTGTGCCCTATGTTAGTCTTCATTGGAGAAATGCAACAAGATTATAGTGGGTTGAAGCCCCTAAGTAGCTGAGAAGTAGTTGTGGGAAGTTGTGATTTGTTCACAAATGGAGTTGTAAATAGCTCGTCAAGAGTCTCGATGCGTTGTGCCCTTGATGGACTAAGGCACAACAAGTAAGGAGATTAGATAGATGAGGTTAAATGGCCAAATGGAATTGGATCATTAATAGAGGCAGTGTTACAGATTGGGAGTTGAAGGACCAAGCAGATACAAGGTATGACAGAGAGGAGCTGAGAGAGTGCGCTACAGCCAAATGGTCAGAGTATCTTGTTGAAGGTAGATTGGTTTTCGATGGACTGACACCAATCCCCAATTTTGTATATTTGTATCAGTGGATGTATGAGGGCCATTATCCCTGATATGGGATCCCTAGACTATTGTATTATTCAGCTTGATTAATATAACTAAGTTGGGTTGAAAATTTGTAAAATGTTATCTATATTTGTGCACATGTGATTTACTATTGTTTATATTTTTTTGTAGTATGTTTTGATACTTGGTTTGGTAGCATCAGCGATTTAAAATTCTATCCTAGACACTAGTATCATGGAAAAACAAAATGGTATAAGATCATTTTTGAGCTACTTTGAGTGACAGTGAATTAGAGTGTGCACAACGAAGAAACTAAGAGGGAGTTTTGGGTGTACAGATCATGGAGCAAAGGTTTCAATTGAATACATGGATATGTGGTCTTGATTGGCTTGACAACGAGATTGGTTGGGAATTATGGTGCATTAGTGGTGAGCCTGGTGAACAGCAGTTTGTTGTAGTTGAGGTTATTGATCATGGACTTCCCATGACTTGTCATGGATCATTTGGACAACTCGATGTTTGCTTTGGCATGGACGAGATTGGAAAAATTTATATTTCTTCATGTTATGGACTTGATATTAGCAGTCTTTCTTCTTCATTAGATCATGATATTGCATATCCTAGATTAGAGGGATTTTCACGTGTGGTATTTGACCCAAGATGATGAGTGCTTGCAGGACTTAGCCAGTGGAGATCGTGTAGGCTCAGAGGGAGTCTAGCCTCAAAGGGAACATCCCTATGGAGGTTTGGGATCTTAAGGTTTAGATGAGATGAGGCAGAGGCACTATGGATATTGTAGGGTTCATTTTACAAAGTATGTTGCAGTGATGGATGCTAGATGGGATAGTCATCAGAGATGATGACAAAGATTTCCTAGTCTTGGAAGTAACTCCCTCACTAAGAGGGAATGTTGATTTTTGGTAGCTTGGGAGTGTGGTGTAGGAATATCCTCTCTGCGGACAAAGACGATCCCTCTAGCCCAAGAGAGTGGGTATAACCGCAAACAAGACAATCTAACATAAGTTCCCTTAGATTGAGAATGGATAAGATCCTACCTATTGTATCACTTATCATTGTTCAATGATGTCCTTCTGTTTTTGCTCTAGCGATCAGCTCCTTACTTGTTAATCAAACACCTGAAACAAATAGACAAGAAACCAGCGCACACATGATAGCATACAATAGAGTTCAATCTACTTAAGAGGCTAAGGAGTCTTAAGCTACCAAATACAGTATTGCAATTGATATAGGAAACAAAATATCAGTTGTATTAATATGACAAAAAGGAAAGTACAACCTTCGCCTTAGCATTGCAGGTTTCCTTCGATGGGTCTGGATCCCAAGCATCACTCTAACATCTCCTAAAACACCTCAATCATGGGAGTTTAAGGTCTCTTTCTCCTTGTTCACACCAAAACATTCTACAAGCTATTCTCCCTTTAACAAGCTCTTAACAAGCATAAACTAAGAGCTAAGACTAGCAAGCTCTCCAATCTTCCAAGCTACATCTTAGCTACATCCAAAGCTATCAAAGGTTGGAATAGAAGGGGATTATATAGGCATGAGAGAGGGGATATGTTTCCTCTTATAATGGGAAGAAGCCTTATCTCTTGGGTTAGTTCCTTTTTAATAGGGGAAAGGAACCCAAACAGTCTCTCTCAGCTCTATCTCGACTAACCATTTACCAAACCTCTGCCCACGAAGCTTCTAGATCTGGAAGTTTTGATTCCATTTTTAAAACTTTCCAAAAGAGGATCAACATGGGTAATCAAGGGATAATAGCGCTGATTGGTGCAGGGCTCAATGTTATTCTCAACAAATCAGCACAGGGAAGAAACTTAGGGATAGCGTCGGCCTTTAAAATTGGGTTTAAAGGAAGTATCTCGGGAAATGATGTAAAGGGAAAATTCTTTGCAGATGGAAAGTGACTCAGAGAGATGTTCTTCATGATAGGGAAGTACATAGGGTTTACTGTAGAGGTGCTCCAAGATCAAGGAACAGGGAGTACAAGGACAGTGGAAAAATGTTGTGTAATAGATGCCCCCTAAAGCATGAAGGTCGAACAAGAGTGAGGGGTGAAATGATTTACGAGTAGATGCAAGGAACCAGATACCGTCGTCGGAAAACCTGCAAGTCAAACATACATACACATATCTGAACTCATAGTCATGCCTGATAAACTAGAGAGGCATATAACAATACATGAATCCATGGTATAGGCGCAACTATCCATCAAGAAAAGGATCATGTGCATGAATCCTTGGCATGGACGCAGCCATCCAACTGAGGGGATAAAAAATGACACCCATGGCATGGTCGCAACCATCCGTCTAAAGAATCATGTATATAATCATGAATGACTCATCACTCCTCGCAACCTAGACTTTTGTGATCTAAGCCTAAGGTCTTGCGCTCCAACACGACCCGATCAAAGTAAAAATTCTAACATGTGAATAGACATGCTAAATTCGAACATGCTAGAAATTCACTTGATTACCGACCAATGATGTGAACCATTAACAAGTGCAATAGAAACCACCCATAATGTCAATGGCTCTCTAGGTACTATCAATACAATTCACTAACTCTGAATTAGGAACTAAAGTCGAACACATGTGAAATCATTTGATCGAAGGCCAATGATGAGAACCTATTGTCGAGTGCAAAGAACTTTCCATTGAGGCATGCAAGCTCTAAGGTACTGGAAGGGAGTTTCTAGATCAACTTCCTAGATAATGAGCTGAAGTTGACAGGAAGTGATCTGTCGAAGGAAGGTCATAATGAATGATTCATCATTGACATGAAACAGGAAACAAAATGAATGAGAGTAATCCAAGATGGTGACATATGATCAGACAATGTACAGGTAGGAAGACTTCTCTTGAACATGTGGATGACACAACTCCGGAGTTTGGCAACGTTTTACATCATAGGATCAAAGGTCATGGTGACATGGCAGAGATCATATGAGAGGTTTAAAATGGATAACCCAAAACCCAAGGAGGCAAGTGACAGAGTGAGGATGTCCCAAAACCCGACATGAATAGCAGATGAGTGTCAATGTTCAAGAGCGACATGCTGCCTCAAGTGAAGAATACAACTGATGAAATACTTCCAATTTCCCCCCACCATTTCTGGCGAGTACCCCAGTTATTTTTACACAAGCTTGACAGGGATAGCATATGCTTGTAATATAAGTCCATCCTTCGGATGGATCCATCCTAGTAAGTTTTACGAGCCCTAGGAAGGAGTAGCTTGGTCTCATCATAATGACAAGTCCTATGTCATTTAATCTTTTAACGAGTCCGACAAAGGTGAAACTCGACATATTTTTCATGTTTAGAGAGTTTGAAAAGACACGGAAAAGAAAAATCCAAGGGTTCCTTTTTGTAAATTTGTCTCTCAAACCCAAAAAGGTGGAAAACAATATTCAAGAGAACCTCCTAGTCATGTTTGACTAAGGTGCACCTTTTTTGTAAATATTTTTATCTCAGCCCGAAAAAGGGGTAAACATATATTGGGTAAACGACGTTTCAAAACCATTTATGAGGTCAAAATGACAAGAGCTCGATAATCTTTTCATGTTTTGAGAGTCGGAAAAGAGCTTAAAGCAGACTCCCCATTTTTATTTATTTTAACAAGTCAAAAAGGGAAAAGTACTCGGAAATCTTTTCATATTTTTGGAGTCTAAAAGGAGCTGAAATATGAATCCACTTGGAGGAACGAGTGGTATGAAAGGATAACAATTGGTTCTGACAATGATGGAACTGCTCAAAACATGTACTGGTCAAGAGGTTGGCTAACAAAACCACTCATTGCTGCGGTTCCTCAGGAAAGGAAAAATAACTAAGTGAAAGCATATGATCGGCCAAAGATATGGAGGTGAAGGAATGAAACAACCAAGGTTCATCTAGCAGAAATTAGCTGATAAAAATGGCAATCACAAGATGTAAATTGGGCATAGGTTCATTTTTACACAAGCTTGAACCATGGGGAACTCTGCTTGAATTTTGTTTCATGTTTACACAAGATTGAAACGAAAAACTATGCTTGAGTTTGGCTTCATTCTTACACAAGCTTGAAACAAAGACAAACTATGGTTGAGTTACATGCCCCCCAAGCTTCATTTCATTCAACTGGTGGATGGAATGAAGGATCACTTTCAAGAGCCAGGAAAGCTCGACTGGGCTTTTACGAGATCTTAATCAAAGACTTGATTTGGAAAAGGGAGGTGTTTCATTTTTTAACGAGGTTGACACAGTAAAAGAACTATCCTCGGACATCTGTTTCATTTTTTTGACGAGGTTGATACAAGAAGAAACTGTCCTCAGACTCCTTGATTCATTTTTTAACGAGCTTGACTCAAGACAAGGAACTATGCTCTGGTCCCTTGTTTCATTTTTTAACGAGCTTAACACAAGACAAGGAACCATGCTCTGACACTTTGTTTCATTTTTTAACATGGTTGATACAGGAACAAACTAACCTCACAACATGTTTCATTTTTTAATGAGGTTGACACAGGAACAAACTATCCTCACACGTTGTTTCATTTTTTAACGACGTTGACACAGAAAAAGAACTATCCTCATACTCCTTGATTCATTTTTAACAAGCTTGACACAAGACAAAGAACTATTCTCATACTCCTGTTCATGGACCATATGAGAACATGTCTCCCAAGAGGTCCTCACTAGACGGGAGAACCATGCTCTAGGAGGGATACATGTCAACTAGTACCAATGACATATTGAGTTCGAATGCCACCAGTACATAATGTGCTATACCATCTGTGTGATCATAAGCAGATGTGGAGATGGGATGGGTAGACACATAATTGACCTATGGCGGGGAAGGTACTGCTTACAAATAAGAACCAATAGGGGATGATCGTTGCAAAGGAGGCACATGGTGACCAATGAACGACAATTGATCAATGGTCACTATTCTCCCTTCATGTGTAAAACAAACCACATAGAAAAGCGAAGAAATAAGAGCTCCCATGACATAAACATAATCACGTCCAAGGAGAAGATTGAAATCTAAGGGACCTTGGACTACCATCACTTCTATATAGACAGTCTTTCCTCCCAAAATAATAGGGAACTTCGAAAGGATCCCTAAGGGCTGTCTGGTTCCTCCGTTGAAAGTCAACAGATTCTGGGTGACAAGCACAAGTTGTGGGGAACCCAAATCTTGCCAAGTAGTAGAAGACATGATGCTAATAGATGCGCCTTCATCTAATATAGTGTCATGTACTACCATATTATAGGCTTGTACTATGATCTGGAAAGGCATATAAGTTAGAAGGCAAAAAGTAGTCAATTGACTCCAATCAAAAGAAACGACAGAACTACTTGGTGGGGGTATCATATGATTCCCCCCATGCTTTGCAGGAATAGGAGAAGGACTCTCCTAAACAATCGGGATGGGAGGGTCACTCTTCGATTCATGAGAATCTGAGGAGACGAGAAGAACATGAGCAGTATGATCATCACTCTCTTCGAGAACAGAGTGAACGATTGAAGGTTGCATCAAGTCAACACCCTTTTTGACCAATGGTTGGTCAGGAACAGACAGAATAGAGTCATGCTTAGGAAGAGTAGGATGGGAAAGAGATGAATCCAAGTCAATCTCTTTACCAACTAGGAGAGGTTCAGAAGAAAGTCCAACAGGGAGTTGGGCTTGAGGAGCTGTAAGGTTTTCCAAAATTTTGGAAGCTTTATCCATAAGAGGACAAAGGTGAAGAAGACGTTTCCCTTCACATAACCTACAGGGGAATCTAATCTTTCCCTTCTTCTTACCATCATTGGTTGAAAGCGTAGCATCGACATGATCTCCAGAGGTCGACGGGGATGGTTGATTCAAGTCTTGAGACCATACCTCTAAGCCTCTGGGGATGCTAGGATAGTCTCGAAGGAGATGGTCACCCTTACACAGGATGTAAGGGAATCTGACCCTCTTTGGAGGATTGGAAGGTTTGTCTACAAGAGGTGCATTTGGAGTAACAATTGCACTGTTGGCTTCTCGCTTATCTAACTTCTTCTTCTTTATCTTATTCTTCTTATTCTTAGCCTCCTGGTTACTAGATTTCAAACTTTCACAAGACGAAGTAGAAGAGGAGGGCGAAGAAATAGGTGAAGAAGGTGAGAGGTCAACCTTAGAATCAACATAGTGTTTTTTAGGTGAAGTAGATGGCTGGATAGAATTTGGGACACTCGGGATCACCGAGGTCGAAAATAACTAGACAAGTAAACCAATAGTTAACCCAAGAAGGGACAACATTGCCATATAAGGAGTGTCAGGGTTTCTAAAAGAAGGAAAAGGACCAAGACTCCCATCAGAGGGGAATCCTTGACTGGTAAACTCTGGAAATGTTTCCATTGGAATTGACCCTAAAGAATCACTAAGGAATATAATTTTAACTAGGAATATTTCGTGGGCAGTTAATTTTAAGACACTGAAACAAAACTTCGCCTTTTCATGTTTTAAGAGTCGAGAAAAGGACGAAAGGTGAATCTAGTCACTTTCAAATTTAACAAGCTCGGAAGGAAAAGTGCTCAATGATCTTTTGAAATTTAAAGAGTCAGTAAAGATAAAAAATGACTACTCAGGGTACTCTAGGCATAAAGGGTTGCCAGGTAACCGTGAACTGCATAATACCTCCCGGCGAACCGAAAAGTATGAGCAGGTAATCTCCCTAAATGTTGTGTTCGGTGTATCAAATTTACAAGGTGGCAGACTCGGCTCCCTACGGATAAAGGATTGGGGTATCCCTTTATATGCACGACAGTACTGGGAGTAAAAGTTTGTGCTAGTGTTGTCTAACACATGATCGTTGCGAATGACATCGGCTAGGTTTAAAGACGTCGGAACACCTCTCTAGCCTAGAACACTAAATGTGAGTGTTAAGTTTCAATGCTTCCTTAGGTTAATTCAATAAATTTTGACAGTTTATCTTGAATTAGGTTTCAATTTCAAGGCCCTATCGCTGTCATCTGAAAACTTCTATATGCAACTGTATGAGAAAAGAAATCTTTCTTCGATGAAAGTTAACGCTAATTGAGGGATAGAGAGAACACAATCAATGCAACAATCAAAGAATGAAATCTTTCACGAATACGTGCCTTAAATGCACTTAGTCTTCCCTTAACAACAAAAGAAGTTTCATTTCATTTCCAATGCTTATGATGATGCAATTCTAGTTTCTCAATTACGCTACTAATGCAATATTTTCACAAGTAAACTAGAATGACGTTCTTCTTTTCATAAAATGCAAAATGAATCTTTCACATTGATCATTTTAATGAAAATTTTCACAATTCCGAACAAACAAGCATCAATCAAATCCAAAGCATGATAAATGAAACTAAAAGCAAAGTGTTCCCTGAATCAAACAAACCAAACACATAAATCACTACAACAGAAAAGGTCATTGGTGAGGGTCATGCCTGTGACAGACCTTTAAGGTCCGTCACCAATGTGACATATGGTGACGGTCTTCAAAAAAGCGTTGTTGTAAGTGTATATAGTGATGGTCCTTTAAGGTTTGTCACCAAAGCCATTTTCAATGACACTTTTGGTGAGGGTCGTTAAAGGCCCATCACTAATTCTCTCTTTGGTCACACTTTTGGTGAGGGTCGTTAAATGCCCATCACTAATTCTCTCTTTAGTGACACTTCTAGTGACAATATTTTATTGACTGTCACCAATGATCTTTTTGGTTACTTTTGGTGACGATCAATAAATGTTCGTCATCATTGATCATTCCAATGAGTTTTTTATGACGCTTCATTCCTGTGATGGACCTTTAAGGTCCATCACCAATGTCGCATATGGTGACGGTCTTTAAAAAATCGTTGTTGTAAGTGTATATAGTGATGGTCCTTTAAGGTTTGTCACCAAATCCATTTTCAATGACACTTTTGGTGAGGGTCGTTAAAGGCCCGTCACTAATTTTCTCTTTGGTGACACTTTTGGTGAGGATTGTTAAAGGCCCATCACTAATTCTCTTTTTGGTGACACTTCTAGTGACGATATTTTATTGAACCTCACCAATTCTCTTTTTGGTTACTTTTGGTGACGGTCAAAAAATGTTCGTCATCATTGATTATTCCAACGAGTTTTTGATGAAGCTATGTACTTGTTACTATATTTTTTGTCAAAAGATAACAATTTAATACCATTGTTGTGGAGTCTTTTTTATTATGTGTCCAATGTCATAATGGTTATAATAGTCAGTCAATTTGTTAAGAATTAATTAGTGTGTATCATTTCCCTCAATCCATAAGAATATAGTTTTCCTATGAGTCAACACATGATTTATCTCTATTAGGTTTATTATCTAGAAAATTTCCTTTAAATAAAGTTCCACTAGTGTGTGTAGGAACTATATTATTTAATACATAATCAAGCTCTATCAATTCTATTAATGAGAGAGACCTAGCACTCCTCAACACTCATGGCACAACTTAACATGCTTTGGAATAGTACATTAACATTCCTTGGCACCTCGCATGTCTTGGAACATCTTTCCATGAGTAGGACGCCCAAGCACATGTTGGCATGCCCTAGCATAGCATAGCACTCCCCTATCATGTGTTGGCATGCCCTGGAACACCTTGGCATAATATTTCATTGAAAAACATTAGCACTTGGCACACATTGGCACTTGGCATGTATTGGAACATATTATTAGTGTGCCTAGCATGCCCATTTTGAAAAAGATAAAGTCCTGACTTATTAACCCTCTTATGTGTTCATTTCCTTGCATTTTAGCTTGGTTATTCTTTTTGTTGCCTTGAAACTCCTTGACGCATATTGGCATACTATGGCGGCATGCACTTCCTAGCATGTCTTAGCACTTGGAATACCTTGGCACTATTTGGCACATGCTAGCACACCCAAAAAATACCTAGCACACTCTAGCACTTCTTGACATTCCCTGATATTCCCTTGCGTGCCTTACCCGTTCTTAGCATACTTTGTCACTCCCTCCTTCGCATGACAACTAGCACTCATTAACACTCCCTGACACACCCTTATATTCATTCACTTCCATTCATTTTGACCTAGTGCTCCCTTGTGTTGTCCTAGTACTCCCTAACACTCCTCAACATGCATTGGCACTCTCTAGCACACCTTAGCACTCTTAGATATGCTCTTCCACTTCATAGCATGCATCACACTCCCTAACGCACATTGGCACTTGGCAAGTATTAGCATGTCTGGCATGCGTTGAGATGACTTGGTATGATTTGGCATGGTTTAATATTAAAGTTATTTGAGATCAATTCTTGGAAACTAGATGACAAGAAATGGAGGAATATTTGGCACTTAGAATGCATTGACACTTGGAACTTGGCACCTATTGGCACCTAGTGTTGGTTTTCCTAGCATGCCCCTCATGGAAAAGGTAAATTGATGACTTATTAACCTTATTATGTGCTCATTTCCTTGTAGTTTAACTTGTTCCTCCCTTTTGTTCCCTTGACAGTCCCTGGCATGCATTGTCACACCCTTGTACATCTTGGCATGCCTTAGCACTTGGCACATCTTATCTTGTTTGACATGTCTTCGTACTATCTAGCACATGTTAGCATGCCCTAGCATTCCCTAACACACCTTGGCAGTCATGACCTTACAACTAGCATTACATTTTTCCATGACTTGGTAACATTACATTCACTAGAACACCTTGGCACTCCCTAGTTTTCATGCCCTCTGTTATCCTCCACAATGTCCCAGGCTAATGAGGAGATCGACAGAGGTAATCACAGACCAAGCTTTTAGTTTGGTAGCTAGACCTACCAAACCAGAGAGGGCTCTCTCTATGAAATCACAACAAAGAGATGACTGGAATGTAAAGGATTTTAGGCTAGATAGCTAGGCTCAGGTGGGTTTTGGAAAATTTAGGGTTTTGTTGTTGGATAAGGGATGTTGGGCAGCGAATCCCCCCACAAGATGTTTTTGGGGCTTAAAGCCTGAGTTTTGGTCAATGTAATGTAAAGACTCCTCGAAGTACAGATGCGGAGCGCGAAAGTCTAGGATGAGTCATAAGGTTGTCCACCCTAAGAATTGTAAAATAATGTAAAGTTGTGTTAGCCTACCCATGGTCTGCAGACCATGAGATTGTATAAATAGAGTGAGGCTCTAAGTGTAAAGATAGTTTTTGGAAAAAAAAACAGTAATAGATAGATTCAGAGGCATGGTTAGAGGATAAAAGTGGATCTAAAGTGTATTGGGTCGTAGTAGTAGGAAGAGGCTCTGCAGCTGAGTGTGCAGAGGCCTAGTAGAGTCCGTAGCTGAGTGCGTGGACCCCTGTAGCTGAGTGCGCAGGGCGGAGTCGGGTTTGTAATTGAACTGAACTTGAAAAGGATTATTAATAAAGATAAGTTTGATTTGGAATATTGTGCATCTATGGTTCTGTTTATCTTTATGCATTTATATTGGTTTTGATTACATGCACTTACTTGAAAGTTGAATAAGTAATAAGAATATTGGGCCCGCACAAACTAAGTCAAAGCACTAATATAATAACGTAGTAAGGATCAAGATCAAGATAGTATTGTATTCGCCCCTTACAGAGGTGTGCACAGGCTGCTGCGCGGAGCAGTGCAAGCGCGCAGGTTCGGACCGCGAACCTCCAGAACCTTCATCAAGACATCCCTAGGGTGCGGAAACCTAGTTCTAGCACCCTCCCATACTACTTCGAGTGAGACCTCAGTGCGCGCTTAGTGGACTATTGCCGAAAGGGCCAGTAGTATTGGGATTTTCTTGGCTAAATCACTTCTAAACCTTGGTCAAGCCCCACGTAGCCAACAAATGGTTTCGTTGTCAATATCGGGATCTGCCTAAGGGACGTCTGATGTCGTGCCACTGGAACCCAACAAAGAAGGAAATTAAAGAGTGGTTGGACAAGAAGATTCACGAGTTTGCATCACAGGAAACAGAACTCCGCAAGTATCTGAGAAAAAGTGGTTGGATCGTTACGTGTATACGGAAATCCACAAGATTTTCTTTGCATCCTTTCCTTCTGAAATGTATGATTGGATCGCGAGATTAGCCGACATTCAGGGAAGGTGTAGGCTCGACAAACCAAAAGTGTGGACTCTAGAATTAGTGCGTAGACTAGAGGCATCAGAAGATAAGATCGAGCGAGCTGTGGACCATTGGCTCGACCTGATAATAGGGGGATTTATTATTGAGTTTGTGGTAGACACGACTATGAGCTACAGTGAAGTAGAATGGCATTTTCTCAAGGGACTGCGAGGTAAGTATATTAAATCTTTGAATATCTAGATTAAGATGATGTTATGTGAAAAGAGGGTCATGCAAATACATTAATGTTTGGGACAATGCAGAGCAGAAAGATCTACAAAAGCAGCGAAGGATTAGAAAACAGTCCCTTAATTTCACCTTCGTGAGAGAGCGAGGAAGAGCTTTCTAAGGTCTCTCTGAGAAGCGCGGTCAGTTTGATAAGGCAGTGCATTCCACGGTTACCACCTCCACCCATGCCACCTCCCACTTCACCTCCCTCACCTCCATCTCCACCCACTCCACATCCACCACCCCCACAGTTCAGCATGGCGAGCGCGATCAAACTACCCGTATTTAGAGGAGTAGGGAATGAAGATCCAGACCAATTCTAGTTTGTGGTAAGAGCAGTATGGGAAGCGCAAGGTGTCATGGATGACAATATTAAGAAGGCTACATTGGTGAGTGCACTGCAGGATCGCGCATTGACATGGTATATCAAGCACTCTAACGACCACCCAAATGCAGGGATAGCAGAGATCCAGAATGCATTGAACAGAGAATTTAGTAGGCCAAAATCAGAGACACAGTCAATCATCAGGTTTAAAGAGATCACGATGCTTCCAGGTGAGACCCCCTGGGATCTAGACCAAAGACTAAAGAGTACGATCCGCGAGGCCAATATGACGCTAACGGATGCACAGCATCGCGCATGGTTTGTGGCATCTTTGACACTGCACTTGAGGACGATGCTGTCACAACAGAAACTTTCCACCCAGGCTGAAGCGTTGGAAATGGAGATGAGGTTGCATGAGACCCCGATACAAGACCCTAGGTTGGGAGTTCAACAAATCCACGCGCAACTACAAAATCTATGCCTGGAAATGCAAAGTTTGAAGCAGGATAGGGCACCGCAGCCAGAGGCGTGCGAGGAAGTATGGTGCATAAAATGCAAAGGCCAGGGCCATGACAAGGATCACTATCCAGTGTTCGCGAACTACTTGGCAGGAGGGGGGCCAATGCCATTGAGACCAGAGGCACAGGCAGGGCCGAGTGTGGCACCCGCGTTATGGTGCACGATCTGTCAGATAGGAGGGAAACACATGACGAATAATTGTCATTTGTTGCAAAAGTATACACAGACTCCCCAGCAGTTGTTTTGTAATTTCTGCAGGTCGATAGGCCACGATGAGCGCACTTGTCATAGCTACGAGTTAATGATGGATCAAACCCTAGCCTATAGGATGTAGACAGAAACATGAGCCCTCGACCCAGTTGCGGGGACGGTGTGCGCTAGATTTCAGGGGTGAGATCGAGGACGAGGAGGAATGGGACCAGGAAGGGGCCGTGGACAGTTAATTTGTTACAATTACGGAGGACCAGGGCACTATGCCTGCAATTGTACCAACTAGACAAGGATATCTTGTTCGTAGTGTGCTCAGTTTGATCATGAAACAATAGATTTCCCTACTTGATCACATAGATGCACGAAAAAGGGGTATTCCAACCTCCTCCAACTCAGAATATACAAATGATGAGGTCTGAACCGCATGAAGAAGACCCGAATGTGAACATGATGCTCAGAAGTGGTGCGACCATGGGGGAGGATAAGGGGAAGTAGCCCGAGGAAGATACATGGGTTCGCAAGGCTCCTACAAAGGAACCTGAGTTTGACTTAGAACGCGCAAAGGAGACGTTCATGGAAGCTAAGAAGAGCTTCGTGGAGGCCTCCACTTCAGGTAGTAAGGATCAACTAGAGCTAGGAATGGATCCTTCAATGCTTACTACCTTTCTAGAGACATGCATGAAACTGCTACGCAACAACAAGGTTGTTAAGGGACTACAGGAGCTTATCACCAAGTGTGTGGGGTCAGGAGAACCGTGCGTAGTCTGGAGTTTGGGAAAGCATGCATTGCATACTATGAGGGAAATGAGATTGACTGCGCAGATTGGTGAGTATGAAATGGATCAAGTAATCCTAGATCTGGGTTCAGACGTAAATGTGTTACCGAAGAAAACATGGGAACGCATGGGTAGGCCTGCGTTACAGTGGTTCCCTATTTAATTATGAATGGTGAACCAACATAATATTTTTCCCATGGGAAGGTTGCAAGGGGTAATAGTATATATTGAAGGCGCGAGCACACAAACAGATTTTGAAGTGATAGAGATTGTCGATGACAATAATCCCTATCTTCTTTGTTAGGAATAGACTGGGCTACTGATATGAACAGAGTCATCAACCTGAAGAAGTGCAAGATGATATTCGAGAAAAATTCACTACGCGTAGTAGTCCCACTGGACCCAGCCAAAGGAGCGCGCTACACTGAACTAGTACGTGACGATGAAAGCGATGATGAGCTGGATTGTATTTACAAGATAACTGCGCAAGACCATGATTGGGTGAATTTGGCTGTAGATGGGATAATCTCGTGGGAGCGCAAAAGCTCCTGCACTTTAGATTCAAACGAAGAAGTAGAACGATGGCAGAATCGGTTGCACGAAGTGACAACGCTGAACTGCAACATGATGGTTAGATCATTGCATTGCATGACAACAGAGGCAAGGGAACTGCTGACATATGATGGATTGACAGCGGTGGATGAATTCTTGAGCAAATTTGAAAGCGCAGTACCAGAATAGCAGTGGTTCGATGCATTGAAATGGGCACTGCGCGCAACACCCGCACGATGGTGGGGTACACATCAAGGCAATTTTGAGGACTGGCGTGGATATAGAAGGATGATGCGCCTGTGGTTTGGAAGCCCCCAGCTTTGAACGAGAGTCGGGTAGCCAGGACGGAGCAGCTTGTGCGCCCACCTATGTCGATGGGTACAGACGTGTGTTGTGCAGTCCACACAAACACACCCCAAACTAAGGATCGAAAATTGAAACAGGATGCAGCAGCAGGAAAAGCGATGTGCACCACAAACGTTCCACGTAGAAGCATTCAAAAAGGTATGCGGAATCCTGAACAGGGTTCACCAGGTGAGACGAATTGATTGGGACCTGCGTGTACCTTTGGTCCAATGGGCCTATAGGGCTATGTACAAAAACCTGAGCGCGGAGATGATCCTGAAGCTGACGAGCGGTGTCGAGACCATAATTTTCGAAAAAAAGGAATCCTCGGGCAATAGCTCCCACAGTTGGGACAGTACGCGAGGAACAGAATGAAGGAATCATGCAGCTACGCGAGGACGGACTTATGTGGATTCAGGAAACCATTCAGCGAGGGAACATTAAGCTTCACGAACTCAAAAAAGATCGGGTACGACTGAGGAAGAAAAGCATGTTAATGGATGTGAAGATCAAAAAACTGGAAAACGAAATCGCGCAAGCATGTCTCATCGATAAACTAAGAATGACAAGACCAGATACGGCCAGCCATACTACTGCATTAGAAGATTGTTGCTGAGAATTTGGGGCTCTGCTACCATGACTACGACCACACCTTACCAGATAAAGTAACCAGGGTAGTGCACCGCATAAGGAAGAATGCACAGCGCTGACTGTCGTAAGGGTAATTGAGGAGTGCCCGCGGACTAGGATGGAAAGTGAATTGAAGCCTCGCACAGGTGGTGCAACCACCTAACTATCCATAGGGAGCATAGTCTCAATGCTCCAAGCAGTTGAAAGAGAGCGCGGGACTATAAAAGAGTATGTATGGGAGATGCGCGCAGGATCAATATGTCATAGGGGTTGCGCCCACGCATAGGGGGTTGCAATGCCGCGCGGATAGGCTAGGAAGTGACCGTTGGTGTCACTGTTCATGACAAGATATCTAATTTAAGGCAACGAGGAGCAGACGACAGGTAATTAAGACACGAAGCCAAAACTAGATTTGGGACGATCTGCCGCTGATCTCGCATTAATGTGCCGAATGAAGGGGGAACGGTCGAATTTGAATCCAAAAAGGCCTATAAATCACAGATGGTTATCCACCGAACAACCCTTGGCGTTTTGAGAATTCAATTGTTGCGCTATCAATTGGGTATGGACCTTACGAATTTAGAGGCTTTGAGAGCAAGTTCAGTGTTTGAGACATTGCCAAAGGAGACACAGGACTTCCTGAATAGAATGATGTTGAAAATTGAGGGAGCCACGCAAAGCCCTCTACCACCAGTGGGGGATGCACCAGAAATTCCAAAATTGCCCCGGACGCTGAGGCCCAAAAAGGATCCATAGGCAGCAGGACCGGTCCGTATGTCTCCGCGAAATCTGCGGTTTGGTAAACTGTCTATGGAAGACAAGGGCAAGACTATTAATATTGAGATAGATGATGAAGAGGAGGATCTCCAAGTGTTTGTAGAAGAGATTGAGGTGGATGAAGAAATGGAGGAAGACATTCAGCCAGTGCGCGCTACAGCAAAACTGCCCAAGTATGTCCCTCTGCGGAAAGGGAGAGTAAAAGTACCCAAAGATTTGGATGCCATTAAGAGCGCACTCCAAACCCTGCTCCTCCCAGATGGAATTCTGTTTGAAGGATCGGTTCTGGGCCGCATGCCCACAATGAAATTTGAAGATTGGGACCTCGCGAACAGTGAAAAGTTCCCACATTTGGAGACTAGCCAACTCATGAAACAGAGCAAGGAGGGGTCAGTTACAGTGCTAGAGCTGCAGAAATGGCTGCGCAGTGTGGAGGAGGCCAGGCTACTCCACCTACTATGGATTCCACACTTTCACTGGGCACCAATCACGATCTTTGTCATCAGGAAACTGCTTTGCCTGGTGCACGATGGGTACTTGTGGCTAGAGGAGCCTATTCCTATCACGGCGAAGCTTATTCACAAGATTTCTTGGCTTCCCTGTATGGGAAGGGACCTCGCAGAAATAACTGGCAGAAATGGAGATTTGGCACTTGCAGAGGCCATGAATAAGAAATACAAGTTGGAAAGAAGTAGATAGGATACGTAATTAGTAGCATTCTAGACAAAGGGAGTCACGTAGCTACCCAGTTTTTGGCTAGGAAGGTGATGAGAAAATGTCACGGCAACTATGTACCAGTGACGGTCGTCGCGCTGGCCGAACAATGCATGGAGGGGGTCCAATTCAACTGGGCTGAATTCCTCTGTGAGGAATTCCTAACCAATTGCAAAGAAGCTCAGGAGCAGGGCAAGACCTTCCACTGCACGTGGTTGCTCTTGTCTATCTTATTGGTGACAGGGGAACTGCCTGAGGACAGTCAGTTCCCTCCCCTCAAACAGGACTTGCTAGAGGCGGCAAAATACGCGTCACTCTGGGCAACGAAGGACGCCACAAGGATCTGCAAGACCAAGATTTTCTGGGTGCTCATGGAGGCGAGCGTCCAGATGTGGATCAACAAAAGACCACGACTATCCCCCACAGTCTATGACAGTCTGTGGAGCTTTGCAGACTTTAAGGCAGATATGCATAATGTGTATATCAAGGCGCGAAAGGATCCGGAGCAGAACTGGACCAAACTCCCTTTCATCGCAATTGATGATGCTGTTTTCACTGTGCTCGACTCATGGCCACTCGAGTGGCGCACCCCGAATCTGGCAGCACGCAATGAGACAGTGATACAAAAACAGAAGAATGCCACAAAGCTGTTGGCACAGTGGAAGCGCAATGAGCAGTTCGTCGAGGAGGTAAGGGCTTCCTGCAAGGCAGCGAGGGCTGCCAAAAAAGCAGCAACAGCACCAGCCACCGGGGCCACCACGACACAAGAGGAAAGAGGCCTGGACCTAGCCACAGGATAGGGGATAGATGACACGGCGGAAGGTGCGGACCCAAGCACGACACCTGCACAACTGAAACGGTCGCATGATATAAAACGAACAGGGCCACAGAAGAAGACCAAGGCTTCCAAACTGGATGGTGAACCCATTACACTAACAGAAGGTGACCTATATGACATCGGTGACACAGTTTGCGAGGTCACCGCAGAAGCGCTCCAGGAAGCAATGATGGAGCAACAAAATGTGTTGGGGGCCCTCAGGGTGCAACTGCAGGAACTTTAGGTGCGGGTCCCATAAGAGGGAACGGTAGCTGCCTACGGTGCCGCAGGTACATCGGAAACAGAGCAGTTGTTGTGGGCCAAAATGGCTAACACCGTCGTGCTGCCAGAAGGAGCACTGATAGCGAACAGCACGGAGGATAGAGCCGCGGTGGGCCGGATCAAGGGACTTGGCCTAAACTTGGCTACCCTTCCGTGGGATATATTATACCAGCTGCAGGATGGAGCGACAACAGAACTCTGCACTAGGGAAGGACACACAGTGAAAATTCTCAGTGAACAACGAATCAACATCGAGCAGCTTAGCCTACAACATGATGAAGCGTTGGCACAGAATCAACAGCTAGAGCAGATAGTAGAGGAAGCATGTCGCCACGCCCCAGAGCTAGAAATTACTACAGACCTACCAATCGGAGTGCGAATTCACAAATTGGCCAGTGGATTCCGCGAGGCAAAGGAGGAAGCAACGAGGATCCAGCTGGACCTAAACCTTTAGATTCCTAAACTGCGATTAAGGGTGCAGCCATCCACACCCTCGGAAGTTCGGGACAGCACGTTGACGTTATCCAAAAATGGGCTGGAGGAAATAGGACAGGCGGTGCAGACCTGTACAACTATGTTGGAACAATCCTTCGCGGTCCTCACTTCCTTACAAGAGGACCCCACCATACAGTGCTTGGAAATAGAGGCATGGGAGCTTCAAATGCAATATTATAGTGTGCACGGGATAGCGCAGACAATGGTCCTGACCCAGCAGCTCGCGAAGCTACAGTAGGCGAAGGCATTGAAGGAACAAGTGGATGTTGCATGCCAAAAAGAGGCAGTACTTAAAGCACGCGTCCAGCCTTGGATTGATGAGGCCTTCCTCATCATTGCCGACATCGAAGGGAAACTCGCATAGATGAAAGCAATGCATGCTTTAAGACAGGGATTTTCCCCTGACAGTGAGCATTCAGTCGAGCGAGTAGAGCAGATCTAGCAGACGGCAGAACGATGCGTTGCGAACCTTTGCGCAGCACAAGCACAATTGGATGGACTTCGCCCAAAGATTGTCGCACCAGCAGAGTGACTCGGGACGAGTCACGATGATTGTGTTGGGGGCTTGTTGGGTAGCGGATCCCCCCACAGCATGTTTTTGGGGCTTAAAGCCCGAGTTTTGGTCAATGTAATGTAAAGACTATGCGAAGTACAGACGCGGAGTACGAAAGTATAGGATGATTCATAGGGTTGTTTGCCCTAAGAATTGTAAAATAATGTAAAGTTGTGTCAGCCTACCCATGGTCCGCGAACCATGGGATTGTATAAATAGAGCGAGGCTCTAAGTGTAAAGATAGTTTTTGGAAAAAAAGCAGTAATAGATAGATGCGAAGGCATGGTTAGAGGATAGAAGTGGATCTGAAGTGTATTGGGTCATAGTAGTAGGAAGAGGCTCTACAGCTGAGTGCGCAGAGGCCTAGTAGAGTCCGCAGCTAAGTGTGCGGACCCCTACAGCTGAGTGCGCAGGGCGGAGTCAGGTCTATAATTGAACTGAACTTGAAAAGGATTATTAATAAAGATAAGTTTGATTCGGAATATTGTGCATCTATGGTTTTGTTTATCTTTATGCATTTATATTGGTTTTGATTATGCGCACTTACTTGAAAGTTGAATAAGTAATAAGAATATTGGGCCCGCACAAACTAAGTCAAAGCACTAATATAATAGTGCAGTAAGGATCAAGATCAAGATAGTACTGTATTCGTGCCCCTTATAGAGGTGCACACAGGTTGCTGCGCGGAGCAACGCAAGTGTGCAGGTTTGGACCACAAACCTCCAGAACCTTCATCAAGACATCCCCAGGGCGCAGAAACCTAGTTCTAGCACCCTCCCATACTACTTTGGGTGACACCTCGGTCTGCACTCTGTGGACTATTGCCGAAAGGGCCAGTAGTACCAAGATTTGCTTGGCTAAATCACTTCTAAACCTGGGTCAGGCCCCATGTAGCCAACAAGGGAGAAAAACTAGGTATCTACGTCAAAGGATCAAAGGGTTACAACAAAAAATATAAAAAGGAGCAAGGTAGCATTACTTTTGTGATGGATCTTAGGGTTTGTCGGTGTAGTGTAGTGTTTAGAAGAAGTGAAAGGTCTTAATGAGCATGAAACATGAATTCATTAAGCAAGAAATAAAGTAACACATAATGATTTTTCCATCAAAACAGAGCTTTATGAAAAGAATTTTGTTTATAAACTGTAAGGAAAACCATTGAATAATTGATGAATCGAAAGAGAAGATTAATATCTTTCATATAAAGCTATAATAGAGAAAAATAACATCACAAACTTACTGCACATGAATTCCTAGATAATAGTTGCAAATTCTGTCCTTTGATTTCCAAAAAATGTCCAAGTACAAGCTACAATAGTTCTCTCGTCTGAAATCCAACCCGTTCTATCACTGAGAAAATGATACATAAAGACTAAAACAATATCTCCCCTCTCTCAGGGGTCAAATCAATGACTCTAGGAATTATTCCATGAGGTGTTCTAACCAAACCCTAATGTCTAGGGAAGTTAAAAACGAATTCTACAGTTAACTTTGACTCCAACCTCTCTAATAAATGAGGTCAAATTTACATCAAAACGGATTATAAATACTAACCACCCATTATTTACATTTAATTTTATCCCTCACATTCATCTACTTCACCCTTTTGACTTTTACCAAAGTCAGACTAGGAATTACAAAAAATTACACAGTGAAAAGTTTACAAAAATCTCAGAAATGTCCAGGTGTACAACGAGCTATTGGAGGCCATTTTTGAGTGCCTTTTTGAAGTCCAAATCTAGATCGGAAGCATTTTCTGGAAATCTGGGAGAGTGTAGATGTCTTTAGAGTATTTGTTCACTCAAAATGACCCATTTTTGGCTGAGATATGGCCATTCTCCCAAGGTGTCTCCAGGTGCGCAACGAAATGGAAAGAGAGGGGCAGAAAGGTGATTTTTGGCCTCTTTTTTTGAAAATTTCTCAAAACCTGAGCCCCAGACTAGGAAAGTGGGAAAATGGGGTTTGAGATGGGGTCATATGCTTTCAAAAAATTCTGATTTTACATCATTTGGAGCCCTGAGGAAGAAGCACAGCATGAGCTCGTTGCGCTCCTAGACAGAAAATTGCCAAAAAATTGCAAGTCTGCACCAAAACACAAAATTTTCTCCAAACCCTCCCAAAATTTGTCCAGAGATGCCTCCTTAGCACACCTAAAACTTGCTAACACTCCCTATCATACACTATTATTCATTCATTTCCATGCAATTGAAGCTAGTCCTTCCTTATGTTTCCCTGGCACTACCTAACATACCTTGTCAATGCCTCCTTAGCACACCTAGAACTTGCTAACACTCCCTATCACACACTCTTATTCATTCATTTACATGCAATTGAAAGTAGTCCTCCCTTGTGTTTCCTTGGCACTCCCTAGCATGCGTTGGCACCACACCCTAGCACCTAACACCTCTTGGCATGCCTTAGCACTTGGCATGTCTTGGAATGACTAACATTCCTTGGAACTTTCTAGCATGTGCTATCACTTCCTGGCATTCCTTGCACACCTTAGCACTCCCTAGTTGTCATGCCCTCACTAACACTTCTTATCATGAAATCTTAATTGTTCATTTGCATGCATTATTTTCACCTATTGCTCCCTTGTGTTCCCCTATCACTCCTTAACACTTCCTAGCACGTGTTTTTAATGGACAAAACACTATATATAGGGCAGCTCATCCTCCATTTGTGGACAACCAAATTTGGTTAAGTAAGTCCGTAATAAGAAGTGCAAAGATAACCAACCAAAAGAAGGAAACAGAGAGAGAAGATTTTGGTGTTGTTTATGGGTCTGTTTTAGGGCTAATAGATCCACACGTGCGAAGGAAGGAAGAACTATCTACTGCAGAAAAGGTCAAAAATCTTGTTGTTGTCTAAGAAGTCGAATCAAGGAAGAAGATAAGAAAGGTTACACGCCGAATTATAATAAGAGTTCATACCATCCAAGCGAAGAAGATCAAGGTTCAAAAGGCTAGTCAACCACACGTTCTAGGGTATGTGCAAGAGGGCCAAGAACTACAGGTCTGATCCATGGAACTGGAATTTGAAGGATAGTCGAGTTATTGAAGGGAGAAGTCTGATCATCGTTGACTGAAGGAAAAAGAAGGAAGTTGAATCAAGGAGGCTTATGACTTGGTCTTGGAGAGGTCATTGAGTCAAGGGTCTAAGCCATGGTCTTGGTATTCGTCAATTGAAGTCTATATAAGAAGAAGATATCATTTGAGTTTTCCTCTCATGTTGGAGAGGTTTTGGCCCTGGTTGATCGGATATTCAATGTGTCTCTTGTCTCCTCATTGTTTATGCATTGATAGATGTTTGATGGAGAATATTTTTTTGAGCATTGTTTGTTATTGTGGATTAGTCTTGAATGTGTTTGTGTATGAAAAATTGGTTGGGTTTGTAAACTATTAGTAGAACAATGTTTGATTGATGCATGCTTCCTACAATAAAATGTGTCTCTTACTTAAACAATTAATTTAATGGAAACATGGGTATTTGGACAATTATTTTGGAATTTATGCACCTTAGAAGTACATCAACTCATATAATACATAAATATAATGGAAAGTTGTAACGTGTTGCAGCATAGAAAGGATGTTGATAAAATCTGATAGCTTAAATGTACATGATAGTTTGGAAAGGTGGGGAATAACTCTTATTTAGTCATAGGTAACCTAATCAATTCCTTTTTTATATGTAAATATCCATGATGATTTTGAAATTAGGTGGGTAGAAATTCTTACTTATGTCATAGATAGCCTAACGAGTACTTTTCTCTATCTAGAATGATACTAGATACAAAAAAAAATTGTATTGTGTGCTTCTTCAATTTTTTTTAATAATATATCATGTTATAAAAACTTTAAAATAAGCTTCTCACTTTGGTTCTTGCATTTGTGGTAAAATCTGAACCCAACGTCTGAAAGTAGTGTTATTCTGGAGGATGCCAACAATAGTTTTCACTCCATAAAGGTTTTAACCTATCTTTAGTCTTTGATGAGTCTTTTTGGATGATTGTACTTTAAAAATAAAGATACATCTTCAGTTTTCTCACTTGCTAATTTAGAATTAATGAAGAAAATCAAAATAGTTACTTACATTTATTTGTAGAGTTTACTTGAAATTGATGGAACATGGTGATTACATCAAATGAGTGTGAAATTGAATTTTGAAATTTTATTAATGTCGTCAATGCTTGGAAAATGTAATGGGATCAGATGATAAGTTAAAATGTAAGGTATTTAGTGAGACATTGCTTCTTTTCTAAGAAAAGTATATCTAAACCAAGTGCAATACCAGGGAGAGAGAGGATTTTGTAGTGTGAAAAGCTTAGGAGAGAGAGGATTTTGTAGTGTGAAAAGCTTAGGAGAGAGAGGATTTTGTAGTGTGCAAAAATTAGTTGTGTGGATTTGGGGCTAAGTCATAGTTTCTCAATTTAACTGAAGTAAAATGAGAGGAAATGAGGCAATGCATACTTTGTAAAACTTAGCTATGAGGATTTGGGGTTCAAGGCTTAGTCACTTCACAATTGAAATAAAATGAGATCAAATGAGACAAGGACTTGCAAATTATTAGTTATATGTAATGACATTAAAGTGAGTAAACACAAAGTATCAAAATTCGAAGTAGAATCAACCCTTGTGTATGAAAATTCAGTCAAGCATTTTTTTTATGGCTGAATTCCCCCTCAAATATACATTTTATTAATGCAAAAGCTTAGAAAACCACATCTATGTAATCGAGGTATCCCTCTTAGATGCACAAACCTTTCCCCTTGGCTTCCCATTGACTTTGAGGTTGTGTTCCCCTACACTCCTATATGCTTACTAGGGATACTACACTCCAACATGATGGATTCTAAGATATATTTCGATAGGGGGGACGAGGGTTTCGGAAATTCTTGTTGCCACAGGAAGGTCTTGCCATGTTTAGTTCAACAATACGGAAGAAAAATGCTCATGTAGAAGGATTTATGGTGCTTTTTCAATTGTGGGAAATAGAAATTCCATACATTATGGTGCTTCTTGGTACAATATTACTGATTCATGGAGAAAGATCAATGGTTCCTTGGGTGGAACTATACCAATGTGTGGGTGGGACCAGGCTCATGAGATTCATTTTTTACTACCATCACAATGAACTACAACCAAATTGATTACAGAGGATTTATGCGAAGGCAGAACTCATGAGATTCATTTTTTACTGCCATAACAATGAACTACATCCAAATTGGTTATAAAAGATTGCATTGTTAAAAGTTAATTTTTAGCTTTAAAGTTTGACATAATAATTATAAAACCAAATCTCATTTGTTGTATAACATGGAAACCCATAATATTAGTATTAGATAATTAAACATTAATAAAAAATATTTATAGTTTTTTTGTTTAATTATATAAAATCCAAATCTGAATTTGTTTAAAATTACAACTTACAACATGGTTAATTATTTTGTAATTTTGAAAAATAAAAAATATAATTTTTTGAAATGAGTATACAATAAGATAAGAAAATATACATTCTGATATATTCATAAAATATAATATTTTTAAAATATAAAAAAATAATAATTATAATAAAAAAATTTAATGATCATCCAAATTAAAAATTTAATTTCTACCGTGTTTTCTTTCCCGCCTTAGTGTATTCGAATGAATGTTGAGTAGTTGACAAAAAAAAGACCATTCTACCGTGTTTTCTTCCCCGCCTTAGTGTATTCAAATGAATCTTGAATAGTTGATAAAAAAAAAAGAAAAAAAAATACTAGAACAAGTTTTCTTCCCCACCTTAGTGTATTCAAATGAATGTTGAGTAGTTGAAAAAAAGGAAAGACCATGGGCACAATACAATCTAATCTGTGGCTATATGGAAACAGGTATGGGTCACTGGATCAATTTTTAGGGTTTCTAGATCGATTGGCATTCTTAGAATTGATTTGCAAATTTGTTTTATAATTTCACATGAAATTTTGTAGTGATTCACTGGCAGTTATTGTTTCATGGCTGAATTTGGATGCATTGAGAGATAAGATTGAGGAGGATCTCTTCAATGGCTTGCTCAAAAAACATGGATCTATTAGTGGTGGGCAAGGGTTTCTAGATCGATTGGCATTCTTAGAATTGATTTGCAAATTTGTTTTATAATTTCACATGAAATTTTGTAGTGATTCACTGGCAGTTATTGTTTCATGGCTGAATTTGGATGCATTGAGAGATAAGATTGAGGAGGATCTCTTCAATGGCTTGCTCAAAAAACATGGATCTATTAGTGGTGGGCAAATTTGGATCACGATGGAAGGATCATAAGCTTTAGTCTTCTTTCAAGAGCTCAAGAAAATACTTGCACAGGTACCCTTTCTCTCCTTTAATTCCTTCCTAGATTTCAATTGCTTCAAACAATCTACCAACTTTTTCACCTGAAATTAGGTTATTTGGGTTTTGTTTTTTCAAGAATTTAGCTTCAAATGAACTAGACCCACAATTACTATATTGGCCATGAAATTTATATTAAATATACGTTGAACTCTTATAGTAGTTTGGTATTATACCACACCAGAAATTACAAAAACCGTCAAAACCCAATGGGAAAAGGCGGAAAAAACAACAACGCAGACTTGCCCTCCCTCATTTCAATGCAACATGAAAATATTTTCTTGCTCTTTTTCCATTTCACGGGATTTCTTAATCATAAATCTCAATTTCAAACTCTGTTACCAGAACGGAAGTTTTCCTTTAAAAAAAAAAAAAACAAAAAACAAAACCAAACCGTATAAAAAATGGAACGGTATATTTTTTAATGTAAGAAACTGGGTTTTCCAAAAACAGTTTGTTTCTTGAAACTGTTTTATGTAAAACGTTAATCTAGTTTATTTGCAATATGGGTATCTTCCCGATTGGACGTGGACATGAATCATAAAAAGTAGAGTTTGGTTTTCTGGATAGTTTTCGAAGGTATTTTCATAGTCTATGGTTAGAAGTCAACCATATATAGCTTAGGTGCTAACGGAACAGGTTTGTTGCAAATAGGTTGTTCTTCCTAGTGACAACACCTTGCAATAGTGCTTAATATATCATTAACAACGTTGACTATTTAGGGATTTTATTAGTTAAAGTTATGTTATTTTTTTAATTGTAGCCATTGATGTGTAGCAATGTATGGTTAAGTTTTTACCAAAAAAAAAATTTGTTATTTTTGTGTTGTTTTTATTTAAAAGTGGATTTAGTAATTGTATCTAATATTTAAAATGTGTATTTTAATATAAAATTATAAATTTAAATGTATAAGGTCTTTTTATATATATTTTTATAAATTATTAATATATATAGATATTTTATATATATTTTTATAAATTATTAATGTCTATAGATATTTTATATATATTTTTATAAATTAGTAGTTAAATAATTTAGTTAATTTATTATTTTATATAAGCATTGGGACACGATATTTCCTTTTTCCATTGGTCTTGTTTACAACCTTTCAAATTATTGGAAAAGGATTTTGATAAAACCATCCTATAGAAACTTGTATCAACTATTAAGCTATCTATAATATTAAATATCATCAACCAAACACATTAATTTAATATATAAAAAATAATAATTATCTATTATCCATCCCATTAATAGTTTTATCCCATAAATGCTTTTTTTCCTAGGTGATAAGAGAGATTATGTTAGGTAATTTGCAATAATAAAGCTTAAGAGAAACAAGCTATTGATTAATATGTCTATAATACAAACATAATTTCAACTATGATAAATATGGAAAGTTTCATAATTACATAAAAATAGTGATAGAAATAATTGTAAATTTATAAAAATAAACAAGTCTCAAAAATCAAAATACAAAATAGAAATCCATCATTATAGGAGTACTACTACAAGAAAATAATCCCTTTTCATTTATAAATAACCCGTATATCTATCTCTCTCGAGCATCCAGAGATCAAATCTCTCTCTCTCTCATCTATCTTTCTCGAGGATCCAGAGAGATCAAATCTCTCTCTCTCTCTCTCTCTCTCTCTCTCTCTACAAACCTCTTTAAGTGAAGAGATTTGATCCTCTCAATGCTTGATACACAATTAAAATGGATCTAGGTTGCTTTAGTTACTAGCCATTGAATAGGCTACATTGCAAAATTGCAGAAAAATACCATGGAAAAAAACCATGGGTTAGGAGTACCATAGGAAAAAACCATGGGCTCAAAAATTTTATGATTTTTTATTTTGACTGAGTTAAAATGCCAAATAATATAACATCTTCCCCAGGTGGAAAGGGTCTCTTGGCACAAAAACCAAAAATATATTAAGAGGGGCCTAGAATAAAATACCTAGATTATGACATTTCTTTTCAAGACTTCAAGGTCTCTCTCACTTGTTTTAGTTTATGAAAGAAAATTGATGAGAAAAAACTAATAAATTAAATAAATATTAAGTACAAAACCATGTGCAAAAACTAGCAAATTAAATGAATATAAAGTACAAAACCATGGAATATAACAAAACTATTGGCAATAACATTTTTTCAAAAGTTATTTTAACATAAACAAATCTAGGGACTAAAAAAGAATGGTTTGGTAAGTTCTAACCATGGGTGATAACATTTTTTTAAAAGTTATTTTAACATAATCACATTTAACAACTAAAAATGAATGATTTGGTATGTTATAATCACAAGTGATATTTATATATAATATTTAACTAAGTAGAAATTTAAAAAAATTGCAATTTAATAATTTATTTCACTTATTTATATTGATCAACCACACTTGTTAATTGGAAACATTGACTCAAATAACAAATTTTAATGGATCCAAAAGAATAAAATCAAAATTAATAAAAAATAACTAATATCAAGAAATAATATCTAAATTTAACTATTAAAATTTAACATAAAAATAAATTTACTACACAAAACCATATATATGATGCATTAAACGAATTAATATAAAACATGACTATATATAATAATCGTTTAGTCAATGCAAATACAAATATGAAACATCCATTATACACTTTAACAATAATTATGGTAAATAATATATACTAGTCTAGATCCATCTTAATTTCGAATATACCAACACCCTAAAGGGATCAAATCTCTTTTATAAATTAGTAATGTATATAGATATTTTATATATATTTTTATAAATTAGTAGTTAGATAATTTAGTTTTTTTTTTTTTCTCACAAACTAGCAATTTAATATCTAGTTCAACTATACTTTTAAAATATATTATTTTTATTATTACAAAGATTAGTTTTCTATTATAATGGATTACATATAAATTTTTGAAAGTTTTCTCTTTAGATTTTGTCGTCAAACACATGTTGTAGTATTTATGGTTCTGCAAGTGGCAATAGTTCGAGACAACCCTCTACTTTTGGCTCTATATCCAATGGAGATCAACTCAATCTCCACCATCTTGTTACCCAACCATGAAAACAATAACCCAATAACTGTGTGGAAAATGCTACAATAGATCCCAAATTTGAGGTCCACTCAAGTCACATCCAAGAATATATACAATGTATGTGGGATCATGTACTCATCTGGAAAATGCAAAGGCTAAATCAAAATTGAATTCGGTGCAAAGTGTTTCTTCTCTATTGTATTTGCCAGCCTAGAGGATCAAACATGGGTATTCAAGAATGGCTTATGTGAGAAATGGAAGCTTTGTTGATAACTATAAGCATTAAGGAATGGCCCATGTGAGCAGCTAAAGCCTATGAGCAACTACCTATGAACCATACTATTCGAGAATGTCAATGATGAATGCTTGGTTTTATGTTTCATATTTTTCTTGTTTTTTCTCTCTCCTCATTTATTGAATGTGAAAAAAATTCTTGGTTTTATGTTTCATATTTTTCTTGTTTTTCTCTCTCATCGTTTCTTGAACATGAAACCTCCAAACTTTGTTTCTCGTCCTGTTGTCGTTTCTCGTTTCGTTTCCTTTTTCTAGTTTCTAGTAACATAGATTTCAAGCCCTTCCTTCTAGCTTTGGTTGACTTTCTGCATTTCTCTCAACTCCAAAAGTAGGTGATAGAAAGGATGGGTAGAAAGCTTGGTACCCGAGATAGAGTTAAAGAGGAAGAAACATTGAGTCAAACATTGCAAGATTCCTCTCGTGGGGTAAAAGGATCACAACAAGGCCACAGTAAGCCCCCGAGAGAGAACGAAGATGCTACTGCATGTAGTGGTAACAATCAGAGTATGGTGCAACACCATATATTAAGGTCCACCAATGACATCATATTAGCAAAAATCTAAGCATGAAAATAGATTGAAACAAAAACAAAAGGGAAACCCTTACCAACTTGTCAGGCCCTTTCTCGATAATCGGGCAACATTTGGGTATGGAAAAATAGGAATCCCTTATTCAAAGTCCCTGTTTGCTTTTATAGATCTATTCATATTGATGGATGGCTTTAACCCTCATCGAATGGCCATTGGATGAGTGTTGGGCAGTTACATTCGTTAAACTTCCTTGCAACTGTTTGAATTTTTTTTTTAATTTAAAACTTTTATACAGAACTTTGACTTTCGCATTTTGTAATTTGGTGCATATGTTTTCTGCTCAGGCCACATTTGTTTAAATAAACTACATATTTATTTTCTTTTGATTACGTTTCTCAACTATGGTCGTGGATTTATCCTGGACAAGTAATGAAAATAAGATATGTTCCAGGGAATTGAGCATATGTTTTTTCATCACTTGTATCGATATACTTTAACAGGACGAGCATGAAAACTCGAACCCATCGCTTCATCGCATTATGACCGATAGAGACTTTCCTAGCTGTTGAGCACAACACATAGCCCATATCATTCAGAGATATACTGGTGTTATTCTTTCACCTTGAGATGGATATATATTTGTTTTATTGCAGCAAGGAAGCAACTGCTACATTACGATACATCAACTATACTCAAGACAAAAACTATTTTTCCTGTACAACCACGTTGAGAGTAATAAGTATCTTCCCATGTGTCATCATAGCAACAGATTCCATTTTCCTAATTCATCGTGTTTCTCATTCTAGTGGTCGCCATTATTGTGAAAGTTTCTCCTGTCACTTTTTGCCTCCATGAGAGTTGATAAGAAAATGCTAAGACAATGCTAAATGTCAAATTTTAGCAGACATTCTGAAAACCTTTTTGATCCATTTTCTAACATGGTCCACATTCTGCTTTGATAGTACTATGATGCAGCTCTTCCAAAACTTGATTGTCTTTCATAGCTAGACAACTAATTTGATAAATGATCTCTTTAAATATGTCTTGGACCCAAGAGTTATTGGATGTTCTTGAAGATGGGCCAAGTGTTCACCCAAAGCGTCCAAACATATCAATAACAACACATAGTTTAACAGAAATATTCATCCTCATCCAATTCTTAAATGCATAAATATTCCTCTAAAATCTTGGATTTCCCATACACTGGGCCTATTACTTATATAACCCCTGGTTTTAGTTTCTCTTACATGTTTGGCGATTCAACTAGAATATGTCAAAATATAGAGTTCCTTGATGTCTTCACTCTAACTTCTTGGATGCCATCTCAAAGAAAGGCTCAGAGGATATTCCAAATATATTCTTTAGAGGCGGCCATTTCGACCCAAAAGGCCAAGTATCCATGCCATCAGTCACACCCTTCTATGCATGTGTACATTACCAGGCAATTTATCATCAATAAACATTGTTGCAAGACAATAATTGTTCAAATAAATTTATGAGACATTCTGGATATCTAAAGAGATTTCCTTATAAAGCTCAAGTTCAGCAAAGCATCCAACATATGGATCATGAAACAGTGGATCCTCACACTAATATATTCACCATGGGATTGAGACAAAGATATACAAATTGTAAACTCCCTCATGTAGATGAGAAAGTGGTGTTGGAAACTCTCCATATTAAATTTCTCAGACTAAAGGGTGAGGGAACCATGAGTACCATTTAGAATTGACATTCTTACCATATTCAAATGGTGTCCTTCCTCAATGTAAACAATTCTTCAATAATATGGCCACTCTCCCACATGTGTCACTTCTCCCAATCCTCACGCTTAATTGGCACACTGCACCTACTTATTTCATTCAACAATGTGTATGTCTTGGGACTTTGTATCCACTATAGTGGACCTTTATCCCACTTTTATTACAAAGTAGACTTCTCAAGGTAGGAGAAATCACAACTCCCTGCCCTCCCTCATTTCAATGCAACACGAAAATATTTTCTTTCTCTCTTTCCATTTCACGGCAGTTCTTCAATTAGAAATCTCAATTTCAAGCCCTTCCTTCCAGCTTTGGTTGAATATTTGCATTTCTCTCAACTCCAAAAGCAGGTGATAGAAAGGATGGGTAGAAGGCTTGGTACCCAAGCTAGAGTTAAAGAGGAAGAAACATTGAGTCAGACACTACAAGATTCCTCTTGTGGGGTAAAAGGATCACAACAAGGCCACAGTAAGCCCCGAGAGAGAAAGAAGATGCTACTACATGCAATGGTAACAATCAGAGTATGGTGCAACACTGTATATTAAGGTCCCATTATCATGCCCTCAAGACTTCGATTGCTGAGGAGAGAGAAAATATTTTAAAAGCAAAATCTGGCAAATTTGAGGCTATAATTAGCAAAGTGGAAAGCTTCCACAATCTTGTTCAGAGACCTCGTGAGCAAGTTGCAGATGCTGATACACTCTTTGATCTCACATCCACACTCCTCGCTAATATTTAACAAATCACAAAACAATGATGGTGCTACTCCAGTTTATTTTATTAGTAGTGATATTCTAAGAAACTATAGTGACCAGGCATATGGAAGCAGGTCTTTGGAGGGAAATGATGATCAAACCCAAATATCATGGAGAAATCTTAGGCTTTTAGCTGCTTCTGTTTTCCAGGATGCGGCAGGAATTTGCACTATGCTTGGACCAATGGATAATGAACCCAAGCAAAGGAAAGATATAGTATAGAGAAAACAGACTAAGCCGACCGAAAGCACTCGACCTGAAGCAGTGAAAGAGTCGCCGGAAGATGAAAAATCAGAAACATACAAGAATATGGCAAGCATATTTAACATTTAGCGAAAATAGAAGCAAGCCAAATTAGAGAATTTGGTTCTAAATAGAATATCATTTTCCGAGACAGTAGAAAACTTCTTTGCATTATAATTTCTAATAAAGGATGGTAGAGTTGAAATAAATGTCGATGAAAATGGAAAACATTTTGTTGTCCCCAAAATGCTGCCAGAGCTATAGAAATCGCATCTAGAGAAGCTTCTTACAGCCAATTTGTTTTTCGGTTTGATTTTAAAGAATGCAAGTTGATGATGGAAGCTAGCGGTGAGGAGTTGATGCCTCACAGGACCAATCCACTTATGATTCCTTGTTCTAAGAAGGCTACAGAGACTCCTATATGAGAGATTTCAAGAAACAGGGGCAAAGTGGTACCTGCAACTCTTGAGGTGCAGGAGTATGAATGTGAAAGTGATGATGATGGTGGAGGTCTTCAAAGGCGAGCACCGAAGAAGTGAAATAAGTGTCTCCTATGACTTTTGCTGCTTTTTTGGGTGCTTTTTGTTGGAAACTATCTCTGTTTCTATCAGTGCACTGTAATTCATATAGGAAGCTAATATTTAATTTAAGCAATCTGGTATATAAACAATGCTATCTTGTTCTCATAATTAGTTATAATTAAGTTGACTGGTAGTGTAAACCCCCGGTCATGTAGTACACCCCTTTAGCCATGGTTCCAAGGCCTGGGTAGAAGACTAGCATCACGTAAAAGGAAATTGTTAATGTAAGATGTCAAGTTTGATCTGTTAAACCATGAGTAGTATCCTTGTGACAATATGTTGTAATTTTATGTTTGAAAAGTATTTTGAGATACCACACAAGAACAAAGTTTCCGATTGTGTAGTTGGTTTAATTTGAGAATACATAGAGATGAGAGTAGGGTAAGGCCATGAGAAAATAGATGTAAATATAGAGGTTCAAAAAACTAGCTAGTAGCCCTTACCATACCCAAACCCTTTTGCTGGCAATATAGGGATAGAGAGATCCACCCAGAGGCGTGTGGAGAATAATTAGGGATATGCATGCTCTAGATTGACTAGTTGCTTGAGCCTGGCTCAAGCAAGCGCAACTAGAATATGGCAAGAGATTGGGAATATATATCTATTAAGTATGTGTAAATGAAATTCATTATGTCCCCTTTTGATTTTCAAGGTGGGAGGAATGCAATGGAGAAAGGGAGATCGTATTTGTCCTCTATATCCTACTTATCAGGACACTGGGATAAGCCCCAATAATAAGAGTTGGGTTCGCTCATAAGTATCTGATTGTAAAAGGCCATCATGAACTTTATTAAGCTAAGTCATCCTTTAGTTGAAGCTTCAAGCAAGATACTCGACCTCTTTTTAGCCCTTCAGTCTTCCTGGAATGGCTACAGAACAACCCTATTTCACCCACGTTGAATGCCTCTTCTTGTTGTGATCTTAAACTTCAAACTTTGGCCTTTCTCCCTACAAGAGCACCCAAGAACAACACTCAAAACAACCTCTCTTTCACATGTTGTACCTATAGCAAAACATAAGACTTCCACGTTGCTTCTAGGGCTTCTTTCTTGTTGTCTTATGGATCCTTCTTGCAGTGGCTAGGGCCTCCCTTTGATGGCATCTAGGGCCTCTCTGAGTGCTACTTTAGACCTTCCTTGACTGTGACTATATGCTTCTTATTGATGGCTGATAAGGGCCTCCCTCTTGCTACGGATTAGGGCCTCCTTTGTTGTGGATAAGAGCCTTCCTTTTGTTGTGTATATGGCCTCTCTTAACTGTATCTTTATGCCTCTCTTGACTGCATCTTAGGCCTCTCTGTAGACTGTGTCTTAGGCCTCTCTCTTGCTATGGCTAAGCCTTCTTTTGACTATAGTTAGGGCTGCCTTTTACTACATCTAGGGCTTCCTTTTCAACTATGGCTAGACCTCCTTCAAGACTACATCTAGGTCTCCCTTCATGACTATAGATAGGGACCCTTTGTGACTGCAAATATGGCTCACACTATTGCATCCTACTAGCCTCGCACTGCCCAGGGACTCCTACACTGTAGCACTCTCTGTTGCTTCATTTGCATCCGTCTCTACCCACATCCGCCAGTCCTGCTACTCTCTCTTTGGGGCTCCCATAGCAAGGTACAATCCAAGGGGTTGGGTACCTCAAGGATCTTCCCCTCATCACCTGTAGTCCTCCTGACTACAACTCGATGTCTCCCCACCTCTTCTCTATATGTACATGAGCACTCCATGTAGTCCCTAGCATGCCTCGGGACACTACGACATGAGCAGTAGTGCATTAACTATGCTAAAAGGTCACTTTCTTGTTAATTTGACCATGAATATCTCTTTTACAAAACAATATTTCTTAGCTTTGTTTACGTTAGTGGTTTGATAAGAACATTTCTACACTCTCTTCACTAAATTTCTTAATGTTTTTACATTTATGCTATTTGACAAAAAAGGGCTAACATTTTATCCTAGCTAAGTAAGGATTCTTTAAATAACCTTCTAGCTTGGTTCCTTTTTGTTCAATCTAAGCTTGGAAAAGTGTCATGAATTTACATTGAACAATGTAAGAATCTAGTCTTCTCCATAAACAATCAAGCCAACTCTTTCATTTTGCAAATTACCTACCATTTTTGGACATATTCTTTGAAATTTCTATGCTGAAGGTGTTGGATTTAGGTAGGTGATACAGAATGCACAACTACAGTTCTATTGTTCACCTACTAGACCAGTGCAAATTATAGGAAAACATGGAAGGGTTGGACATGATTGTTCCAACCATACTCTTATTGGCCTACAATACATATATTCATAACACATACCTACATTACTATTGTTCACCTATTCAGCTAGTGCATATTGTAGGAAAACTGTTAAATGTTGGACTTCGTTGTCTCAAGTTCACACTCCAGCGCTAAAGATGCAACGTATTGTGTGTATCCTTAGATATGTTTGAGATTACAAGCTAACTGTTTAAATAAATGCATGTATAAAACTTCTATATTAGCAAAATAACCATCAATATTTGTTTCTAGCATTTTGGGTTGAATTCACAATAGTATGCTAAAAAGTGTCATTTCAATGTATGGAAATTAGGATATATAAATGTGAGATATATACTCTACATCTTTGGGTTATCTCCTTTTCAAATCTGAGCTTTTTTAGGCTACATGTTAATTGTTTGAACGTTGAACTTTGAATAAATTCTTGAATGGACTTTGTAAATACTCGAATGAATGGACTTCGTAAGGCAGTGGTACCATAAATTGTGTTATTTCAAAGATTTGACTTCCATATTTTCACAAAATACAATGTCCTCACTAAATAATTATATGTATAGATACTTAAGTTTAGGATTATATATGTGTTGGAGCGGTTCCTTTATGTTTTACTATAATCTTGATGCTGACAAGCTTTAGCTGATTTTTTCATCAATTGTTCATAGAATATGCAAAAGATTTCATTGTCAAAATGTGGAAAAAATTACATTTCTCCTGATTTATTTTTTATTGTTCATGACAAGATAATCATGTTGCAGGAATGAGGTATCCTACAGTCTGTTTCAATTTGTGGATATTTTTTTTCCTCCCATTTTTTTACAAGGATGTAGATTTCATTTTCATGTTGATGGTTTTTGCATGTATCTTATCTAGACCCAAATGCTGGTAATGGAGCGGATCTTGAGAAGTAGTCGTGGAAACAAACTATCAGAGGTTAATGTTACAATACCACTTCCACCTGGTATCAGAAAAATTTTAATGGTAAGTGACATAAAGAAGAGTTATTTAACGATAGGGTTGAAAGGGCAACCTCATGTCTTAGTTCTAAGTCATTTATTTGTGTTTCTTAGCTCTAAGTCATTTGTTTTTTAGCTTTACCAGATCAATTATTTCACTAATCCAATATGCATGGATTGTATTTCTCACCCAATGTTAGTTACTTGACATGGTTGATATAACATTCAATTCTAGGCCACTTTTATTTTAAGTCAGATATTTTATTGATTAAAAGGATGTTCATATTTTGATTGGTTTACTTGGAGCTTGATTTTAAAAAGTTTTGTAAATTCCACGTGGATGTTATTTTTTCAAGGTGATCTCTTTGCACCAGTAAGGTCAGATGAGTCCTAGAACATAGGTATACGATAAGAACATCTTTGGCCTTTGTTTTGTATCTGATATTCTTTATGTCATTGATGGATGGTTATTGATTATGTGAAATAGAGGATGGGAAGGTCCTTCCAATTCTCTTGACAAAACAAAATAAAATGGAGTGGTAGAATTGTGTTTTAAAGGGTGAGCCAAAAATTAGTACTTGAAAGGTAGAACTTGAGAATGTCAAGCTATCTGATCTGGATCTAGAGACACAATAGACCGTGAAAAAAAAATGATGGTATTGATGAGTCTTCCCAGAAAATAAGCTCTATTTGTTATACCGTTACCCAAATTTCAGTTATCTGCAATGGAAATAGTGACTCTATATTTATTTATATGAATAACGATTTTGGCCATTGTCCTATGAATTATTTTGATTTTCAAACTCCAACTAGTTTGTTGTTAAATTAATTAAAGCTTTGATGACAAACTTATAGTTTTCAAAGCTCTTTCCTAAGTCTATTTTCTTGAGCAAATTTATCTTTTTACTTTAGGTGTTGTAGATTGCTTTTGTGTGACATATGATATGATATAATTACCTGGATAAATAGACAGAAGTTTTGTACAACATAGTCTTTTTTAAATATAAAGAAACAATATTTCCAAATACAAAGTTTATTAATTAAGAACATCTTTTAGACTTCTTTGCTAAGTTATGATTATATTTCGGTAGGGGATTTTGTGTACACTGATATTGTGTTGTCTCTATGGTTTTTGTCAAGTAATAATGGTTAATAAGGAATGTGTTCTTGAGCAGTAGGCACACATCTTATTCTACTATCAACAGGAAACTCCATGGTTTTCAGGCATGGAAACAAAAACGCAGATGTTAGTGGGATATCCAAAGTCTGTGTTGGATGAATTTAATACTAGTGATGATTTTGATTCCTTGTCAGATAAAGAATGTCATGAGTCAAATTCAAATAAACAAAAGCAACTCAAGAATGAAGTTGAAGCTATTGCTTTATGTCCAAGTCAATTTCTTTTATTTGTTGGTTGTTGTCATGTTTTAAGTGCGGACTTGTGAAATTCCAAATTGCATGTTGGTTTATGTAAAGGGGAAATATATATATAATTTTTTTTATCATATGTCATTCAAGGTTTCCGAAGATTCATGTTACATTTGCATAGAAGTTTAGATATCATTCAAATATCTAAACACCAAACAACAACAACATTGAGATATTTCTTTCACTCAACCTATAACATATTGCATTTGTCTTCATCAATGTTCTTCTTCCATATGTTATCAACATATGACATTTCATTTGCAATATTTGGTGCATTTTCTAGTTATAGGTCATTTATAGATTATAAATGTCTTTAGAGTTTCACTTCTAATTGAGTATTCAACTGAACATATTGATTCTCTTATACATAATTATTTTTCCCTCCACCCACTTTTCATAACTTCCATAACCATTAGGTAGGGACTTGCAGCTTCGATGTTGCTTTGCTTGTTTAGTAAAATATTGTCGAGACTTTAATTTATTGAAAGTTGTAGAATTTACAATTTATGAAGTTTCAAGGTATAATTTTTAAAAGTCTAATTCTTTAAAGGGTGCTAGCTCAATGGAAGAGCACCTACTTTACAAGCAGGAGGTTGGTGGTTTGATTCCATCGTGCCCTGACATGATCCATATGGAATGAGCTTTTGACCATCACCAATGAGCTTTGGTGACATTTTTCAACCCTCACCAAAATATGAAATGGTGACGGTCAACGAACGCCACCATATGTATACATCAATAGTGACGAACCTCAAAGGTCTGTAACCATAAATCATTGTTGTTGATATGAAATGGTGACGGTCGATGTCCTTAATTATAGTCATTATTCGTGACGGACCTTAAATATCACCACAACACCTATACTTATGGCAATCTAGATTTTAGTGAGGGTCAACGAACGTCACCATATATATGCACCAATAGTGACAGCCATGAAAGATCCATCACAATAAATCGTTGTTGTTCATATGAAATGATGATGGTCACTATCTGTCATTATAATCAATATTCGTGACGGACCTTTAATGTCACCATAACACCTATACTTTTGGTGATGCCACCTTTGGTGACGTTCAGTTTTTGGTGACGGAGGCTATGGTCTGTCACCATTGCTCATATGAAATGGTGACGGTCGCTATCTGTCATTATAAATCATTATTGGTGATGGACTTTGAATGTCACTACAACACCTATACTTTTGGCAACGCCACCTTTGGTGACATTCAGTTTTTGGTGACGAAGGCTATGTTCTGTCACCATTTCTCATATGAAATGGTGAAGGCCACTATCCATCATTATAAATCATTATTGGTGACAGACTTTTAATGTCACTACAACACCTATACTTTTGGCGATGCCAATTTCGGTGACGTTTAGTTTTTTGTGACGAAGGCTCTTTTAACCATCACCAATGAGCTTATGGTGACATTTTTCACCCCTCACCAATGTCCTTTTTTCTTGTAGTGAATGCTTCAATCGACAAACCAAGCAACGTAATCTATGCTCGGAAAGAGAAAAGAGACACTCGAAATAAGAGAACAAACGAGACTCTTTCACTCATTTAATTGAAAATGAAGCAACGAAGATGTTGCGACTGAAAGATGGATTAAGTGAAGCAGCAAATCAGAAACTTGATACAATGAGTAAACAAACAAATGAATGGTGATCGAGCTAGATGCCCTAGGGTCATAGAAACCATCCAAAAAACTCAAACAATCAAGCAATGAAACTTCAAGCCAATCAATCAATCAAACCTAGCAAGCAAATCATCTTAGTAATCTTAGTTCATAGGGAGAATAGATGCAGACAGACCAAGAAACAGAATCTAGAAGGGCAAGACACACTGGCATATAAGAAACCATGATTTCAACCTACAGGAATCGGCATGACTGTTTAACGGGAAGAAATTGCCATACAGGGTTGTGGAGTGACTTTTTAAGCAGAACTAGCGTTGGTCGGCGTGACTGTTAGTAAAATAACATCGCTGATTGAGGGATTCAAACAAAAATCAAAAATAAAATTCAAACCACAAACAAACTAGCCACTCTAAATTCAAAATCAAAGGTTGCAAATGGTGTAAAATTCAGAAAACAAAGGAGAAATGGTGGTATGACAAAAGTCATCACAAACCACGAGATGAAGAACAATCCAAAGAGAGGGATGGCTCCCCAGCGGAGTCGCCAATTTGTGGTGTAGGAATATCCTCTCTATGGACAGAGACAATCCCTCTAGCCCAAGAGAGTGGGTCTAGCCGCAAACAAGACAATCTAACATAAGTTCCCTTAGATTGAGAATGGATAAGATCCTACCTCTTGTATCACTTATCCTTGTTCGATGATGTCCTTATGTTTTTTCTCCAACGATCAGCTCCTTATTTGTTAATCAAACACCTAAAACAAATAGACAAGAACTAGCACACACATGATAGCATACAATAGAGTTCAATCTACTTAAGAGGCTATGGAGCCTTAAGCTACAAAATACAGTATTGTAATCTATATAAGAAACAAAATATCAGTTGTATTAACATGACAAAAAGGAAAGTACAACCTTCGCCTTAGCGTTGCAGGTTTCCTTCGATGGGTCCGAATCCCAAGCATCACTCTAACATCTCCTCAAACACCTCAATCATAGGATTTTAAAGTCTATTTCTCCTTGTTCACACCAAAACATTCTACAAGCTATTCTCCCTTTAACAAGCTCTTAAAAAGCATAAACTAAGAGCTAAGACTAGCAAGCTCTCCAATCTTCCAAGTTGAATCCAAGCTACATCCAAAGCTAGCAGAGGTTGGAATAGCAGGGGATTATATAGGCATGAGAGAGGGGATATGGTTCCTCTTATGATGGGAAGAAGCCTTATCTCTTGGGTTAGTTCCTTTTTAATAGGGGAAAGGAGCCCAAACAGTCTCTCTCATCTCTATCTCAACTAACCATTTACCAAACCTCCACCCATGAAGCTTCTAGATCTGGAAGCTTTGGTTCCATTTTTAAAAACTTTCTAGAAGAGGATCAGCGTGGGTAATCAAGGGATAACAACGTTGATCTTTGCAGGGATCAATGTTATTCTTAGCAAATCGGCGCGAGGAAGAAACTAAGGGATAGTGCCGACCTTTAAAACTGGGTTTCAAGGACGTATCTCTGGAAATGATGTAAAGGGAAAATTCTCTGCAGATGGAAAGTGACTCAGAGAGATGTTCTTCATGATAGGGAAGTACACAAGGTTTACTGTAGAGGTGCTCCAAGATCAAGGAACATGGAGTACAAGGATAGCGGAAAAATGTTGTGTAACAGGGAGGTACTCTAAGACTTGAGGATCAAGGGTTTGGAGCAAGGAGCTCCACAAGTGGCCTTGTGGGCTTGAAACCTAAGCTTGGGTTTTTGCACCCAAAGTTGTTGGGCCAAAACCGTGATGACATTTTGACATGTGATGGATCGAGATGATAAAGGACTCTGAGAGCAATCAAATGCATTGAAAATTATGGAAATATGACTTTTAAATCTTGAGATATTAATTTTTGAAGTTAATGGTGGGTTTGGTCAAGTTCGGCCTAATGTTAGGAGAACTAATGATAGGATGTACAAGCCCTAAATATATTCATTGGAGCCCTCTCTTGAGTGTATAAAAAGAGGTGAAGTGTGATGATATTCCTCACATCCTAAGTGAATTCATCATCAAAATAAGTCGTGAATTAGTGTGAATTTGTGGCAAGGAAGTCTGAGGTAGGAAGCTACATTTGTGGAGATATTTTCTCTGTTTTGGGTGAGAGTTTCTTAGGATAAGGAGCCAAAACTCTTAGACAACTAGTGAGGAGGCTTGAGGGAAACATTTGTGATTTTTTTGGAGCAAACTTTCCTTGCAGACCAAGCTACAAATTTCAGGTGAGCTAAGTGATTGTCGTATGCATGTTTTAGGCATGTACATCTATGTTTACAGGGACGTAGTGAGGGGATTCTACAACAAAATTTGGCAGGTGAAGTATTGAGGGTTGAAAGGCCTAGAAAGGCCCTCCTAACCAGATCGTAGTCTTCTCTAAGGGAAGCGAGGGAAAACAAGGGTATTTTCCTATTGTATTGGACTTGTTTGCAGTGTTGGAGTGGGCAGATTAGTTGTCATCTGAGCTGAGTGTTGTAGGGAGCCTTGTGGAGGTGCCCAAGGCATACAGCAACACCTTGGATACCTTGCAACCAACAACTGAAGGAAACAACCTAACTGGATAAGTTTAGGGAATTGGTTTAGGGTTGGTGTGTGCCCTAACTAGTTTTGAGAATGCACAAAAATTAAGGTCAAGGAGGCAGCAATAGTGAGTTGTATATTTCACCTTGTTTTATGATTGCATGCGAGTTGGATGGGTGTCTTAGAAAAGGAGAGTTTGGAGAATTTTGTTATCAGCCAAGAGGAAGGGCTACCATAGTGGTTGGATGCCCTAACCAGGAGCAGATGATACAATAAGGATTAGCCACTCGTGGTTTGTTGGAGGGCAACGTGAGAGTGGACCAAGTGTGGATAGTGGATTGGGAACTTATGGTCTATTGGAGGATAGCATGATAGTGCTCAAGTAGGAGCTCGATGTGAAGCACTTTGATGGATAAAAGTAGCAACTAGAGTTGTAGTTTTTGAGCTCAAGGGTCTGATCATCCTGGAGCAGTGTGAGTAGCCATAGACTTGTGTTTGGAGAAGGAAATCTACAGCAGAATATGGGCAGTCCTCCTAGGCCATGTTCATTGTGGGAGAAGGACATATTACAATGATATGTGGCATTATGTGGCCTATGTTAGCCTTGATTGGAGCAACGCAAGAATATTATAATGGACTGGAGTCCCTGAGTAGCTGAGGAGAAGTAGTGGGTGGGCAAGATGGACTTGGATCATTGATAGAGGCAGTGCTGCAGATCGGGAGCCACCAGGCATGTACATGGTATGGCCGAGAGGAGCTGAGAGAGCGCACTACAACTAGATGGCCATAGTATCTCGTTGAGGGTAGATTGGTTGTTGATGGACTGATACCAAGCCCCAATTTTATATCTTTGTATCAGTGGATGTATGAGGGACATTATCCCTAGTATGGGATCCCTAGACTATTGTATTATTCAGTTTGATTAATATAATGAAGTTGGGTTGAAAATCTGTAAAAATTTATCTATATTTGTGCACGTATGATTTACTGTTGTTTATATTCCACTGTAATATGTTGTGATACTTGGTTTGGTAGCGTCAGTGTTTTAATATTCTATCCTAGACACTAGTATCGTGGAAAAACAATAGAGGCCACAATATCATTTCATGTCATTTTAAGATTACAAAGCTCATTCTTTAAACTCATTACTTGATCAATGTTGTTGATGTTATATAGTCCAACCATGGCATCATACATCTTCTTTGAAATGTTAAGATTTGAGACATATGGAATTAAATGAGCTCAAATAGAATCCACAATAATACCCATGGATGTGATTTCATCCTTCTTGTATTTTGATTTTCCTTCATTATTTTTAGGTGCAGTAACCTTGCATGATCTGTAAATTCTTGTGGATATTCCACTGGATAGTTTGTTACAACAAATTTGATCAAAAAAAAATTTAAAATATGAAATTCTACACTATTATAGTTTTATTAGATCTCTAGATATGTAGATTTATTGTTAATAGTGCATGCATGTGACTTTAAAATTATGCAGAAAATAGAGAACATCGAAATAAAACCTCACACACACATTTGTCACATGATATGACCTGGGAAACTCTTTAAGGAGAAAAAACCAACTGGAATATGAGGTTGCTTCGCTCTCTTTCTCCGAAAGGAAATATGGTTGCGAGTACAAAGAAGTATGGCATGTGGCCCATGGGATGCTATAGTGCACAAATCCTCTCTGTGTGCTCTACCTCCTATATTTCTTGGCTATTTTTGCTCAGTTATGGAGCAAATGCACTCGAAAGAATGGAACCCCTTTTCCTCTTAGTTGCTTGGTTATAACACAACCTGATAGCCTACTAGTGGTTAGGTTTGACTACCTCAATCCTTCACCAAAGTTACAATATAGACTTTTATAGAGTCTTATATATCATAATCATGTGACTAGAACCTTTGTCATGAATAATGGTTGTTGGCGTGGAATCCTCTCAAATTGTGGTGGTAAAAATAGGAAGGTCAACTTCTGAGTGGCATCATTTTCACATATGGACTATGATTGACGAGATTCTTGGGCATTCAAAAGGTCTCTATGTGTATAATAGAAAGAAAAAAATCCGCACTAAAGTGGCAAAGTTGTACCCCCAAAAAAACGTCATTTGATGTCTCAAAATGCTCCCAAAAGGTTTCAGACCCTAATTTGCCAAATCGGGTCCCACTGGTAAAAATGATCCTAAGAGTTGATTCCTCCACTTTTTCCACTTTGAAAGCATCAATATTGATGACAATCAATATAATGATCCAATCTAGTTCATTGCTCTTTGCAATATCCAAAACATTATTCTTTGCAAGAATGAGGTCAATCCTTGTCTTCCATAGCCTAAAATTTGTAGCTCCTTCCAACTTGTTCTTTATATTCATAGAGGAACCTATGGTTAGAGATAAACAATCAAATTGCAAATGCAAGTCTCTTCAACAGTGATCTCAATGCACTTTCCTTCATCAAAGCTCTGATACCATGTTGATTTGTTAAGTGAAATAGATACAAGCACTAATTTTTGAAAAACTAATAATTACTTCCAGTGATGTAGATAATATTTTAGCGCTTCCAATTTATCATTGAGCAATTACACTTCAAAAAATCAAATATAAAAGCAATAGGATAGTAGAGATCACAATGCATAAAGATAACACAAGATTTATCTTAGGAAAACCCACTTGGGGGAAAAACCCTAAAACCTTTTCCTTAGAGAAGTTCTTCAATTCAACAAGATATGCACCTAATTATTCTAAACAAATATGATGGTCAAACTGACCAATAATACAATGGCCAAACCTATCAAACAACTATTTTTTCAAGTATCCAATCTTCCCAACAAACTCATCCCTACATGATCTGCCTAGGCCGAAATTCAGCCTCCCTGAAACTTCCCAGAAACTTGGCCCTACTACCCAGAAATTTCATACCTACTGCCCTGAATTTGGCCAAAAATTCACATATGCGAAACTACAAGAGGAGAGAGAAACCACACATGCGAGGTCAAAGAGATAAAGAGAAAATATGCTTGAGATTTCTTTTTCCTTTTTTCTTCTTGGCTTGTTCTCCTTCACTTGGATGCCCAAAATATATCTTGTTGTGTGAGAGACCAAATTGTGCTTGAAGGAGGAGGTTGAGTGCCCTATATGTAGACTTCTAGATAGTTGAATGGATACCTCTTCGACGGGGGCTGACTTCAATTGAAAGAAACCTAACTTGACTTGAAGGAGGGTCGAATTAACAACTTTGGAGCCATAAATTGAAAAATAAAAATTTTCTCTTTTGAAACCGACATGAAGAACATATCTTATATTAATCCTTTTATATATATTTCAAGGGCTAAAAATATTAATTATGAAGACTGAAAATATCTATAAATATCAACAGATAATACTAAACCAACAAAACTATTGACATCTAATAATCATAAGAAGGTACCACAAAATCACTATTTTACAACCAAAGACTAACAATCTTGAAAATGATTTAAGAGCTCATGAATATGGAACAACAAATGCTTCTTTTGTCTTAGAATGAATGCCACCTGAAGGCAAGATAGAATGGCATAAGAAAACTAGGAAGTAGATGGCGAGGGATCTTGTTCAATCCATCACATAGGAATAATAGACTTAGGGATAAACATGGATAATATTTTGTGATTAAAGCCCTCAAAAAATTGAGGTAGAATAAAGAGAAATTTACTCCATAACCTAGTAAGATTTGTGTAGGTATATGATTTGATGAAAAATATATTAATTGAATCATATCATATTGGTAACTAGAGATAGGGTAAAGAAGGAGCACGCCATCTTATAATTCCTTCGCAAATATCTCATTCTATGGTCTAAATCCTAGAATGCATCATGTCACGTAAAACAAGATAAGAAATCCATTCTAGGTGAAGTTATCTTCTTTCTTTGATTGAATTGAATGTTTGAAGTGAGACTCGATTAATTGCTTCTTCAACTAATGAATAAACAACTCAATTAGTCTTAATGACCCAATCTAGCTATGGTGAACAAATAAAACCAAGGTAAATTACATGGATGAACTAATGAAAACATGCCTTCTCTTTAGCTAGTGTGTAACTTCCCCCTTCTCTTCATCAGGCTTACACCAATAGTTATCCACATTTGCTTCACCAAGCATCAACAACAACTACCCACATACATTGATGGCAACACCTTCCACTAACAATGTGCACTTTCCTTGATGCTTATGTTTTTCCACCTCTACTTAGGCCTAACTCTCTACAGCCCGCTATGCACTCATCTTCCTAAGCATGAATGACAAAGTCTCTACCTCTTCCTTTGTGTAAATCCTCCCATTTAGAAGTTGTGATCACATAACACAATAATTCCTTCTTACTTATAACTAAAATTCCTTGCATGTAAGTATACTCTTGGGCAAGTGATTTCTTGTTTATTTGCTTCAATTCAATTAGCATCTTCTATTGAGAGGTTTCTAGGCTATAATTAATGCAGCTAAACGAATTAGAAAATCATTTGAGAACCAAGAGAGGAATAAATAAGACTCAAATGATAACAATCATTGATCTTAATAAAAAACTTTTTCTTCTAGAAACAACTTTAGAAGATTATACAAGTTTATCTTTAGTATTGAAGGAACAAGAAAATGAAATTCAGTCTCTCAGAGAAAGAATAAAGCTACTTGTTACAAAATATTCTCAAACCAAGGAGATAATATAGATGGAAAAGGAGAAGGAATAATCAAAGTTCAATGGAAAAATATTTTAGAAAAAACTCTAAAATTGAGAATATGATTAAACATTTCAATGAAGAAAAGGAAGTTTCTTTATCAATTGTCTTGCAAAGAAGGTCACTATTCCTGAAATTGAACAAATCCCGACATGATTTGATCAAGAATAAATATTAATCTGAAAAAACAATTATCAACAAAACAAGAAGAGTTCCAAAATGTTGAAACTCAAATTCAATGGAAAGTCTCAAAATTTTAGATCTTTAAGCTCAAGTGGATAAAAGGAACACACTAATTGAAAATTACTTAGCCACTCAACAAAAAAGACAACTTAATTGTTGAAGCCAAACAAATTTTTACACAATTAAAGGAAAAACAAAAGCAAATGAACAACAATATTTTTGCAAAGAAGTACTTAACTAGGGCCAAGCATTATATCGAGGATGCAATAAAGAAATTATGAAGAATTTTGGAGGACATTTTAATGTAATCCAAGACACAGAGGATCTTCAAAGAAGTGTTAAACTTCAAATTAAAAAGGATTAGGAATGACTGAGAAATAAATTATTGATTGCTACAAATGCTATAAAGTTTGTAAACACCAAATCTAAGGTCGATTTTGACACTTCACAAATAAAAGGAAATGATTGCTTTCATTATGCATATTAATACAGTTCATGTAAAACTGGTTTGATTATGACAACCCAAGATAAATGTAAAGCAATGTTACAAGTTGGACAAGAGTTGAGAAGCTCCAGAGTTGGTTCTTCCTGCTCTTGGAATAGTGAGAGGTCGTTTTTCAACATTGAAAAATATGAATAAGATTTAGAGAAAGACATATCAAATGAAGAACAATTTGATGATGTTGATAGTCCTATGAGAGGAAGAATTATTTCTAAAAGACTATACAATGATTTTATGTTATTAAAAATTCTTACTTGCATATGAAAGACTCTTCCTTCTCCATCTTACAATCCATATATTGAATTAGGTATTTTAGGTAAGTAGATATGGAAATTCATAATCCCAGAAAGAAATGATTAACAACTAATTTCAAGCTAAGAAAGAAGACTCCATTATTAACTGTTAGAAAATCATAAAGGCAGTAAAGATTTTCTTGTTCTTTATAATTACTTGTGATATTTTTTATTATTATGATTCTTTATATCTTCTTTCTTTAGTTCATCAAGCAATTACCAAAAGTAGCAGCACATAAAATAATAGACACTATATGTAGGCACATGCCAGGGAAAAACCCCCCTCGAGGGGAAAACCCAGTCAAGATAATTCTTCCTTTCAATAGTATTATTTGAGAATCTTCACCCTAGACCAAGACCAGACCTTCCCTCCACACCAAGTCAACCTCCCATAATTTCAACCTCTTCCCAACAACTTCGACTATGCAAAAACTTACAACAACTAGCAGCTTCTGGCAACAGTGAAACTTGGAAGACTTCGATCTCCCAATCCAGGACATGAAACAGAGAGAGAGAGACACCAAAATTTCATTTTTTCTTGTCTCCTTAGACTTCCCCAGACTCACATTCACTTTGGCTTCCTCGCAACAGACTTCACACTTTTTCCTAGCTATAAGAGAACTTCACATTTCTGTCTAGCAACAAGATATTTTCACACTTCTTCCCAACTACAAGAGAATTTGAACTTGATGAGAGAATAATGCTCCAAATTAATTTGATGACCTTCCTTTTATAGGCTTCTTGTGTGGTCGAATAAGGTCCTTAGGCTGACTTGATCTTCCCTTAGGCCGACATGGTGTGGAGGTTATATAATTCATTTTTGACTCAATACTTAACCTTTTTACATGATTCAAAAGCCCAAGAAGGGTATCTTTAAATGTGCAATAACTCTATAGACTAAGAATAAATCCTAGAAGTCCTTAATGGGGACTTTGAGCTAAAACAAGGTGACCCAAGCATGAAACCCATGCTTTAATAAGCCACAACAATAATAATAATAATAATTTTCTTTATTCTTTTAACAAGTACTTTACATAATGACTAAAGTATATTATTGAATACCAGACATAGTTACATTTTCTAACATTAAAATCCATGTCAACAATATTGACTGCTTGTACCTAAAATAATATCACAAATTTCAAGTGGAGAAACATCACATAGTACCTATTTTGTTGAACGATCAATATTGTAGAATTTATAAGAGAAATTGAATGTGAGGTGCGTGGTAGGGTTTGTGTGAGCTCCACAATCTCCCCTAGGTGCCTCTGGTTTTGGCCCTCAGGGCCCTGCCCGCCATGGCGAATCCGCTACAGCTTCCTAGCACTCGCTCCTTCAAGGATATGGTCTTTGGTCGATCCCCGGACCAAGCTTCATTCCTCATAAAGTTTGCCTCCAGCTCTGCCTTCTGTACGCCACAAGGAGGAAGATCCGACAAAGAAGAAACTACTCATCCACAACATAACGAGCTGCCAAAAAGGAACAAAGACACAGTGAAAAGATCCACCAAGGACACTCGGGCAGACAAGGGCAAGGCAGCAGACTCGCCCTTCCTTTCCAACGTCAATCCTTCGCAATCTCAGGAGTGGCCACAAGATCAGGGGGAAAAGACCAAGAACAAATGCAATCCCAAAGCCAGGCAAATCCCAGAACTAGAAATCCAGGACCCTGGGTAGCTGAATACAAAGAATACATGCAGAAACACGCAGTTATATGCAAGTTCATGGGAATATGGCCAACTGAAAGAACCCTGAATTGGTGGATTCAAAGCAAATGGACACCCAAAGGGGAGATCAGACTTCGGCTAGGCTCCAAAGGATTTTTTACGGTCATCTTTGACCTCCTAGAAGATAGAGATAGAATTTTTGAAGGAGGACCCTATTTATACAATTTATCCGGTTTATACATGAGATTATGGAGGGAGAACTTCATGCCAGAAAAAGAGGATTTTACTAGGGTTCCAAATTGGGTAAGACTCTACTCCTTACCAACTGATTATTGGGCTCCTTTAGTCTTAAAAGGTATAGGAGACCAACTAGGGGAGTACATCAAAATGTCTGAAGGCACTAGAATGGGTCACTATGTTTCCTATGCTTGAATCTGCATATATATAGACGTCTTTGGTGCCCTTCCAGAAGCAATCAAATTAATCTTCAAGGATGAAGTCTGGCTGCAAAGTATAGACTATGAAAAAATCCCCTTTCGATGCAGAAAGTGTCATGAGCATGGGCATCTTTTCCGAGATTGTCCCATGAATAAAACCCCTCAAGCGCAAGAGCAAGCAAATAAACAAAAAGACAACAAAGGGTTCACCAAAGTAATCTCCAGGAACAAGAATAACAGGAAGAAATCTATCCCCAAGAAGAACCTATACAAAGAAGCAAGTCAGAATCAGTTCAAGGTACTAAACAGTAACCAAGAGAAAAGGGACCCTAACAAAATGATAGCAGATGAAGCAGGAGAGGAATAAATGCACCCAGTAGACAGCGACCAAGATGGAAAGGATATAGGGAATACCTATAGAGGTAAGGAGCAAGCTCTAGAAGATATAGAAATGCAGCAAATAGAAACAAAGTAAACACCAGAGGAAAACGCAATAGAGGAAGCTTTGTAGTGGGTAGAGCTTGCAACAATTGCAGAGGAATGGAAACAAAAAGGAATAAATGACATATCAGAACAAAAGTTACAAAAAATTGAAGGAGCTTATCTCCTCCAGGAAGAATTAAAACTCAAAGCCCACTATCTAGCACAAGAAAGTATAGCTTCAAAAGGCATATTAGCAAACATTCCAGTAGAAGGACTCAACCTCAAATGCTCAAGTAGAAAGCGAGGTCGAAAAACCACTAGTCAACTCCTTCAAGAACTGGGAGCCAAGATAATCAATGAAGGAAAGGTAAAGGCTTTAGCTTTATACCCATCTCCATGTCAATGAATTGCATCTCTTGGAATATTAGGGGACTTAACAGTCCTAGGAAGAAACACATATTAAAAAGCAAAGTCATGTCCGTTCATCCTGACATCCTGCTCATTCAAGAAATGAAACTGGACTCGACTCACCCTCCCCTCCTTCTCAACTCGTGCTTCAAGCCTTATAGCTCCTTGGCTAATACGGCTACAGGCACGGTGGGGGGCATCATGACTTTCTGGAAAAATTCCAAACTCGACCTAATATCTTCTCTGGCCACTCACCATTCCTTGACAGTGATCCTGAGAATAATAGGCACCAACGAGACCATTAGTATAACCAATGTTTATGCCCCGCATAAGGTGATAGACCGTATCAAAATGCTCCAAATCATATCCAATCTCCTTGACCCTCTGCACCACCCTATCAAAATCATAGCTGGTGATTTCAATATGATAACTAACTTATCTTAAAAGAAAGGAGGAATCTGGAAGCTAGATAAGGACTTTAAGGCTTTCCTTGCCACCATTGAAAACCTCAACCTCATTGACATTCCCACTAGCAATGGCTTATTCACCTGGAATAAAAAAAGAGGAGGAGACTGTTAAATAGCCTCCCGTTTAGACTGTTTCCTTCTATCTGAGGCAACCTATCTCACCTCTTGGGAAACAGAGGTGAGAATCCTTCCACAAGCAGGCTTGGATCACTAGCCTATCTCTCTCAAGATTCAAATTTCCATGAGTCCGAAGAATAAGCCTTTTAGATTTGAGGCCTTCTGGTTGAATCACCCAAATTTCATGGAAAAAATGAAACAATGGTGTACTTACTCTCCCATCAGAACTAGAAACAAAATGTATACTTTCCAACAAAAGTTAAAACATATCAAAGAGGAAATTAAAAAAATGGAATAGTGAAACATTTGGCAATATCATTACGGATAAAAAAAACTTGGAACACCAACTGGAACTTCTTCAACAAATTATAATAGAAGAAGGACTAACAGAGACTAGTAAGCAAGAGAAACAACTACTACAACAAAGATGGGATGAAAGAGCCATTCGGAAAGAAATTTAAATATGTGGCAACAAAAATCCATAATAAATTGGCTTAAATGTGGGGAAAGGAACACAACTTTTTTCCACAAAACAATGATACATCTGAGGAGGAACAATAGAATTTTGGCTCTGAAGAACCAAGAGGTTCATCTCATTCACTCTCAAGAGGAGTTGGAAACAGAGCTCATCAACTATTTCAACTCTCTTCTCAAAGAGCCAAGGAATGATCAGGATCAAGATATCAAAAAGATCACCAAGAATATTCCCAAAATCCTCACGAAGGACCATAACAAAATGCTCCTAAGGAAAGTCTCCCTCTAGGAAGTGGAATATGTGGTCATGGGAATGCCCAATGGAAAAGCTCCAGGGCCGGATGGGTTCACCATTGATTTCTACAAAGCTTGTTGGCCTATCATAAAGCTGGATGTTCATACCCTGGTGGAGGAATCTCGAATTCAAAAGTCTGTCCTTAAAGCCCTTAACTCCACCTTTCTGACTTTGATACCCAAGGGAATATATATGGATTCTCCGAACAAATTCAGGCCCATAACCCTCTGCAATGTCATATACAAAATAATCTCCAAAGTTCTTGCCAATCGAATTAAAGTCATCCTCCCTCTCCTCATCTCCCACCAATAGTCTGGCTATGTGGAAGGAAGACAAATCATGGATAGTATCATCCTCTCTCATGAGCTTATTCATTCTCTCAAATCCCAAAAAAAATCCTGGTATGATGATTCAGCTAGATATATCCAAAGCCTTTGACAAAATTAGCTGGACTATATGAGACAAATATTGGATGCGTTCGACTTCCACAAAGAAAGCATCAAGTGGATCATGGCTATGGCATCAGGAGATTTCTTCTCCATCCTCATTAATGGATCACCCTCGCAACCCTTCAATCCTACAAAGGGTATCAGGCAAGGGGATCCAATCTCTCCCTTCCTCTTTTCTATAATGGCAGAAGGGCTAAGTCGCTCTGTCACTGCTGCCCTGCATGAAAATAAGCTCTCTAGTCTCCAGCCCCATGCCTTTGCCCCCCCTACAACTCACCAGCAATTTTTGGATGATACTCTTCTCATGGGTCTCCCATCCATTAAGAGGTCGCCTCTTTCATGTCCATCCTAACGGACTTCTCGGCTGCTTCTGGCACTTCCATCAATCCCCTTAAATCCAAGTCATTTTTCTTTAACACTCCACTGCCCATTTGCTAGAACATCACCAGACTCCTAGCCATTCCTATTAGCTCTCTCCCCTCCACTTACCTTGGTGTTCCCCTTACTGATAGTTCGTTCTCCTAGGCCACTTGGGAGAACCTGCTAAACAAATTGGCGAAAATATTGGCTAATTGGACCTTCAGATCTCTAAATTTTGCTGGTCATCTTATCCTGGTTAAATATGTCCTTCAAGCCATCCTGCTTTACATGTACTTGGCTCTGGCAGCCCCAAAATTGATTTCAAACAAAATCAGAAACGTTAAAAGGAACGTCTTATGGAGAGGTGCAGAGGTCAAATAGAAATGGGCTCTTGTAGCATGGGAAAAAATTTGTAATCCCAAAAAATATGGTGGCCTCGATATTAGAGATATAGACCTCCTGGGAAAGGCCTTAGGAGCCAAAAACCTATGGAGATGGATTGCTAACCCCAAATCCCCTTGGGGTACCCTTTGGAAAGAAAAGTACACTCCCTCCTTAACACAAGAGAAAATCATCAGGCTCAATGGAAATATCAAAGGTTCTGTCATCTGGAATCAAGCTTGGGAGAACAGGGACATCATTCAAAGACATAGTTTCTAGGAAATAGGCAATGGAAACAAGGCTCTTTTCTAGGAGGATGCCTGGTAACAAAGGTCGGAGCTTGATCAAGATCACTATCAACATATCAAGGCTGAAATTCAAAACAAAGGGAAGATCAAAGTCAACCAGTATTAGGGAAAAAGTAAAGAAAATGACAAATGGAGAAATTAGATCAATCACAAGGAATGGACTCCCCGTATGAACCCCCAAACTCTGTCGGACCTCTCCTCAGAGTTACAAAAAAGACAAATCCTCCTTGGCCTTGCTGAGGATAAACTTAGATGGGGGTGAAACTCAACATGACACTTCATCTTAAGCGAAGCCTACAGATACATTGCAAAGCACGACCAACTCCAACCACATCTGAAATGGAATGCAATATGGGACAGGAAGTATTGGCCGAAAATTTCTATCTTCCTTTGGTTAGTCATGCACAGAAAAGTTTTAACATGGGACAATCTAAGAAGAAAAGGCTTTATTAGCCCCTCGAGATGCCCCCTTTGCTAGTAAGAAGAAGAAACCCCCAATCATCTATTAAATGTCTTCCCTTTCACGTCCAATGTTTGGAATTGGATTTATTTGGTCTTCAAAAGCTCAGATCGGAACCCCTCTTCCAGTCAAAGTACCATCGCGAACTGGAGAACAACCTTTCCCCCCATCCTCTAGTTAACCACGCATGGAATTTAATTCCTGGTTTGATCTGCTGGGCTCTGTGGAAGGAACGCAATGCGAGAATATTTCACGGCCTCTCCATCCAGGAGGAATTCATTATCGCGAAGATCAAAAGTGCGCTCCACGAAACAGTGACCTCTCTACCCACTCAGACTGTCAAAGCCCCTCCCACCCTTCGCGAAGTCAGAATTCTCTCAATGTTGGATCTCCTTTGTATCAAGGTACGCAAAGTCACTCCCCTCCCCTGGAATGATAATAAAAATAACACGCGATGGTCGCTGGAGCAGGGGACTTTCAAGCTCAACTACGATGGTGCAACTAAAGGGAATCCGGGCCCAACAGGTTTTGGAGGGGCATTCAGAAACTCTAAAGGTGAGATAATCTGGATTTATGAGGGCAATATAGGTTCAACCACCAATAATGCCGCTGAACTTCATGCCCTGGAACATGGCATCGCCATAGTGCACAACCTAAACCTTAGTCCTCTGATAGTTGAAGGAGATTCCATGTTGGCTACCCAAATTGGAAAAAAACTTCAGCAGGGTTTCGAGGTGGACAAGATCTCAAAAAATTGGCACCTAAACAAAATAATACAATGGATCAAGCAGGGAATTGACAGCATGGCAGGCCTCCACTTTCAAGCAATCAGAAGGAAAGGAAATAAATTCACAGATGAACTGTTATGAAACCAGCTCAAGAAAAGATAGAAAAGATAGATCAACGCCTTAGAATTCAGCCTCTTCGAGGGGGCAACCTCCTTTACATTACATAAATGAACAATTCTTGGATGATACAAATGAGAAGACCTCCTTTCTATATATAGGAGTCTAAGGGGTCATAACATAATCAGAGCCGACATAACAATAATAATGTAAGGGCACAATAATAACAATAGTGGGCTTCTATGGGGCACAATAGTAACAATATGGGCACTACATGGGTACATCAATATAATAAGTGGGTTATACTAATAACAATAAGGGGTTACACTAGTAGTATAGGGGCCTAACATGCCCTCTCCTTCAAAAAGCATTGTCCTCAATGCTTGAGTAGTTATTGATGCTTCTGTATAAAATTCTTGTCCTCCCATGTGGAATATTCAGCGGGTAAGTTCTTCCACTTGATGAGATACTCTGAAATTGATCGATTTCGTAGCTATCGGGTTCTTGTTTCTGTGACTCCTCCAGGTTCCAATATGATTTTTCCTTCCTCTTTAATTTCTGGCAATATTGTTTGAATTGGGATCTTTTGCAACTTTTGAATAAGTGGCCATACTTCTTCGTCCTTCTTCCATTCATCCCTTGCTTCGTTTATCCAATCTGGTTGGATAATATAAATATCACAAAACAATGCTTCCACATCCTCATCCTTGAAGAGTCTTCCCATTCGGTAAGGTCGCCATTTTTTAAGTGCCTGTTGTTTCGTTTGATTTTGCACCGAAGTGGTGTTATCCTTTAAAAGTTGGAGAACTTGTTGTTGATGCTCGATGTGATCTTTCACTGCTTGAACCTTTTTCTTCTTGATATGTCCTTCTATCTCTAGAGTTTGAGGAGTGGTAATTTCTTTCAATCCTTTACAAGATATGGTTGGATTTATTTCTTGATGCTCGATGTGATCTTTCACTTCTTGAACATTTTTCTTCTTTATATGTCCTTCTATCTTGATAGTTTGAGGAGTGGTAATTTCGAACAATGAATTACAAGATATGGTTGGATTCATTTCTTCTTTCTCGATGTGATCTTTCACTTCTTGCACCTTTTTCTTCTTGATATGTCCTTCTATCTTGAGAGTTTGAGGAGTGGTAATTCTTGCCAATGTTTTACAAGATATGGTCTGATTCATTTCTTCTTTCTCTGTGGTGGGGTCCTGGCGTATATCTTCTTCTTTTGTTGTTTCTTGATCCTTTTCTTCCTCCTCTTCATATTCTATGTAAAATAATTTCTTCTCAGCACACTTATGACCTTTAGTGCATTTGCTATCACAATTGTAACAAAGCCCTTTTTCTCTTTTTTCTTCCAATTGTTGTGGTGTAACCCTTGTAGGTTGTGGAAGGCTAGGAGAAGCAACACTTCCATCTTTATAGTTGTGAGGGGTACACTTCCTGGTTTCCATAATTTTGCTTTCCACTATGTCACAAAGCCCTTTTACTCTTTCCAATTGTTGTGGTGTTTCTCTAAAGAAGGTGTTGCTCTTTGTATCCTCATAATGTGCTATCATTTCCTCCGTGAAAATTGACCACGTAACAAGTTTTTTACGAGAACAAAGCCCTTTGTACCATAAAAATTGATCTGGTTCTAAATATGAAGATGCAATACATACCTTTTGTAACAGTTGTACACCATGTATATCAAAATATTGCTCCATCTGAAGTATCCAATTTACCGGATCCTTGCCATCAAACTTCCTCATCTTGCTTTTTCTTGATTTTAGGAGCTCTACCTTGAAACAACTATAACTCTGTACTTTCAGATCTTTAAGTTCTGAAATTGTGACCTGTAGTAGCCCTCTGTGTCCTCTTTCCAATGCCACCAGTCTGATCCAAATTGGATTCTCCAAGAAAGAGTTATGCACAATCTCCCAAGATGACCTTCTTACGAAATTTCAATCCGATCCCTAGAGAGAAAGTTATGACGATTTTCCCCAGGCCACCTGTTTTGAATGTAATTCAGGAGTCTGGAAAAGGACCAACTTCCTCATATCATATCTCCGCAAATATCGCGCAAAAAGCTCTGAAATTCGGACCCAAGGTTCAGCGCAATTTCTTCTCAAATGGGTTTTTTTTGCGACTTCTGAAACGTCACAGAAACAAAGTTATAGCGAAAATGCCACGATGACTTGTTTGGAGCAGCGAAACCCGAGAATCCAAAGCTCTGATACCAAATGTTATGAAACCAGCTCAAGAAAAGATAGAAAAGATAGATCAACGCCTTAGAATTCAGCCTCTTCGAGGGGGCAACCTCCTTTACATTACATAAATGAACAATTCTTGGATGATACAAATGAGAAGACCTCCTTTCTATATATAGGAGTCTAAGGGGTCATAACATAATCAGAGCCGACATAACAATAATAATGTAAGGGCACAATAATAACAATAGTGGGCTTCTATGGGGCACAATAGTAACAATATGGGCACTACATGGGTACATCAATATAATAAGTGGGTTATACTAATAACAATAAGGGGTTACACTAGTAGTATAGGGGCCTAACATGAACTGGTGAATGAGGGTACGACTGGTACCCTTCGCCAGAATTCCTGAGCGTGGCAAGAATTGGAGGAAGGGGAACTCCGTCAGCAATGCGCATCAGTCAATGAAGAAGATAACTACTCTACCGAACAATAATTGTTCGCATACTTTTCATCATTACAAGATGGATTCTCTGTTTGATGAGAAGGACAAGTGGAGGGCGCCTGAGTATGGATTAATCCTAGGCTCGCCTGTCTACAAAGCCCGTGACGCCACCTCCCCTCTCCCTTGTGTGACCGACGTCTCTTAGTCTCTTCCTCTCTACTTTTCCATTACTCCCTCACCCCTCCTTAGATCTCCACATGCTTCCCCTTCGCGACCCCTCTCCCTCATTCTGGTCTCCCTCCTTCTCCTAGCATCTATAAATTCACCCCTCCCCCTTCTTCCCCTCATTATTCTCACTGCATTTTCCCTCCTCTATCTGCCCCTCACTCTCTGGTTCCCTTGCATTCGAGTCCCTCAGTTTCTCTCATGGCTCTGAGGAATAGCTCCACCCCTAGACCAAGTAGGGGAGGTGCGCGCAGTCGTGCAACCTCCCATTGGAAGTCCTTGGGCTCGGCCCCTACCACTCACGCGGAGACTGCTGCTAGGAACATAGTGTTATGCTTCACGGCGGCGGTTAACTCAGAAACTCAACAACGAATTTCAGACTTAGAGGCCCATGCCAATATTCTCCATAGAGAGGTCACCACGGAGGAGGTCGACGCAGAATTTGCATGGATTCCAGACCCTGCTCTCACTCGGGCGCGCGAAAACCTCTACGTGCGTACAATTGAAACATGGTGGCAAATGAAGACCATCATGGGGCTTGCTATGCAGGAACAAGAGGAGCGATCCAAGACTCTGGAAACTAAGATTGACCGACTCACTGAAAAGTTTGTAGTGTATGTAGAAGCCATCCACCATTGCAGATTTATCACTCGGGACGCTCTGAATTATACTGTCATGAAGAAGAAGTCGATAATGAAGGTCCATTCAACCGTTGAAGGATCCCCGAGCATCAAGAAAGAGGACCTTGTGCCTCCATGAGTCGTTGAGTCATCACTGCGTAGCAGGAGGGAAGCTCTCAGGAGACTCCCATTTGTCTAGATGAGGATCGGGTCACCACCAACCAGGAGTGATGCAGTTAGTTTCCTTATCTGTTTTTCTTCCCAAGTGTATGTTTTTCTACCTCTGTGAAAGTCTTTCTGTCGCGGAGGTTAACAATTTTTGCATGGTCGGCCGCCATAAGGTGTTCTTTTCCTTTCTCGGCTTCTAATTTCTCAATTTTGAAAATGTGGTAATGAGAGCACCTCTCAGCTCCTCTTTTGTACTTTGTTCCCTCTTTTGTTTGGGTCGTACTATAAATACAGCATATGCTATGACTAGCACTAGCTTTTTGACTGGGTCTTGTGTCGGGTTCTTTCCCACACAACCCTTTTTGTAATCTATCAGTTTACCAAGTAATATACTATCTTATTTACAACAACAACAAAGAACAATATTGACTGCTTAAGCACAAGTGTCCACATCAATGCCTACATCAACATCAAAAGTAGTGACAACACATACTTCCACATCTGCAACTCAACCAAAGCAAAAGAAGAAACAAAATATTAATCAAAGTAAAGATCATGCATCAATTGTCAAAACAACTTTCTTGAGAATTTAGGGTTTCCAATTTCTCCATAATATCTAAGAATAAAAACTAGTATTTGACATAAAACAATTGAAACCCAAATGGAATAAAAAGACAAGAGGGTCCTTAATAAAGAGTATTGTGTGTGGGATTTAGAATGAACATGCTTCACTCAACTTAATAAGTCACTTACAATTTTGAAGTTCTTTTATGTATTATTGTTTATGTTATCATATAGGATTCCTTCCTTGTTTAATTTATTATTTTTATATTTCAAGCTTGGAATCGAAAGGTTTTCTAAAATTTATTCTCTAAATGACCTAGAGACCTTTTTATATATTGATTTAAAGTTTTAAATATAGTAAGAATTTATGTTCATTTTTCACTTGATAATTATTGAGATAATGAATGATGTACTATTGTGAGGCCTTTGAGCTTGAGCACACGGGTGACCCTAGTTAGATGAGACGTCAGACGAGTCTCAAGTTGAGAGAGTCATCGCATATTTTGTGATGTTTATACGACCTTTTGAGAGTTGTGGAGCGAGGAGACCAAGAATGCCCAAGGTGCCTTAGTCGACATAAGAGCATATGCAAAAGGTGCCCGAGTTGGCACAAATGTGCTTGGACAAGATGCCCAAGAGTTTATATGAGCCTGTCTGAAACGCCCAAGGTGGAGCAAAAGGCACCCGAGTTGACCTGGAATGTGAAAGCACGATGGTGCCCAAGTTGGCACGGTCACGCCTGAAGCGGTCCAAGGTGCCCAAGATGGAACGTATGCACCCGATGTGAAACGAGCGTGCTCAGATGTGAAACGAGTCGTCCCAATATCGCATGAGTGACCATGCATGAGATGGAACGAGTCAGCATGATCGATATTGGGGTTTCAACTTTCCTACATGAAAAAGGATGGAACGAACGTTGATCAGAGACCGCAGGAGGGCCCACGCCGAGACGGAACGAAGTCAACCCGACCAGGGGTTAAATTTGACGGGTCCCCTAACCCGGAAATTTTTTATGACGGTTTTATATTTAAATTGCTCTTCATATGATTTCTAATATTTATTTTTACCTTGCATAATATTTTTTATATAAAAACATAATCAATCATAATACATCATTTTTTATTCTTAAAATTTATAAAGCAAAAGAAAAAAGTTCACAAATGAAGTGGACATGCGAGCACGGGTTACCGCAAGTGTTTTCATTTCTTCTAGCGTATCGACATCACATCGACTACATTATCATCTCTTCTAGCGTATCGCCAACACATCCACTGCATTATCATCTCTTCTAGTGTATCGACATCACATCGACTGCATTATCATCTCTTCTAGCATATCGGCAACACATCCATTGTGTTATCATCTCTTCTAGCATATCGACAGCACATGAAAGGTGTAACATGAAGTGACAGGGCATAAAACCCTCGCAAAAGTGATAGTGCATCTTGTAAGAAGTAATCGCTCTTCCACATACATTACATACATGTCGATTACTGTGAGAAGGCGCGAGTTGAAGCATGTGGTGTGGATGCAAAGCATGCCACTTCGAACGTGGCTACTTTAGCCACGAGGATGAAGGTCAATGTCACACTCTCGACACTAAAAAACAAACCCTGATATTTTCTCTCTATAAAAGTCGCATTCGATATGGGATGAAAATGGCTTCTTCTTGAACTTTAGAAGATGTCGGGGATGATAGGAATGCCTCGCGCACAGGATTTGCGCAAGTCGAAGCTCCACGGGCGACACTGGTATCTGAAACTATTACAGCCTCCTCCACAACCATCGCATGTGTAGTTGGAATCATACATGTAGCATAACGCGTGCTCACTATGGCTAAAATGTTGAATCCCCAGCATTCTCATCCACCCTTCCTTCTTCGCCATGCTGCAATTTTTAATAGATAGTTAAAAAATGGTAAAATAGATCTACCTCTGCCATTTATGCGCCAAATCTTTTAGAGGGTACTCTGAAATGCGTTAAAAGTAGTTGGAGTATTAAATAAATGAATTTGAATGCGACACGAAAACTCATGCGTTGTCTCGTCAGTCTGAGAGATAGCTTTAAATTTTGTGCATATTTACACCTGATTTATTATTTAATAAATAATTTTAATAATCTTTATTGATTTGATCCTAATGAGTGTTGTCAATAATTATGATTTGTTTATCATTTAAACTAAAACAATATCACTAGATAATATTAAAAAAAAATTACATATTGAGATTTAATTGTATTTAACACACGTAATTTGGAATCTATAATCTAATACCATTGTAATGGAGATAATATGGAACTTGTGGTTTAATACTTGAGCTTCACATAATTTTTCAATATTGTTCAATAACTATATAAAATTAAATAGGAATAAATTTTATAATTCACATATTAGTTTAATAGTTTAATAGTTGTGTAGATTTTAAAATTATCTATTTATAAATAATAGTTAAATAAAGTAAAAGGAAATAAATTTAACCATGACACGGATTTTGTGGGTGCATGGGCCGTGTTTGTGATGGTAATTTAAATTTACCTACTTCCTAGCATGGGTCGGTGTCTTCATTGACGGCACTGATCATATGAGATTTTACCATCGATGGCACTGATCACCCCAGATTTTACCATTTATGTGGGAGTACTTTAATGCCTTGAGTGTTGGTTTTTTTGGTTGTTTCTGAAGGGTTTATGGAGGATCTTCACGTTTGTATTTTTCGCGATTTAGACATATCCCATTGTCAACCAAATATATATTTTATAAATAAATATATATATAATTTAAAACTTTTCATTTTTAAAATACCCGTCATTTTGACTTTTTCCAAAATTATTTGCAAGTTAACGTTGACGTGTATATTTTAGAATTAACTGTATTTTACGGTTAAAAAGCGGAAAAATGGGCGTCAAATTTAAAGCCTGAACCCAACCACTCGAATGTCTGCCTGAGTGCACAATGGAACCTGTAATTAAATGATGGAATGAGTGGAATGAAGGAAAGGACTTTGTACAAAGAAGTAGAGTTCACAAAAACAAGATAGAACGAATTTGGGCAGGACTGAATGGGTTTGGAGTAGGATTAAAGTGTTTGGAGCACAACCTAATGGAGGCAAGAGTCGCACTACAATTTGCTCTACCCCTATGGTAGAGAGTAGATTCATTCCAATCAAATGGAGGTGCAAGTGTAGAATGAACTGAACTGAGAACAACTGAAAACACCCTGATTGTGCGAGAAAGTTTTGAGATTAGAGGAGCGTTTCTGTATGGTTGTTTTGGACTTGGTTTTAGAAACAATGGGTTGTCTCCATTGTAATTTTAGAAGGGCCTTGAATTTTGTAAGTTGTGGCATTATAAAGGGAAGAAACTAGCATATGTAATTTGAAGAGAGGACTAAGGGTCCCATTTCATAAATTTGGTGTTCTATTTTGAAGAAGTTCTATACTGCATTTATGTTATGAAGTATTGTCGGTATGTAATGAAATATTGTAGCATGTTACATATGTGTTGATGTTATGATTGTGGAAAATTTGTGGTGGACATAAAATTGTAGTTAAGCATTATACTTGTGTTAAGATTGAATGTTGGATTCTACACACATAATATATCTTATACGTGAATAAGAAGTATAAGTGATAGAGGTGTGGTCCAGGGGTCAAGTACTCACTAGCTTAGATCCATCTAACACCGGATCTATCATCCGTCGAGAGGGATCAAATCCCTCTAGGTGCAAACTTTATTTTTTTTGTGTATAACTTGATGAAAGGTTTGCAACTCGAGGGATTTAATCCCTCTCGGTGCATGATAGATCCGATGTTAGATGGATCAAAGCTGGTTCCAGTTGAGGGCAACAATGTCATTTAGATTATCATTATTATGTATATGTTTAAGATAAACTTCAAAATTCACATTATTTTTTCTTTGTTTGGCATGACCATATCATCTTTTTCTTTAATTTAGTTTGTGTTACTTTCTTAGAATGGTTTGTACATGTGATTGGATGCTTTGAATGGTTTGTGTGTTTATGTGTTTGGATTTGGATGGTAATTTTTCTTAATGTTACAGTTGTTGTGTTATATTTTTATATGTGTATGTAATTTTTTATTAGTAATTAGTTGGTGATGAAGAAGGGAGACAATCTTGTCAATAGTTTGTAAGAGGATTGATATTGCGCATTTATTTCATTTAATTTTAGGTTTCACAACTTTTGACAACTAATTACTTCTAAATAGTGTTCCTCCAAGTATTGCAAAATATAGCTTGAAGAGTAGTTTTAATAATTTATTGCATAAATATTACCTTGAAATAAATTGTGTCTTTGCTAATGTTTGAAATAATTTATTTCCTTCAAGAATATTTTGATGATTTTTTTAATATATTGTGTATTTTGCAAAGTTAAGAAATAATTTATTTTTGAATTGTTTTTAATGAGTAGCCAAATTTATAATATCTTTACATTATTTGTTTCTCCAAACAATTATCACATCTCCTTCAAGAATATTTTGATTTGTTTTGAATATTTATAAATATATATTTTCCTCTTATAAATATTTTGAATATATTGTTGTATGCAATTATCTATTAGTAATTTTGAATATATGTAATTGTCTATTAGTAATTAGTTGGTGATGGAGGGAGATGGTCTTGTCAAGGTTTAATTTTCACTTTGCAGAAGGATTAAATCTGCATATCTTTTTCATTTTAATTCTAGGTATCGCAACTTTTGACAGCTAATTGTTTCTTAATAGTGTCCCTCTATGTATTACTAAATATATCTTGAAAAATATTTGTTTAATAATCTACAGCCTCAAGATTAACAACATCTAATGCATCTAATGCAAACAATCAAATTGGATTAGAAAACAACATCTACATTGAAATCAATGAATCTAATGAAAGAAGTCAAATGAGATTAGAAATCAACATCTACACTAAATCAATGCATATAATGCAAGCAATCAAATAGGATTATAAATCCACATCTACACTCAAATCAATGCATCTAGTTCAAACAATGAAATAGGATTAGAAATCCACACCTACACTAAAACCAATGCATCAAGTGCAAGAAATCAAATATAATTAGAAATCAACATCTATATTGAAATCAATGCATCTAGTGCAAGCAATCAAATAAGATTAAAAATCATCATCTACACTAAAATCAATGCATCTAGAGCAAGAAATTGTCTCCCCTCTGTCCTCCCTCCATCTAATCTTGAAAAATATTTTTAATCATTTACAACCTCAAGATTAACAACATCTAATCCATCTAATGCAGGCAATCAAATAGGATTAGAAAACAACATCTACATTGAAATCAATGCATATAATGCAAGCTGTCAAGCCAGGCAGTAACTCCACAAAGAAAAAATTGATTCGTGTATTTTATTCAATTAGGTAGGTCTATTATATACATGAGGGAGAGACTGTTCAGTTCATCTCCCGATGACTGTTCATATTTCTCATTTATTTATTTACATATATTTACCCAATCACAAGGATTAGGTGTCAACATTCCCCCCCTTAATCTGAAGAGATGTTGGTGAGTCCAAGCATCATTCTGAATCATTCAAGATTTTCTCTTCCAAGTGCTTTGGTGAAGATGTTTGCAATCTGCTCATTTGTGGAACAATGACGGAGATGGATTGTTTTGGCCTCAACATGATGTCGAATCAGATGATATTTAGTATTAACGTGCTTCGTTCGATCATGGAACTTTGGGTTCTTGGCCAACTTTATTGCAGAGGTATTGTCAATCATGAGTGGAGTTGATTGTACTTGTTTTACTTGCAAATCTTTAAGAATTTTCCTGAACCACACAATTTCTTTTGTTGCTTCCGTTGCTGCCATGTATTATGCTTCTGTTGTGGAATCTGCTGGAACTGATTGTTTGCATGATCTCCAAGAGACAGCTCCTGATCCAAGACTCATAGCATATCCTGAAGTAGATACCCCAATTTCTTTGTCTCCATCAAAGTCTGAATCAGAGTATCCAATCAATCTGAAGTCATCCACCTGTGTATACTTGATTCCAAAGTCTTGAGTTCCCTTCAAGTACTTTAGAACACTTTTTGCAGCAGACCAATGCCCTCACAAGGCTTTTGCATAAACCTGGAGAGGATTCCAACAGCAAATGAAATGTCTGGTCTGGTAGTAGTTAGGTAGTTGAGACTTCCTACAAGCTGTCTATACTTTGTTGCATCCTCAAATTCTTTTCCTTCAATAGGTGTGAGCTTTGAGTTTTGTTCCATTGGAGTAGTAAGAGGATTGCACTCTGTCATGCCAAACCTTTTCAACAGATCTCTAATGTATTTCTTTTGAGAAAGAAATATGGACTTTGGATGTTGGGTTACTTCAATGCCAAGATAGTAATGAACATAGCCCAAATCAGTCATTTCAAAACTTTTCCCCAATTCCTTATTTATGGATGCAATGTAGCTTTCATTGTTCCCTGTCATCAAAAGATCATCTACATATACCACAAGATATACAATTGTTTTGCCAACTTTCTTGACAAATAAATTTGCATCATCAAGATCAAAATGTTTGAAATTAAGTTTCAGAAGATGCTCAGTCAGTTTTTCGTACCAGGCTCGCGGTGCTTGTTTGAGGCCATACAAGGACTTCACAAGTTTGCATACTTTATGTTCATGTCCTTTCACAGCAAATCCTTCAGGCTAGGACATAAAAACATTCTCTTTTAGATCTCCATTCAAGAAAGCAGTTTTTACATCCATTTGATGGACGTTCCAATTGTTCTGAGCTGCTAGTGCAAAGAGTGTCCAGTTGGTAGCCCATTTTGCAGTGGGGGAAAAAGTCTCCTCATAATCGACCCCTTCCTTCTGTGCAAAACCTTTTTCCACAAGCCTAGATTTGTGCTTTTCAAGTGAGCCATCAGCTTTATACTTGTTCTTGTAGACCCACTTGCAGCCAATTGGTTTGATTCCTAATGGAGAATCAACCAGCTTCCAAGTGTCGTTCTTTATGAGGGCATCATACTCCTTTTGCATCGCTTCTTTCCATTCATTATGAGAAGTAGCTTCTTTGAAGGAAGTTGGTTCAAAATCTATAGACAAGATCAATTCACAATCATAAGAAACATCCATATCAATACGTGAATTAGAGTCATCTACATCACCTCCATTTTGCCGGTTTGAATTTCTGGTTCCTGTCTTTCCAATTTCATCAGGATGAACACTTTCAATTGTCTTTGTCACCCACTTTGGGGGACCTTTCTAAGATGGTCCAGGCTGCTCCGTTGATTGAGTTGGGACTGAATCAAGATTGAGTCTCCCAATTCTATCAATCACATCACTTAAAGCATCATCTGTTGTTGGAGTTTCATGCGGGGGAGAGTGTTCTTCAGAAGAAGATTCCACATTTTGATCTAGTATAGGAATCCCCCCTTCAAGATGTGGAATCTGATTATCAAATTCTTGAAATGATTTTGCTTTTGTGAATCTATCCAAGCGATCAAGTTGCCGCTCAACAACATTGTCAGTTTTGGATGATTCAAGAAAAATTACATATCTAGATACAACAAACTTCTTATTTACTTCATCATAGAGGCGGTATGCTTTGGAGGTGTTTGAATAGCCCAGGAAGATACACTTATGACTTCTAGCACCAAGTTTGTTTCTATGTACCTTTGGTATCAAGGCATAGCAGGTGGAACCAAAAACCCTAAGATGCTTTACCGAAGGAACATGTCCATACCACATTTCATAAGGAGTCTTGTTTCTTATAGCATTAGATGGACATCTATTCTTTATATATGCAACACATAGAACAACATCAGCCTAAAACATTATCTTTACATTTTTGAAGAAAAGCATGGATCGTACCATATTTAGGATTGTCCTATTCATTCTTTCAGCTACACCATTCTGTTGGGGATTATAAGGCACAGTTGTTTGATGTTTGATCCCATGTTGGCGAAGATAGTTTTCAAATTCATTTGATGTGTATTATTTTCCATTATCAGTGCGAATAGACCCAATATGAGATTGTGCATCATTTTCAATCCATTTATGAAAATTCTTGAATGTTTGAAAAGCATCAGATTTGTTCTTCAATAAATAAACCCAACACATTCTGGTGTAGTCATCAATAAATGTCATGATATATTTATTTCCATTTGCAGAAGGAACGGGCATTGGACCACATAAATCTGAATGAATGAGTTCAAACTTCCTATGTGCTCTTGAATGTGAATCATGAAAAGACTGTTTGCTATGCTTTCCTAGAATGCAAGCATCACATTGCTTAAGTTTCCTAGGAATTGTAGGCAAACCAACAACGCCATTTTTCTTCAATAAGCAGATACTGTCATAGTTCAAATGTCCAAATCTAGCATGCCATAATAAACTTGATGGAAGTGTACCTTCTTCATGATGACAATTGTATGAGAATGTTGTGCATGAGCAGAGGTTCCTTGCAGCTTGAGAAGCCTTTCTTCTTATATTCCCCTCATGACAAGTGAGTGGTCAGATGCTTTTCTTACCTCAAGCTTTCCATCAAACATATGAATGGAGTGACCTTGCTGGAAGATGTGGACCACGGACAGCAAGTTTCTCTTCAATTGTGGGAGATATAGAACATGATGCAGAAGAAAGTCTGGAAGACGAGGTAGTTTAAGCCTGATTGTGCCAAGCCCTGATGGCTTGATTTTTTATTGATCTACAAAGTATACTGCTCCATCAACATTGTCAGTGAAATCTTCAAAAAAATCTTTTCTATGAGTCATGTGGCAGGTTGCTCCTGAATCAAGCAACCAATCATTTTTCCAAGAATCAAGTGAAGCATTAAATAGATCTTCATTTACTCCAATGTTACATTGTGCCACAACATAGTGAGTAGATTCAGGTTCTTTACCTTTGTATGTATCATCAGCTTTACCTTTCTGTTGATTTCTTTTCTACTCAATTTTGTCCCATGGTAGCTTGCATGTAGAGGCATCATGTGATCCATTTCTTTTGCAGTGAATACAGTGCAGATCTGCCTTTTCTCCTTGAGAATTTCTGCCCCCCCTGCCTCTGAAATATCTTCCTCTTCCTCTTCGTCCACCTCTTCCTCTTGTAGAATCTTGAGCAGGATGCTTTTCTTTATGAGCAAGGCAGACAGTCTCTTCAGAAGATTCAGGGGTTGTCTTCTTTCCAAAAGCTTTCTCTCTTTCAGCAAACTTTTTCACAAGAGAGTCAAAGGTTATATCTTTGAGATTTCCATTTGCTTGCAATGACTCAAGATAATTGGAGTAAGTAGGATAAAGTGCTTTGAGAAAAGCGATAAGAGGAATATCCAATTCAACCTTAGTGGCTTTGATATCATGCATTATAGATTTTACTTCAGATGTAAGAGCAAGAGGATCATTATTTTGCAATTCAAGAGTGAAGAGTTTAATCATGAGTTCGACAACTTCAAGTGCAGAATGTGAGTCATAGAGTTCTTTCAGCTTTTGTAAGGCTTCAAAGGCAGTTGAATATGACGAAATATGGTGACTCACCTCTTCATTTACAGATGTTGCGATTAATTCATAAGCTTTGTTGTTCTTGTTTTCCCAAATGACGAGCTTTTTGTCTGAGGTAGGCTGTACTGGGTCATTGTCTCCTTCTCTGACACACACTCCTTTCCACAACTCATTGAAAATGAGGGTGTGTTTTATCATCCGAGACCATTCAGGATAGTTCTCCTTTCCAGTGAGAACTATTCCCACCATGGATATGATTGAATGCATTCTGTAAAGAAAATTTACTTTTGCTGATGGAAAAATACTTCTGCCAATATACAGTAAAATTGTACTCAAAAGGGAATTCTCAAAATATTTCAAATCCACCATGTGACCCACATAAATCCATCATTATATAAATCCACCTCATATAAATCCCATAAATGCCAGTGGTTTTATATACCAAAAATAGTGGCTTGGAATCCTTTATATATATATATAACACTGATATATATATATATATATAGATATAGATATACCAAAGAAAAAAATGATATTAAATATACCAAAGAAAACACTGCGACGCCGTCTGTGGGAAACAATTTTGGTTGTTTAATTCATATCACAGTCAATAATCAATCATGCATCGCGAGCTCTACAAAGTTGGAGCAGCAACAGCATCACAATTTGGGAACCATTCCACGATCTCGATACCCTTTCGACTTAATCAAAACTCAATTACAACATATTATATGTGATCCAAGTAACTATTACAAAGCGTCGAACCAAGTCTAAGTCGACCGAGCCACGAGTTACAAATCAGGTCGGCTACGCCCGCGCAGGTTCGAACCCTGCTGTCGACGCAAATGAGGATCTAATGAATGGAAATGAGATGAAAAAAACTGGGAAAGAAAGGCAAAGAAAAACAGAATACAAATGTGTGTATACTCCACGCCAACACCAAAGAGCAGCGCATTCAATACAAGGTTACCATCTCGACTTTTGAAACCCTCGGTCCAAGAACATTTCCTTTGTCACGCTTGAGCTAGTGTCATACGAAGCAGTGATTCCTCAGCGAAACAGCGGTCATACATCCCTTCGGCATGGAGATAGACAGCAGAGCACTCAGTGATTCAGGGCGCACTCGCATAGATGTTTAACGTTATGTGAGAAAACGTTGACAGTCCAGATGGAATATGGCAGAGGCAACAGCGTTTATGGACAGTTGCCTTCTCGCAGACAGAGAGCTCCTTTTTTTGTCAAAACAACAAACGTTTATGGACAGTCGCCTTCAGCAGACAGAGAGCCCAGGAAAGGAATATGGCAGACAGAGGAGTTACAAGGAGCATAAGAGCTAAAAAAAGGAGCTGGCTCTGATACCATGTCAGGCCAGGCAGTAACTCCACAAAGCAAAAATTGATTCGTGTATTTTATTCCATCAGGTAGGTCTATTATATACATGAGGGAGAGACTGTTCAGTTCATCTCCCAATGACTGTTCATATTTCTCATTTATTTATTTACATATATTTACCCAATCACAAGGATTAGGTGTCAACACAAGCAATCAAATAAGATTATAAACCAGTTCATCTACACTAAAATCAATTCATCTAGCACAAGAAATCAAATATAATTAGAAATCAAGATCTACATTGAAATCAATGCATCTAGTGCAAGCAGTCAAATAGAATTAGAAAACACCTTCTACACTAAAATTAGTGCATCTAGAGTAAGAAATCAAATAAGATTAGAAATTAACATCTACATTGAAATCAATGCATCTAGCTCAAGTAATCAAATATAATTGGAAATAAGCATCTACATTAAAATCAATGCATCTAGTGAAAGCAATAAAATAGGATTAAAAATCACCATCTACATTGAAACCAATGCATCTAGTGCAAGAAATCTTCTTCCCTCTCTCCCCTTCCATCTATAACTATATCTCCCTCCATCTCTCCTTCTTTGTATCTCTATCTTACCCCCCTCCAAACACACACACATACTCTCTCTCTATATGTATCTATCTATCCCTCCCTCTCTCTAACTCTTTCTTCTTCCCTCTCTTCACATCCCATCTATATCTTTATCTCCCTCTACCTCTCCTTTGTCTCTCTATATCACCCCCAAAACATACATACTCTTTCTTCATATATCTATATCTATCCTTCCCGCTTCCTCTCCCTCTCTCTTCCCCTTCACTCCCTCTCTCCCCCTTATATCTCTCTTCCCTCCTGCTCTCCTCTCACCCTCTGTGTCTTTCTTTCCACCTTTGTCGCTCTACATCTTTCTTATTACCTCACTCTATCTTTCCCTAAAACTCCATCTCTCTCTCCCTCCCTCTCTCTTTCCCTCCAACTCCATCTCTCTCTCCCTCCCTCTCTCGCATCGTTTCTCTCTTCCTTCCTATCTCACCTCCCTCTATCTCTCCCTCTCCTCTCTCTCTCTTCACCCTCCAACTCCATCACTATTTCCCTCCATCTCTCCTTCTCTTCCCCCTTCCTTCCATCTCTCCTTATTTTTCTCTCTATCTCACCCCAAAACATACACACTCTCCCCATCTCTTCCTTGTCACACTCTCTCTCTCTCTCTCTCCACTTTTCTCTCTCTATGTCTTTCATCTTCACTCCCTCTCTCCCCTCCAACTCCATCTCTTTGTCCCTACCCCTCTCCATCTCTCTCTAAATTCCTCTCTTTGGTCCTTCCCCTTTCTCCCTTTCTCTCCTATCTCCCTCCATCTCTCTCCCGCTTTCTCTACCCTCCAACCTCGTCCCTATCTTCCCCCTCCATGTTTGTGTGTCCCCCCCCCCCCCCCCCCCCCCCCTCTCTCTTCATTCCTTCTATTCCCTCTCCTTCATTTTATCTCCATCTCTCCCTTGTCACTCCCACTATCTCTCCAGCTCTGTCGCTTTGTCTTTGTTCTTCCCTCCATATATATCTAGAGTTAATATGTATCATGATATATTATAATACATTATAATCTAACAAATTGAATATTGTATTAAATTTAATATTGTATTAATTCAAATTTATTGAATTTAATAATATTAATATCATTACTATAATATTAATATTAATATTAGATTTAAAGATATTTTTTACTAACAAAATTTATAATAAAACTAAATGAAATTATTATTTTCAAATATTAGAACTTTGATGTGGAAAGAATTATGTCTTTAAAGATTTTAATAGATTGGATATGGTTTTTCCCTTTAAAGATTCATTTTATAAATATTTAATTAAAAGAAATATTAAAAGTTTTTGGAGCAGGATTTTCTATTCTTTGTGTTGAATTAACTTTTTTCCTTTGATTTAAGAGATGGTATTGGCTTTAGTAAAGAGTAAAAATGTTTAAAATTTCACCTAATTTGGAATTTTAATGTGGTAATTTTTTTTGTTAAAGGCAAATTTATGATCCATTCAAATTAAACGCATGACATAATTTAGTATCCATTCAAATTATATATAATAACACATAGTTATATTTTAGTAATTAATCTTAGTCCATTAATAAGATTAAAAAGTCATATATAGTTAAAAATTCAAGTTATATAATTTAAGATTCAAGTTAATGTTTTGGCGACATTAGTAAATATTATTTTTATTATTTTTTGAGGACGTGACATACTTACACATCGAAGCCATTCTCAGTTGTAGAATACGTCTCTCTACGCAGTAAGTTGGTCACAACCATTATAAATAAATGGGTCACAACCATTATAAATAAGTTGGTCGGTGCTACATGCTCAGAAAGCTTCGACGTGCCTTTACTCTAGAAGTGCTCTGACAGCGTGACAACTATTATGTTGTGAATTATCGTGCCCCTTTTTCACTATCAATCACATATTATTGTATTATGTTGAAAGTGATGAATAAATATTAAAAATAATCTAAAAATTTAATTAATTATTTATTTTATTTATTATTATAATTTTTAAGTTTTGAAAAACAAATTCTATCTTTAATAGTTATGTATTTTTCTTCCTTTAAATGATTGAGGTTTTCAAGCTTGTTATCTTTTGGAACATTAATTAATTTTCTATGTTGATTATCTAAAGTGTTGGGGAAATGAGATTATGGTGCCCTTTGTGTGAATTTTAATAATGGTAAATTAAAGAATTTCATAATACCATTGCTTTATATATTCTAAATCATGATCGCTTGATTGTTTCGAGTCTTGAACTTGCTAAACAATTAAGTTCTTCAATTTATTTGAAAAACATTTTATAAAACAAAAATTGTTCTCGAATAATTACCCCGTAGGATATTGAATTCTTCTAGAAAACTTAAAGGGGGAGAATATCATTGTTTCCTAGAATGTTTTGGCATTGTTGTTTTGGATAGAAAAGTCACAATAACAATATAGTGGAGATATGATTTTTTATCAACATATGTGATGGAATCAATTTGTATAAAATTATATATTAGCAATTGCATCAAATGTTGCAAAGGAAACGTCGTAAAGCAGTAGTTTAGGAAAGAGTAACATTAAATTGTTACTCTTCCATGATGATGTCACCAAATGTTGATTTGAATACACCAACTTTATTTAGGATTCAAGATTTCTTGCAATTGATATAACTCTCTTGGATCCATTTACATTGTTCTGCCAATTCAAACTCTAGAAAACACTCTATGAACAGGATCATAGTGCCTTACATCGAATGATTTTATATGTAATAAAATTAATGATTTTCATTTTCCAAAATATCAAACAATATACCATTTCCATCTTCGGTGTAATTCTCTATTGGCTCTAACTATCTCTTGATTGATTAACATTTTATGAGAGATTTTTTGGCGTAAATCACATGATATTTCATTGGCCAATCATATGATTAACATTTATCTCTTGACTGATTAACATTTGTAATGAAATTCAAAAAAGGTACAACAATGGCTATATATAGTAAATGATTGCAACTATCTATGTGGAAGAAGGGTATAAATGTAAAATCATATGATTGAAATCTTCATTTCCATATTGGGTGTAACTATCTCTTGATTGATTGGCATTTATAATGAAATTCAAAAAAAAAGTACAACAATCACTATTTATAGTAAATTATTTTCACTTTCCAAAATATCAAATATTCATTATAAATATTCTATTTATAATGAATAAAATATTTATGCAATAAATTTATAAAATTATGATAACAATTAATAGAATATTCTTGCAATAAATTTATTGATTGACATTTATAATGAAATTCAGAAAATGTGCAACAATCATTATATATAATAAAATTAATGATTTTCATTTTCCAAAATATCAAACAATATTCCATTTCCATCTTGGGTAGAATTCTCTATGTGGAAGAAGGGTATAAATGTAAAATCATAATTTCCATATTAGGTGTAACTATCTCTTGATTGATTGACATTTATAATGAAACTCAACAATCACTATATATAGTAAATGATTTTCACTTTCCAAAATATCAAACATCTCAGATTACTCTATAATAATGAATAGAATATTTATGCAATAAACATAGTAAATTATGATTACAATTAATAAAATATTCTTGCAATAAATTTATAGAATTATAATTACAATGTTACATTTTTTACTCAGTGTGTTTCATGCCAAGAGGTCTTGTTAAGGAATATTTATGCAATAAACATAGTAAATTATGATTACAATTAATAAAATATTCTTGCAATAAATTTATAGTATTATAATTACAGTGTTAATTGATTGACATTTATAATGAAACTCAACAATCACTATATATAGTAAATGATTTGGAAACCCTTCTCACAATGAAAGAAGTTTTCTCTTTAGAAGACATTAAGTTTGGGGTTAATCGCCTCGCTAATGGGAAAGCTAAGGACATTGAAGGTTACCAGGCGGAAATCTTAAAAATTGGAGTCCCCCACATCCACAAGCTTTTCAATCAAGCAGTCAAGCAAGGGTTCCCTAAACCTTGGACTGAGAGTCTCATTATCCCTATTTTTAAAAGTGGGGATACAAATAACCCCTCTCATTATCGAACAAGTATGATCAGCCCTCTCTTAGCCAAGTTATATGGTAATATTTTGGAAAAGAAGTTAAGCATATGGCTTGAAAGTGAAGGTAAGCAGGCTAAAGGCCAAGCAGGTTTCAGAAGGCATCACTCAACAACAGACCACCTTGTTACGCTTAGGATCATTGCGGAGGAATGTCGTAATGATAAATCCAATTTATTTTGTTGCTTTGTGGACTTTAGAAAGGCTTTCGATACGGTTCCTAGATACAACCTTTGGAATAGATTAGAAGAGCTAAAGGTTCCTCTCGAGTTGAGAGCTGCCGCTATAAGGTTATACGAGAATGTAATTGCCAAGCTAAAGAGCAATGAGGGGTGGTCGAAAGATATTAAGTGTAACATCGGAGTTAAACAAGGTTTCCCCCTCTCCCCTACCCTATTTGGCATTTACGTTGATAAGCTCGAAGGCTATTTAGAGGAAGCAGGATATGATGGCAGGATCTTAGTTGGGATAGTCGTCATCCTTCTTCTTTATGTTGACGATATTGTTCTTTTGGCAAGGTGCCCATCTGATCTTGATAAGCAACTCAGGCTTCTTAAGGATTTATGCTCTACCATGGGTATGATTGTTAACACTGACAAAACAAAAGTTATGATTATCAAATCCAAGAAGGACACTTACATTAATTTTATGTATGACAATAATAACTTGGAGGAAGTGTATTCTTACAAATACCTAGGAATTGATATTCATCACAAGCTCAACTGGAACCATAGCATTGAGAAAAGGATTAATGGGGGGTGGAAAGCTTATTTTGGTCTTGAAAATAATTGTAAAATAGAAAACCTCGTAATGTGGGATAAAAAGAAGTTCCTCTTTGAAACTTTAGTCACTCATGTTATCTTATATGGCTGTGAGGTTTGGGGTTGCAGCATCTCCAGAGAATCATGGAGAAAGATTGAGCAAATCCAGAAGCATTTTATAACTTATAACCTGAAAATTAAAAGTAATACACCCTATCCTATTCTCCTTATAGAAGCAGGTCTTTCCCCTATTGAGAGCCTAGCTATGCTTAGGTTTCTGTTGTATAAGCACAAACTCAATAACATAGACGATCATAGACTTCCTAAGCTAGCTTTAAATTCTAGCCAAAACCACCTAAGGCTCAATCGAGGGTGGCATAAAGACACAAGGGCCTGGTTAAACTATTGGGAGATCAACGAAAATGATGCATTGCAAAACATAAATAACATTAAAGATATTGTTACTTCTAAGTTCAAAGAAAAAATGTGGTGTGAGAAAGATTTAGTGGCTAAAAGAAAATTAAGTTATTATAAGAAGGTCATCAACCCCACGCTAGAAGATCAAAAGTATCTCTCTATTTTAACTAGCTCAAAGAAGAAAATTAATATAGCGAAGATTAGAACGAATTCTCATGAGCTCCATAGTGAAACAGGTTGTTGGGCAGTTCCTAAAATGCCATGGATGGAAAGGATCTGCCATATATGTGAGAATAGAAACATCGAAGATGAAAACCACTTCCTCTTAGAGTGCCCCACGTACAACCACATTAGATCTCAGTTTCACAATCTTTGTTACAATACTGACCTTCCTAGCCTTTTACAATGTCAAAATTATAGTGAGCTCGGGAGGCTTCTCTCCAAGCTTTTTGAGCATAGGAATAAAATCTTAAATCAAGATAAATAATTTGTTTCTTTAGGTCCGATAGACCATTGTTTGGTCTCAACGGACATTAACCATCATCATCATCATCATCATCAATAATGAATAGAATATTTATGCAATAAGCATAGTAAATTATGATTACAATTAATAAAATATTCTTGCAATAAATTTATAGTATTATAATTACAGTGTTACATTTTTTACTCAGTGTGTTTCATGCCAAGAGGTCTTGTTAAGGAATATTTGTGCAATAAACATAGTAAATTATGATTACAATTAATAAAATATTCTTGCAATAAATTTATAGTATTATAATTACAGTGTTACATTTTTTACTCAATGTGTTTCATGCCAAGAGGTCGTGTTACATTTTTTATTGAGTGTGTTTCATGCCAAGAGGTCTTGTTAAGGAATATTTATGCAATAAATATAGTAAATTATGGTTACAATTAATAAAATATTGTTGCAATAAATTCATAGAATTATAATTACAGTGTTACATTTTTTACTCAGTGTGTTTCATACCAAGAGGTTGTGTTACATTTTTTACTCAGTGTGTTTCATGCCAAGAGGTCACCTGATTCAAATCCCCATGGATATTTATTCCAAAGCAAAAAAAAAGACAAAAAGGTAAAAAAATAATAATACAAATTGAAGATAATGTCTTGTTAAAAAAAAATGATCATAATTTGCCACACCCACATGTGAATATTTTAATTTAAAACTCAAATCATCAAATTTTCCAGCTAAAAGCTCCGGAAAAGACCCCTTAAAACCATATGCACTAGAGACTTGTGAACATATCCACTTTAAATTTGACCGTCTTAATCCGTAGCTAATCTCTTTGTTAGAAGCCTTCATTCTTTTGAGAACCTTTTTAAAAAAAATCAATCTTTACTGCATTAACTAAGTTCTTACCAAGGAGAACGGTAAACCATTAGTAGCTATCTCTTTGTTAGAAGCTTTTATTATTTTGAGAACCTTTTTTAAAGAGAATCAATCTTTACTGCGTTAACTAAGTTCTTACCAAGGAGAACGGTAAACCATTAGTACCTAATCTCTTTGTTAGAAGCTTTTATTATTTTGAGAACCTTTTTTAAAAAGAATCAATCTTTACTGCGTTAACTAAGTTCTTACCAGGGAGAACTGTAAACCAATGAAACAGTCTTGTAAGCCACAAAAAAGGAACATGTGTCCAAAAATCAATTTAAAGCAGCAATCTACTACTACTCGAGCCGAGAAAATATGCATGGACTATTGGCACAATAGTTTTTATACACATGAAGTATCTAACGTTGATTTTCAGTAAAAGTAAATGAAGCCCGCTTTATCAATTACACAAAAGAGCTGACCAATGATTGTATGGAATTCGACCAATCATTCCTGTGTATGAACCAACCCTCTGAGGAGACAAACTTGGGCACAAACAAATCCTCCGAGGAGACAAACTTGGGCAAAAACAAATATTTAGAGACATGGCTTCAATACTTCCAAGATTGAGATACAATATTATTGAAAGGAAGCTAACCACTTTTTTCAAGCACAATATATCCTTTACGATTTTCAACATTTTGTATCTTCGCAAATGTAATTCCCGTATAGAAAAGGACTGCACAGTAGGGCATAAAATTACAAATAGAAACAAATAGAACTCTAATTTTGTAGAATGTTGTGCACAGAAACAAACGAATCACAAATTTTTATTGAGATTTTTCGGTTTTGATAAAATGGGCAAAAATCTCAGTAGGTGACAACAATCTGTTTTGGTTGCTATATTAGCTCGATTTTGTTTTGGAGAGAGTTAATGCATCCTATATTTGATGTAAAAGGATTTATGAGGCAGTTAGATTCTCTTAGCTATAAAACAGGTGTCCATACGGATTGGGGTGAGCGTGAGAGTTTGTGAGGAATTGAATTATCATGTAATCTCCTGTTTGATAATAAAATTTTGTTGATGCCTATGTTTGGTGGACATACCCAGATTGGTTGGGTGAACCACGTAAAACTCCTGTGTCTCTTTTGTGATGTGTTTTATTTGCTGTTGCTTGTCCTTTATTTAGCTGCACTGACTACTCCAACAAGTGGTATCAGAGCAAGTTGGAGGAGCGCGCAGCGGTACTGAGATATTGTGGATTGCGTTGAATGCAGAGGTGGACCTGCGCATTGATATTGTGCGTAACGCTGAACTGTGCAAATGATGTTAGCGGTTGTCTATAAACTGCAATAAATCAAAGAGCAGCAAACGCGTCAGTTCTAAAGACCACTCAAACAACACGTGGGTAAACCATATCGGCGTGGGAGGATTAAATCATATGAAACAGCGTTGAAACAGTGCTGGCATGTTTGGATATTCAGACGTGCTGTTTTGGAACTGTTTATTGCACCTGCGCGGAGATCAGCAGCATATACGCAAATAATACTTGCACCGTGAGCAGATCGGCTGGTGCGGTGGTGCTGGAGGTGCCTGTGCGTTGGATCAGGCAGCGTGCGGTGGTTTATAGTTGCTGTTTCGTGACTTATAGCTGCTGCGTGTTGTATGTGACAGCGTTACCAAAGCAGTGGAATTAAACCATAACGGAGCAGCGTGGAATTTAACCAAAACGGCGTGGGTGTGCTGTTGTGCTTGGAGTTGCCGTAGACCTGCGTGCAGATGCGTATTGATTGAGGGTGCATATAGACTGCTGGTGCGTATTGATTACATCATTTTTGCTACGTTTGTTTTTTGTTTTGGGATTGGCGCGGAATATGGTAAGATAGTAGCGACAACAATCAGAAAGGCACGGATAAAGTTTTATTAAGTGCGCCAATGCGTCCATTTCCTCATTAGCGTGGATCCGAAGGTGATAGTCGCGCCAATTTTGTCACTCTAAGTGATTTTGCCGCCGACGCGGATTTGCTAGAGTGATGAGAGTGCCAATGCGCCAATTTTGTTGGTAATTTTTGCTAGAGTTTTGTATTGTAATTCGCACAGCAAAAAGTTTTTTTTTAAGGCAAAGGCAGTGTAATATATTAACTTTTTTTTAAAAGTTGGAATTGGAAATTCTTTGATTTTTAAACAAGATGGCGAAAACTCAGAGTGCCCGATTTGAAATCGAGAAATTTAATGGAAAAAATAATTTCGAGATCTGGAAGGTAAAGATGCATGATCTGCTGGTACAACAAGGCATGGCGAAGGCGTTGTTGGGCAGATCCAAGCTGCCTTACCCTGTGACAGATGATGAATGGAATGAATTGGATGGAAGAGCCTTGAGCGGTATTCGACTGTGTTTGGCTAATGATGTTTTATTTAACATCGTGTCAGAGAAGATTGCTGCTGGTTTGTGGACGAAGTTGGAGAAGCTGTATATGACAAAATCCTTGACAAATCGGATTCTCCTGAAGCGGCAGCTATACAGTTTGTGAATGAAGGAAGGTACTTCCATTACTGATCATTTGAATGTTTTTAATACTCTAATGGTGCAGTTAGAAAGCATAGAAGTAAAATTTGAATCCGAGGATAAAACCATAACTTTATTGTGCTCGTTCCCCGAGTCATGGGATCATTTTGTTACTTCTATAAGTCTTAGTTCATCAGAAACCATTGAATTTGATGATGTCGTCGGAGCTTTGTTGTCCGAGGAGACCAGGAAGCGGTCAAATGCTGACACCTCTACATCAGAGGCAATGATGGCTAGAGGTCGTTCTAGAGAAAGACGCTCTGGTAAGCGCAACGATTCGTGTTCAAAGTCAAAAGGAAAGAAGAGTAAAGTAAAGTGCTGGTTCTGCGGAAAATCAGGGAATTTGAAGATGGATTGTTGGAAGCAACAACAAACTTCTAAAGAAGCTTCATCGACAGAAAAGAAGGAAGCGAACATGACTGATACAGGTTCAGCATCTGGTTCAGGTATGAGTGACGAAGTCTTATCAGTTAATTTGTCAAATCATGATCAACATTGGTTGTTAGATTCCGGCGCATCAAACCACATGTGTATTCATAGAGACTAGTTTAAGACATATAGATCAGTGAATGATGGAGTCGTGTACATGGGTAATGATGTCACATCTAATATTGTGGGAATAGGGAGTATACAACTGCAAATGTTTGATGGGACAACAAAAATGTTAAGTGATGTAAGACATGTACCAGATTTAAGGAAAAATTTGATTTCAATGGGGGCACTTGACACAAATGGATATAAAACTGTCATTCAAGGTGTAGTAATGAAAATTTACAAAGTTATTTTACTAGTAATGAAAGCTAAGAAAGTAGGAAATATGTTTCAGTGAGAAGGAAGAACAGGGTCAATTCATGTGTCTACCGTGTCTGAACATGACAGTAGTTCCATTCGCCTATGGCATTAAAGGTTGGGCCATATGATCGAAAGAGGGTTAAAGATTTTGGCTGATCGCAAGTTACTTCCTAATCTAAGGTCTGGAAAGTTAGATTTCTGTAAACATTGTCTGTTTGGCAAACAAAGTAAGCAAAAGTTTAAAATAGGCAAACATACTAGTAAAGGAATACTTGATTATATCCATTCAGATGTTTGGGGTCCAACACCTACAACCTCATATGGTGGCTCGTCATATTTTGTATCGTTTATTGATGACTTTTCTAGGAAAATGTGGGTCTACATGTTGAAAAGGAAGTCTGATGTTTTTACAGTTTTCAAGCAGTTTAGAGCATTGGTAGAAAACATCACTGGTAGAACTATAAAATGTTTGAGAACTGACAATGGTGGTGAGTTTACCTCCAAGGAGTTTGAAAACTATTGCAAGGATGCAGGGATCGAGAGACATAAGACTACTGTGTATACTCCTCAGCAAAATGGAGTTGCTGAACGCATGAACAGGACTCTTTTGGAGAGAGCAAGGAGTATGTTGAGTAATGTTGGTTTGCAGAAGGAGTTGTGGACAGAAGCGGTGGCTACAGCTTGTTATGTGATAAATCGGTCGCCATCGACAGCGATAGGTTGCAAGATTCCTCAAGAGGTATGGAAAGGTCACCCTTGTGATTATTCTAAACTTAGAGTGTTTGGTTGTGATGCATATGCTCTAGTGCCTAAACATCAGCGAATTAAATTAGATCCGAAATAAAAAAGGTATATCTTTGTTGGGTATGGTGATGGAACAAAGGGATTTAGGTTGTGGGATCCTACTACCCGCAAAATCATCATCAACAGAGATGTAAAGTTTGATGAATCCTCTCTTGTACAGTTAGATGTAGATAATAAGTTGAAACAGGATGATGTATCTGATTTTCAGCACATTCAGTTTGACAGCACTTCTAATGATAGTCATGATGACCATAGTTCAGATTCTAGTCATGAACAGGTTTCAGAATATGAACAGGGTTCAGATGTAGGTCATGAACAGGTCTCAGATGGTGATCATGAAGAAGTTCCTACAGATGGTAGTCAGCCAATTGTGGAAGCACCAGAAACATCCTTAAGGAGGTCTACAAGGATCAAACGCCCTCCAAGAAGGTATGATGATTATGTTACTTCAGTTGCTTTGACCGCTAACGATGATGAACCTTTGTGTTATCAGGAAGCTGTAGAAGGTTCAAAGAGTGACAAATGGAAAGCAGCCATGAAGGAAGAAATGATGGCCTTAGGTAAGAATGGCACATGGGATCTGGCTGAACTTCCGAAAGGCAGGAAAACTGTGGGATGTAAATGGGTTTTCAAGGTAAAATGGGGTGTGAATGATACAAAGGACAGATACAAAGCAAGGCTGGTAGCAAAAGGATTTTCTCAAAAAGCAGGCATAGACTTTCATGAGATATTTTCACCAGTTGTTAAAATTGTTTCAATTAGAATTGTGTTAGCGTTAGTTGCTTTGCTTGATTTAGAATTACAGCAACTAGATGTTAAGACTACGTTTTTACATGGTGATTTAGATGAGGAAATTTATATGGAACAACCGAAAGGGTTTGTTCAGCATTGCAATAAGAAATTTGTCTGCAGGCTCAAGAAGTCATTGTATGGTCTGAAGCAGTCGCCTCAACAGTGGTACAAGAAATTTGATTCTTTCATGTTGAGTCAAAAATATATAAGAAGTGAATATGATCATTGTGTCTAATTTAAGCAGTTAAGTAATGGTATGTTCATTATCTTAGTGTTGTATGTTGACGATATGCTTTTAGCAAGCAAAATCATTGAAGAAATCGACAGGTTGAAGACTCAGATGGCAAGGACATTTGATATGAAAGATCTAGGAGCAGCAAGACAGATTTTGGGCATGGAGATTTTCAGAGACAGGAGCAATGGTACATTGTGGCTATCACAACAAAATTATATTGAGAAAATACTTGTGAGGTTTGGTATGAATAATGTGAAGCCTGTGTCAGTCCCTTTAGCTTCCCATTTTAAGCTTTCTTCCAGTTTATGTCCTAATACAAATGAAGAAAAGGATTATATGTCTCGAATTCCATATGCCAATGTAGTAGGATGTTTGATGTATGCGATGGTTTGTACTCGACCAGATATTTCACATGTAGTTGGGGTTGTCAGCAGGTATATGGCAAATCCGGGTAAAGAACACTGGTCAGCAGTGAAATGGGTGCTTCGGTATTTGAGAGGCACAAGTCGTTATTGTATTACTTACAATAAGAGTAGTGAATTTGTTTGCAGGTATGTTGATTCTGATTTTGCAGGTGATTTGGATAAGAGAAGGTCAACTTCAGGGTATGTCTTTACTCTTGCAGGTGGAGCTATTAGCTGGATGTCAAAGCTACAAAACATTGTTGCTTTATCCACTACTGAAGCAGAATACATTGCTGCTTCGCATGCTTGCAAAGAAGCAGTTTGGTTGAAAGGTTTGCTTGGTGAGTTTGGTATGTTACAAGACAACATCAAGTTACTTTGTGATAGTCAAAGTGCAATACATTTGGCTAAGAATCCGGCCTATCATAGTAAATCAAAGCATATTCCAATTAAGTACCATTTTGTAAGACAGGTTATCACTGAAAGGGGAGTCTCTATTGAAAAGGTGCATACAAAGGAAAACTGTGCAGACATGTTCACGAAACCAGTTTTGTTAGAGAAGTTGTGTTGGTGTTTGGCTTCTCTTGGCTTGCAGAAAAAATAAGTAATAAAGAAACAAGGCATCAGGCTAATTGTTGTCAAGGTGGATATTGTTGAGATTTTTTGGTTTTGATAAAATGGGAAAAAATCTCAGTAGGTGACAACAATCTGCTTTGGTTGCTATATTAGCTCGATTTTGTTTTGGAGAGAGTTAATGCATCCTATATTTGCTGTAAAAGGATTAATGGGGCAGTTAGATTCTCTTAGCTATAAAACAGGTGTCCATACGGATTGGGGTGAGCGTGAGAGTTTGTGAGGAACTGAATTATCATGTAATCTCCTGTTTGATAATAAAATTTTGCCGATGCCTATGTTTGGTGGACGTAGCCCAGATTGGTTGGGTGAACCATGTAAAACTCCTGTGTCTCTTTTGTGATGTGTTTTATCTGCTGTTGCTTGTCTTTTATTTAGCTGCACTGACTGCTCCAACAATTTTAGTGTGAAAAAAAGTTGGATATAAAGGGAGGAGGCATTGAGCAATGCTGGATTATACATGCTGGAGAACATGCTTTTCAGCTCTATAACTTTCTCTATAGCCGTATGAACAGATTTAAGGATAAAACAAGGAAAACATTATAATAAGTTCATCATAAGACCATCACCCAACTGTTTTCGATGAGCATTCTTGGAAGAACTGGACAACCTGTACTCCGGACCAAGAATGGGTACTACAATACATCAAAGAAATGGACAGCCCTGCTTCTCACATACACAATGATCGTACCACAGTTAAGATTATCTGAACCTATCTGTTGGGTTCAGACAAGAGACCAAATAGTTCCTCATCTGCAGTAATACCCATTTCCTTTAATCTTTGTAATGGGGTTTTACCATCTCCATCCAAAACTGTTGTACTGGCACCCCTACAAAACAAAGGAGATTGTAACTAAAATTTAGACAGAAATAAATCATACAAAACCTTAACACAACCAAAGGTAGATATATAACACAAAAAGCAACTCAACAAAAGATTTGAGCACCTAGAAAACAACAATTTTGCAAATGGGATCATCCTCCTAGAGATACAAAGATGAAGTGGAGTTCTTCCACAATAGTCAAGAGTATTCAGAATGGCACCATACTGCAGTAGTAGCTCTACCATGCCTAGATCACCAGTATAGCATGCTAGATGTAGCAATGAGCATCATTGTAGACCCTCCTCTACTTCACTTAAATCCTCACTGTCAGTCATGGAGCTTGGGCTAGATGTTGCCGAATCAGATAGTTGTATGTGCCCACTACAACCAGAATCGTTTTGCATTGTGTTTCGATTCCTTCTCGTGATTACTGTTTTTGCTAAAAGCAAGGAACAATTGGCCTTTGCCTGCTCATATGTTGTATTAACATCAGCACTGGAATTCACAATAAGACAGTATGCTAACTGCTTGTTATTTTCAAGCAGTCCATCAAGAACTACTCTCTGCTGAAGCTATTCAACCAGTATTTGAATTCACAAATAATACAAAGGTCAAAATGACACCATACCAAGCAAAGAAACAACATACGAATATAAAATATATGGTAGTCTGAAAATGATTAATTATTCTGCTTCATCTCGATCTTTATCAATATCATCCTCAAAAGGCACGGCTTCTAAACCAGATGATGGCATATCCATTAATCCCTCTGAAATCTTGAAGCCTGGAGTACCAAAATTCGGTGTTGCTGCTGCTGTGTCGTTCACTGTAATGTAGTCGAGCGCAGGAGTCGATTCCAGCACCTCAAATTGTTGTAACTATCCCACGTCAGCCAAAACTTGAAAACATAATGAAGGAACTAGGCTTATAGTCATATTTAAATTGCAGCAAGGGGAAGATGGTATGTTCATAAAGGGAAAGGTATATTTGTTCCAAACCTCATCATAATTATCAGAGGCGGTTAGTGCCTAATTCCTGCGGGAGGTTCCATGGCTTGTGATGATCCAACGGCGCAAAGTTTTTTAATCGTCTAACACATAGATTGATGGCCCATGACAGGACACGACGACACAGGAGGGAGTTGGTTTCAGAGGGAAACGCCTTACAACATAATTAAAAAAATTAAAAACCTCTTCAAAAGTGAAATTTTTTTATATGCATATTAGCATTTATAAATAATTATTAGAATGAGAATAAGAATTATAACAATATTAACATCTTTAAACTGGAAGAAACCTATCTTTATTATAAATTAGAGAAACAAAATAAATTTACTCTTATCTAGATACTGCAAATACACCAAGTCTACTACTTTTTGAGATTATGTTGTTTTATCTAGATAATTTTGATGCATCTTATCAATTTTTTATTTTTTTTATTATTTCTGAAGAAAAGATCCCAGCTTTCATTAAAAAGATGAAAATTATATGTTGTATGTGCACATGTGCACTAAAACAATTGTAGGCATAGGTGGCATTGTCCTAAGAAAAAAAGAGGGATTATTAAGCCCTTATATATGTTGTCCTCTGAGATGACTTTAGGTCAATTAGTCATGCCAGAGCATCTAAAATATTTTGGTTGTTTTTTTTTTAAGTTTTTGGATGACCTTAGTTATGAATGATTTGAAAACAGGTGTTTGAACATATTTACTTGCAGAATTAATTAAAAGGGTTGTTTATTTGTCCAAAATAGCAATTTGATTTAAAGTGGATGATTAGTAGAATTTGTTGAAGTATAGCTTGTTAAATATTCAGACAGAATATTTAATTGGCCATAAGAATGAATATAAGTAACCAATGTTTACTTACACAACAAAATATATTTAAGAAAATGCAAAGGGTGTGGCAATTAATAGATAAAGGGGAGTTTACAATAACAGATAGCTTCATAAACTAATCCTTGATTAATATTTATAACTCCACATGGGATTAAAGACTGACTGAAACTCAGTTTGATCTTACACAGGTATTTGCATAAAGAATTAAATATATGAAGAAAACATTATGAAATATTACAAATAAAAACTCATAGGAAGGACAAGCTATAGAAGGAAACTTTAGAGTCCTTTATTAATTGCAGCAAATCTCCAACTCGATTACAGTTCTGCTCCAAAGTTCATACAAGGGTCAACCCATAATAAATCGAATGAGGAGCTATTTATACAAAACTAAATATCTATTAGAGATATTTCTTACAAAATTTTACAAAAATAGTACAAAATAATAGGAAATTGAAAAATTCTAAGTGGTGGCACTATTCTTTAGGAATATGTTGATGATTGGTCCCCAAAAAGTGTTGCCCAGTTGTCTGTCGGTTGAAGATGAAAGTTACTCAATTACTTCGCAGAAGTGATCCCATATTTGTTCACTTGGTATGGTGAGATTTACCAACTTCCTGTAAACTTCATCTACTTCTGTGTATTTCTCAAAAGTGGGCTTATTTATAAAAAGATGTTTTATTTCATGCTTAATGGTCAAATCAAAATCTAAAGCTTCCAATGCTTGCTTCCCTGTAATGTGCCCTTTTATGCCTGCAAAACTTGATCTATCGGTTGTTATGTTGTAAAGTTTCTGGCAATATTCCTCCAAACTGATAAGCTTGTCATTTGGACCTACTAATCCTGGAAATCCTCTCTAATTAAGTAAATTAAACTTAAACTTGAAGCCTTTGAACAGAGGTCCTTAATGCTTGACATTTAGTTTCTAGTTGTGTCATGAAGTTTTTATTTTGCAGAACCTTCTTGATCTCTAAAATTGTTTCTGTTACGTCAATAATTTGTATTTGCTCCAACTCAGCTCTGCTCTTTGAATTAAGAACTTTGATCATGTCAGTAGCCTCACTTGGTTTTTCTTTAAGCAATTGCTTCACTTCATCAATGGCTACTTGAAATTTGTTTATGAGTTCCTTCTGTTCGAAAATGATCTGAATGGATGGCCATATTTCAGTTATGGCTTGATTAATGCCTGCCAAAATGCTTTCCTTGGCTTGGGCCAAGGTCTATGCCATCAGTGACTGACTCTGCAAATCTTCAATTCTTCTGTTCAACCTATGTGTTTTCCGAATTTCCTCAACATACAAATTGTCATTCTTTATTTTTTGTGCTTCCAAATTCAAGAATTTCTTATGGAGCCTTTCGTTCTCTTGCTTTTGATGAATGATTTTCTTTGAAAGTTTGTTCAAAACATGTGTTGTCGATGTAGATTCCACTGTGGCTGATGAAGATGTAATAGGAATAGTTGTGATGGGGGCTATAGATAATTGAGTAAAGTGCTCCTTTTCTTTAAGCAACTTATCAATCTATTCCTCCATGGTTTTAATCTATACATTTTGCTAAATTATCATTTTGAGAATTTCTTCCTTATGTTGTTCAGTCTCTACTATTCCCTTAGTCTGGGGGTCCTTTGTAGAAGGCAATTTCAATTGTTTTCTCAATGCTTCAATATCTGTGTTCTTCCTTATAATTATATCTTTTGTTGATTTTACATCAATAGGGTCATATCCTATTTTAATCACTAAGTATTCCAATGACTTAACCCTACTGTCCTTGGCTAGAGATGATATTTTATCAATCTTTAATTGAGACTGCACATTGGATAGAGCAGTTTTAAGCTTAGACAATGCCATAGCAGTGTTGGTCATGGTTGAGAACAACATCTCACCAGACTGATTATGCATGTCCATTTGGTCAATTGGATGAATCTAATTGGCACCAAATGAGAATATAGTTTTCTTATAATCAAAAGAACCTTTGGGAAAAGGTACTTGATCCTGCAGGAAGGCCATCTGCATTCTTCCCTTCTCGTTGTCAAATGCCTACAGTAACATGTGTTGTGAAGTGGAAATCTGCTTCCAGAACTGTGAATAGACATTAGCTTTTAAAGCTTCATTCTTCTGCTTGATCTCAAGAAATTTAGTGAAAACATTTAACTCCTTCGTTTCACTTGGTCCAGCAGACTGAGTAATTTCTAGCAAATTTTGTGAAGTAGAAGAGGAATAAGGAGTAGTAATTACAGGCTCCTCGATGCTTATAGATACTTGTGAATCATCCAAATTGATGACAATAGGCTCCTTTTGACCTTGAGTTGCAGTAGTAGTAGTACCCTTTGACTCAATCCTTGGTTTCTTTTGGTAGTGGATGAATTCCTTTTTTCCAATTGTTGATTGTGATTATCCTTCCCTAGGCATTTTTTCAAGCTTAGTTTGAGAAACTAGAATCTGATGAGTAGAAGGAGGCAGGACTTGTTCCTTTGCTTCTTGAAGAATATTCTCTTCCCATTGTTCTTGATTTATAAATTTCTCAATCTCAGGCCTAGGTGTGTGATTATAAGGAGTAGTCTTAAGCTCCACCCTTAAATCTGAAATAATGTTGAATGGATCGTAGGACCAAGTGAAGCTAGGTTGAAAACCCATCTGTTTTAGTATGGCATTTGCCTCTGAGCTAGCTGATCTGGTGTTGCAAATGAATGACCCAACTTGTGCTTTAATCTTAAACTATGATTTTCTCTTTCCTGAGATGAAATGTAGCTCATCCATATTCATCATTTTCCTGATATATTCCAAAGAGAAAATTCTCATTGGAACATACTTTGGCAACTTATATGGAGCCAACTCACACCCATATACTCTGATCTCTATGTAGTTCTGGTAGAGATACCAGTCTCTTGTTCTGACTTGATCACTAAGGTGCAAGATCCTCTTGATTTCAGGACTGACTCTTGGTTCACTTTGACTGTTGAAAAGTTGTGTTATTGGGTGAATGAAACAATCTATGAAATCTACAAATTTGAACTTAGTTGAGTTCTTTCTGATCAACAAGGTCCAATGAATAACTTATTGATCTTCTTGCTACTCATCTTGTTTATGCAAAACAATGGGCAATTTGTCTCCCTGTTGAAAAATAAACATGTGAAATAAGACAGAAGAGTATTTCAATACTCCTTCAATTGTGATATTCATAAGCTACTCATGCATAGCATCAGCAAAAAATTCACTGTAGTTATACATGAAGGTAGGCTTGTTTTCTTTTGAAAAGATAGACAAATAACCTAAGATAGCCTCGTCTACCCATTGATCTGATGGGTAGCTAACAGGAAGGAAATGAGGGAAATAATTTGCTTGGCTCTCTATGGAAACATGGATGTTGAGTAAGGAGGATTTTTCCTGAGAAGCGCGGCATCTTCAAGGAGAAAATCTCAAAGATCTAAGCTCTCTAAGGGAATGTAAGTTTATGATATAGGTCAATCAAAGCTACAGGGGAGAAAAAGCTGAGGGAATCACTCTCAGGTATCAAAATCATTTTGTTTATGGCTTCAGCAGTGATGGTTATCAGAATGTCACCATTCTGAGCCACTATTATTCTTTGCAAGGGATTATACTTAGATTGACACCAAATAACCAAATCAGGGAAAGAATGAGCTTGGGGAAACATGTACAAAGGAAGGTTTGATTCCCAGAGGTTTATTTCATCCTCTGAATCAAGGTATGTTTGTTTGAGCCAATTGTGCAATTCAAGCATGTCAAATTCACACTCAGTATATGTGATTTTGAAGTATTGATCGGCTAATGGAATATGGTCCAGGTCAAGAGGATCAAGAGTTTGCAGGTTTTCCTGTGCTGAGGAAGAACCAGTGGAATATTTTTCCTTCTTCTTAGGAGCCATAATATTAGACAGAAATGGTAATATGACAAAAAACTGCAGAGATAGCTGAGAGATGATTCAGGTTACAGACTTGGCTCAATAGAAAATTTGTAGGAAACTGAATAAACTAGAAACAACAAAAAAGTAAGAAAAGCAGCAGTAAAGGGGGAAAATGTGTATTTATAGGAAAATTTAAGCTACCATTACAGCAGAAGCCGTTAATAACGGGCTAATCAGCAAATTAATAACTTAACGAGAAAGGATTGTAGCAACGGATAAGCATTTATAGTTCAACGAGAAAGTATTTATTTGGAAACGGATAAAGAATTTATTTGGCAACAGATAGCGAGAACGATTAACGAGAACAACTATGAAAATAGGTGGAGGGCACATGTCATGGAAGGATTGGATGAAGGTGGTGCGGAAGAATTGGACGTTGAGGTGGTATCAGAAGACGCGGGAGTGAGAATAGCGAATTTCAGAGGGGGGCGGGGTAGTGGTAAGCAGTTTAGAGCGGGGGGAGTGTGAAGCGTTGAAAGGGCGACACATAGGTGGGGGGCCTAGGTGAATGAAACCACTTCTCGCATCTCCCCCCCTCGTCGTTATCTCATTTCGTAGCGGGGAGCGTACGAAGCGCTTCCCCACCATTGATCTAGGCGGGAAGGGTGACAGCCATTGATTTCGGTTCGATCGTTAACGATTGCCGACAAACATCTTCGTCGTATATGATCTTGGTTTCAAAATCATTTAAATATAACCCTTTATGATAATTAATCACCACTTAAATGGGGTAATTAACAATAATAAGAATTAATGTAATTACGGGCGCATTTAGACTAGCTGCCCTTAATAATTTAATCAACTATTCTAAACCTAATCTAATGATGAGTTAGGCCAAAATTTGAGCATATTAGGCCTTTTCTTTACCCTAATCTATCATAATTTCTAATTTTCAACCAACAGTAAACTATTTGGTCGAATTTATTTTCTAATCTAATACAAAAATAATTATGATCTGATCAAGGTTAAACTGTTTGATTTAGATCAGAAGAAAAGGTTGTGGCATAAAAACAAACTGCACACAAACATTTATTATAAGAAAATGAAATTTATTCATTAAGTGGCATTTAAACAAGCGCACTTATGCAAATCTTTTGATTTTCTTTTGATGGGGTTTTATTTCATTTTTTTATTTTCTATTTTTTCAAATATTCATTTTTTCTATATTTTTTAAAATACCCTCTTTTGTAAAATAAAACTAACTTATCAAAAATAAAGCATGTTACAACATAGGCTCCAACTGGGGACTTCTTCTCCTCAAGATGCAGAGAACTTTCAGATCTGTGTCCCTTATCCTTAGGCTAATGGGGTCTTCTGTTGAAACAAGTACACACTACATGTAAAATAAAACACTCTGGTAAAATACAATGATGATGGAATGAAAACCTCTCTATATTGAATATAATGTTTCAAGTATCTCCCATTGACAGGCAATGAGGAATACTGTTCTTCCAAATTCTGTAAACTGAAAGATTTTTTTCCCTTGACTTGAGCAATATTAAATGGTCCCAAGAAAAGTTTGTCAAACTTGCCATGTTTCCCTTTGTCTTCTCTTCTAGCATCCCATCTTAGTACCAAATCACCTTCTTTAAAATCTCTTTCCCTAGCCTTTCTATCAAACAAGTTTTTCATCTTGTTTTGATATTTATTAAGCTTATAATGAACTTCATCCTTGTCTTCATTTAGTTTTACACTGGTTCTTAGTGAATTCGGCTGGACATTCAAAATCTCTTAGAAAGTTCACAATATCAGAGTACCAATCTGATGATAAAAAAAATTCATCAATGTGAATACGAATTGGTTGATCTGATGCAAAAAGTTCTTATGGATTCTCCTGTGCTGGGATGTCAAAAGGTTCTTGTGGATTCTCCTATGTTGGGTTGTCCGAAGGTTCTTGTGGATTCTTCTGTGTTGGGCTGTCAAAAGGTTCTTGTGGATTCTTCGAATTTGAGATTTCAAAAACAAATTTTATTCCCAATATCTTGCAATTGGATTCAGCTAAGAGCTTGGTTATGCCTTGACCTTTTACCAGTTTAGTAGTCTTGATGATAAGATCATACTCTAATATTTATTTATCCATCTCCCTCTCCTTCAATCAGTGTCTGGCTGAGTTAGAACAATTTTGACAGCACTATTGGGTACAGAGGCAATGATAGAAGAATGGAGGAGGTAAACTCTAAAGGTTTTTAGAGCTTCGACTAAAGAATATGCTTGCTTTTCAATAATATCATACTTAAGTTTTGCATCTCGCATAACCTTGCTAAAGAAGGCAATGGGTTGGTCATCTCCATATTTGTTCTTTTCCAGAAGAACGACTACTAGGGTGGTCTCAGAAGCAAAATAAAATATACTAAAAGGCTCAGAGTAGTCTGGACTAGCTAAAATGGGGGCTTCTGCAATAGCCTTTTTGATTTGATCAAATGCATATCTAACAGGAACAATCCACTTGACTTCATCATTTTTCCTCAACATGTCTGTTATATCCTTAACAATTTCAGCATAGTTAGGGATAAACCTTCTTAAAAAAATAAATTTACCAAGGAAAGCATGAATCTCCATTTTGTTCCTCGGTAATGTGAGTGCTTATATGGTTGAGACTCTCTTGGGGTCAATTACTACTCCTTCTTTAGAGATGATGTGACCAAGTAGTTTACCTTCTTGAAGTGCAAACAATGACTTCTTGGGGTTGAGTGAAATTCCAAATTTTTTGCACCTGTCAAAAACTTTGCTCAAATGTTTCAAACGGTTATGATCAAAATTGGAAAACATAGTCAAATCATCTAAATAAATAACAAAAAACTTATTGATCTTACCTACAAATGCTAGATCCATAGCTCATTGAAATGTTGCTCCAACATTAGTTAGACCGAATGGCATCCGGGCATACATAAATGTGCCCCAAGGAGTAGTAAAAGCAGTCTTTTCTCTGTCTTCTAGACTAACCATTATCTGATTATATCCAGAGAAACCATCTAACATGGAAATCCTATCAGCTCCAAAAACTTTCTGAAGTAATTGATCCATCTTAGGCAATGGATAATTATCCTTCAGAGATGATTTGTTCAAATTTTTAAAATCTACACACAATCTAATTTCACCATTCTTTTTTCTAACATGAACTAAATTAGCCACCCAGTCTGAATATCTTAATGTAACAATTATTTTGGCATCAAGTAGCTTCTTAAGTTCTTTTTATCACTAAGAAAAAACATCTTTATATGCCTTAAGGAGGGCTAAATATTTGTTCTTATGTTCCATGGACAGTGATTCATAGATTTTAACCTCTCTGATATCTTCAGAACTTCCAATGTTACAGATTTCAATATTTTCTTCAGGTGAATTTAGTAGTGGATTTCTAGGAACATCATTATGATCAAAGAGCTTCTCAAGAGGGATTAATCCCTTTGGAATAAAATTGTTAGACAGTTGTATAATGCTATGATCAGCAATTTTGGTTTCTAATTGTGGTTTTGGATCTTCATTGTTATTTTCAAGATTGTCAAGTTGTTCTTCCTCAACTTGGAAGTTTGAAAATTCATCAATGACTTGTAGAAAGGATTTAAGTTGTTCATCGTCATCAAAAAATTTCCAGTGCTTAATGTTGTCAGGAATAGAAGGCCTATACTTGACTTGAATCTAGTACTGGACAAGCATCTGATCGGGAAATTTAAAGGAACTGGCAGAAACTGCCAGGGAGTCTGCATGTATATTTTGGTTTCTAGGAATAGTCGAGATATTAAATGGTGAAAAGAAATTTTCAATTGAATCACAGATTTCATTCCTATAAGACCTGAGTTTAGGGTGCTTTGTCTGGCATTGATTCCTAACTTGTTTAACATTAAGTTTAGAATCAGAAAATACACTTAAGTTTTGCACCTTTAAACTTCTAGCTAATTCTAGGCCTACCAAAAAAGCCTCATACTCATCTATGTTATTGGTTACATCAAATTCAAGCTTCTACGATTGAGTAATGTTTTATGTATCTGGGGAAATTAACACAATCTCAGCTGTTGCTCCATCCTTTGAGGAGGAACCATCAAAGTATAATTTCCAGATATTAGTATTAATAGTTTTGGGCTTGTCAACAATGTTTCTTATGGCCAACTGAGTATTCTGTGAATTATTAGGTGATAACTTGAAACACGCAAAATTTTGGTCCACTGCATATATGGGATGATTTCTAGCTTGGTCAGATTTACAAACAGTATGCATAAATCTAACCTCTCTATATAACCTAAGATGTTCACCTCCAAAGACAAGGATAGTTGCATATGACATGTCCATTTGTAAAATTCCTCCTAGCTTTGCACAACAGGATCTTGACAACAACATGCCAAATTCAGGAGGAATATTTGTGACTACTATGTCTAGCACAACACTTTTGATAGGAATCTGAGCTAATGTGACCACTAGATCCTTTATCAATCCAAGACAGGATACTTTCTTGGAATCAAAGGTATAGAGATTGTGATAGGTTCTAGTGACTTCTAAATTTAACTAGTCCATGATCACTTTAGGCATTACATTATGGGAAGCCCCAGAATCTAACATACAATTGTATAACAGGAAATCATGAATCTTAAGAGTCACATAGAATGGTGGGACATTCTCATCTATCATATCAGAGTTAGGGCCAAAGACTATTGAAGGCTTCTCATCCTACAAGCTAATCACATCTCCTTCAGCATATACACTAGATGACTGAATCCACTTAGAGACTTGGTTTTTGTAGCCAGGATTTTTTGACAGTTCAACTAGGGGAATTGGTATTTTGACTCTTTCCAGCTCTTTTTCAACATTAAAGGTTGTTAAGATAGTTTTATCAATTTGGCTTGTCTCGGCTGTTTGGTTCAATGGTTGAAGGATGGTTGTCTGAGTTTCAGGAGTTTTAATGTGAGGTTCATTTATTATGGGATTTTTTGGAGGCCTACCAGGCCCTTCTCTTGGTCTCAAATCATATCTCCTATTTAATTCTGCGATCAGGAACTCTGAAAAAAAAAAAAAAAAAAAAAAAAAAAAACCTAATATTTAGAAATTTGAGAATCATCGTGATCTTGAGAAGATTGATTTGAAGGAAGAGAAATAATAGAATTATATCCAAATGAAAAATCGAAATTATTAATATCTTCAGAAATTATAGGTCCAATATCATCTAGTTATTGGTCATCAATCATGAGAGGAGGTTGGATCTGTTGATCAGTGTTAGGTCTTTGCAAAATCTGAGTTTGGGGAGCTCTTCTAAACTAACCCTGTGGTCTCGTATTAGTTTGTTGTAGAGTTATAGGCTGGGTCTCTATCTTAGAAATCCTATCATATTGGTTCCTAAGTAAAGATGTGATTTCATCAATTTTTTTATCATCATTTTTAGTCTTGGAGGAAGAACCTTCTTCCTTAGCCTTCATTTTTCTTTCAACCTTTTCAGCCTTAGATTTCAATTTAGAAGATGTTGATCTATTGGCTTCAACCTCTATGGAATTTGTCTGCATATCTTGCAAGGTACGGGAAATCCTTTCCCTGAGCATGACTACAAAGTCATCGTTAAAGGCTTTGGAAAACCTAACTTTAGCAGTTGTTACTAGAGGTTTACAATGAGGAGGCATCTTATGATAAATCTTTTTAAATCGTTTTATAAATTCTGCTACCGGTTCACTATGATTTCTTTTTAATTCTTCAAACTATGTTAGATAATAGACCAGATCTTTCTTGACACCCCATTGGTTTTTGAAAATGGTGATTAATTCATTCCAAGAATGAATTGAATTAGTTGCTAATTGCCTAAACCAAATTCGAACATTACCTTCTAATGACTGTACAAACAATCACATATATACATCCTCATGCTCTATATTCATATTGTCAGCAAAATCTAGAAATGCAGCTAGATGATCTTCTAAAGATAAACCAATTTTGCCCATTAAACCTAGGCAGGTGTTTCAAATACCCATCAAGAAAATTGTTGAGTTGGTTGGGAAGATTCAGGGAATCATATCGAGCCTGAATTATAGTTTGAAAGGCCATATCTAAAGATGAAGAAGATGATGAATTAGTAGGAGATGTAGGAAATGATGTAGTAGAGGATGAAGAAGAAGGTGGTGAAGTTGTTGGCGAAGATGGTGGTGTAATGGTAGGAGGGGGAGGATGAGAAAGAGGAGGATCCCTAAAAGTTTTAAGAGGTGTTTTAATTACCAACTTCTGAACTTCTGTCTCAACTTGTTCTTTATTACCAAATAAAGGGTTTGAATATACAGAAAAGGTTTCTTCAAGTTGTGTATAGGTGGATGGGAATGTATAATGAGTGGGGGAGATAAAATCAGTGGGTTTTAGCTCCAATAAATGTACATCCAGCTCCTCTTCTGACTTAGGAGAATCTAAAAATATTTCAGGAAGCTTGTATGATTCCAAGGATTGGACTAAAAGAGTTGACTGCAGATCAACTCCTTTGTTCAAAAGATCTAGAACCCTAGGTGTTAGATCAACCAAATCTAATTGGGATGGAATAGTCATAAAGGGATTAGATGCTGAAATTTCTTCAGGTTGTAATGGTACAGAAGAGGAAGCAGAAGCTTCTAATCTCCTTCTAAATTAGGCTTCTCTAACCAGTCTTTCTGGATCAAATAGTGGGGAAACTATTTGGGAATCAGAGTGAGACCTGGTATGTTTTGAAGGAGCCAACTTGGTCAAGTGGAGTCGCCAAGTGAAGGATTTTAACCTACAGTTTCTTTATTCACCTTAAAGAAACAGTTTCTTAACCGTTGTCCCACAGAAACTAATCAATTCCGCTCCTCGGAAACGGCGCCAGTCTGATGTTGTCCTCTGAGATGACTCTAGGCCAATTAGTCGTGCCAGAGCATATAAAATATTTTGGTTGTTTTTCTAAAAAAATTGGATGACTTTAGTTATGAATGATTTGAAAACATGTGCTTGAACCTATTTATTTGCATAATTAATTAAAAGGGTTGTTTATTTGTCCAAAATAGCAATTTGATTTAAAGTGGATGATTAGTAGAATTTGTTGAAGTATAGCTTGTTAAATATTCAAACAAAATATTTAATTGGCCATAAGAATGAATATAAGTAACCAATGTTTACTTACACAACAAAATATATTTAAGAAAATGCAAAGGGTGTGGCAATTAATAGATAAAGGGGAGTTTACAATAACAGATAGCTTCATAAACTAGTCTCTGATTAATATTTATAACTCCAAAGGGGATTTAAGACTGACTAAAACTCAGTTTGATCTTACCCAGGTATTTGCATAAAGAATTAAATATATGAAGAAAACATTATGAAATATCACAAAGAAAAACTCATAGGAAGGACAAGCTATAGAAGGCAAATTCAAAATCCTTTTATTAATTGCAGCAAATCTCCAGCTCGATTACAATTCTGCTCCAAAGTTCATACAAGGGTTCAACCCATAATAACTTGAATGAGGAGCTATTTATACAAAACTAAATATTTTCTAGAGATATTTCTTACAAAATTTTACAAAAATAGTACAAAATAATAGGAAATTGAAAACTGCTAAGTTGTGGCACTATTCTTTAGGAATATGTTGGTGACTGATCCCCAAAAAGTGTTGCCCAACTGTCTGTCAGTTGAAGATGAAAGTTACTCAATTAATTCGCAAAAGTGATCCCATATTTGTTCACTTGGTATGGTGAGATTTACCAACTTCCTGTAAACTTCATATACTTCTGTGTATTTCTCAAAAGTGGTTTTATTTATAAAAAGATGTTTTATTTCATGCTTAATGGTCAAATCAAAATCTAAAGCTTCCAATGCTTGCTTCCCTGTAATGTGCCCTTTTATGCCTGCAAAACTTGATCTATCAGTTGCTATGTTGTAAATTTTCTAGCAGTATTCCTCCAAACTGATAAGCCTATCATTTGGAGCTACTAATCTTGGAAATCCTCTCTGATTAAGTAAATTAAACTTAAAGTGAAACCTTTGAACAAAGGTCCTTAATGCTTGACATTTAGTTTCTAGTTGTGTCATGAAGTTTTTCTTTTGCATAACCTTCTTGATCTCTAAAATTGTTTCTGTTACATCAATAATTTGTATTTGCTCCAACTCAGCTCTGCTCTTTGAATTAAGAACTATGATCATGTCAGTAGCCTCACTTGGTTTGTATTTAAGCAATTGCTTCACTTCATAAATGGCTACTTGACATTTGTTTATGTGTTCCTTCTGCTCGAAAACGATCTAAATTGATGGCCATATTTTAGTTATGGCTTGACTAATGTCTGCCAAAATGCTTTCCTTGGCTTGGGCCAAGGTCTGTGCCATCAGTGACTGACTCTGCAATTCTTCGATCCTTCTGTTCAACCTGTGTGTTTTCCAAATTTCCTCAACATACAAACTGTCATTCTTTATTTTCTGTGCTTCCAAATGCAAGAATTTCTTATGGAGCCTTTCATTCTCTTGCTTTTGATGAATGAGTTCTTTGAAAGTTTGTTCAAATCATGTTTTGTCGATGTAGATTCCACTGTGGCTGATGAAGATGTAATAGGAATAGTTGTGATGGGGGCTATAGATAATTGAGTAAAGTTCTCTTTTTCTTTAAGCAACTTCTCAATCTATTCCTCCATGGTTTTAATCTATACATTTTGCTAAATTATCAATTTGACAATTTCTTCCTTATGTTGTTCAGTCTCTACTATTTCCTTAGTCTAGGGGTCCTCTGTAGAAGGCAGTTTCAATTGCTTTCTGAATGTTGCAATATCTGTGTTCTTCCTTATAATTATATCTTCTTTTGTTTTAATCACTAAGTATTCCAATGACTTAACCCTATTGCCCTTAGCTAGAGATGATATTTTATCAATCTTTAATTGAGATTGCACATTGGATAGAGCAGTTTTAAGCTTAGACAATGCCATAGCAGTGTTGGTCATGGTTGAGAACAACATCTCACCAGACTGCCTATGCATGTCCATTTGGTCAATTGGATGAATCTGATTGGCATCAAATGAGAATATAGTTTTCTTATAATCAGAAGAACCTTTGGGAAAAGGTACTTGAGCCTGCAAAAAGGCCATCTGCATTCTTCCCTTCTCGTTGTCAAATGCCTATAGTAACATGTGTTGTGAAGTGGAATTCTGCTTCCAGAACTGTGCATAGACATTAGCTTTTAAAGCTTCATTCTTCTGCTTGATCTCAAGAAAGTTAGTGAAAACATTTGACTCCTTTGTTTCACTTGGTCCAGCAGACTGAGTAATTTCTAGCAAATTTTGTGAAGTAGAAGAGGAAGAAGGAGTAGTAATTACAGGCTCCTCGGTGCCTATAGATACTTGTGAATCATCCAAATTGATGACAATAGGCTCCTTTTGACCTTGAGTTGCAGTAGTAGTAGTACCCTTTGATTCAATCCTTGGTTTCTTCTGGTAGTGGATGAATTCCTTTTCTCCAATTGTTGATGATGATGATCCTTCCCTAGGCCTTTTGTCAAGCTTAGTTTGAGAAACTGGAGTCTGATGAGTAGAAGGAGGCAAGACTTGTTCCTCTGCTTCTTGAAGAGTATTCTCTTCCCACTATTCCTGATTTCTAAATTTCTCAATCTTAGGCCAAGGTGTATGATTATAAGGAGTAGTTTTAAGCTCCACCCTAAAATCTGAAATAATGTTGAATGGATCATGGGACCAAGTGAATCTAGGTTGAAAACCCATTTGTTTTAGTATGGCATCTGCCTTTGAGCCAGTTGATCTGGTGTTGCAAATGAATGACCCAGCTTGTGCTTTAATCTTAAACTATGATTTTCTCTTTCCTGAGATGAAATGTAGCTCATCCATATTCATCATGTGCCTGATATATTTCAAAGAGAAAATTCTCATTGGAACATACTTTGGAAACTTGTATGGAGACAACTCACACCCATATACTATGATCTCTATGTAGTTCTGGTATAGATACTAGTCTCCTGTTCTTACTTGATCACTAAGGTGCAAGATCTTCTTGATTTCAGGACTGACTCTTGGTTCACTTTGACTGCTGAAAGGTTGTGCTATTGGGTGAATGAAACAGTCTATGAAATCTGCAAATTTTAACTCATTTGAGTTCTTTTTTATCAACGAGGTCCAATGAATAATTGATTGATCTTCTTGCTACTCATCTTGCTTGTGCAAAACAATGGGAAATTTGTCTCCCTGTTGAAAAATAAACATGTGAAATAAGATAGAAGAGTATTTGAATACTCCTTCAGTTGTGATATTCATAAGTTGCTCATGCATAGCATCAACCAAAAATTGACTATAGTTATACATGAAGGTAGGCTTGTTTTCTTTTGAAAAGATAGACAAATAACCTAAGATAGCCTCGTCTACCCATTGATCTAATGGGTAGCCTAACAGGCAGGAAATGAGGGAAATAATTTTCTTGGCTCTCTTTGGAAACATGGATGCTGAGTAAGGAGGATTTTTCTTGGGAAGCTCAGCATCTTCAGGGAGAAAAATCTCAAAGATTTGAGCTCTCTGAGGGAATGTAAGTTTATGATATAGGTCAATCAAAGTTGTAGGGGAGAAAAAGATGAGGGAATCACTCTCAGGTATCAAAAGCATTTTGTTTATGGCTTCAGCAATGATGGTTATCAGAATGTCACCATTTTGAGCCACTATTGTTCTTTGCAAAGGATTATACTTGGATTGACACCAAATAACCAAATCAGGAAAAGAATGGGCTTTGGGAAACATGTATAGAGGAAGGTTTGATTCCCAGAGGTTTATTTCATCCTCTGAATCAAGGTATGTTTGTTTGAGCCAATTATGCAATTCAAGCATGTCAAATTCACACTCAATATCTGTGATTTTGAAGTATTGATCGACTAATGGGATATGGTCCAGGTCAAGAGGATCGGGAGTTTGTGGGTTTTCTTGTGCTGAGGAAGAACCAGTGGAAGATTTTTCCTTCTTCTTAGGAGCCATAATATTAGACAAAAATGGTAATATGACATAAAACTACAGAGATAGTTGAGAAATGATTCAGGTTACAAACTTGGCTCAATAGCGAATTTGCAGGAAACTGAATAATTTAGAAGCAATGGAACAGTAAGAAAAGCAGTTGTAATGGGGACAATGAGTATTTATAGGGAAATTTAAGCTATCATTACAACAGAAGCCATTAATAACGGGCTAATCAACAAATTAATAACTTAACGGGAAAGGATTGTAGCAACGGTTAAGCATTTACAGTGCAATGGGAAAGCATTTATTTGGCAATGGATAGTGGGAACGGTTAACGGGAACATCTATGAAAATAGGTGGAGGGCACATGGGATGGAAGTATTGGAAGAAGGTGGCATGGAAGGATTGGACGTTGAGGTGGTATCAGAAGACGCAAGAGTGAGAATAGTGGATTTTGGAGGGGGGGGAGTAGTGGTAAGCAGTTTAGAGCAGGGGGGTGTGAAGCATTGAGAGGGCAACACCTAGGTGGTGGGCCTAGGTGAATGAAAGCACTTTTCGCACACCCCCCCACCTATGTCGTTATCTCATTTCATAGTGGGAGGGTGCAAAGCGCTTCCCCGTTGTTGATGTGGGCAGGAACGGTGGCAGCTGTTGATTTCGGTTCGATCGTTAACACTTGCCGACAAACATCTTTATCGTATATGAGCTTGGTTTAAAAAGAATTTACATATAACCCTTTACAATAATTAATCACCACTTAAGCGAGGTAATTAACAATAATAAGAATTAATGTAATTATGAGCGCATTTAGACTAGCTGCCCTTAATAATTTAATCAACTATTCTAAACCTAATCTAATGATGAGTTAGGCCAAAATTTGAGCATATTAGGCCTTTTATTTACCCTAATCTATCATAATTTCTAATTTTCAACCAAGAGTAAACTATTTGGTCGAATTTATTTTCTAATCTAATACAAAAATTAAAAATGATCTTATCAAGATTAAATAGTTTGATTCAGATCAAAAGAAAAGGTTGTGGCACAAAAAAAAAACAGCGCACAAACCTTTATTATAAGAAAATGAAATTTATTCATTAAGTGGCATTTAAACAAGCACACTTATGCAAATATTTTGATTTTCTTTTGATGGGGTTTTATTTCATTTTTTTTATTTTCTATTTTTTCAAATATTCATTTTTTCTTTATTTTTTAAAATACCCTCTTTTGTAAAATAAAACTAACTTATCAAAAATAAAGCATGTTACAACATCGGCTCCAATTGGGCATTGCTTCCTCCTCCGAGATGCAGAGAACTTACAGATCCATGTGCCTTCTCCTTGGGCTAATGGGGTCTTCTGTTGAAACAAATACAATGATGATGGAATGATGATGTTTCAAGTATCTCCCATTGACGGGCAATGAGGAATATTGTCCTTCCAAATTCTATAAAATGAAAGAGTTGTTTCCCTTGACTTCAGAAATACTAAATGGTCCCAACCAAAGGTTGTCAAACTTGTTATGTTTCCCTTCGTCTTCTCTTCTAGCATCCCATCTTAGTACCAAATCACCTTCTTTAAAATTTCTTTCCCTAACCTTTCTATCAAACAAGTTTTTCATCTTGTTCTGATATTTCTTAAGCTTATAATGAACTTCATCCCTGTCTTCATTTAGTTCTATAATCTGATTTATCCTTTTAGTAAAATCATCTGGCTCTTCATTAGATTCTTGTAAGAACTTCATGACAGGAAAAGCTAAATGTGTGGGAAAGATGGCATCCTTTCCATAAACAAGTTGAAGAGGAGATTTACCTGTTGATCTTTTGGGTGAAATCATGTTGGCCCAAAGTGCATAGTTGAGATGGTTGTCCCGACCCCTTTTATGATACTGCAACACCTTCTTTATAACCTTAACCAAAAAAAAATTTCGAGGACTCTGCCAATCCATTTCCCTGTGGATAGTATGGAGTAGAATGATGTAACCGTATTTGATATTTTTGATAGAATTCAATCATCTTAACATTGCTGAGTTGTTGCATTGTGTGTCACTATCTGCATTGGGCATAAAAATCTAGACAATATATTCTCTTCAACAAATTTAATGACAACTGTATCTATTGAATTTCTTACTGGGATGGCCTCTACCCATTTGGTAAAGTAATCTGTGGCAGTCAATATCCATCTATGTTGACTTCTTGATGAAGGATGAATTTCACGAATGAAATTCAATCCCCATTGAAGAAAATGTTCTTCAACCAGCACTGGAACCTTTGCAAGCATTGCTAATCTCTGTTTTCCTGCAAACATTTGACATTGAATACAACTCCTAACTTTGGCTCCCACTTGAGCAAACAAAACAGGCCAATAGAGCTCTACTCTTAAAATTTTATAAGTTGTTTCTCTCCAAGCATAGTGTCCTTCGCATATTCCTGCATGGAATTTATCAATGATCCCTTCGGTTCCATTTTATGTAAGGAAAAGTAAAAGGATATTAAGAGGATCATTCCAATACAAATTTGCATTCAAAATACAGTACTTTACAACCTTAAATTTTAGTGTTTTACACTAGTTCTTAGTGAATTCAACTGGACATTCAAAATCTCTAAGAAAGTTCACAATATCAGAGTACCAATCGGATAATAAAAATTTCTCATCAATGTGAATAGGAATTGTTTGATCCGATGCAGAAGGTTCTTATGGCTTCTCCTGTGTTGGGATGTCAGAAGGTTCTTGTGGATTCTCCTATGTTGGGCTATCAAAAGGTTCTTGTGGATTCTTTTGAGTTGGGCCATCAGAAGGTTCTTGTGGATTCTTCTGATTTGGGATTTCAAAAACAGAGTTTATTCCCAATATCTTGCAATTGGATTCAGCTAAGAGCTTGGCTAGGCCTTGACCTTTTACCAGTTTGGTAGTCTTGATGATAATATCATACTCTAAGATTTTAGTTATCCATCTTCCTCTCCTTCCATCAGTGTCTGGCTGAGTTAGAACAGTTTTGACAGCACTATTGGGTACATAGGAAATGATAGAAGAATGGAGGAGGTAAACTCTAAAGGCTTTTAGAGCTTGGACTAAAGAATATGCTTACTTTTCAATAATATCATACTTAAGCTTTGCATCTCGCATAACCTTGCTAAAGAAGGCAATGGGTTGGTCATCTCCATCTTTGTTCTTTTGTAGAAGAACGACTGCTAGGGTTGTCTCAGAAGCAAAAGAAAATATACTAAAAGGCTCAGAGTAGTATGGACTAGCTAAAATGGGGGCTTCTGCAATAGCCTTTTTTATTTGATCAAATGCATATCTGGCAGGAACAATCCACTTGACTTCATGATTTTTCCTCAGCGTGTTTGTTATATCCTTAACAATTTCAGCATAGTTAGGGATAAACCTTCTTAAAAAATTAATTTTACCAAGGAAAGCTTGAATCTCCTTTTTGTTCCTTGGTAATGTGAGTGCTTGTATGGCTAAGACTCTCTTGGGGTCAATGACTACTCCTTCTTTAGAGATGATGTGACCAAGTAGTTTACCTTCTTGAAGTGCAAACAATGACTTCTTGGGGTTGAGTGAAATTCCAAATTTTCTGCACCTGTCAAAAACTTTGCTCAAATGTTTCAAATGGTTATGATCAAAATTGGAAAACACAGTCAAATCATATAAATAAATAACAACAAACTTGTTGATCTTACCTACAAATGCTAGATCCATGGCTCATTGAAATGTTGCTCCAGCATTAGTTAGACCGAATGGCATCCAAGCATACATAAATGTGCCCCAAGGAGTAGTAAAAGCAGCCTTTTCTCTGTCTTCTGGACTAACCAATATCTGATTATATCCAGAGAAACCATATAACATGGAAACACTATCAGCTCCAGAAACTTTCTAAAGTAATTGATCCATCGTAGGTAATGGATAATTATCCTTCAGAGATGATTTGTTCAAATTTTTAAAATCTACACACAATCCAATTTCACCATTATTTTTTCTAATAGGAACTAAATTAGCCACCCAGTCTAAATATCTTAATGGAACAATTATTTTGGCATCAAGTATCTTCTTAACTTCTTTTTCAATAATAGGAAGTAGAACGGGATCAATTCTCCTCAACTTTTGTTTGAAAGGTTTTGCTTCTGGTTTTAAAGGAATTTTATGCTCAATAAGAGATGTATCGTACATTTTTAATTCATTATATGACCATGCAAAAAATATTTATACGACTTAAGGAGGGATAAATATTTGTTCTTAGTTTCCATGGATAGTGATGTAGAGATTTTAACATCTCTGATACCTTCAGAACTTCCAATGTTACATATTTCAATATTTTCTTCAAGTGAGTTTAGTATTGGATTTCTAGGAACATCATTATGATCAAAGAGATTCTCAAGAGGGATTAATCCCTTTTGGAATAAAATTGTTAGACAACTGTATAATGTTATGATCAACAATTTTTGTTTCTAACTGTGGTTTTGGATCTTTGTTGTTATTTTCAAGATTGTCAAGTTGTTCTTCCTCAACTTGAAAGTTTGAAAATTCATCAATGACTTGTAGAAAGGATTTAATTTGTTCATAAACATCAAAAAATTTCTACTACTTAATGTTGTCAGGAATAGAAGTTCAATACTTGAATTGAATCTGGTACTGGACAAGCATCTGATCGGGAACTTTAAAGGAACTGGCAAAAAATGCCAGGGAGTCTGCATGTATATTTTGGTTTCTAGGAATAGCTGAGATATTAAATGCTGAAAAGAAATTTTCAGTTGAATCCCAGATTTCATTCCTATAAGAATTGAGTCTAGGTTGCTTTTGTCTGGCATTGATTCCTAACTTGTTTAACAATAAGTTCAGAATCAGAAAATACACTTAAGTTTTGCACCTTTAAACTTCTAGCTAATTCTAGGCCTACCAAAAAAGCCTCATACTCATCGATGTTATTGGTTACATTGAATTCAAGCTTATATGATTTAGTAATGTTTTATGTATCTGGGGAAATTAACAAAATCCTAGCTCCTACTCCATCCTTTGAGCATGAACCATCAAAGTATAATTTCCAGATATCAGTCTTAATAGTTTTGGGCTTGTCAACAATGATTTCTATGGCCAACTGAGTATTCTGTGAATTATTAGGTGATAACTCGAAACACCCGAAATCTTGGTCCACTGCATATATGGGATGATTTCTAGCTTGGTCAGATTTACAAATAGTATGCATAAATCTAACCTCTCTATATAACCTAAGATGATCACCTCCAAATACAAGGATAGTTGCATATGACATATCCATTTGTAAACTTCCTCCTAGCTTTGCACAATAGGATCTTGACAACAACATACCAAATTTAGGAGGAATGTTTATGACTACTATGTCTAGCACAACACTTTTGACAGGAATCTGAGCTAATGTGACCACCAGATCCTTTATCAATCCAAGATAGGGTACTTTCTTGGAATCAAAGGTATAGAGGTCGTGATAGGTTCTAGTGACTTCTAAATTTAATTGGTCCATGATCACTTTAGGCATTATATTATGGGAAGCCCCAGAATCTAACATACAATTGTATAACAGGAAATCATGAATCTTAAAAGTCACATAGAATCGTATAGAGAATCATCCATCAAAAACATAATAAAAATTCTATTCAACTATCAACATTATAGATCCATAATCATGCCCTCTGTGAAGGGTCAATAATAAGTCCTTTGTGTGTCCATTGATCACTTCTATCATTTTCCAACTTCCCAAATTTTGAGCAGCACCTTCCTTAGACAGGGTGTCAGCTTCAGCGTTCCTTTCCTTGTAAACATGGTAGCAAGAGATATGATCGAAGGAGCTTTAAAAGATTGGTCTCCTCTAGAATATGACATAGTATGTGCATGTGGCATCTAGAAGTATTGTTGAACCAATTAATTACTATCGTTGAATAAACAAAAATATGCAATCTACGCACTCCCTTTTTCAATAGCAAATAACATAACCAATTTTATGCTCATAAGCTTAAGATAATTATTTCCACCACTTATGGGACCACTCTTTATTTTACATTGATGGCCCTTATTTAAGAACACGACAACCCTCCCCCGCAGGCGCTTCTAGCAAGAGTGTAGGCACCATCAAAGTATGACCATGAAAATTTCGATCATTGTCTTCCTCGGATATATGATGCGACCTATGGGTGATTTCAGAATTAGATATCATAGAAAAAATATCAACAATCTGAGCAAAAACTCTATCCGATGTATTTGTTTTATCTAGAAAAAATTCAACATTCTTGGCAAGCCATATGCCCCATGAGATGAGGAGGGGAAAACAATGGTTATTTTTTGGATTTGCATTGTTCCACCATTTTTCCCAAGCCTCCTGACAAGATGTTCCCTGCCATAAATGCATGATGCCTAAATATGCTTTAAAAAATGACCATACACCCATTGAAAAAAGACAAGAAATAAAGAGATGGCTTACAATTGAGTTGGTTGTTTGCATAAAGAGCACTAATAGGGACCAATAATAACCCTTTTAATCAGATTATCCTCTGTCTGGACTTGGTTTTCTAGGATGCACCATTGGAAAAGGCAAGCTTTGGTTGGGCATTCAATATTCCAAAGATTCTTCCACCACCAATCTAGGTTATCCGACCTTTTGTTATCAATTAGAAAATCATATCCCTTTCTAGCGGTGCATTCTCCAACAAGAGTGTAAGCCCATACAAGTGAGTCTTCTCTATCCTTGAGGCGCATGTGGGATGTATTAAGAGAAATAGTGAATTGCCACCACAGATCCCTTAATTTTGAGGAAGTTTTATTTGAAATGCATCCTTCCACCCCTGTGCCCATATGGATGTCCTATTATTATCAACTATCTATGCCAACATAAACCTTCCATTTGTATGTAAACACTCTATTATATCAGGAGGAAAATGGAAGTTTACCCGACTTCCAACCCAAGGATTGATCCCAATTCTTACCTTTTCAACATTACCAACTTTCCACACTAAGCCTTTTTCAATCACCTAAAAGAGTGAATCACAACCTTCCAAATCACCAAGGCATTAGGCTTGTTCTTGTTGGGAAAGAGAATCCATTCTTCTAAATACATGGGGTGATTATGTGTCCTGTGAACTACCTCAAACCATAGACTGTGAGTAGATATACATCTCCATCCCACCTTTGCTACTAATTCCTTTACAAAAAACTTGATGTTTTTAAGGCCCCATATGCCCCACTCCTTTGGGAGAGAGATTAACCCCATGAGAAGGTCATTCCTTTTGTTATAGGTTATTTTGTCACATCTACTCAAATGACCTGAAAAACGGATCAATCAAAAATTTTGACACCTTGCAATCACCCCTTTTCAAAGCCTTAAGCATTATCTATCCACAAAGTTCATGTTTTCTGGGTTAATCAACTCAAAAACATAGTTTTTGGACCCATCACATTTTCTCTACTAGAAACCTTCATTGTTGCATGTTCCATAACTGAGAAACTACACTGACCAGCACATCTTTCCTTTGTTGCAAGTGTGATGGTTCTAGAACTTCAAGAAAAATGAAAAATAATTTTGAATCTTATCTTTCCAGAATATTCTAAGGTGGTTTTAACCATTTACTATTGATTCAGATATCAAATTCCTACTCTAGAGGTATTATCTCTTATCCCTAGAGTTTTTTCTCCTTCATATGTGGATCTAAGCCCTAGATTGGTAAAACCCAAACTACCCTATTTAACCTAAAAATTCACTACCTCCCATAGAGTCTAGGTTGGATTTTGGAGACTCTTAACTATGCCCTGATGTTGCTGCTTTTTCCCTATGGATACATTACCATTCTTGAGTTGTGATTGTAGGCTTGCTTTGTGGCTAAGGAAGGACATATTTGGTGGGAGACATCTACATGGTCAAGATCTGTACAAGGGTTGTAATTCTTGGCTTAGGTTGGGCTGAACTAGGTTCAGATTTTACTGTGCACCAAAAAAACCCTCAATCATTGGCCCTTTTGGCAATGACCTGCAAGCAAATCGCAGTGTCACCCAAAGTGACTATGGTAGGTTGAAGAACCAGGTTTCTATAGCCTTGAGGGATACTGCAATGTGGCAATTTTGTATTTTCTTATGCTTTAACACTTATAAACTACTTTGCATTCATGAACTACTTCACACTTATATATTACTTTGCAAAATTACATTCATCACTTAAACATATCATAAACATCCATAAACTTCACAGTACTGAAATAAAGTGCATATAATAAGAAAATCAACACATGAAGACACAAATTTTACCATGGTTCATCCCAATGTGGGACTACGTCCACAAGAATTGTTTCTTATAATAGAGAATTTGGTACAACAAACAGTCCTTCACCTGCGCACACAGTTGTAGGTTGTCTGCGCACTAAGTTGTAGACGGTCCACACACTAAGCTACAGACCGAGGCCTTCGCACACTCAGCTGCAGAGCCTTGCCCCTTTCTCCGAAGTATAGATCACAAAAATACAACCATAAACATAGGTCCCTATTTATTCATCCCTATTTATATTATTACATTGAGGGATTACATCGCTACATTACCATGGACCCAATACCATGGTTTCCAAAATACAAGGGACTATGGTCCAAAACCATTCAACTTTTACAATATTATATGCTTTTACAAAAAGGGAGGGGCTTCATCATGAAGCCCCTATACTACATAGTGATTTTGTTGTGAGGTACTCATTTTTCTCCACTACTATGCTGCATAGTCCACTTCGCACTCTGCGGTATCCTTTCTACTACGCGCTCTACCCACAAAATTCAGATTCCTTGCCCAAAATCTGGCCAAGTTGGGTTGCGCCCAACAGGCCCCCAACACTCACATGTGACTCGTCCTGAGTCACTCAGTTGCTTTGCCTCTGATCTTGTTTGCAATGTTGTTGTATGTCTTGTTGAATTGTTGCAGAATCTCTGCCAGCTACTTTTCCTCGCTACACACTTCTTCTAATAATGCTTTTGTGACATGTTCTGCAACCTTCTTTGCCAATTATGTCTCCCTTTGTCGAAGTTTTTGAAGCTTCTCATCCACTTCCTGTGATAGTTGGAGGGCCTCATCCTGCCAAGGCTGAGTCCTTTCTATCAAACTTTTCTCCTCCTTCTTCAACTCTTCGATTTTCTTTTGTAGCTCCTTTGACTCATTAATTTTTGCAAGCCTTTGCAAGATTGGCAAAGTCTTCACAGATTCCCAACTCTCCTCCAATTGTTATTGCTTTTGCTACATTTCCTCCTGCATTTTCTGAACATTTGGATCTTCCTGCAACGAAGTCCAAATTTGCATGCTCTCATCCAGCAATTTTCCACAATCTGTGAATGCTGCGGAGATGTTGGCCATCCCAGTCTTTAAGTCAATCTCCCTCTATTGGTGCACTTCTAGTGGTGTGGCTGGCTATAAATTTAATTGCAACTCATTTATCTTTACCTCATATTTGAACTGTACATCTCCCATTTTCTTCTTGGATTCCTTAACTACAACGCCGAGTTTGGCGACCTTATCTTCCATGGATTCTTCCTTACGGAAATCCATGTCTGAAACTTCGCTGTAAGTGGCTTCGACCACCTCTTTCAGTATCTGTTGTTGTAGCTCTGCCTATTCCTTGTCCTTGATGGCCTGGTCGAGTTGTTTCTTCAGCGCAGCGCGCTCTTGTTCTATGTGAATTTTTAAGTGTGAGGTGCATTTTTCACGCTCCTTGAGCTCATTTGTGATACCTTGGTGCAAGTCATGTTGGACCGAAGTGAGAAGTGCTACCATGTTCATATTGACATGGTCCCAACCTTTTGCATGTTACTTGACTATGACAGAATCAAACTGTAGAGCTCGGCAGGTATCTATATTATCCTCCTCCCAAATGTTGTTTCTATCAGTCTTTCTGGTTGGAGTCTATGGCCTATCTGCGCTGGTGGTCTAGATGTTTGCACCAAAATCTTCAGCTCTGCAATACTCTATTGCACACTTGTGATAAGCTCGCCATAGCGATCTTCCACCCTATTCCAAGATTCCATTGTTATCTCCTGAACCTTGTCTCTGATTTGATCTAGGTCACCTTCAATGAGAACCATTGGTGTGATTTATTTTGTTTTATCCACCTTATGCTTCTTTCTTCTCTTAATGGTAGCTTCGCCTTGGATCTTTCTTTTCTCCGCGACAGTTTTCTCTGTTTCTGCCTTTTTTGTCTCCTTAGTCGTATCCTCACCTCCTTGAGGGTCCTCCTCATGGTGTTCTTCATCATGGTGTTCTTCTTCATTGTGGTGTTCTTCCTCTTCCTCTTCCTCTTCCTCTGATTCCTGCTCCTTGTCTTTTCCACTAGCTTCGCCATGCTGCGAAGTGTCCAACTCTTCTTCTTTTGTCGCATTGTCTCCTGCTTCCTCTAGTGAAGTCATCCATTCTATGGGCCATGTCTATACTAATTCTACCAGATCATCCTCTGTGACCATGTATGGTGTTGGGGCAAAGTAATTGCCTATCATTTAATTTGTCAACCCGGGGGTTTCGTAAACTTGTGAAGCATGTGTGCATTGTATGTGCTAGAAATTGTCTTTCAGTTTAGATCAATCTAACTACAAAATAATGAAAACCAATTCATCTAATCTATGAAATCAAATAATAAAAATGAAATTCAACTAACCTATGAAATCAAAAACAACTAATGTATACTTAGTTACTCCAACATCCAATTATGAAGTGTTACCTTCTTGAGATGAGGTGTAAGCAACTATTTATACATTAACTTCTAATGTCCTAGAAAAGCAAGTAAAGTGTGCAGAAAATAACTCAGTAATTGCATGTATTCAATATTCAACCATTCAATATTGAAATATGATTAAATCAATTTCTTGAAATGATCTTTAGGAATATCAGTTAATGCAATTAAATGAGGATCTTAAAAAAAAATATAAAAGCATGAAAAATTAAAGCTCAATGATTGCATAAGTTGAACATTCAATCACCCAATTTGAAGTCACCTTCTTGGCCTGATCCTTAATTCAATTATACAATGAATTGATGGTTTGATCTAAGAAAGTAAATAACAGAACATGAAAGGAAACTAAATAACTATGAGCCCTTGCCTCAAACTTAATCCAATTAGAAAATACATGAATCTTCCCTATTGAAATGTTTTTAGAAAGCAAAGATTACACAGTTATGCTAAAGCTAATACTAAGAAAGCAAATGAACTTTAATCTATAAAAGCAATTAAATCTCACAATCATTAGATGGCCATTCCAATGGTGTATGAGGATGGAAAGTGAAGAAGCTCCATATACAAGCATAACCAAATCAAAGTGAACATCACTCATGAGCATGGTGCCAAATCCAAATTCTATATTCAAAACATGAGCATTTCCCCAACTTTACACATGCCTTTCAAAGGAAAAGGCTCTCCTATTTATACAAAAACATAAGAAGCTACCCTATTTAATGAGGATCCACTAAAATTTCATATAGTTACAACCAAATAGTTCATAATGAGACACATATCCCCTAGGTGTCTCATAGATTTCTAATCCAAATAGGAAATGATGAGACACCTCATAGAGTTACAATCCAAATATGACACATATCCAAATCTCCTTTGAAGGGAATTCGAATTTGAGCATTGGAGGCCACATAAGGGTACCTTGGAAGCTTCCAAATGACCTACACATGTCATGAAACTCAAACCACATATATAGATACATGAAACCATGTTAATTTCCTAGTTTTTAATCATAAATTCACTTTAAACATATAAAATAAATAACTTTGGTAAATAAAGATCCTAACCCATATATTTATGAAAATGGTGGCTAATAAAGGGTTATATGGTTATGGAGATGTGACATGTGAGTGAAATGGTGGCGATAAAGGTGAAAGTGGATGTCATTTTGAAGACATTTTGGAGGCCCAACATACCCCCCAACTAGAGCAATTGCATGTCCTCATGCAAATATTGCATTAATTCCTTTGATTTGCTTGCAACGTCTTTGCTTTTGAATGAGCTTGACTTATATCATATGTCCTTAAACTTTTCATTTGATAATTTTATTTATTTTTGCAAAGTATTCCTTGTCATACATTGAATTGCAACATGTTTTGTTGGTTCTTGTGTTTCAACCAAATTCTAATTGGTATTGGTTCTTGTGTTTCAATACCTTGTTTCTTTTTGTTGCAACAAGATTCATTGAACATATTTAAGAATGCATCTTTAAAATCAGCCATATAGTGTGCTCTTAATTTAGACATTATTTGCAAATCATATAACTTTTTGAACCATAACACAATCATAATTGATTAGGACAAGTATGTTAGGATGAAATGAAAATGTGTGATGGTGTATGATATATGAATATGAAATGATGTCCCTTCCCCACAACTAAAGGTATGACAATGTGAAAGAGGAAGTGAGGAATTTCCCAAAGTTACAATTTTAGTATTTTAAGGAATTGCATGACTAAAAATTAGAAAACCACATACCTTCACTTACCTTCGATGTGCATGAGTTATGGAAATTGAAGAGTGTGGTTGCTTCTGGATCATGGAATGTAGAACTCATCTACTTCTTGGTTACATGAATGGTGGATGAGCTGGTAAAGTGGATTCTTTATTTCTACTACTAAATCTGTTGTATCTACTACAAAATGCTGAAATGATATACTCTTCAATAGCTATAAAACCAATGGTACAACTCTAGTCATGCGAATAAATGTGTTGGTGTCGAGCATGAAGAGAGGTCATTGGATTACCGACCATTGATGAATGTCGTTAACCAATGCGAGGCAAACTCGCCATTAATGTCAACGAGTGCCAAGGTACCTAAGTACATCTTGCGAAGGGTGAATAAATGAGCCGATGACGAGTCACTTGCAAGATCAAACGATCAAGGGACATTGATGTATTCCCATGATTGTTGGCGAGAGAGCCTGTCATTAAGGCATACAAGCCTCAAGGTACTAATGAGGAATCTAGCCTTTGACCTAGATAATGTTTCGATGTCGATAGGTCAAGGCTTGTTAGAAGGAAGGCCTTAAGGAATCCTCCATCATCTAACGCGAGCATGAAACAATGATTTTGAAGGACTATGAATAGAAAATTTTGCAGTGGATAAAGGTATATTAAATGGAAAGGAAAATGACAAGTGAATGGAAAGTAAAAGGACAAATCAGCATGTAAGCGAGCTGAATGTCTTTATGGAAATGGGTTATGAGTTAGTGAAAGCAAGGGAAGAAAAAATGAGATGAGAATTTTATTCACTGACTAAGTGAAATGCAATGCGACTGCAAAGGAAATGAGATAAAGGTTTTATTGACTGAAGGAGTGTGGATGCAATGGAAACAATGAAATCTGAAAGGCTTACAACTGTTGGATCTGATATGCATTAGCATGTGCTCATGCATTGATGTTTCATCTCTATTGTTGCTCTGATCATTTTCTTGTGAAATAAATGTGGTCTTTGAGAGACACTATTTGTTTATGGTCATCTATTCTTCCTCCTGGAGCCTGCAAAAAACTAGTACTTCTTCTCCAATGGATTGTAAGGTTATCAAAATAGAGAGGTGATCAATCTCTTTGTTAATTAAATTTACATAAAAAATAAGAGTTGGTACTATAAAACAAGTTCATGAAAGAAAAGCAAGAGAGTTTATAATTGTGTTGAAATTAGTGCCTCAAGTTACTTGTTGTTTCTTTTCAGCAATTTTTTCATTTTTTACTGTTTCAAAATCTAATAATAGCTTCCTCATTTTGTAGATCTCGTCGAGATCTTTTCAACGATGCTTGAATCATCGAATTCCGATGTTGTATGAGAAAGTTAGACTGTTTTGAAATTTTTAAGAAACAGTAAAAATTGTCATGTGAAATGTGACATGGAAACATGATGTTATAGTGAAAGATGATGTAAGCAGATGAAATGACATGTTGATCATCAATTTCTAGTTAGAATTCATTGTTTGAAAAATAAATCATTGAGTTAAATGCATAGCTGCAGAATTATTTTCTGGCTGTAGAATTGTCAATTAGCTACAGAATGGAATCAGCTACAGAATCGTTGTTCAGCTGCAAAATTGTTGATTAGCTGCAGAATGGAATCAGCTACAGAATGTGCACAGTTTCCGTAGCTAAAATCCTGAACAAACAACCCAAGTCAGTAAATAACCAAAAATGAATTCAAAGAGCAAGAAACAATGTTGTGGTTTACCGGACCATAATCCAGTGATAATTGCAATGCCTTTTTTAGAAAAATTAGCAATTTTTTAAATTTTTTTTTTTAAGAGAAAAAGAAGTGTGAAACAGAGCTTCAGTTTAATAATCGATGAGAAATTTGTCCATCTGTTCCAAGATTGGAAAAACTGACTACAATTCACTCAATTTAAACATTCATCTTTGTCAATATTTTCATGTAACTTCAAACCCAGATTCTATATTCCAACTCGGTCCTCTTTCAGCAAACTGGATAAATTTCTTTACTTGTTCAAGAGTCCAAGCAATGCGTCTTTGGAAGGCATAACTTCAGTAAATGTTGAACAAGTGTTTTAGTATCAAGAAAGAACTGGTGGAGTGGGATAAGCAAGCAAGAGTGAATGTAAAGCCAACGAAAAAATAAAATAAAATAAAATAAAAAATTCTAAGCCTCAAGAGAGAGGAGGAAATGTGTGTACGTTTTGAACACCTGTGTCGTGTTCAAACAGTTCACTGTGTATTTAATTAGAAATCGTTTTTCCTCTGTGGCAGCGAATCCATGGATTTAGTGACAACAAATCACAATCCCGATTCCTCAAACCACCATAGCATTCCAAAAATCAGATTTGATTCTTGCATGGCCGCATTGTTGTCTCTGTGCATTAATTAAATCTGTTTTTTCCTCACGTAGTTAGTGAAACAGTGTCCCGAAGAATCCCAGATTTCTCTCAAACGGTTACGAAATTGAGGAAACCGTTTTTGGATTACCTAATTCACCCTGTTCTCGAAAAAACCCATGTCTTGGTTTTCTTAAATTCGTTTCCATTTGGCCGGAAATTGCGTTTAAAAATCGACATTTTTCAGTTGTTATGCATTTCTAGCAAATGCTCAGATACCTGTTGTGGTTGACGTTTTTTCAAAGTTCTGCATTTTGTAGGAATCGCTATGAATTCAATTGGTGTGGTTTGATTTGTAGGTTTTGGAAGGCTACTTCAATTTAGCGTGGAGGTGCCATGGTTGAGTCGTTGGGCTGGCTCGCTCTTGATACGGAACTGGATCATAAACTGGTGTATCTTTCATCTCCATTTCGAACCACTAATTTTGCCTCAACTATCAATTTTCATGTAATAATCCATGCCTAGAAGTCCCTCTGATGCATCAAGTGGAAGCTAATTGCCTCTGGATTGCTCGAACTTCAAACATTGATTCTTCTCTTGGACCGCTTCGTCTCTCACCAGCACCACCTCGTCCAGCCTTTCAAGAAAGAGAGATCTATTGATGCCTCTTCCTTTCAAGGTTTAGCAAAATGACTGTATGTGTGCTTCAAGGATCATCTATCAACGTCACACCAAACTCCAATTGACTTTGTCTTTGTCGCGAGTGGGCAGTCTCAGCAATTTTCCGTAGCTGCATGGGCTTGAAGGTTTGTATATTTGAAGGTTTTTTTCTCTTTTGTTTTATTATGTTTAATTTTTTTTATGTGTTTTGTATTTCTTTGTCTATGTTTTTTTTTTAATGAAATTATACATGTTATATTTCCAAAAAAAAAATAAAAACTACATATATATTTCATTAAACAAAACAAAATAAAGAAAATGCATTTTTTTTTATGCATTCATTTTGTGTTTTATGTATTGATTTGTTAATAAAATTATATATGTTATACTTTCAAAATTTTAAAAATACACATATATATTTCATTAAACAAAACAATAATTTTTTTTTTAATTTTTATTTCTATTTTTTTTAATTTTATTTTAAAGTTTATTGTAAAACTAAATCGAATGAAATGATTAAACAAAGATTAACTATATAATTGCATTTTGCATACTAACAAAATAATTTCTTTTTCTAATCCTCTAGGTCACACGAAGTGCAAGAGGAGAGCATACTTGAGATTTTGTTTATTTTGTTAGCATAGTCAAGATTTTATCAATTGATTCCTCTGTAAATTATGCAAAAAAATAAAATGAAAAGGCTTGATCTCATACCTTAAATTATCGTTTGCGATCTTCACTTGCACTTCTTGTTCTCAACCATTTGTTTTATTGCAAATTTTCCTACGAAGGGTTAGTAGATGGGTGGTTCTTACAGCACCACAAAACATCAAATTTATCCTAAAAACTATAAAAATATATATATTTTTATTTTTCCTACCTATCTAAAAACTTTTTTTTATTATTTTTTTTTAAGTATATTCATGCTTCCAATGAAGCCATTTACGGATTAGAATTTTTGAAATGCTCATATCCCAACTTGAAAAATATACCTGTTTGTTTGTAAGGATATGTGAAATCGACTTGACCTTTCAATTTGCCGCAAGGATCTCTTGAAGAATTGACGAATATTGTGGCGTAATTGCTTCTTGATACCATTCCTCAATGTAGTCTTTGGGCTGCATTCTAGATCCTTTCTCCATAAATGGTTAGTATCGAAAAAACATGATATGCAACTCAATGATTTATGCATCTACATGTTTTAATCATGAATCTAGAAAAAATGAAAAATATGAACTCTAGACTGAAATATAGTTCCTATGCACACTTCCCCAACAACGGCGCCAAAATGTTGGGGCAAGTAATTGCCTATCATTTAATTTGTCAACCCGGGGGTTTCATAAACTTGTGAAGCATGCGCGCACTGTATGTGCTAGAAATTGTCTTTCATTTTAGATCAATCTAACTACAAAATAACGAAAACCAATTCACCTAATCTATGAAATCAAATAATAAAAATGAAATTCAACTAACCTATGAAATCAAAAACAACTAATGTATACTTAGTTACTCCAACATCCAATTATGAAGTGTTGCCTTCTTGAGATGAGGTGTAAGCAACTATTTATACATTAACTTCTAATGTCGTAGAAAAGCAAGTAAAGTGTGTAGAAAATAACTCAGTATTTGCATGTATTCAATATTCAACCATTCAATATTGAAACATGATTAAATCAATTTCTTGAAATGATCTTTAGGAATATTAGTTAATGCAACTAAATGAGGATCTTAAAATAAAATATAAAAGCATGAAAAAGTAAAGCTCAATGATTGCATAAGTTGAACATTCAATCACCCAATTTGAAGTCACCTTCTTGGCCTGATCCTTAATTCAATTATACAATGAATTGATGGTTTGATCTAAGAAAGTAAATAACAAAACATGAAAGAAACTAAATAACTATGAGCCCTTGCCTCAAGATTAATCCAATTAGAAAATATATGAATCTTCCCTATTGAAATGTTTTTAGAAAGCAAAGATTACACAATTATGCTAAAGCTAATACTAAGAAAGCAAATGAATTTTAATCTATAAAAGCAATTAAATCTCACAATCATTAGATGGCCATTCCAATGGTGTATGAGGATGGAAAGTGAAGAAGCTCCATATACAAGCATAACCAAATCAAAGTGAACATCACTCATGAGCATGGTGCCAAATCCAAATTCTATATTCGAAACATGAGCATTTCCCCAACTTTACACATGCCTTTCAAAGGAAAAGGCTCTCCTATTTATACAAAAACATAAGAAGCTACCCTATTTAATGAGGATCCACTAAAATCTCATATAGTTACAACCAAATAGCTCATAATGAGACACATATCCCCTAGGTGTCTCATAGAGTTCTAATCCAAATAGGAAATGATGAGACACCTCATAAAGTTACAATCCAAATAGGACACATATCCAAATCTCCTTTGTAGGGAATTCGAATTTGAGCATTGGAGGCCACATAAGGGTGCCCTGGAAGCTTCCAAATGACCTACACATGTCATGAAAATTAAACCACATATATAGATACATGAAACCATGTTAATTTCCTAGTTTTTAATCATAAATTCACTTTAAACACATAAAATAAATAACTTTGGTAAATAAGGATCCTAACCCATATATTATGAAAATGGTGGCTAATGAAAGGTTATATGGTTATGGAGATGTGACATGTGAGTGAAATGGTGGCGATAAAGGTGAAAGTGGATGTCATTTTGAAAACATTTTGGAGGCCCAACATATGGCAATGCATGCCATTTATTCCTCGTGTCTTTGTGCACCTATATGTACAATTTATGAAAAGATGCCTTGAACCTCGCCACAGAGATGTACTATTTGTGCAAACTCGGCGAAAGGCATGGATGTTGATTTACTAACATGTGTAGATCCATTTTATATAATATGAAAATTATTTTATTCTCCTACGCTCACGATGCTTGAGTGGTATGCCACAACGAAGCATACCTCACAGCCTCACATACATCTGAAGGCACCAAAGGGAACTGTGTGTCCTCCGGATCTTTCCACGCTAACATAGAAATGATCAAGATTAACCATGTGTAGTGGAAATATGTACCTTTCTCCTAGACTTCACGATAGTCGTCCAAGAATTCCTTGCATAAGTATCCAGCCCAGTTATATTGGACTCCATTTGCGCACTGCGTGGCTAAAGACACCACCGACGCAGGAACTTCATTTGTGTGACACTTCCTTGTAATATTTCCATACAAAATGTGTGTAGTGAAGCGCACTGCTTGGTCGCCAATCGAGTTTATGTCATATCCCCTTTTGCCTTTAATTAGCCCATACTTCTTATTCATATTATCTGCTAAAGTGCGATCTTGATCCTTTCCCACAAACTCCTCCCCTTGGTTCCGCCCTTGGTATGGTAATCTTGTGATCCTCCATATCAACATTTTATCTATAGGGATATTGGTGTCCACCATGTATTAATAGCAACAATTTTCACACACACCCTATGTTTGTTGAACTTTTGTTGAAGTGTGGCACATTCAACATATTAAACAGTCCTGACTGCGCCAACCCATTCCCCGTCGTTGTGGTTCCAACCTCGTCACTCTGCTCTCTGAGTAGTGAACTTGCCTCAAGTACCAGTCTGGTGCAAACTGAGGGTACTTCTTCCAATCATTAAAATCATAATCTGTAAATTTGAGCTATGAAATTTTCCCTAAAATCTCTCCTAAAAATGACACAACTTCCGGCAATAGTGGTGTAAATGTCCCATACTTCACATCTTTGGAATCCTTTACTAGTTTGGCACTTGGCTTCCTCGGCGGGATGTATGAGGGAAGAGGTGAGATGAACACTGCACCACCTTCCTCCGCCTGTATTTCCTCCACTTCTTCTTCATCAATATTGACTTGCTCAAGTTGATTCTGAGGTTTCACAGGTTTGGCAGGCTTCTTGTCTTGCTTTTTCTTGGTTCTTTCTTCCTTGGTTTGCTTCTTCCTTGGTGATTGCCATTATTTCTATGGTGACGGTGTTTCTACGGTGGGTGACGCTACTGTAGGTGTTTCAAATGCTAGCGCAGACATATCAGCAATTTCCATGACTCCATACAATCCCTTCTTACGAAAATTCCACACAATCTCCTCCAAAGATCGCTTAGACGACATACAGGGTGAAGTCTTTTACAATCTATTCGCATTATTAATCACTCGAGCTCTTGATTCAACAAATTTATTAATCTGAGTGGGAGTCGACTATTTATAACAATTTTGGCCTTCAAACCTCATCATTAGATTTGATTTTGTCCCGATTTTGTTCAGATTTCGTCATTAAATGCATATCTATCCTTAAATTCTACCAATTTGTCGTCTTAAATGCAACTTTGCATGTGTCTTTTCCCTTTTAACAGTCATATTTCTACTTTCCTGGTGAACTTCGACACATTCCCTATTGTAGCGCACCTCTGTCTTACGTTGTGGCTTCCTGCGAACTTCGACATATTCCCGACTGTAGCAAAGTACTTTCTTCGTCGAATCTCTTTCTGCAGCGTAGTTTATAGTCTAGTGCCCACTTTCAATTGCATGTGACACTAAGACTTTCCTTCTTTCTTCTTTAGGGTGAAGTTGTAGGGGCAGGGTTGTCCCTGTACAACTTCAACCTACTGCCATTTACTTTTCTTGAATTAATTCTCCATTTAACTTCGCTAACTGCACTATGCCTCCATCAGTAATATACTTAATAACATATGGGCCTAGCCAGTGTGTTTTGAATTTCCTTGGAAATTTCACAAACTTATTGTCATAAAGGAGAAAAAGGTCTCCTACCTTAAACTTATTTTACTTAATGTGCCTATCATGCCAAGCCTTTTCTCTCGCTTTTCGTACTTGTTGCTGAAATCCTGCTAGAAACTTGTCTTCTTCCAGAGAAAGTAACTGCGACATCCTTTCTTCCATTATTTCGGGGTCTGCCATATTTGTAAAAGTTGTAATTCTTAGGCTAGGGACAATGTATTCCATGGGCATCACTTCTTCTTGCCCATAAACCAACCTAAAGGGTGTATGGCCTGTCAAATTTTTGCATGTAGTCCTATAAGCCCATAATACTATTGGAATCCTAAGATCCCAATCATCCATGTTTACATTACATACCTTGGTTAGTGCATTCTCCAAAATTTTATTGAATGCTTCCACAGTTCCATTTGCCTGAGGATGATAAGGAGTGCTCTTTTGGTGGTAAACTTGAAATTCCTGATTTAATTTTTCAATGGCCTTATTCAAGAAATGTGACCCTTGGTCACTTATCAATATCTTTGGACACCCAAATCTAGATAGTATGTATTCAAAGATGAAATTCGCAGCAGTTTCTGCGCTGCAATCCTTCACTGGTTGTGCTTTGGCCCACCTTGTCAAATAATCAGTCGTAGTGATTATATACCTTGCACCAGTCCTTTTTCCTGGTGGATTGATAGGTCCAACAAAATCAATATCCCATTTATCAAAAGCCTATAATGTTACTAGTGGAAATAGGGACATTTCATCTCTTCTTGAAGGTTTTCCTATTCTGTAATAGACATCACAAGCTCGACAATACTCCTTTGCATCTTTGTGTAGTGTAGGCCACCATAATCCTGCTCTTAAAATTTTCTGTGCAATAGATTTATCTGCATAATTTCCACTAGTTGCGCCACTATGAGCTTATGTTAACATTATCTGTCTTTCGTGCTCAGGAACATACATGCGTAATATTTCATCTAGTCCCATCTTATACAAATGTCCTGCTATTAGCGAAAAATCTACTACCTTAACCTCCAATTCTTTCTTCTATTGCGCAGTGTATTCTGAAGGGGCCATCCTTGTGGTTAAGAAGTGAATAATATCAGCGAAGTGATCATCTGGTACTATGATCACAAACAACTGCACATCATGAATATTATTCTCTATATTCGTTGGTTCTTCTCATGTTTCCAACCTTAGCAAATTATCAGGTCCAACATTTAATCTTCCCGAGTTAACAACAACTTCAAAGTCATACTCCTGATTAATAATACCCATTTGTAAACTTTTCCTCCTAAAACAAGTTTATTGACCAAATATTTTAGTGTAGAATGATCTGTGAACATCTTGAAATGTGATCCCAACAAATAATGTCTAAACTTCTGTAAATCATATACCATAGTCAGTCCTTCCCTTTCTATAGTTGTATAGTTCTTCTCTACTTTAGACAGTTTCCTACTTGCAAAAGCTATAGGGTGACCGATTTCTCTTGCACCAGATTGTGCCAATACCACTCTTAAATCTATAAAAGAAGAATCCACATGAACATGAAATTCCTTATTCCAATCTAGGAATACTAGTATAGGAGCAGTTACCATCTTTTCTTTTAGTGTGTCGAGGCTCTTTTGACATTCTTCATTTCATAGGAATGTTACATCTTTCTTCAGCAGTTTTTCCATAGGCGCGGTGATATGTGCATATCCTTTTATAAATTTTTTGTAATATCATGTCCCAATGTGGTGCGACACTGTCTCATTGTCTTTGGTGGAGGTAAATTCACAGTAATAGCAATCTTCGCAGGATCCACCATCAATTCTTGCTTGCAAACAATAATTCCCACCAATATAACAAAAGGTACATAGAATATGCACCTCTTTATATTCAAAGAAATCTAATACTGCCTGCATGTGTCAAGCGTCAGTATTAAGCTCACAACATGTTTCTTCAATAACCCAAATAATGTATAATCATCGAAGCATACTTCTAAAAACTTGTGAATATGTTATTTTAAAGTTGCAACCACCACTCTTGAAAATATGGCAGGGGCATTCTTCAGTCCAAAAGGCATCACTATATACTGATATGAACACCATTCTGTAGCGAAGGTGGTCTTATGTCGATCTTATGGTGCAATTCTAATCTGATGGTATCCTGAAAATCCATCTGTAAATTAATAGGCTTCCTGACCTCCTACATTGTCCAATACTTCATCAGTGAAAGGAGTAGGGAATGGGTCATGTAGACATGCATCATTTAACTTCCTTAAGTCAACACAAATCCTGATTTCTCCTTGTGTTTTCTTTTCGTGTACCACCATAAGACTTACCTGCTCTGATTCTTCCACAGGTTCAATGATTCCAGCTACTATCATTTTGTCAAGTTCTCTCTTCACTTTTTCTTTGTACTTTGGATTCAGTCTATAAGGCCTTTACTTAACTGGCTTCACATCAAGCTTTAGAGGAATCTTCATAACTCCTAAATCTCCTATTATTCCCTTCATATATGAAAACTTAGTGGGAAATAACTCTTGGTATTCATGCAGAAGATCTATCACTTTGTCGATTATTCCTACATCCCAATAATCTCCTATCGTTGCAAACTTAAGCTCCTCTTCTGATCCTAATATTCACCATCTTTGTCTTCAATGGATTTGTTATATCATGCACTTTTAACTCAGTTCCATTCACTTCGCGGTAGCCTTCAGATTCTGCCATGTCAATATTGCGAGGGTATTCATCTTCTTCTGCAGTGATGTTGTAGCATTTCAGTACATTCTGTAGCTACGCAACCCAATCAGGCTGCCAAGTGAGTGGAATTTCATTCTCAAAATCTTCTTTTTAATTATCTGAAGGGTTGAATCTATATATGGACAATCATCTTCAAAGCTAAATTTCAATATAAACCCATTAACCATCTTGGCCCAGTTCAAGTACCATGTCAAAGTTCTATTTCCAAGTACCAACTTTGAGGAATTGTCTCCAATGTATGGATGAACCCATGCACCCATTCTTCTCGTGGAATCTCCTTCCATGTTGTCATGCAAAGTTGGATGTGCTCTCTAGGATCAGTTTGACCATCATATTTATATGCCAACTCTGTTTCTACTTGACCAAACCTTACCCATATCAGCCTTCGACATTCTTGCCAAGTTCCTATATTCTTCTTATGTGTACCCCACCATCTAGCAAGAGTAGTTCTTATGGTTATATCTAGAGCTAACAATCTTTGACACTCTGGTACCTGTTATTCATATTCTTCAAGAAAAGTATTTATATCACCCAAACCATCATAAAATGCTAAGTCACATACTTTAGTTGTCATACAGCGAACTTCTTTAGCAACTATTACACATCTCCTCATAGATACTTCATGTAACATGTTTTGCCAATTTTCCAATTCTTCTTCTGAATCTAAAGCACGTGAACTGTCATGATCCCAACTCAACTTGCCTTCAGTAGGGTTAACAAAGTCTTGTTCTTCTTGTTACACAGTAATTTGTCACTGTTTGTCACCGTCCCTGTTACCCCTCTCCCACACCTGGGAGGACTCATTCCGGGACTTGTGAGAAGTGACAAGACTTGAAACCACTTGCATCATTCCCCTCTGAATATGAGCATCACATGCCCTGAAGACATCTCCTGCAGCTTGCCCATAAAAATAGCCCTTTATGCATTAGCGCGGGTTCACTATGTACTGCCCGCGCCAATGGGGAAAATCCTCCAAAGAGAGCGCGCCAGTTGGCACTCTGTCACAGAGTCGCAATCGCGCCAACCTACTTGGGCAAAGTTTTTAACAAATCAACTTCCGAAAGTTCTCTCCAACTCATTCACCAACTGAGTCTATGTTAGGCGAGGATGGTTTGGCTTCGAATCTCTTTGAATGGGAAGTAGTTTGCCACCCTTCAATGGAAGTTTCCAAGTGATAATGCCAAATCCATGATTAATATGATTGATCTTATCTTTCCCTCCTTCATCTATAAAAGCTTGTCTCCATACCTTGAGCAAGCTAGTAGTAATGGTAGTGGTAATGTTGATGTTGTAAGGAAGATATCAAGAGATCAAGAAGAGTTGCAAGAGCTTTCCTTGTGTCCATAAGGCTTAATCTAAGTAAGGAGATCTTGTTACTAGAGAGAGAGAGGCTTGTTCCCCATCCCCTCATGCTTTGCAAGACTTGTGTAGCTGAGCACCCAGCCAAAGGAGGACTCAACGTCAGAACATTGGTTGTATTCTCTTTTGTTGATTATCAATAATAGATGACTACTATTATGGTTCCACTCTCATTTGTCTTTGTAATGGTTAATGTGAGTTATGTCCTTTCTGACTGATGTATAATTGCATTTATTAGATTTCACACTTGTGTTTGTGTTTCTCTTTGTGTGTGCAGGTGTCTATTCACGAGGATCATGGAGGATTGTGACCGGCCAAAGCGAAGGAGTGAGGGCGACGTCTCTTCATCAAACATTAGCGTTGGAATCCAAGTAGTTTTTCATTGCCTACCTTTTATTTGCAATTAGGAACTTGCATGGTAGCATTGACTGATTGTTGCTAGACCCGTTCTGGGCTAGTAGGGATCGCCTCTATCCGTAGAGGGGATTTACCTCTCCAACAATTTGGCGACTCCACTGGGGAGAGTCTTGTCTCTTTGGTTTTCTTGCTTGCTTGCTTAGATAGCTTTCTGGATTGAATTTCTTGTTGTCTCTTGCTTCCTGGCTTACCTAGGTACTGTAAACCGAGCTTAGGGTCATCTGTTTTTCTTTTTGATTAGGCAAACTTTATTAGCGCGACTTTTCCTCTGACAGTCACGCCAGTTGGTGCATGTTGCTAACTAACAACCCGCGCCAATCCCTTTATAGCGCTAGTTACAGCCTGACAGTCGCGCCAGGCCTGTTAACCTTTCCAGTCCGCTTGTTTGCCTGCTTGGTTTGTATCTTGCCACGTCTTTTACAGTTGCTGGAGTGTGTTAGATCCCTGTTTGACTGGTTTTAACCCCCGTCCTCCGGGTGTTTGCTTTTCTCTATTGATTTCACACCTTAGCCCTAGGGCATCTAGTGGCCGTGTGTGTCAAGCCTTCCGTAGGAGTCTTGGGTTTCTTGATTGTCCAGCCAACTTTGTGATTGCTTTTTACACTTGCTCAGCGATTGTTGAAGTGTTTTTGGTTGATTTCCAAGTGACTTGCTTCCTTCTTGCTTGGATTTCTTTTTGCCTTGTTGGGCTTAGATCACATAGCTCGTACAAGCCTTTGTTTTTCCTTTGATTTGGAGAACTGTTTTGGTGTCTTGGGAACTTTGTTGTGTTTTTCATTGAGTGATTTTATTTCTCTTTACTCGGTGTTGCTGTCTCTCAAAATTCATTTTAAGTGCATTGTGCCATTGGAAAAGAAATCGAACTAATATCTTTTGCATTCAATAGTTAATGGGAAAAAGAGCGTTTCATTGATTTGTGTTCTCAAAAGAAAAAGTCTCATTTCCTTGCCATTAGCTGCATTAGATTGTTTGATTGATTGTGCTCATTTTGTTTGATTGAAAATTCTTAACCCTCTCATAGTTAGAATTCATCGAACAAAATGGTATTCTTTGGCATGTAGTTTGCATCTAGGCAATTGTGAGAGATCACACGGTAGGACCTGAAACCGAAACTTAATTCAAGATCAACCATAAAATAAACTGAATAAACCTAAAAACGCATTGGAACTTAACGCAAACATTTAGAGGTCTAGGCTAGAGACGTGTTCCGGCGTCTTTAAACATAGTTACTATTGTTTCACATTACGGTTGGGTGATTCCTCCTTCTGTGACTCGATATTGGTCTAACACGGATTGTGCTCCCACGTACCGTCGCGTATATGGGGAGACCCCACTAGGCTTTTATCCTTGATCCATAGGAAGCCGAGTCTGCCGCCTTGCGAGCCGTAACGCACCGAACATAGCATTCGGGAAGATTGACTGCAGTACGGAAAGTCCTTGGTTCTCATACGATTGCCAAGGTGTATAAGCAGTTTTACGGATTGCCTGGTAAACCCTTTGCCTAGAGTCTCCAGAGTAGTCACTTTTGATCCTTTTCGGACTCCTTAAAAGAAAAGGTGCCAGTGAGCGTCTTGTCACTTCGTGCTCATTAAACATTCGAAGGAGACTAGAGTCATCTTTTCGTCCTTTTCTCGACTCTTGAAACATGAAAAGGTCAAGTTTAGTTCCTGTGTCTTAAAAATTTATTCGGCCACGTTAACATCACCTGGTTAGACCTTGTGTGCGTTAGTTTGAGTAGGGTCTTTTATCGTTAGACTCCCTTAGGTCTTGTTTGAAGTTTGTCATCCTGGCTGACCCATCAACTCCCGTCCCAAGTGATCAAGGCTCTCCATCTTCCGCTGCTCCTGAGGTACCAGTTGTAAGTGATACTCTTCCTGTTATCCCGAGTATCCAACCTATCAACTCTCGTGCCCCAGGCGACGAAGATTACGAAGTCGATTGGAACCCCATCTGGGAGCCTGACGATGACGATATTCCTGTCACACCCCCGGTGTTTCGTCTCCAATGTCTACCTCCCACATGGATGAGACATCTCCTAGCACGAGTGAGACACCTGTGGTGTCGAATATTGACACTCCCATCCCAGCTACTTCTCCACTCCCCCCGCGTTATCAGTCGTTGAGGGATAGGGTAGCTGCCAGGACTCCTGCTTCGACCATGTGGGATCCTCATGTCACTCCCACCACGGGACCTTTTGTTTCACAACCCCATACTACACCTGTTACTTCAATTCCGACAAATCCGACTGTTTGTGTACCGCATTCAACCCCGGTCGTTAGCGCCGTAACAACGTCTTCATCTTTGAATGTTGGTGTTGGCCCCCCTCACGGTCAAGTGAGTAGTGGCCAGCCGGAACTCTCACCTAGAGTTGTCCATCCTGAACAAAGTGCTCCACCCTCTTCTGGTCCCGTTCCAGGAGGACGGCCGTATGATGCCTATGGGCAAGCTGTTCAGGATCCGAACGCACAAGGTCCACTCTTTTATTACGATTCTACTGGTCAATACCTTCAACTCTCTCAACCCTTGCCTACTCAACCTTTCGTTGAGGTTTCGGTACCGTTATCCATTGCTTGGGACTCTAGTACTCACTCTTTTCATGGAGGCCAAGCAATGCCTGCACAGCTCCAAGGACCGCCTAATCAAGGCCAGCCACCTTATGTGCAAGCCCCCCAAGGGCAGCCACATTATGGCCAGTCTTACCCAGGAAAATCTGGGGGCCCACAAGGACAACCCTATTAGGGACAACCTTCGGCCGTTAGTGGTCCATCGTTTATCTATCTGAGTCAACCTTCTGGTTATCCGGGGCAACCTGGTACCCAGTAAGGTTACCCGTCTGGACAACCAGGACAACCTTACATCCAACAAGGCCAACCTAGTCTCCGGCAGGGTTATCCCTCTGGACGAGCTTGACAAACTTATATTCCACAAGGTCAACTGGCAGTCCAACAGGGGTATCTTTCTGGGCAAGAGGGCAGCCTTACGTACAGCAGGGCCAACCCACTGCTCAGTCTAGTCATCCTTCTGGGCAAGGGGGGCAGCCCTACGTACAGTAGGGCCAACCCACTGCTCAGTCTATGCATCCTTCTAGGCAAACGGGCCAGCTTTCTACGCTGCAAGGCCAACCCACTACCCGGTCTAGTCATCCTTCTAGACAGGCTGGCCAACCTCAAGGTCAACCGGTCGTCCAGCCCACTCAACCATCTGTTCCGCAAGGACAACCTGGTACCCAGCAAGCACATCCTTCTGGGCAAAAAGGTCCATCCCAAACCCAACCAAGCCAACCTTCCGGCCAGATGGTCCAAGCCCAACCTGTTCAAGGACATCTTTCTGGGCCCCAAACTCAAATTGGTTATCAAATGCAAGGTGGGCCACGGCCCCAACCTTCTTACCAAGCGCAGCCTTCTTATCAGGCTCAGTATGGAGCTCAGCAAATGTATGGCTACCAGCAACCCCAGGGGCAAACTCAGTTTACCCCGTATCAAAATTATCAATAGATGCAAGTCACTCCTTACCAGAATTATCAATACGTTGCACCTGCAGGTCAAGTTGCTAATCTATGGGGTGCTGGGGGGCAAACCCAGGGTCAACTGTCTGCATATGGACAGAATCCGTATGGACAGAACCCCTACGGGCAAAATCCCTATGGGCAAAGCCCCTTCGGGCCGGGCCCATCCGGACAAAGTCCATGGGGGCAACCACCACCTGGTTGGAACCCTGGTACTACCTCTCTTCTGCAGCCACAAATGTCCTTTAACCCTCAGTTGCCTTTCTTAGCGACGTTGGAACTTTTGGATGTGTCCAAGTTGACGAATGATCCCATTCTTCATAATCCATATTGGCCACCAGTTCCGACTAAAATACCCGGTGATTGCCCAAAATTTGATGGCAAAGCTGGTGAAGACCCTCAAGCCCATGTCATGACCTATCACCTTTGGTGCTCATCGAATTCATGGCTTGATGACTCCATCTGGCTCCGCCTCTTTCAAAGAACTCTCACCGGCTTAGCCGCTAAGTGGTATATTGAGCTCAATCGCGGAACATTTCAAGATTTCAACTCGCTGGCTATGGCATTCCTAACTCATTTTCAGTTACCCATTCGGTATGAGACAGGGACACATCTCCTTACGTCTCTCAAACAGGACACGGCTACGCATATATCCGATCATATACATGAATGGAGACGGCGTCGTCGCTTGATCAAATTTTGGATTCCTGATCAACTCCTAACCGATTGGTTCACGACTTCCTTTGTCCCTGCGATCGCGCGAGACATCGCCATGGGAGCTTGTGTAACTGAAGAGCAAGCTATCGCGCGTGCTCAGTACCTTGACTTAGTATACTCTCAGTCGGGTACTTTATATGATTATTTGCCAGACGCCCCGAGGCCCGGACAATCCAAGGCTCCGCCAAAACCATCTGTTGACGGAGTTATTGGCTCTGTAAACTCGTCATCAAAGAAATCGGCCGCGAACCCTGGGAAGCAAAAACAGAACGCTTCTAATGGAAATGCTTCTCAGGGCCAATCTAATTCTAGAAGTACCTCTGAGGTTAATGTCGTTCAGTCCACCACAGCGGATAAATCCTCAAAAGGGAAAAAGAAAGGGAAAGCTAAGAATAAGACCGAACTGCCCAAACAGGACTCCCCTAAAAATCAAACCAAAGAAGGAGCCAAACGAAAACCTAAGTATCCTTGTCTTATCTGTGATGAGGATCACTACACCAAAGACTGCCCAAGGCGGTCTGAAGTTAGTCGGTTATTGAAAGGTGCTCCTGGGACTCCTGCCATGCTTAAAGAACCTTTCCCTTCCCAGCAAACTCAAATGGTGGCAGATCCATCGCAACCCTCTTCTTCATTCGGCTCTCAAGTCTTCATGGCTGGAACGATTCCCATCCATGTCACCACTCGAGCGAAATAATATCCATCTCATGCCGAGAAAGAGCCGGAGGTCCCCTCTAGCGCTCCTCCGTCCAGTTTTGGTCCTATCCACATCGAAAGACCCAGCACTGAGACGATCCCCCGACCCCCTCCGAAAGGTGTGCTCCGGAAGTCGTCTTACAACCCTAATGCTCGTGCTGCCCAGCATTATAGCATTGTTGAGTACTTAGCTCAGGCTCCGTCTGCTATGTCCGCTTTAGAAGTCCTCCAGAGCTGCCCCTCCTAGAGGAAGTCCTTGCTATCGGCTATCGGTGGCATAGACCCGGCTGATTCGGATTTGATTTCTTTCGATCTCGAGGGCTTTACACCAAGACTGCCCCACCAAGTCGCTTTCCTTATACAGGTCATCATCAATGGCAAAACAATTCATCGTACAGTCATTGATGTAGGTGCCTCAACTTGCATCATGTCTGTTTCTTGCTGGAAGGCTATTGGTTCTCCTACATTGAGTCAGTCTCCTACGACGTTAGAAGCCTTTGATGGAAGAGAGTCTCGTCCTTATGGTATCCTCCAACGCTTGCCCATCTCCCTGGAAGGAAAGACGGTAGAAGTGGAGGTAGAAGTTGTTGACGCTAATCTCACCTATAATATCCTCCTCGGACGTAGCTGGACATATGCCATGCAAGCCGTGGCCTCCTCCCTTTTCCACGTCATTCGTTTCCCTCACCAGGGGAAGATTGTCACGGTGGACCAGCTCTCCTTCTTCGCCTCTTCTTCTGAAGGTAATGTGCCATTTGTGGAGCATACCTCTAAGTCATTCGAGAGTGTGGGAGCCGGACTTTTCAAAGATCCCGCTCTAATGGGAGTCTTTCCCCTTCCGCCTCCGAATCTCGCCCCTATTAACATGATCTCTGTGTGTTCTGATCCGTGGGTCCTTCCTCCCGCTAATCAAGAAGAATCCTGGGGCGATATGATGCCGTTGAGCCCTGTCGAGCTCAACTACGTCGAAATCGTTGCTGCATCGGCTCCCCCTCCCCAACCTGCTCTTTCGAGCAGTGTTCCCGATTCGTATGTTCATTTCCCTTGGCTTGGAGATGATGCTACGTCGGATCCATTAAAGGAAATATTTCCTTCCAATGAAGCCATCATAGAGACCATGTCTCTCGAAGAGCTCCCTTGGTCAGATCATCACCACCGCTCTTCGTTTCTCCCTCCCCATCCGGAAATGATCGCATGTCTCGAGCGGCTTGCTTCGTGTATCCCATCCTCTCCCCTTCAAACACCTATTCAGCTTTACCAAGTGTCTTCTGAGGGCAATATGGGAAACATCATGCAAACCCAATCCATTGACATCTCTATGAAACCAGGGATTGTTGAGTACATTTACATAGGAGTCACTTGCGCTCCCGAGGAAGTTCAACTTTACACCGCTCTATTTCGCGAATTTCGTGATGTCTTCGCTTGGTCCTATGAAGAAATGCCTGGCATCGACCCTAGTATAGTGGTGCACGAGATACCTACGTATCCCGGTGCTAGGCCTGTTCGTCAGCGCTTACGCCCTGTCCACCCCCGAAAGGCCGCAGCCATCAAAGCAGAAGTCGAAAAGCTTCTCAAGGCTGGTTTCATTTACCCCATTCCACTGACAGATTGGGTTTCTAATATAGTCCCTGTGAAAAAAAAGCAGAGCATTATCCGAGTCTGTGTTGATTACCGTGATATCAATCGTGCCTGTCCAAAAGATAACTTCCCTACACCCTTCATCGATCAGCTTATCGATGAGTGTGCAGGAAGCGAAATTTACTCGTTTATGGACAGCTTCTCTGGATATAACCAGATCAACATTGCACCCGCTGATCAACATAAGACGGCTTTCATCTGTCCTTGGGGCACTTTTGCCTATAAGAAGCTCCCTTTCGGTCTAAAGAATGTCGGCGCTACGTTCCAACGTGCAATGTCCTATGCCTCTCATGACATTCGTCACATTGTACAGCCGTACCTGGATGACCTCCCAGCTCATTCAGTCAAGCATCAGGACCATCCCTCCCATCTTCGCAAAATTTTTCTCCGCTGTCGACACTACCGTATTAGGCTCAATCCTCATAAGTGTGTCTTCTGTGTTGAATCGGGCCGACTACTCGGGTTTATCGTCTCCCGAGAAGGCATCCGTCTGGATCCCCTCAAATTCGAGGCCATTCTGAATCTTCCTCCCCCTGCTTCTTTGCAGCAGTTGCAGAGCTTGCAGGGCAAAGCAAATTTCCTTAGACGATTCATTCCGAATTATGCCGAGGTGGCTAAGGGTTTCACACGGTTGTTGAAACAAGACACACCCTTTCATTGGGATGCTATCGCTCAGGAGTCTTTTGAGCAACTCAAGGGCCTCCTTGTCTCTGCTCCATTATTAAGACCTCCGAACTACCATCGTGATTATACTCTCTATCTGGCTGCCGCCGATACCACTATTGGCATGGTTCTAGTGCAGGATGATGATGATGGCAATGAGCACGTTATCTATTACCTCAGCCGCAACCTCTTGGATACGGAAACTCGCTACGCTTATGTCGAGAAGTTGGCATTGGCTGCTGTCTGCGCTGTCCAACGTTTCCGGCATTATATCCTGTTGCGCACCACGACCGTGATTTCTGACTGCAACCCAATGACGTACATTTTGTTGCGTCAGTTGCTGGGGGGCAAATACTCGAAATGGATCGTAATCCTCCAAGAGTTTGACTTGGAATTTACTGCTGCCAAGTCTAAGAAGTCTCTGGTCTTTGCTGAATTGCTTTGTTCTTTGCCATCTCCTTCTGCACCCTCTCTTTTGGAAGAGCATATCCCGGATGAAACGTTGTTTCTAATCAGCACCCTCGACCCTTGGTATGGGGACATCATAGTATATTTGCAGACGTCTTCCTTCCGTCCCAATGTATCGAAAGACGCTCGACGAAGGATTCGTCATCAATCTCAACCCTATCGCATTATTGGCGATACCCTGTACCGCCTCGGCGCTGATTCTGTTCTCCGCCGATGTTTGACTCTCGAGGAGGCTGAGCGGGTGTTGAATGACTGCCACTCCAGTGCTTGTGGTGGTCACATGTCCGGATATGCCATTGCCCAGAAAATACTCCGTGCTGGTTATTTCTGGCCTTCTATCTTCAAGGATTGCATCCTTGCCGTCCGTTCATGCCATGAATGCCAGATCTACCACCGGAAAATGCGTGCACCTCCTGCACCACTGCACCCTGTTGTTACCGTAGGTCCTTTTGCCAAATGGGGCATCGATTATACATCCTGTAACCCTCGTTCGGCCGGGGGGCATGGGTATATCATCGTTGCCGTGGATTATTTCACCAAATGGGCCGAAGCAATGCCTACATTGAATGAAGACGGTCACACAGCGGTGCAGTTTTTGTTTAATCATGTCATTACACGGTTTGGAGTCCCTCAGGCTATCGTCACGGATCACGGAAAGCATTTCCGTAATCATATGATGACGGAACTAACGACCCAACTAGGCTTGCGTCAAGATAGTTCGACGTCATACTACCCTCAATCCAATGGCCAAGTTGAAGCCGTGAACAAAGTCTTGGTCACAATGCTCCAACGTACTGTTGGTACACACAAGTCTAATTGGCATCTGATGTTGTTCCCCGCCTTGTGGGCCTACCGGACCTCTGTGAAGGACGCCACCGGTTTCACCCCTTTTCAGCTAGTTTATGGACTGGAGGCCACCCTTCCTATTGAATGTGAGATTCCTTCGTTAAAGTTAGCTGTCGAGTTGCTTCCCAACACCACTCCGGTGGAGGAACAGCTTCTTTATCTAGAACGGCTAGACGAGACCCGTCTCTTAGCTTCTCTAGCTATTGAAGCACAGAAGAAGAGAGTTAAGGCTCACTTCGACAATACCATTCAACCTCATTCCTTTGTTGAGGGAGATCTAGTACTGCTCTATGATCAAGCTAAGGATAAGCTAGGGGCAGGTAAACTTGAACCCATGTGGCTAGGCCCCTATATTGTGAAGAGAGTTTTGCAGAAGGGGGCATATGAGCTGATTGACTATGAAGGAAATCCTCTCGATAAGCCCCGTAACGGGCTTTATTTGAAAAAATACTATGCATGATTTCATGCACCTAGTTTGTACATACGTGTGTTTTTAGCAAGTGTGTTATGTGTGTATGATTTCACGTTTTGCTTTGGTGTGAAGGTGTGTTTGCCTCTTATTATGCTTTGTGCTTCTTGTGCAGATGTCTAGTGCACCTTATGTTGGTTTTGCTGATGGTGCCTGTCGTAGCACTTGTAATTTGTCTTCTGCGGCGTGGGCGATCTATGATCCTCACGGAGAGTTGCTAGATCTTCAAGGTGTGTGCTTGGGTCGTACCACTAACAATGTTGCCGAATACAGTGTTGTAATTGAGTTATTAGCCGAAGCAGTTGATCTCGGCATTCGTGCATTGGTGGTGAACCTGGACTCTCAACTTGTCGTCCATCAACTCAACGGGCGATATTCCGTCAGAGACCAACGCATTCTAAGGTTGTATTTACGTGTAAGATTGTTAGAAAGGAATTTTGATTACATCACATATCAACATATTCCAAGACGATTAAACACATTAACTGATGCATTGGAAAACCATGTATTAGATAGACATTTGCGTAACAGATAAACATTATACAAGAAGACATAGAAAACGTAATAAGACCATAGGATAAGCATATGTATATATATATATATATATATATGTATGTCATAATGTTTGCACCGTGTGCATCAAAAAATAAGTCCAAAAATTAATACATGTTCGAATCTCATATGGCCGGAGACAACATGTCTCTCAAAAATATGCAAAAATGAAACCTAGGCGTCTAATCACGGTGATGCTCGTGATAGCATGTCACCGCTCGCACCAAACGTCTCAGCAGACGGTGGATGCGAGTCGGTACTCCCACTATGTGCCTATGATACGCGAAGGGCACATCCGCCAATCTGGCATAATCTGGAATCCCTCGAGTGAGTCCCTCAAGGTTCTGTACTAGCTCTTCACCCACACCACCCTCTACCTGAGGGTCGGCTGCGGGTTGTACCCTCCGTGCTATGTGGGACAGACCAACTGGTCACTCTGCACCAACATCTGCATACATATATATGGCTGTTGTCAGAGACATGCATGTATTATAAAAAAAAAAATTAAATACATCAAAAACACAAAGAGTTCTTACCAAGCTCCTCATCCCAGTCTTCTCCCGCAGGCAATGGGAGATCTGGGTCTCCAGTAAAATCGGTGCCCGCATAGGGCCAATCCTCTATAGTGATCATCTGGTGACGGAGCCATATGAAGAACTCGGGCCTCCAGGCCATCTGCTGGCCCCCTCCTCCTCTGGGCATGAGTGCTGCCCATCGAGTCATCCTCGGTTCCCGTGGCACTAGATCTGCCACTATACCTCCCTGAATCCGGAAAATCGGCAATTGCTCCAAGAAGAAGGAGACCACAATGGATCCATACCCAAACTGTTTGTTGCCCCCACACTTACACTTCGTAAGCTGTCTCTTGATGTTAAGGGTCACAGCTGTGGCCCAGTCAAACAGAGTAGGGTTGAGACACTCGGTTGCCAGCAGTAAATGATTCTTGCTGGCCTCATGGGGCGCCTGTACCCCCGCCGTCTTTGTAATAGGGAATAGTATCACCCGTAGCACTAGGTCTGGAACTGTGACGATATCTACCTTGGCACTGTTCTGTCCAAACTGTGCCCCCGGACAAACCCAGTCCATCACCTCCCCTATCTTTTCTCCGGAAGGCCTACTTCCAGTCAAAATGGGTCGTGCACCTCTCCGCGATAACCCAGTGATAAAATAGACATCGGAAACATCCAGCTCCAATGTCTGATCTCGCAAGCGGAATACCTGATCCTCTATGTCCCAAGCATCCACGATAAATCGTAGTAGCTCCGGTTGTGCACGCAAATAGGAGGTGAGGAAAAAATTCTTTAAGCCGCAATCCCTCAAGGCATCCATGCAGGCTTCATCCTCTAGTGCCAGAGCATCTATAGCATCGTGCTCTCTTTCTCTCCATTCTACAACCATTTTGACGAATCCCTGCAACCATAAAGTCGAAAATACCATCATTAGATCACTGGTGAAACCATAATTCAAGGAAATTTGCAAAATTAACGGTAAAATCCACGGGAAAATTAGGTCGCGCGGTTGGCGCGACTGTTTTCAAAATAGTCGCGCCAATGGCACGCCCCCTTTTGGAAAATAATCCCATTAGCGCGGTCCCAAGTGGGAAACCCGCGCCAATAGCGCAACCCTAAATTTTGCAAATCCCCTTGCAGGGGATCAATCTGTGGATGGAAAATTGAAAAAACGGAACGAAAATGAAGCTAAGGACAAGACATCTTACCTGCTCCAGGCGGCGGCTCGATTGCTTTCTTGGATTGATCACAATCGACGGTTGAAGTTTGCACCCAAAACCCTCCAATGGTAAACTCACAAGGTGAAAAGTAAAAAGTGAATTTGTTTTTTACCATTTCACTATTTTATAGCATTTTTCAACCTAAAATGCATTAAAAATATTATTTTTTGGGTATTTTTGAATATATTTATATCAAAATGGGTTTTACGCTGTTTTCGGTATGATGACAGGTGTTGGTGCAACTCAAGCGACGAAACGAGCTCCTTTTTTCCACTTTTTCAAGCTCGGTAAAACATGTGAAAAGGTTACTTTGAGGTCCGCTTTCAGCTCTTTTCTGACCGTTTAAAGACGAAAAGATTGCCGAGTTACTCCTCTTGACTCGTTAAACGTTAATAAGAGGCAGTCGCTTTTAAAACTCTTTTTACGACCGTGTAAACACAAAAAGATTGTCGGGCCTTTGTCGTTTCCGGCTCGTTAACGGTTATGAAAACGACGTGATACCGATCGCTTTTTTACTTTTTCAGGTCGATGTCACTACTCATGAAAAGTACTCCTCGATCGTAATGGTCGGGCGGTTCTTTCGAGCATTGTTTTATACTTTTTCGGGCTCGAGAGACACAACTTTACGAAAAAGGACCCCCTGGAGTTTTCTTTTCTGCTGTCTTTTCAAACTCTCTAAACATGAAAAGACGCCGAGTTTTTCCTTTGTCAGACTCGTTAAACTCTGATGACATCGGATCTTCACAAGCATATGCTATCCCCGTCAAGCTTGTTAAAAATAACCGGGGTACTCGCCAGAAATGGCGGGGACATGGAATCATAATCATTGTCGAGTCAGCAGTATGTCGCTCTTGAACATGGCACTTCTCTGCTTTCGTGTCTGGGTGGGAACATCTCATCTTGCTTTTCACTGGCCTCCGTGGGTTTGGGTGATCCCGTTTTTGACCTCTCATCTGCTCATTGCCTCGTCACCATGACCTCTGATCCGTTGAGGTCAAACACTGCCAAAGTCCATTGTCGTGTCGTCGATATGTTCAAGAGAAGTTGACCTCTGCACGAATACAACCTTCCTCTGATACCTCGCATAATTTTGATTCACTACAATGTCTTTCCTCTGTCTCATGTCAATGATGTGGGAAACATTATGGCCCACCGTTGATCAAGGTCACTTCTCGTCGACTTCAGCTCATTATCCAGGAAGCTGATCTAGAGACTCCCTACCGGTGCCTTGGAGCCTGCATGCCTCAATGGCAGGTTCTTCGTGTTCGACGAGAGGTTTTCATCATTGGCCTCCAATCGAATGATTATATGGGTGTTCGACGCCAGCTCATTGATTCGCACGCTGTAGATTGTACCTATAGTACCTTGAGGACCATTTTCATTATTGGTGGTACCTCTCGCGTCTGTTAACAGTTTTCATCATTGACTGGTAATCAGACAATGTTCATGCATGTTCGACTTCAACTCATGTATTCGCATGCTTGAACTTGTACTCTGTTCGGGTCGAGATGGAGCGCAAGACCCTGGATTTTGTCTATTGGAATCCAGGCTGTGATTTGTGGATTATTATGATCATTACATGACTCATTTACTAGATGGCTGCAACCATACCTGAGTCTATTTATCGATCCTCTCTGGATGGCTGCGTCCATACCTTGGATCTAGATTATTATGTACTCTGTTACGGATGGTTGCGCCCATACCATACATATATCATGTACTTGAGATATCAGTTGTACTTGTTTATGCAGGTTCTCCGGCAGCCGTGTTTCAGTCACACATGTTCTTGTAAAGCACTTCACCCCTCTCTCTCACTCGGGCCTCATGCTTTAGGGGGCATCTGTTACACAGTAATTTGTCACTGTTTGTCACCGTCCTTGTTACCCCTCTCCCACACCTGGGAGGACTCATTCCGGGACTTGTGAGAAGTGACAAGACTTGAAACCACTTGCATCATTCCCCTCTGAATATGAGCATCACATGCCCTGAAGACATCTCCTGCAGCTTGCCCATAAAAATAGCCCTTTTTGCATTAGCGCGAGTTCACTATGTACTACCTGCGCCAATGGGGAAAATCCTCCAAAGAGAGCGCGCCAGTTGGCGCTCTGTCACAGAGTCGCAATCGCGCCAACCTACTTGGGAAAAGTTTTTAACAAATCAACTTCCGAAAGTTCTCTCCAACTCATTCACCAACTGAGTCTATGTTAGGCGAGGATGGTTTGGCTTCGAATCTCTTTGAATGGGAAGTAGTTTGCCACCCTTCAATGGAAGTTTCCAAGTGATAATGCCAAATCCATGATTAATATGATTGATCTTATCTTTCCCTCCATCTATTAAAGCTTGTCTCCATACCTTGAGCAAGCTAGTAGTAATGGTAGTGGTAATGTTGATGCCGTAAGGAAGATATCAAGAGATCAAGAAGAGTTGCAAGAGCTTTCCTTGTGTCCATAAGGCTTAATCTAAGTAAGGAGATTTGTTACTAGAGAGAGAGAGGCTTGTTCCCCATCCCCTCATGCTTTGCAAGACTTGTGTAGCTGAGCACCCAGCCAAAGGAGGACTCAACGTCAGAACATTGGTTGTATTCTCTTTTGTTGATTATCAATAATAGATGACTACTATTATCGTTCCACTCTCATTTGTGTTTGTAATGGTTAATGTGAGTTATGTCCTTTCTGACTGATGTATAATTGCATTTATTAGATTTCACGCTTGTGTTTATGTTTCTTTTTGTGTGTGCTGGTGTCTATTCACGAGGATCGTGGAGGATTGTGACCGGCCAAAGCGAAGGAGCGAGGGCGACGTCTCTTCATCAAACATTAGCGTTGGAATCCAAGTAGGTTTTCATTGCCTACCTTTTATTTGCAATTAGGAACTTGCATGGTAGCATTGACTGATTGTTGCTAGACCCGTTCTGGGCTAGTAGGGATCGCCTCTATCCGTAGAGGGGATTTACCTCTCCAACACTTATGTTGTCATCTAATAGATGTTATATATATCAGCTACGATGCACTCCTCTTTAACTGGTTCAGTATACCTTGCTCCTTCTGATGGATCCAAGGGAACGATCACTCTCATATTGTTGCTTTCAAATATCATTTGCCTCTTATTTAAGTTGATTATAACCATGTTGGCAAATGCCCAATCGAGTCCTAGTAAAGCAAGATAGGGGTTACTGTCATCCACAATTTCTATTACTTCAAAATCAGTCGTAGTGCGCACCCCTTCAATGTCCAATGTAATTCCTAATAATCTTCCTAGAGGAACAATATTTTGTTGATTCACCATTCTCAGTTGAATAGGTTACCATTGCAACTACATTTGACCCATTAACTCCCATGTTTTCTTTGTTTGGACATTAGCTTCAAATCCCAGATCTAAAATAACTTGGTCCATGTCATATTCTCCTATTTGTGCATTAAGCCTCATTTCCTTTCCAATTCTCTTATGTCTATGTAAATTGTTAACTTCGCGCATCTCACTCTGCGATACTTCTTTAGATGCATAAGAATTTATCAATTCCTGAAGTCCTTCTACATCTCTTTGATCTCACAACAATTTCATACAAGTTTGAAGAAAATATTTTAAAGTATCTACCTTATATGTTTCATCTATTCTTGTATTGTGAGAGCTTGGCTTTGTGTCGAAGATGATACACCACAGCTGTTCATCTTATTCTTCTGCGTGCTAGATGTCGAAGTTCCTACATCCATAAATCTTCACTTTGCTTCCATAAAGAATTCTCTTTCCTTTTGAATATCAAACGCAAGGGATTTTTTAGTAGACTTTCTAACCCATGTAGCTTCAATTTCCTTCTTTCCATATGCTTTATCATTTCCATTCGCAACTCCGCTCCTTGTTACAATATTAATGCGAGGTTCATCGGTCCTTGGTTATGTAGTCATCATCTGAATGTTCTGTTTCGATTGTTGATTTTTCTTTCTTGCATTTTTTCGAAAAGTACCAAACACTCCTTAATTACATGATAAAATGATTTATAATACTTACATATCATAGTAGGATTCTGACAATCTCTTGCAAAATGCCCTGCCTGGCCACAGTTGTAGCAGATAATCTATCCACGACCTCCACCAACTCCACCACCTCGACCTATTCCTTAACATCCGCCTCGAACACTATGTTTTCCATTGTCTTCGTGTCCATGTTCTTCCACTTGAATTCTATATGCATCGGCACTTCGCTCCATCATCAGTTCATAAGCTCGACAGTTGTTTTCATCATGTCCCACTGATTTGCAGAATTTGTAGTACAGGTTCCTGAGGGTCTGCACATATTTTTGTAACAAATAACAATCTTTTGTTCGATGTTCACCTCTAATTTTACATAACTCACACCATAAGTTGGATACGGGATTCAAAGGATTTGGTTCTCCACTAGCCATGTAGTTTCTAAAGAGAGGAAATTATTCTTTAGAGTGGCCTTTTTCTTTACACTTTGTATGCCACACTTCTTCTCTGAATTCTTACCTTTCTTAATATCTTGTATCTGTAGAGTCAAATTCACCAACTAATCTGGATTGGTTGCATACATGCATTGGTATCCCTTATAAGTGAAGCTTCTAATTTCATCGCAAGTTCTAAATCTTTGGCTTGAGTTTCTATCTTCAATTGTGACAAAGCCAATCTTATATGTGGAAGCTGCGCAACCATAAACCGTTATTTATGTTGTTGCGAAGCTATTTCGAAACTCACCTGATCTAATAATATCTTAAATATTTGATCAAATTCCCAAACAGACTGAGTAGGATTTTGTTTGATTTCTTTTAATTTTGTGATACACTGCGACTCAGACTTCGACTTCTTAAATTATTTTACCAGCGTTGTTTTAATGTCTGCAAATGATCTAATCTGATTGCTTGAATACTTCATGTACCACGTCAATGCTCTATCTCGGAATGTCATGACAAGCTGCGCTTTCTTTATATTTTCATCATGGACCTACTTCATTGTCCATACTACTTCACATAATAACCAAAACTGCTTTGTATCCTCTGATCCAGTCCCTCTAAATACATGTAGCTTAATATCATCGGCCATAGTTCTTCTCGGAGGGGGAGGGGGAGGGGGTGGGGGATGGGGATCCGTAAGGGAAGGGGGATGTGTGGTAGGGGGGAAGGGGGATAGGGAAAACCAAAAGCACCCTTATTACTATTTGATTCTACCTTCGGTGAAATTTCAGGATGGAAGGGTGAATACTACGGAGTTACTTCAGGGTTCTCAAGGCATCTTTCTTACCTTTCAGAGTCACTTAAAAGAGGGCTATAGTTAGTTTCTATAAAAGTATTTGGACCTTGACCACGAGATCTCTTCCTAGTGCCTATTCTATATCTTTTTACACTTCGCGTTGTTCTAGTTTCTTCTTCGGATCTTCTCCTAAACATAAGTGACTAATAATCTGATTGCATTCGTAAAATTCCCTTTTCACACAAAAGCATCTTAATCCAAAGTTTTAGAGATCTCAAGAACTTACCTCGCAGTCCTTTAAAAAAATTTCATTCTGCTTCACTATAGGACATAATCGAGTCTATTGCGAACTCAGTAATGAATCCTCCCAAGATGTTATCAATCCAGAAATCAACAACTCTTGAGATCTTATTGTCGGTGTTCTTGAGTCGTTGTATTAGTTTAGGAGTCCACTCCTTAGGTTCATCTCCTTTAAAACAATACTTTCTCTCAGTCAACCTTGATATCCACTTGTATAGCTCCACATCGAACGAACCGAAGAAAACTTTGCATTGACCTTCAAAAATATACTTCTCTAACCACCTTTCGGTTGATACACGAGGGCTTCTATTTTCTTGTTCTGCAAATTCTCGTTCCTTTTGTTCTACCCAATCTTAAATTTCTTTCTTCGATGGATGCCACATAAACATATCCCTCAAATAGATCTTGATCCCAGCAACGAAACAATTTCTTGGCTTAGGTTGGGCTGACATAGGTTCGGATTTTACTACGCACCAACAAAATTCTCAATCATTGACCCTTTCGGCAACAACCTGCAAGCAAGTCGCAATCTCACTCGAAGTGACTATGGGAGGTTGTAGAACCGGGTTTTTTTAGCCTTGAGGGATATTGTGATGTGGCAATTTTGTATTTTATTATGCTTTAACACTTACAAACTAATTCGCACTCATGAACTACTTCGCACTTATATATTACTTCGTAAAATTACATTCATCACTTAAACATATCATAAACATCCATAAACTTAACAGTACTGAAATAAAGTGTAGATAATAAGCAAATAAACACATAAAGACACATATTTTACCATGGTTCATCCCAATGTGGGACTATGTCTAGAATAACTGTTGCTTATAATAGAGAGTTCGGTACAACAAACAATTCTTCACCTGCACACACAACTACAGGTTATCTGCGCACTAAGCTGCAGATAGTCCGCACACTAAGCTGCAGACAGTACACGCACTAAGATGCAGACCCAGGTCTTTGCACACTCAGCTGTAGAGCCTTTTCCCTTTCTCTAAAGTAAAAATCACAAAAATACAACCATGTTACACTAAAAAATGTCACCATGACTATTTGCAGTTAGTATGGCTCCATCAACTGTCATACTATCCTCCTTGGCAAGTCTCATGCCTCTGCTTTCCATGTCAAACTCCAAGAAAGAGAGAAAAGTCATTTAAAGTCAATTATCTCTGGGTACGCAGTTTCTCTCAGCCTTACCTGCGTGTATGCAACCCAAGTTCACAATACCTGCGTACATGTACGCTCTGTCTGTAAAGCAATGGGTGCGTACTCCTGTAAAGGTCAAAAGGCGCAAGTTTCACTCCAAAAAAGTTACTTGTGGTCATTTCTAGAGCATTCTAGAAGCTTGTTTGACGTGTATGGAGCGCCTCCAGATGGTTCATGTATCTCTATGGAAGATGAACTTATCCCATCAAGAGGGGAGCTAACCCACCCAAAGAGGGGCTTATCCCGTTGATGGTGGACCTGATTAACTTCCTCTACAGCACTATAAATACAGGCATTGGGCCAGAGGGAGGGGAGGTTGAAAGCTAAATATTCCTAAGGGTAGATGCTGCTGAGATTAGGACTTCCTTGTAGAAGCTTGTGAGGAGAGATTGTCATCCTTTCTTGTTTCATTTGGAAGTGGGTGAGCTGGTCAAAGTAAAGGAAAACTCTTGCTGGACCCTGGGAGGAACTTGCACAACACCAAGGCTCAGGTTGTAATGGTTTCTTTTGTTTCCTATTAATACAAATAAGTCCATTCTTCTCAACAATTTGTTATTTATGAGTTGTTTCATATACTCCTTGGTCTGTATGTTAAATATGTTTTATTTTATGAGATATTCAGGTGTTATTTAATCGTTTGATTGTTAGTGAATGCAGGTTTCGAAGAGAAGGAGGAGCTCATCCGGATCGACGAGGCTGGACTACTACAACAGCGTTGGACTACAGGTAGGATCTAAACACTTGGTTTCTTATATGGTAAATGCATATTTAGAGAAGGATTGTTCTTAATTGTCTTGTTTGTCACTAGAAAGCCTTAAGCTTCTAGGGAGGTTGGTTTTGTCCGCAAAATTGACTCTTTCTGCATGATAAAATGGCGACTTCGCTGGGGAACTCCATTGATGTGAATGATTTTTCCTTTGTCTGAAACTTTGATCTAAAAAAGTTTTTTTCTTTTTGGTTTTTGGTTGTCTGACTGTGTGTTTGGGTGGGCTAGCTTAGGGTTAAATTAGATTTTAGTTTTTCTTAGTTTTGCTAGAAGTACGCAGCCTCTGAGTTCAGCACAGTGCGTACTTGTACGCACTATGACTGTGTGCACAAAGCATACCCGCACCTGTGTAAACAGGTTGCCTGCGTACCCTGTCAAAATTGAGAAAATTTCAATTTTCTCCTTTTTGCCTCTTAGATTTTGCTTTTAATTTGTTTTTTCCACCCAGATCCACTGGTTACCTACCAGAGATCTTCATCTGAACTTGTTTCGTCAGTGTCAAGTGTTTTAGTGGAATTCATAGAGATTTTGCCTTAGGGTTTGATTTTTGCATTGGTCCTGTAGTGATTTTGGCTTTAGAAGTCGTAAAACCTTGGATCTCCCTGGTATTTGCAGTCTTCTTAGGAGTCGGACCTTTCATAGAATCTACCCTTGTGAGACATTTACCTTTGTTTTGTCTCTTTGCCGAATCTCGGAAGAGTTTGTTGATTGAACTGTGAATTTCATTTTACAAAAAAGAACAAAAGATTTTATGTTTGTTTTTGACTAGTTTTTGATTCTGCATTGACTAGTCCTTAGTTAAATCACGACTGAGTAAAACATCCTGGGATCATACTTTGTAGGTTTTGGCCTCATTAGATTTGCTTATTAGGTGAATTTCTTTTGATTTGCTTTTAAGTAGCTTTGATTTGATAGATTTGTAAAGGTTTGCTTTTTGATTTTTAAATGCTTTGTCAAGTAGGGAAAAATCCAAAAATCTCCTTTGAAAGAAAAGTTTGCTTAGTGGCATTTGAGCCTTTGAATGAAAAGGGAATTTTCTCAAAATAATTAGTGGTCATGTGTTGCATGTTTTGGAAAAGATAAAGAGATTGTTTCTTTGATTTTCATTTCCAAGAAAGTTGTTTTTATATAAATTTTGCATTCTCCAACTCTCTTAGCTAAGGAATTCATTGAAAAAGAAAATTAGTATAAATCATCCTAAGTGCATGTTTGTAGTGGTTTGAGTCGAGTCTACACACCATCAGTTTCATCTCCGCTACCTTTTGTCTTAAAGAAAAGCCATAAAAATTAACGCTTAAAGTAAAATCAACTTAGTAACTTTTTATTTACTAGGGCTCTGAAACACCAATATAGACCAGGCTAGTGTCTTGGAGTAGGAGAGTAATTAACTCTCCAAGACAGCAAAACCAAACAAGTAGCTTATCTTGTGGTAGGATAAATCCAACTGTTTCATTTGTACTATGGGAAAGCTCCTCTTAAAGGAGAAGCACGAGACCGTGTCCAAACCAGTGAGGGGATCAATCCTCCTTCATTGGGAAAGACGCTAGATACGCACGTATTACAAACGGTAAACCTCGGATTATTGTCGAGGAGCCTGGGGTCACTTGTCGGTAAACCTTGGATTATTGTCAAGGAGCCGGCAAGGGGATTGAGCTTGTTACTCTGCCTTTGCGTGCTATCAGGTCGTAGACTGTTCCCCCAGGTATATTTGTTGCTATTGGTAACCTTAGTGACCATTATCTTTAGGATTCTACCCGAGGTGACGGTGGAGGGAAGATCCCACTGTACCTGGAGCAGACATCGGCTAGACTCACTTGGATTTTCCGGGGGGTTCACTTCACTCGAGACGGTTAAAGTGGAGGAACTTGTGCCGGTCTATTCATTAAGCAGGTTGCCGGGGTAACTGTTCCACCCACCACTTCTGTACTGAATTCGGCGATGTTGGGCTTCATCACCAACTAGTGTTTTCGGTCCGGAAGGCTACTGTTTGTGCATGGTTTGACGCCCTAGATTCTTTAGGCGTGTGATTCAAATTTGTTTGGTTATTTAGAGACTTTAGGTGGTTTGTTTTGAGGTTTTTACTTTGTTTGTGTGTGCGGTAGTTAAAAGTTTTTAACTGTGGCGGAATTACCGAGACAGTCCCGTAGACTTCGGGGCCAGTCTCCTGAGATTGTTTCCGTGGCCGAATTGTTGAGGAAGTCCTGTAGACTTCGGGGTGAACCTCCTCAAGACGTCTCGAGTCATTACGAAGGTTTGAAAGTTCTTGTAACTCCTCCTAGTGGCAGTAGAGTAGGTTCACCTGAAGAAGGAGAGTCTTCATTGGTAGTCCATCCAGATTACCAAAGTCTAGAAACAGGTTATAATCATGAAGCTGTTGCAGTTTCTGAGCTTGCTGGTAGTTTTTCATCTACTAGTGATATAGGTGAAGAACCTGAAATATCTGAACCTGTTACTCCAACTTCTAGTGTTCCTGATTCACCTAGGGTAGAAAGAGTCATCACCGAAAATCTTCCTTCTGGTTTGATAGCCATTGAAGAACTTGCTCCAGAAGAAGAAGTAAGTGGCCCTATTCTTGAAGATCAACCTACTATTGATCTAAGAGAGCGTGAATCTATCTTTTACAGCCCACCTAGAAGTACTACTTGGTATCTTTCGTTAACTAATTACTTAGACAACTCAGGGATAAGTTTTTCTCCACCTCGTACTCCTTATCCACCCGGAGGTATTTATACTCCTGTAAATATGTCTAGTCAGTCGTCCGTGTTTACTCAACCTCCTGAATCTTTCTTGTATGGTGGTCCTTCTGTTCCTGCTGGGTATCAGTCACTTTCTGGTACTTTTGCAGGAGCATCTCCTCAACCCATTGGACATGGGTCATTAGCTGGAAACAATGGTAATAAACCGTTGGGTGTAGGAGACATTTATATGATGTCAGGTTCAATTCCCGGTTCTCAACCTCAAAATGGTCAATTACCGCCTGGGGGGCAGCCTCAATTAACGCCTGGGGGGCAACCTCAAGGTACACAACTTGCGTCTGGGGGACAACCTCAAGGACAGTATGTACCCATGGTACAGTACATTCCTCAAGGTCAACCCCAGCCTCAATATGTACCCCAGGGTCAACCTCAGTACCAATATATGCCTCAAGGTCAACCCCAGTATCAGTACTTACCTCAAGGGTATCTACCCCAAGGTCAGTACTCGAGTCAAGGTTATCAACCACCTCAAGGTCAATCTTATGTTCAAAGTATGGGAAATGTACCTTTCAATTATCAATCCTACCCTCAATCCGGTTATGGATCTCAATATCCTCAACCTGTCATGGGTCAATACCCCGAAATGAATGTAGTGTGGGATCCATCGCAATTTCAACAAGTGTTGCAGCCAAGCGTACAGTTGTCATCTCAAACTGGACAACCTGTGGTTTCTGGTCAACCCCAGCAACCAGTCCAGTGTAATGTTCAAACTTCTGTACCTTCGGTAGTTACTCAGTCGCCAATTGTACCTAGTACTCCATCTCAAACGACTGCTGCAACTACCGCAACATCTGTTCCTTCCACCACACCTACTTCAGGAGTATCGACAGCTCCGGTTTCTACTGTCTCTGCTACTACTCCGCAGACATCTTTACCATTGTCTGGATCCACGATTCAAACTACGGTTCAGATGCCTGTGGGGCAGCCAGGTTTAAGTACGGTTGTTACTTCTCAACCACAATTTGTTTATCAATCGCACCAGGGACAGTACCAATACGGACCTGCTGTCCAACAACCGGTTTACCAGTATCAACCGTATCCTGGGTACACTTATCAACAACCACAGCAACCCCAGTACGGTCCAGTTAATCCTGGTTTTCCGAGAGGATACAATATCTCGAATGCGATTCCTGTTCCAAGTTATCCTGGATATCCTCCTCCTGGGACTGGTCTTGTGACCCAGAGTTTTAGGGATCCTAATCGGCAATTGCCGTTTATCGCAACTTTGGATTTACCAGACTTGAAGCGCCTAACAAACGATCCAATAAATTATCTTCTGTTCTGGCCGCCAATGCCAAATAAGTTGCCCAGTGACATACCCAAGTTCGAAGGTAAGTCTGGAGAGGATACATCAAATCACGTGATGACTTACCACCTCTGGTGTGCTTCAAATTCTATCTCGGATGATTCGATCCGTTTACGTCTTTTTCAGCATACGCTCATTGGTCTCGCGGCCAAGTGGTACATTGAGTTACCACGGGCCTCTTTTTATAATTTTAGTCAATTAGCTACCTCATTCTTAACACATTTTCAGTTGCCGGTCAGATATGATAATGGCACCGAGTTATTAACTTCATTGAAACAGTCGACGTCTACTTATATTTCCGACCATATTCATGAATGGAGACGTCGAAGGCGTTTAGTGAAAGTTTTTATCCTGGACCAAATCTTAGCTGAATGGTTTGTTAAATCATTATTACCGAAGATTACTGAAGACGTAGCTAAGGCCGGAGTAGTTACTGAAGAGCAAGTCATTGCTCAAGCGCAGTACCTTGACTTAGTTTATACTCAGTCGGGTATGTTACACGAAAAGATCCCAGATCTTCCAAAGTCGAATCAAATCGTTGCTGCTCCTTCGGGATCTCATGTTGCTGATGGCATGATTGGTACGGTGAATACTAAAAGCAAGAAGAAGTCTTCAAAGAATTCTTCGCCCATTATCACCTTACCAGACTCCCCGACAGGAGAGTCTTCTGCTGAAGTTTCCGCTGATATACACGCTGTAGAGACATCTACGGCCAAATCAAAAAACGGTGGGAAGAAGAAAGGCAAGAAGAAGAATAAAGCAGACAAAGCTCCAAAGGAGAAAACAGAAAAGTCGGAAACCAATGACGAAAAGCGCAAGCCCCGTTATCCTTGTCTTATTTGTGAAGAAGATCATTTTACAAGAGATTGCCCTCATCGGGCCGAGGTTGCGAAACTAGTCAAAGGTTCCCAAATTCCTGCTGTCTTGAAGGATCCATTTCCGAAAGATAGCAAAATGATAGGTTCTTCCTCGAGTGTCGTCGAAGAACCCATATTGATGATGTCTCATGTAAGGATTGCGACTCGGTCACACGATTATGGTAGTAAAAGTCCTGTTGATGGATCGAAAGAAGCAGAATCTTCTCAGTCAAATCCATCAACCTCAGCTCCCGGTTCCGATCCACTACAGATCGAGAAACCTAACCCTGACTTAGTAATTAAACCGCCCGCCAAGGGTGTACTTCGAAGGTCTGCTTTCAATCCACATGCGAGAGCGGCCCAGAATTACAACATTGTTGAGGATTTAGCTGTTTCACCCTCAGCAATGTCGGCTTTGGAAGTGCTACAATCATGTCCAGCACAACGAAAATTACTTTTGTCGGCTATAGGAGCTGTTGATGTTCAGGACCCGAACCTGATAATCTTTGATCTAGAAAATAGTACACCGCGTTTACCTCATCAGATGGCTTTCCAGATTCCAGTGATAGTCAAAAACAGGCCTATTCATCGGACTGTAATTGATGAGGGAGCTTCCACGTGTATTATGTCGATTCAGTGTTGGAGATCGCTTGGTTCTCCTTCACTTAACCAATCCCCGACAATTCTTAAGGCCTTTGATGGCCGTGGGTTCCATTCGTTTGGCATTCTACAGGATTTGCCTATAGGGGTTGAAGGAAAAACCGTTAGTCTGGATGTGGAGGTGGTTGATGCCCCTCTAGACTACAACCTTCTCTTGGGTTGAAGTTGGTCTTACGCTATGACAGCGGTCGTCTCATCGGTTTTCAGAGTAATAAAATTTCCACATAATGGCAAGATCGTGACCATAGACCAGCTGGCATATTTTTCATCCGACCCAGCCTCTTCAGAGAGTATCCAGCATGTCGGTAAAACGACTATCCCTTATAAGGATGTTGGTGTAGGATTAGTTAAAGATGTCGGTTTACTGGGAACTTTTCCTTTTCCTCCAATCAACGCCGTGTCTTCGTTCGCATCCATTCATATGATTACTTCAGATACCATTGTTTACGATGATCCTTGGATCGTTCCTTCCGAATCTGAAATAGACTCATTTGGTGATGCTATGCCTTTGAGTCCGTATGAAATTGCTTACGAAGCCGTGCAGTCTTTTACCGACTCGCGTTCAACCAAAATCGACCAAATGAATGTGGTCCGTGAGGAATCACTTTTCACTTCAACCTCGGAGTTAATAGCGTTTCCCGAAGTTGTGTCATCTGACGAACAACTTTGTGAAGTCCTGTGTGTAGACGATTTACCATGGGAAGATCTCCATCATAGATCTTCGTTTTTACCTGAGGATGATCGCTTTGAAAACGATTTCTCATCAGTTTTTACAGCTGAATATGTCAAAGAAGCTCAGAGTCCAATGAAACATCCTGATTCAGAGCTGAATTTAGGAAACATCTCTCGCACTGTTCCCATTGACATTTCAGTCAAGCCCGGAATCATTGAAAACATTCATATAGGTGCCTCATGTTCAGATGACGAGATTCAAACATACAAGGCCCTATTTCAAGAATTCCGCGACGTGTTTGCCTGGTCCTATGAGGAAATGCCAGGAATTGATCCCGCAATTGTTGTCCATGAGATTAAGACTTACCCGGACGCTAAACCCGTTCGACAACGTTTGCGTCAGATTCACCCTCGAAAAGCGGCTGCAATTAAAGCAGAAGTCGAGAAGCTGTTGAAAGCAGGTTTCATTTATCGGATCCCTTTAACGGATTGGGTATCGAATATTGTTCTGGTTAACAAAAAACAAGGAACAATAAGAATATGTATCGATTATAGGGATATTAATCATGCTTGTCCCAAAAACAACTATCCAACGCCCTATATCGATCAAATAATTGATGATTGTGCCGGCAGTGCAATATTTTCCTTTATGGACGGTTTTCTGGTTACAATCAAATCAATATTCTACCTGCCGATCAACCAAAAACGGCTTTCATTTGTCCATGGGGGACATTTGCTTATTGCAAATTACCTTTTGGGCTTAAGAATGCTGAAGCCACTTTTCAAAGGGCGATGTCTTATGCGTTTCATGACATCAAACACATTGTGCAACCGTACCTCGATGATTTTCCTGCTCATTCATTACATCGAGCTGAACACCTTGTCCATTTACGAGCAATTTTCATAAGGTGTAGGCATTATCGTATACGTTTGAACTCACACAAATGTGTCTTCTGTATAGAAGTGGGACGATTGCTGGGTTTCGTAGTTTCAAAAGCCGGCATTCGCGTTGATCCCTCGAAGGTAGAAGCTATCATCAAATTGCCTCCCCCTTCGAGTCTTCGCCAACTCCAAAGTTTGCAAGGGAAAGCAAACTTTCTACACCGATTCATTCCTAACTACGTCGAGATTACAAAAGGTTTTACACGGTTGTTGAAACAGAACGCTCAATTCTCTTGGGATGAGATAGCTCAGCAATCTTTTGATGCACTTAAACACGCGTTGACCCATGCACCGTTGTTGCATCCTCCCAACTACAACCAAGACTACTTTTTGTACCTCGCTGCCTCTCATTCCACGATTGGGATGGTATTAGTTCAGGAAGACGAATTCGCAACGGAACATGTGATATATTATCTTAGTAGGACGTTAAATCCCACTGAGATAAAATATTTGCATGTGGAGAAATTGGCCCTGGCAGCCGTTCAGGCTGTCCAGCGTTTTCGTCATTACATTCTTCTCCGTAAAACTATAGTCATTTCAGATTGCAACCCTATGATCTACATTTTGACTAAACAATTGCTAGGGGGCAAGTACTCTAAATGGATCGTTATCCTACAAGAGTTCGACTTAGAGTTTGAAAAGTCTAAGTCTAAGAAATCTTTAGTCCTTGCAGAGTTGATGTGTGACTTCCCGCGTGCTGACACGGAAACTGTGGTAGAAGAGCCCATTGCGGACGAATCTTTGTTTCTCATCAGCACTTTAGATCCGTGGTACGGGGATATAATCATCTATCTCCAAACCCAATCCTTTCGGCCCGAAGTTTCTAAGACGGAACGTCAGAAAATTCGATTCCAGTCCCAACAATACAAAATTATTGGAGATACTCTTTATCGCTGTGGGGCGGACTTGGTTTTCCGACGTTGCTTAACGCACGAAGAGGCAGAAAGGGTTTTGAATGGCTGTCACTCTGGGGCATGTGGCGGTCATATGTCTGGGTATGCCACAGCTTAGAAGGTGTTGCGTGCTGGCTATTTCTGGCCGTCCATGTTTAAAGATTGTATCATTGCGGTCCGAAAATGCCACAATTGTCATGTGTTTGATCGCAAGATGCGCGCACCACCAGCTCCTCTCCACCCTATAATTGCCGTTGGTCCTTTTTCCAAATGGGGTATCGACTTTATTACATGTAACCCTCACTCGGCCGGGGGGCATGCGTATATCATCCTTGCGGTTGATTATTTTACTAAGTGGGCCGAGGCGATGCCTACATTCGAGGCAGACGGCAAGACCGCTGCAATTTTCGTATTCAATCACATTATTGCTAGGTTTGGTGTCCCACAAGCGATAATCACTGACCATGGGCGCCATTTTTGAAACATTATGATGACAAAACTTATAGGCCAGCTTGGTTTGCGCCACGATAGCTCAACTCCTTATTATCCACAAGCCAACGGTCTGGTTGAGTCCATCAACAAAGTTTTGGTCATCATGATCCGACGAATCATTGGCATTCATCGGTCGAATTGGCACAACATGTTATTTTCCGCGCTTTGGGAATATCGAACTTCGGTGAAAACATCAACAGGGTTCACTCCTTTCCAACTAGTTTATGGTTTGGAAGCCGTGCTACCCATTGAATGCGAAATCCCATCACTTCAAATGGCTGTCGAATTACTTCCAGCTACTTCCGAAGAGGAGAAGCATTTATTATACTTAGCTCAATTAGATGAAACTCGACGCAATGCTGCATTAGCAATCGAGACTCATGCAAAATGAATGAAAGCTCAGTATGATCGAAATGTGACCCCTCGAAATTTTTTGGAAGGAGACCTAGTGCTATTGTATGATCAAGCTAACGATAAATTAGGTGCTGGAAAATTCGTTCCTATGTGGCATGGACCCTACATTGTTAAGCGAAAGCTAGCAAAAGGGGCCTATGAGCTGGTTGACTTTGATGGGGACTCTTTGGGTAAACCCAGAAATGGACTTTACCTAAAGAGGTACTATGCTTAAATGGTGGGTGTGAAGATTTTCGTTAGGATAGTTAGGTTAATTTTCTCTAGTGTGTTTGTAAGAATAGACAGTGTGCTTAGTTTAGAAAGTGTGTTTTTCGTCGTTATTTTGCTTATCTTGGTTTTACCCTTGATGTTCGCAGATGTCGATGCCTCTCCAAATGTACATTGGATTTGTTGATGGTGCTTGTCGTAGTACACGGAATATCTCTTCCGCAGCTTGGGTTATATATTCGCCCTCTGACGAGTTAGTTTCTATGCATGGGGTGAGCCTCGGTCAAACAACAAACAACATTGCAGAATACAGTGCAGTGATTGAATTATTATCTGAATCCATTTCATTTGGGATTTGGAGTTTGATAGTGAGGTTAGATTCTGAACTCGTTGTATTACAGCTTAATAGAGTTTATGCCATTAGAAATCCAGTGTTATTAAGGTTATTTTTGAGAGTGCGTCTTTTGGAACGTGAATTTGATTACATCAAATATCAACATATTCCAAGGTCTTTTAATACATTAGCAGATGCAATTGCTTCTCGAATGTTAGACAGACATTTGCGATAATCATACATGTAAATTTAAAAACATTAACATTTAATCACACATGTTTAACAAGATAAGCCGGTAATAATGATATATATAAATAGGAGTGTGTCAAAAATACATCGTCTTCGATCATAGGTTGCAAAACACCTTATGATCGGCAAAAATGATAAGTACAAAAAACCAAAATGTCACATGTGTCTACAAAAGTGACCATCCAATCACTGGTGGTGCTCCCTATATGACACCACTGCACAGGCTACCCTACATAAAAACCTCCTAAAAGGTCCTGGGACTGCGACTACATAGCGCTGAAGTCTGATAGGAATATCATCTATAGTAGTCTCTGGTATATCCACCGTCAGACGCTCTAGATCCTGCTCCAACTCAGCTAAGGTCTTTGCAGCCGCATCCTGTGGGACCGGTGCCGGTGCAACTGGTTGTCTCCTCTTGAAAGGCCGGAGATTGGCTGGACACCGTGGACCCACATCTGCATTTTGAAAATTTTTACTGTCAGTTTTGAGACGATATATAAAAAAAAATAGATAATTTAAAAACTTGTGAAAACTGAAGTACCTCTGTTGTCCCATTGTTCTCCCTGTGGAAGAACCATGTCCGGATCACCGCGAAAATCTACTCCGGCATAAGGAAAATCCTGGATCGCAAAGACCTGGTCCTCCAACCAGTGAAAGTAACCCGCAGGAAATCGGACAACTCCCGCTCCCTCATCAGGATGCCGGGCCATCACCGCAACCCATCGCATCAACTTTGGCTCCCAAGGTGGCCCAACTGCAACAGTGATATGCTGAGGGATAAGCATCGGAACTCTCTCTAGGGAAAAGCTCACAACTAAAGGCCCATACCCAAAGGTCTTTAATTGCCTGTTCTTTGCCCTAGTCAGTTGGCCCTTCATATTGGCCAACACAGCATCGCACCAGTTGAAAATGGTGCCTCGGAAGCAATCAATCGCCATCCGCATTTGGGACCCGGTGGCAATGTGCAAAGCGGCTGCGCCGCAGAGTCTGGTAACTGTAAAGGCAATTACCATAAGTTCAGGTCGGGATATGTATTTGATTTCTATCCCCTTCTCTTGGTTTTGATTGTTGCACCACTCTAGCCGGAGACTAGCAAGGGATTGGCCACCCGGCCTAGTCCCGAACAGAGACAGTTGCTCGCCCCTATTAGGCAAACCAGTGAGAAAATATATGTCTGAGGGCTCTATCTCGAGCTGGTGCCCTCCGATGTAAAAACATTGTTCCTGGACGTTCCACCTTTCAACCAGCCACTCTAAGAATGGCACCTGGGCCCTCATGCCAGGTATGGCCCAGTATTTGTAGAGACCGCATGCCTTCAAAGCATCAATGGAAGGTTGATGATCTATTGCGGCCAAATCGACATCTTCGTGTTCTCTTTCGCGCCAATCAAGCATGGTGGGCAATCTACACACCAGAAAACACCCATTAGAATTCATTAAATCAAAAAATAATGGTTTAGTTTTGAGATTTGGGGTTTTGAAATTGCTTTGCGCGGAGTACGCACCCCGCGTTCAGAAACAGAGCGGCGGTACGCAGCTGTTCTGAAGGTAGGCTGCGTACTCCTGCCATTTTCCCATTAACGAAAATGTCGGGGTACGCAGGTCGCCCATGGGGCACCTGCGTACCCCGAAAGGCGTATCTTAAAACCCCAAAGCCCCCAAAAAATCAAACTAGGGCTTAAAATGAAATTCTAAACGGATGAAAACAAAGAGGAGGATGTTGTGGAATACCTGAAAGAGACGGCGCTCGATTCCGACGGTCGGATTCTCCGCAAAGTCCACGAGAAGTTTCTTGCCAAAAGCCCTTTTCTCTCCCTCAACAGTAAAATGGTAAAAATGACATGGTAAAAAGTCTTTTTATAGGTTTTTTGGATAAATGAATGCTAGGTTTGTTTATTTTTCACCATGGAGAGATATTTTTCAATGTATTTTTGCCTATCTTAAACAGGTATGAGTAATGTGTTGTTTTTGTGCAGGACAAAAGGACTTTCAGAGAAAATTATCATTTTTCACGAACCAAAACATCAGAGTCATCTTTTAAGCCCTTTTCTGACTCCTAAAACATGAAAAGATTGCCGAGCGTTTCTTTTACACTCGTTAAAATGGAATTAAAAGACGGTCCCCTTATAGCCCTTTTCTGACCGTAAAAACAGGAAAAGATTGCCGGGTTTTTGTCGTTTCAAACTCGATACTAGAAATAAAACGACGTGTCCTTGATCGCTTTTTACTTTTCAGGTCAGAGGCACTAATCATGAAAGTACTCCTTGGTCGCAAGATCAAGCGGTTCTCTCAAGTATTATTTTATACTTTTTCGGGCTTGAGAGACACAAATTTACGAAAAAGTTCAACCCTAGAGTCTTCTTTAGTTTTTCAGACTCTCTAAAATTGAAAAACGTCGAGTTTCTCCTATACTGTACTCGTTAAAATTTCACAGTAAAGGACCTGTTCGATTACAAACAGGAACGAACCACTCCTTCTTAGGGTTCGAATCTAAACTAAGTTGGACTCATCCGAAGGATGAGCTTATAATCAAGCATATGTTATCCTCCTCAAGCTTGTAAAAAATAAAGAGGTACTTGCCAGAAATGGTGGGGGAAAAGAGAGAAGAATGAACCTATTTGTTATCATTTGTCACAGAAGAACCTTACTACCACTCTTGAACACGACACTTTTCATTCACCTGGGTTGGGAAATCCTTTGTCTTAAAGTTGATTAAAACCACTTTGAAAGTCTTCAACCGTTTCTGGGTATTAACTTTGGGTCAATCGTTGCCAAGCCATCTGTCGTGTCGTTATGTGTTCAAGAGGTCTCTGCAAATAAACCATTCATATGCAAAATACTTGTCATCCATCTTTGACCATCCCTGAGTCAGTCCTTACAGCAACATTTCTTCAACTTGAACTATGATTTCGTGTTGTGGGCTTGCCTGCAACGGGTCGCTTTCTATCGACATCAGCACATTATCTAGAGAGATGACTTAGAAATCGTCAGTACCTTGAAGTCTTCATGCATCAGTGGCAGGTTTCTCGCCTTTGACGACAGTTTACATCATTGACTTTCGATCAAGGGATTCCGTGACATGTTCAACATCAACTCATTCATTCGCATCTCATGGATTGTACTGGGTACTTTGAGAACCATTGACATCACTGGTGGTTTCTCTCACACTTGTTAACAGTTTACATCATTAACTGGTAATCAAGTGGTTTCTACCATGTTCGACATCAACTCATTTATTCGCATGGATAGAATCGTACCAATTCGGGAAGTAGAAATCAAGACCCTGGATCTAGTTTCCACCATCCAGGCTGCGAGGAGTTTTGTATTCATTATATAGTAGACTAATCATAAACAGATGGCTGCGTCCATACTGTGTCTACATTTGTCTATGATTATGATGTACTGCAAAATCATTCTTGTATCAGAACAGTAGTTAGATTGTTAGTTAAAGTTTTCAATCTGAGTATGGGAATGCCTACCTTAGCGATGATATCATCTTATATATGTATTTTGTGTTGAATATTTGTAGGTTCTGACCAAGCTCTCCACAAGATAATCCTTGAAATGATAAAGTACTTCACCCTTCCTAGATGATTTGAAACCCTAATCTACTTCAGGCTTCGCACTTTAGGGGGCAATCTGTTACACTAAAAAATGTCACCATGACTATTTGCAGTTAGTATGGCTCCATCAACTGTCATACTATCCTCCTTGGCAAGTCTCATGCCTCTTCTTTCCATGTCAAACTCCAAGAAAGAGAGAAAAGTCATTTAAAGTCAATTATCTCTGGGTACGCAGTTTCTCTCAGCCTTACCTGTGTGTACGCAACCCAAGTTCACAATACCTGCGTACTTGTACGCTCTGTCTGTAAAGCAATGGGTGCGTACTCCTGTAAAGGTCAAATGGCGCAAGTTTCACTCCAAAAAAGTTACTTGTGGTCATTTCTAGAGCATTCTAGAAGCTTGTTTGACGTGTATGGAGCGCCTCCAAATGGTTCATGTATCCCTATGGAAGAGGAACTTATCCCATCAAGAGGGGAGCTAACCCACCCAAAGAGGGGCTTATCCCATTGATGGTGGACCTGATTAACTTCCTCTACAGCACTATAAATACAGGCATTGGGCTAGAGGGAGGGGAGGTTGAAAGCTAAATATTCCTAAGGGTAGATGCTGCTGAGATTAGGACTTCCTTGTAGAAGCTTGTGAGGAGAGATTGTCATCCTTTCTTGTTTCATTTGGAAGTGGGTGAGCTGGTCAAAGTAAAGGAAAACTCTTGCTGGACCCTGGGAGGAACTTGCACAACACCAAGGCTCAGGTTGTAATGGTTTCTTTTGTTTCCTATTAATACAAATAAGTCCATTCTTCTCAACAATTTGTTATTTATGAGTTGTTTCATATACTCCTTGGTCTGTATGTTAAATATGTTTTATTTTATGAGATATTCAGGTGCTATTTAATCGTTTGATTGTTAGTGAATGCAGGTTTCGAAGAGAAGGAGGAGCTCATCCGGATCGACGAGGCTGGACTACTACAACAACGTTGGACTACAGGTAGGATCTAAACACTTGGTTTCTTATATGGTAAATGCATATTTAGAGAAGGATTGTTCTTAATTGTCTTGTTTGTCACTAGAAAGCCTTAAGCTTCTAGGGAGGTTGGTTTTGTCCACAAAATTGACTCTTTCCGCATGAAAAACCATAAACATAGATTTGGATCCAATTGATGCCTTCCTTCTTTATTATTCATCCCTATATATAATATTACATTGAGGGATTACATCGCTACATTACCATGGACCCAATACCATGATTTCAAAAATACAAGGGACTATGGTACAAAACCATTCAACACTTATAATATTATATGCTCTTACAAAAAGGGAGGGGCTTCGCCGCAAAGCCCCTATACTGCGCGGTGAGTTTGTTGTGCGGTCCTCATTGTGCTCCATTGCTTTGCTACGTGGTCCACTTCGCACTCCGCGACATCCTTTCTAGTGCACGCTCTACCCACAAAATTCAAATTATATGTCGCTTGAGTACATCCTTGTATGTTAGATTAAAATCTTGTATGTTTGATTACATGTCTCTGTCTTGTAGGTTGGTTACAAGAATTGATCACTTATGCTCAACTACATGAGTCTGTGCATATGTGTAATTGATTAGGCATTGCTTATGCATGTTGATGGTTGTATGTCGCAATGTGTACAGTGGAGTAATAGTTGTTGATATGCATGAGGTCATAGCATGCATTATTGATATGGCCTTGCATTGATGACTGGACCCTAGCTAATATGATGTTTATGCGTAGATGCACTTACTTCCTATATGTCTATATGCTATTATGTTTATGTTATACATGTATCATGCTGATTTTTTGATCTTGCGGACGAGGTATCATCCCAAAATTATACTAAGGTACGTTGATTTATTGTGATTTAGTTTATATGAAATATTATGCATTGCAGAAAAGAAATACCAAATGGCTAGAAAGGTGGTAGACTACATAGAATCTCCCCATGATTCAAATGTGCAGTGTGGTGTGGGGCATTCTTCTGATTTGGCAGACACATTGAGAAGCCTGAAGGAAGAAATAAGGAGTTGTAAGGCTGACAATGACAGGATCATATAGGCATAAGAGAAATAGGCATAGGTTAATGCTATACTTCTTCAGAGTTTGCCAGAATTGTTGCGACAAGGGCCACTTCAGATCAACCATGGAGAGGAGGATAGAACTAATGGGGCATATGGCAGTAGGTCTCCTAGTAGACCCAAGTCAGATAGATATGATACAGTGAGAGATGGCAGGTTGTTAGATACTCCGAATAGGAGAGGCGATGGATACATGTACTATTCTATTTCTGGTTCTAATAGACATCATGATCCTCATCGTTATCATCCTTACAGGAGGAATGATAGGGGATACTTTCCATATGAGTTTAAGAAAGTGAAGCCACCTACTTTTGATGGAGATATGAAGAAGCCGGAAGATGTAGAGGCTTGAATACTTGGCATGAACAAATTCTTTGATTTGCATGAGTACACAGATAACATGAAGGCCAGAGTAGCGATCTTCAGCTTGGAAGGTAAAGCAGACATTTGGTGGGTCAAAGACGTCAAGATAGATGATTTGAGTTGGCATGAGTTCAAGAGGCTTTTTAGGAAGAAATACTTGTCAGAAAGGTACTATGACAGTGACGTCAAAGAATTCTATGAGCTAAAGATGGGGTCAATGACAGATGAATAGTACATGACTAAGTTTCTAAATCTATTGAGGTATGCACCATATCTTACTGATGAGAAGGCTGAAGTTCAATGTTTGTCAGTGGTTTTCCATTAGAATTTAGAGATCAAATTGAGTATGATAAGCCTCGGTCACTTGACGAAGTCATTGGGAAATTGAATCATTTCTATGAACAATCAAAGCATAAGAATGAATCTCAGTAGGGATGGAAAGAGAAAGACAAAGGTAAAAGTAAATGGAAGCCTAAGAGAGAAATGCCTCAGAATGCAGATGAGAAAGAAAAGGTGTCACCGTGTTGATGGTGCTGGACCAGCCAACATGTCAAGGGATCTCCACGATAAGAAGTCCCAACTAGACCTCAAACCATTTGGTGTAGGAGTCCCAACAGTGGGTCGTACGGTATCGCCTTGACCGCGGTTGCGCCAGAGGCAAGTAATATGTCCCTGTTGGTAGCAAGGTTGTGACATGCGTAGCAAGCCAAGGAAGGTGCATGAATGGTTCTAACACATGGAAAGTGAGGTGAGTGCGCCCCTTGGAAACTTGTGGAAGCATGCAGCTTGGAAGGGAACACACAAGAAAAGATGCATCACAAACTGGAAAGAAAGTAAGCTAACAATCCAAAGTGATGGTTAAACCAACAACACATCTCAATAAGATTCATACATACTTATATAGAAAGAGTCCATACATGCATGTGTAAGAAAACAGATACATATATCATTAGAGTAACCAAGATAAATGAAATAAAATAACAACATATGCACGAAACGTGTTGGCTCTGATATATTAAGAAGTGAAAGTTCCAATCATATAGTACAATAATGACCAACCACTAGTCCCGGTAGCGAAACGTTATAGTCAATGTCGCCTGCTCCTCCAAAGAGATGTACTAGCTCTGCACCGTGGAGAAGCCAAGGCTCGTTACAATACTCTCAAAGCTTTCTCTATGATACTCCTATCAGAAGCTTGGCTGACCAAAAGCCTCTACAATAAATTATGAGGTACTATAAATAGCAAAGGGTGGGGTGACCCTTGACATTCCCCTTTGTGACTGTTCACCTACCCTCATGACTCTTCAACTACTCTGTGATTGTTACATTCAACTATCGACACTTGACAAGATGTTACATACAATCTGCACATATACCCATGTGAGACAAAATAGGCTTGAGCAATCCATGTAAGACATCACTAAGACTCAAACAATTGTGGGAAGACCAACTCTTAGACATTATCAGGATGATCGACGGTGGCGAACTGATGCCAAGCTTGGTAATCCGTGATGGTTTCTGTGCACCCAATGGTGACATCATGTTGAAATGGAACTCTTGCCTCTGTTGCATCTGGGTACACTGATATGGCTTCTTTGTCCAACTCGTCTGATAACATGCGCATCATTTCCTTGAGTGCAGCTGGACCAGCAACATATTGATGCATAGTGTCTATGTTGATCTCCAAGTCTGTGTTGGTGACCATGTGCATTAACTTGTCGACATACATGTTCAGCTCCAGTCAGACTTGCTTCTTGTCTTCGCCTCTGTGAGTGTGAAAACTGGGTGGGATCGCAGGAGTGCGCATAATGACATCCATGCTCCTAAATACCCTTGCATGCAATTGATAGCATTGCTCACTCTATCTGCTCCATGCCAGCTGTTGGATGGGTCCATAACCTATATGGGCGTAGTTTCATCAGTCTGTGCATGTTGTGCCTCCTGTTGTGCCTGTTCCCACTACAACTCCTTCTGTTGTTTGTGCAGCTCCTGTTCTTCCTTGAGTTGCCGCTTCAGCACCTATAACTCCTTCTCTGTTTCTCTCTCTACCTTCGTGCAATCCTCTTATCGCATCGTCGCCTCATAGCCTCAATATCCAAAGTTGCTTTCATCACAAGTGGATCTGCTTGAGCTTACAATTTTTTTCTGCCTCTACGGTGTTAACAACGTGCCTCTTGCATTTGTTGCATGCAGGTGTGCTACCTTATCTTGTTGTTGATGGTGCTACTCGATGTGATTCCACTTCCATTTCATTTTGATATCCTTGTCCATGAACAACTTGATGGCTTCATAGATAGGCAAGTTCATAGACACTTGATCAACTGCATCCCCAGTTGTGTTATGAACGATGTCTTCGACTGTGCTCTCCCGGAAGCAGATGAACACATGTGATACCTGGAGATATAGCCACTGTCATGGCAAGAAATATGTCAGTCAAAAACCAAAACAAGATGGAGGACTGACATGCAACATACCTGTGTGACTGTCTGTGAAGATTGCACAATTTTCACCAGGAGGCTGGGAGACTGACTAGCAAAATTGCGCAAGACATAGTCCAGGCTATCAGGAGGTTGACTGACTTCTGGAACTACACAATGCACATTCTAACCTGGCCTACTGAGGACTAAAACTGTGCAATGCACAATTTCAGTCAGCAGTGACATGAAAACCAGCAAACTACATTGCGCAGTTTCTGGGGCCAACAAGGCACTGCCTCCCAAAATTTCACAATGCAAACCTGGAGGTCAGTGTTGGGCCATACTTGTGCAATTTCTGGAGGGAAGGTAGAGCCTTCACTTCCATAAATTTGCAATGCTAGCTGGGCAAGGCAAGATCCGGGCCAAGGTAGCCCAGACTCGCCGACGGGCGATTGAAAACATGAGAAGTCTGAATGCATGGTGATACTAAGTGTAAACAAGATTGAATGATCATGCATGCAAACAGTAAGTGCAGGATTCAGAAAACAATAAAGCATGCATGTGTGTGAAGCGAGTCGCCGCAACGGTGACCGTCGGTGCAAAAACAATTTCATGCATGTGATAATGGTGAGTTGCAACCGAAAATTGGAACGTTACTTCTAAAAGCTAACATACGTTGAGACGATAGAAAGTGCTCATTGAAATCAAGCATACAACACTCACACAAAGCGAAACACAAAAAGCGACAGAAACGTGGCTCATGACATGAGAAGCAGACCTGCCCTGAAACAACTAAGTTGAAAGTGTCAAAGACTCCTAGATGCGATGTGGGATGTCAGAGTTGTAAGATCGATGTGAGGAATGAGCTCTGCAGCATCCAGTTGATTAGTTTTGATAAGATTGAGGTTATGACATGCATGCCACAAATCTAGGAAAAAGCTACACTTAGTGAGAGGTTTCTAAAATGAGCTTTGCATGTAACCTCCAACTGCGAAAAATGGATCCCTCGATCTAGGGATGCCTTTTGCATGCTACATTTTTCTATTTTGGGGAGAGAAGTCCATGCATGAAAATCAGTTTTGCTCGGTCCCGGAGGGAACCTGTCATGCCCCTACACCTGCAGTAGTCTTTCAACCGCTTATAGCGAGGTGCGGCACCACCGAACGCTTTCTTTTCACCAATACTAACATTCATGGACTACGCCTAATTCACTTGTCCTTACTTAGTTTTTGTTTCACAACCAAGTAAAATTATGTTTATCCTTTATACCAATGAACACCCATACTCATTCATTATCAACAGCAATTATAACAAGAACAACAATTGCACAGTATAAAGGGAGGGGCAACTCCCTGAACAATGAGTCTGCCCGATAATATATAATAATCAATCTTCTTTTAATAATACAATCATCACAAGTAATGCTTGGAAAACTCCAAGCCAATACTTAGCTTCTTTTACAACATAGGCAAATCAGCCTTTTACAATAACCATGTGCACGCCTTGCACGAAGAGTGGGTGCTCACCCGAGCCACCAAGACACCCTTGTCAATCCCGACACAAATCTGCACTTAAGACAACCTTGGGCACACCTTGCCCAACCCTCGACCAGCTCTGAATAACACCAAGACTGCGCCTTCAAGTAATGCGCATGAGTTATGCGCACTCCAATCCAAATCTACGCACTTGACTTCTCCTTAAGCTCTATGCAAAGTTTTCCAAGCTTCGTTGGATGCCAAATGAACCTCAACGCTATGCAATATATACGCATGTCTGCGTGGGTTTAGCGTGGGTGGTGGCTCTCCAGCCGACCCCCAAAACAATGTTAACACACCCCTGCATGCGCCCAAGTATGTGTCGGCCTTTGCCCATACTTCCTCACGCTCCATGGGTATAAGTTCACCATCGCATTCTTGCCTTAGCCATTTTTCATCATCGTACTTCTTTTATGTCGCACTTCTTATGTCGCACTTCGCCGCATTGTCGTGTAGCGCGCCCGCCCGTGCCCACGCGCCCGTCGTGCACGTCGACCCGCCCGGTGCCCAACCGCGCCTGCGCCCGCGCCCGAAGACCTTACAGAACCGGTCAACCTAAAGGCACATGCAATAGCCTACTTAATTGAGAGAGATAATTGTGCAATTTTTGAGAGGAACTGGGCTGGTTGTCCCAAAGGGATTACGCAATTTTTGGGACGAACAAGTGACTGTTGCCCATAATTGCGCAGTTTCTAGGAGGAGTTGGATTGGTTTTCCTAAAGGGATTACGTAATTTATGGGAGGCGCAGGTGACTTATGCCCATAATTGCGCAATTTCTGGGCTGAGTTGTAGTGCTACGCTAGATTTCACAATTTTCCTAAGGAAGATTTTCTGAATGCATTGCACAATTTTTTAGGCTAGTAGGCTGCACAGCAGATTTGCGCAATTTCTAGAGGGAAGGCTAGTTATGCTCCAGAATTGCACAATTTTTTGAGGGAGATGCTCAGCCAGCAACTAGCTTGAGTCCGGAATGGAAACATGTGAAAGGAGTGAAGTAAACTGACATGTACAGGCTGGAAAGCTACTGAAAATCAATGAAGCCTATGTACTTGACAGTGAAAGACATGCTGCTAAGGATGGTTGGTAGGGAGGCTCCAAAACGAAGCTAAGGCAAAATTTTGGATGGTGGTTGTAGCCGCTACAACACTTGGAGACACACTGGTAGAAATCTAGCTCTCTGAATGGACCTTATTCGTGAAAAGCAAGTCTAACACCTCCGGAAGTATTGTTCAGTTCTCCGTCTGTCTTGGTTTCCACACTTGCTTGATTGTAAGATGTAGCATTCGCCAAGCTCTTGGTTGGTCGGAACACATTCCAATCCAAGCCAACATAGTTGCTTCGATTGGGATGGGGGTATATTAGTGCACAATCCATATGATATTCAGAGTTTAATTTTTCATCATTGGCGTTGCTCCGCTACCAGGAGGCCTGGACCATACCCCAGTGGAGTCACACAGGAACACAAGCATCACACCGTTGCGAGCGAGCATGGTCAGTACCCCGGTAGAGTTACTTGCATCACCTCTCTGCATAGGAAGCCTTTCTCTTCTTTCGCCTTATTCATTTTCATTTTTTTGATTTTTTTTTTCACATTTTCATTTTTTCATTTTCATTTTCATAACTGTGCATAACACTTATTCATTTCATAGGTGGAAGAGGGATCCCGACTTATTGAGAGCAGAAGAGGTTGTTCCTTCAGAGAAGTAGTTTTTATATACCTCTGACGTGCTTGTTAAGGTTTTCCCCCTCACCTTACTCTACTTGACTGAGCTGACAAGGATTAACCCAAAAACAACCGACTAGAGTAGGTGACACTAGTTAGCGCACAAGCGTTGTGTTTTCACCAAGGTTCACTTTGAACAGTACGTATTTTCCATCAATGTATCATGGACTGAAGATAACAAGTTCTTCATACAGAGGTAGGACGACAGATAACCAAGTATTGATAACTGCACAAGTCCTCTTGTACTTTACCCAGCTTGTTTCAAGAGTCGCACACAGTTTCATGTGAAACTAACCTACGAACATAAACAAGAAAACAAACAACAAAGAAAAGCAAAAGCAGAAGTAAATGCGTAAGCAAAGCGAGTAAGAAAACAAGAAAGAAAGCAAACAAACATGCAAAGTAAGAAGCAAACATGCATGCAAGAAAACAAACCAAAAACAAACACTACTCCTACTCCTAAGCTAACGGTGCATGGGTCTACTCATGTGAAGTGATACTTCCAATGCAGCCACTGACGCATTGGTCGACCCATGTTGGTGAAGGCATGGTTCACGAACAACATAGTTGTGTGAACCAGCAAACAAGAAAGATATAACAATGAAGACAAACACACTCTGAGCTTAAAAGCGTCCACAAAACATAAGTGAGTGCAAGTGCCTAACATGCAAACTATGTACTTACCATGGTGTTGTGTGACAGTGCGTGCAAATGCGAAGTGTATGCATTCTCTCGACTGTGACATGCGAGCAAACGTGAGAAAGGTAGACCACTTACGTTGCACAAGTGTGCTTGTTGTGTAAGATTCCTCCAATGCATGAGCAAAGGTAGACCACTTACGTTGCACAAGTGTGCTTGTTGTGTAAGATTCCTCCAATGCATGAGCGATGGGATCATGTAGTTCGAGTGGAGGAAGTGAAATCTAAGTGTTAGATTGATCTTCAATGCATACAAATGAGTGATGAGGAGCCTCAGGTGTTTGAAAACTTTCCTGATCGGAAGTGAAACCAACCTCAAGACAACGAGGGCTTGACATAATCATCAGCTTGTGCTAAAGTGCCTCAACAGTCTGCGGGGTTTCAACTTCGTCAACAAATATATCATCGTAGACCAATGTCTTAGACATATTAACAACGGTTGAATCAACATCGTGATCAGATGAAGAAGTAGAGAGATCACGATGACCAAGATCAGAAAATTCAAGATGTTTGTCGACATCCTCATGATTTGATGAATCACACAGAGGGGTAGATGAGAAGAAAGAATGTTCACCCTCTACGTTTCCAGAAAAAGCAGATGAAAATCAAGTGGATCTTGAAAGAATAATTTTTCCTCTCTGTTGTTAGATGATGGACTGACATCTGGTATATTTTGTGAATGATCAACAATGGGTGCATCCATATACGAAGATACACATGCGAAATCAGGGATAGCAGAACCACCAAATATGTCAAGGGAGTTCGGAGGAGGTTCAGACAAAAGTGATTCATCCTTCGCCGAGGGTTGATGCTCAGGCTCCCAGCCATACTCTTCATGAATGATAGCGCAGGTTCATTATGCAACACCAACTTCACCGATAGATTGACCCTCGTTCACAACAAGTGTAGAGTCTGGAATGGAAGAGCACAGGACAATGCAATCCGGAGGATCATCATAATATGAAGACAAAGGTTGAGGTACGAAATACATGTGACAACCCATGGGATTCGCAACCAAATCTACGCGACAATTGAGAGAAGTGATGTTGGGAGGATGTGACAGTTGAACGGATGTGTGTGCATGTTCTCCCACATCACTCTGTGGTGGTGGAGCTGTTTGATGAGGGGACAGCAAACATTCACTTGTGACAGCGATCGTGTCCTTCTGTGATTGCGCAACTCCATCACCAAAGTATGTTGAGCAGGGTTTGGGCTTGAACTTCTTCTTAGGATTAATATATTTGGTAAGACAGTACTCAAATCTGTCCATGAGATACTGGAATTTCATCTGACTTTTTGGAGCTTGAAATTGCAACACACAGAAGTGGTCCCAAAATTCCATAGGCGATTCTTCCGGGGTCTTCCATTGTTGTAACAGTTTTTTGTCAAGAGGTTCTGGATCAAAATGATGGAAAGTAGATTCAATGAGATCATAGAACTGCTCAAGTGAGTGCATGCTATCGGGAGGCAGACTCCAGCACCACCGTAGTGGGGATTCGCGAAGTGTGTATACAAGCAGCACGTTGGCCTCTTCTGCATAGAACTCATCTACAAGGAATGCATAGAAGTCTTCTAAGTACTCAGGCCAGGCTACTTCACCTTCACCATCATACGTGAATTCAAACAAGAGATCAACAAACTCCCTCGTGATGTCGAGAGGTTCAGCATACGAAAAACATCGTGGATGGGTGACTGTGATAGTATCCATGATAGATGTGAAAAGGTTCAAAACTGGATGAGAGGAATCAGCTTGTCATCTCGCCCTCCTTCTAGCGCCATAAATATTGACGGTGTTGGACCCGCCAACATGTCAGGGGATCTCCCCAGTAAGAAGTCCCAACTAGACCTCAAACCGTTTGGTGTAGGAGTCCCAGCAGTGGGTCGTATGGTATTGCCTTGACCGCGGTTGCGCGTAGAGGCAAGTAAGATGTCCCTATTGGTAGCAAGGGTGTGACATGCATAGCAAGCCAAGGAAGGTGCATGAACGGTTCTAACACACAGAAAGTGAGGTGAGTGCACCCCTTGGAAACCTGTGGAAGCACGCGGATTGGAAGGGAACACACGAGCGAAGATGCATCACAAATTGGAAATCAAGTAAGCTAACAATCCAAAGTGATGGTTAAACCAACAACACATCTCAGTAAGATTCATACATACTTATATAGAAAGAGTCCATACATGCATGCGTAATAAAACAGATACATATATCATTAGAGTAACCAAGATAGCTAAAATACAATAACAACATATGCACGAAACATGTTGGCTGTATTATATTAAGAAGTGAAAGTTCCAATCATACAATACAACCATGACCAACCACTAGGCCCGATAGTGCAATGTTACAGTCGTTGTCGCTTGCTCCTCCAAAGAGATGTACTAGCTCTGCAATGCTGAGAAGCCAAGGCTCGTTACAATACTCTCCAAGCTTTCTCTAAGATACTCCTATTGGAAGCTTGGCTCACCAAAAGCCTCTACAATGAGTTATGAGGTACTATAAATAGCAAAGTGTGGGGTGACCCTTGACATTCCCCTTTGTGATTGTTCACCTACCTTCATGACTCTTCAACTACTCTATGATTGTTACATTCAACTATCAACACTTGAACTTCCACTTGACAAGATGTTACATATAATTTGCACATGTACCCATGTGAGACAAAATAGGCTTGAGCAAGTCATGCAAGACACCACTGAGACTCGGACATTTGTGGGAAGACCAACTGTTAGACATCCTCGCGATGATCAACGGTGGCGAACTGATGCCAAGCCTGGTTGTCTGTGATGGTTTCCATGCGCTCAATGGTGACATCCTGCTGAAAGTGAACTCTTGCCTCTATTGCATCCAGGTACACTGATATGGCTCCTTTGTCCAACTTGTCTAATAACATAAGCATCATCATCTTGAGTGCAGCTGGACCAGCAACATACTGATGCATAGTGTCTGTGATGATCTCCAAGTATGTGTTAGTGACCATGCACATCAACTTGTCAACATACATGTTCAGCTCTAGTCGGACTTTCTTCTTTTCTTCGACTCGGTGAGTGTGCCAACTGCGTGGGATTGCATGTGTGCGCACAATGACATCCATGCTCCTGAATGCCCTTGCATGCGATTGACATCACTGCTCACCCTATCTTCTCCATGCCAGCTGCTTGATGGTTCCATAACCTGTATGGGTGCAGTTTCATCAATCTGTGCATGTTGCGCCTTTTGTTGTGCATGTTCCTGTTGCAACTCCTTATATTGTCTATGCAGCTCCTATTCTTCCTTGAGTTGCCACTTTAGCACCTGTAACTCCTTCTATGTTTTTCTCTCTACCTTTGCGTGATCCTCTTGTTGCATCGTCACCTCATAGCCTCAATCTCCAAAGCTGCTTTCATCACAAGTGGATCTTCTTGAGCTTGCAACTTTGTTCCGCCTCTGCGCTCTCAACAAACTGCCTCTTGCATTTGTCGCATGTAGGTGTGCTACCTTCTGTTGCTACTGATTGTGCTGCTCGTTATAACATTGCTGCCATTTCATCTTTACATACTTGCCCATGAACAACTTGATGTCTTCTTAGATAGGCAAGTTCATAGACACTTGATCGACTGCATCCCTAGTTGTGCTCTGAACGATGTCTTTGACTCTGCTCTCTTGGAAGCCATTGTACCTGTGTTGCTGAGAGGCAAATGAACACCTGTGATACCTAGAGATATAGCAACATTCATGACAAGCAATATGTCAATTGAAAACCAAAATAAGATGGAGGACTAACACGCAACATACCTATGTGACTGTTTGTGAAGATTGCACAATTTTCACCGGGAGGCTGGGAGACTCACTGCCAAAACTACGCAAGCCACAGTCTAGGCTGTTGGGAGGCTGACTCATTGTTGGAACTGCACAATGCACATTCCAACCTAGCCTGCTGAGGACTGAAACTACGTAATCCGCAATTTCAGTCAGCAGTGACATGCAAACCAATAAACTGCATTGCGTAGTTTCTGGGGCCAACAAGGCACTGCCTCCCAAAATTGCGCAATGCAAGCCTGGAGGTTAGTGCTAGGCCAGACTTGCACAATTTCTGGAGGGAAGGTAGAGCCTTCACTTCCAAAAATGGAAATGTTAGTTGGGCAAGGCAAGGTCCAGGCCAAGGTATCCTAGACCCACTGACAGGCGACTGAACACATGAGAAGTCTAAATGCACGTTGATACTAAGTATAAACAAGAGTGAATGATCATGCATGCAAACAGTAAGCGTCGGATTCAAAAAATGAGAAAGCATGCATGTGTGTGAAGTGAGTCGCTGCAACGATGACCAGCGGTGCAAAAACAGTGTCAAGCATGCGACAACAGTGAGATGCGACCGAAAACTGAAACGATGCTTCTACCGGATAACATACATTGAAACGACAACAAGCATTCATTGAAATCAAGTAGACAACACTCACACAAAGTGAAACACAAAAAGTGACAGAAACACGGCGCAAGACATGAGAAGCTGACCTACCTTGAAACAGCTAAGATGAAAGTGTCGAAGACTCCTGGATGCGATGTGGGATGTCAGAGATGCAAGATCGATGTGAGGAATGAGCTCTACAACATCCGGTTCATAAGTTTTGATAGGATCGAGGTTATGATGCACATGCAACAAATCTAGTAAAAAGCGACACTTGGCAAGAGGTTTCTAAAATGAGCTTTGCATGTAACCTTCAGCTGCTAAAAATAGATCCCTAGATCTAGGGATGCCTTTTGCTATTTCGAGAAGAGAATTCCATGCATGAAAATCATTTTTTCTCGGTCCCGGAGGGAACTGGTCAACCTGAAGGCACATGCGATAGCCTGCTTGACTGAGAAAGGGATTTGCGCAATTTCTGAGAGGAACTGGGCTGGATGTCCCAAAGGGATTGGGACATTTTTTGGAGGAGAAGGTGACTGCTACCTAGAATTGTGCAATTTCTAGGAGGAGCTAAGCTGGTTGTCCCAGAGGGATTGCACAATTTCTGGGAGGAGCAGGTGATTTCTACCCATAATTGCGCAATTTCTGGGCTAAGCTGTAGTGTTGGGCCAAATTGCGTAATTTTCCCAAGGAAGACTGTCTGACTGCATTGCGAAATTTCTAAGCCCAGCAGGTTGCCTAGCATATTTGCGCAATTCTAGAGGGAAGGTTGGTTCCCCTCCAAAATTTCGCAATTTTCTGAGGGAGCTTCTCAGCCAAAAACTAGCTTAAGTTTGGAATGGCAGCCTGTGAAAGGAGTGAAGCAAAATGACATGCACAGGCTGGCAAGCTACTGAAAATCAGTGAAGCCTATGTACTTGACAGTGCAAGACATGCTGTTAAGGATGGTTGGCAGGAAGGCTCCAAAACGAAGCTAAGGAAAATTTTTGGAGGGTGGTTGTAGCCACTACAACACACTGCAAAAGAAGTTTAATGCAGCTAAACAGGAACATGAGTTGCAGCAGCAACGTAGAGGTGTTGGTATTGGTCAGTAGGAGTGTCAGACATGTGGCAAGGAACACCTTAAGAGAGATTTTCCACATAATTAGGGTGTTAGGCCTTGGATATATAGTGCACAGGAGGCACAAACTGTTAGGGATGTTGGTTAGAGAATTCCTCGTATCTATGCAGTAGTGGACAATAGGAAGGCAGAGCATCAGGCATCTATCATTGAGATGGACAGTAAGCTTTGTGATCAAGTTATTTCTATTTTGATTGACCCTAGATCTAATTATAACTATGTTAGTCCTGACTTGGTGGATAAGTTTGGTTTGAGTAAGGAATTGCATGTAGAGTCTTGGTTAGTGCAGTTGGCTACAGGTACAAAGAAGCGAGTTCGCCATTGGGTAAGAGCTTGTGCATTTGATTTGAATGGTATGCCTACTACAACACATATAAATGTATTAGCGTTGGGATCATACATTATGTTGTTGGGCATGGATTGGTTGTATCTTCATAGAACCAAGGTAGACTGCTATAACAAATCCATTGAGTGTGTTGATGACAATGGAGAACCAAGAGTCTTATAGGGAAAGAACAAAACCACGTCAGTTGGGATGGTGACAACTATGCAAGCAAAGTGTAGTCGCGGGAAAGGTTAAGGAGGTTGAGGATGCAGATGTGTTGAGAAGGTACCCAGTTTTGCAGTGGTTTTAGGATTTATTTCCTGAGGACATTACAGTGTTGCCACCTCACAGGGAGGTAGACTTTTGTATTGAGTTAATGTTAGGGGAAGCTCTAGTATCAAAAGCACCTTACAGGATCAGTACACCTAAGTTGGTTGAGTTAAAGTTGCAGCTGAAGGAAATGTTGGACAAGGGATACATTAGACCAAGTGTATCACCTTGGGGCACGTCATTATTGTTTGTGAAGAAGAAAGATGGTACTCTCATATTATGCATTGAGTACAAGCAGTTGAATAAAGTGACCATCAAGAATAGATATCAGTTGTCGAGGATTGATGACTTGTTCGATCAGCTGAAGGGAGCAGTAATGTTCTCAAAGATTGATCTGAGATCCAGATATCATCAGGTACGCATCAAAGAGGAGGACATTTACAAGACTGCATTCAAGACCAGGTATGGGCATTATGAGTTTGTTGTTGTTCCATTTGGATTAACTAATGCTCTAGCTACATTTATGTGCTTGATGAATAGTGTGTTGCATCCATATTTGGATAAGTTTGTTATTGTGTTCATTGATGATATATTGGTATATTCTAAAAATTAGGAAGAGCATGTCGAACATTTAGCAACAGTGTTGAGGTTGTTGAGAGAGCATCAATTGTATGATAAGCTCAGCAAGTGTAGTTTCTTTCAGACTGAGGTACACTACTTGGGGTATGTTGTCTCCAAGGAGGGCATTGAAGTAGATCTAGAGAAGATAAGGGCCATCATGGAGTGGATAGCTCCTAAGAATGTGGACTAGGTAAGACTTTCATGGGATTGACAGGCTACTATAGGAGGTTCATCAAGAACTTCTCGCAAATTTCTTATCTTATCACATCATTGCAGAGGAAAGGTAACAAGTTCGAATGGACAGAGGAATGTGAGGCTAGCTTTGAGCAGCTTAAGTAGTTGTTGACACATGCACCAGACAAAGAGTTTTTCATATGCATAGATGCTTGCAAGAGAGGACTTGGTGGAGTCCTTATGCAAGATGGACAAGTGGTATTCTATGAGTCACGAAAACTAAACGAGCATGAGCAGAACTAACTGACTCATGTTTTGGAATTAGCAGCGATCATACATGCATTGAATATTTGGTGGCACTATATTCTTGGCAGGAGGTTTGTACTAATGAGTGATCATATTGGGTTGAGGTATTTATTTGACCAGCCGAATTTGAATGCCAAGAAAGCTAGATGGTTGGCCATGATCAGTGAGTTTGATTTCGAGATTAGGTACATCAAAGGTAAAGAGAACAGGGTGGTAGATGCTCTTAGCAGGCGGGCACAGGTAAATCACTTGGTAGCTATGAGCTCCTATAGGACAAACTTATAGGATAGGATCTTGCAGGTAGGTCAGTAGGATGTTAGTGACATGGATATTGTGAACAGGTTGCAACGAGGTGCTGGTACAAGTACAAGTGATATTACAGCTACATGTACAGGTGCAAGTACATGTAGTGGTATAGGTACATGTATCAGTACAGGTACAAGCACATGTATAGGTACAGGTACAGGTGTAGGTATGCAGGGTATGTATTTTTTTCTTACAGTGAATGGATTGGCCAGATAACAGTGAGCTCAAGAAGGTGATCTTGAGGGAGTTTCATGCGAAACAATATTCAGGTCACCCAAGTTATAAGAAAACACTGACAACAGTGAAGAAATTTTATTATTGGTCGAATCTGAAGAGGGATGTAGTAGAGTTTGTGGCTAGGTGTTTTTAGTGTCAGCAAGTGAAGGCAGAGTGCAAACATCCAGGTGGACTGCTACAGTCAATTACGATTCAAGAGTGGAAATTGGAGGTCATTTCTATGGACTTCATCACAGGGTTGCCTAAGAAAATGAGACAACATGATTCCATCATGGTTATTGTGGACAAATTGACAAATGTTTCTCTTTTAATTCTAGTGAAGTATACATTCTCAGCTAGCAATGTAGCACATGTATTCATCAGAGATGTGGTCAAGTTGCATGGTGTTCCAAAGAAGATTGTGTCAGACAGGGATGCAAAATTCACTTTGAAGTTTTAGAAGGAGTTGTTTGTAGGATTAGGCACAGAGTTGGCCTTCAGTACAACTTATCATCTGCATACAGATGGATAGACAGAGAGGGTCAACAGGATATTGTAGGACATGTTGAGGATGTATGTGATGCATCAACAACGAAAGTGGGAAGAGTAACTTCCATTAGTAGAGTTCGCATACAATAATGGGTATTATGAGTCATTGAGGGTGAGTCCTTTTGAGGCATTGTATGGGCAGAGTTGCAACACTCCCATCAGTTGGAGTGATCCTGTTAACAGGGTATTGATTGGACCAGACATGTTGAAGACATGGAACAGGAAATGTAGGTGATCAAGAAAAATTTAAAGGTAGCACAAGATAGGCAGAAGAGTTATGCAGATAGGAACAAGTTGTTCAAGGAGTTCTAGGTTGGGAAACAAGTGTATTTTCACATTAATATGAAGAAGAGCTCCTTGTGGATTGGATCAAGTGCCAAGCTAGCACCATGGTTTTGTGGACCCTTCATAATCATTGAGAGGATTGGGCCAGTAGCGTATCTACTTGCACTACCTCTAACAGTGAAATTCTATGATGTTTCCATGTGTCATTGCATAAGAAGTATATTCAATATGTTTATCATGTGATTGATTGGTCTATATTGCAGGTGGAACCAGATGGAGAATTCCAACGAAGCCTCAATGTATATTGCAGAAAAAGGTGCTCATGCTATGAAACTGATCAATCAAGCAAGTTAAAATGCAATTGAAGCACTTTGGGCCTAATGAAGCTACATGGGAGACGACAGATTATATGTGGGCTATGTACCCTTCCTTGATTGTTGGTTGAGGCAAAGCAATTTTGACTTGGTGTTTTGGTGTGATTTTGGTAAATGCTTTGGTATATGTTCTGATATATCTTTTGATGATGTTGGTATATGTACATATGTATATGGATGTAAATACTTCCATGAGCTATGTTATAAAGCTCCAATAAGCGGTATGGGTGTCATGTCATTATGATGTCATGTTATTATGTTGTTATGTTGGTTTGCTTCTCAGCAGGGTGATCATTGTAAATACTGCATTGAGATATGTTATAAAGCTCCATGGGTAGTATGTTTTCTTTTCAACAGTTTTGCTAAGGTCTTAGTGTAGTGTAACACTGAGGATGGTTTTCCCTAAGGGGGAGGGTTCTGTAACATCCTTGGTGAAAATTCCATGTAATAAAAGTTAAGAAAGGAAAAACCAATAACTACAGTTAATGGACACTTATTCCAAGCTGAATGTTGGGCAAGACATCCTAGGGGGTATTCATTTGGTTTATTATGTTTAAGGAGATTGGCAAAGGCAATGGCTAAGACTTTGAAAAGGCAAAATGGCATTTTTGGCACATTTAATTTATGAAAATAATGGAAATTAGGAGAAATAGGAGGTGAAAGGTCACAGGTTGCATGTGAGGAGGAAATTGAAGGAAAATAATGGAAAATGAAGAAAATATAGGCCTCACTCATAAAAAGGCTTATGAGGATCAGTAGATAACCTTTTGTCAGTTCAGTTTTGGAGCTCTCTCATTATTCTCTCTCTCACTCTCACTTTTGGACACTTAGAGTTTTCTTGGAGCATCTTTGGCATTGGATCAAGAAAGGCAAAGAAGACAAGAGGAAGAAAAGATCAAGCAAGGAAAGGCAGGATCAAGCATCTACAATAGGATTCATTGCAGGTATCGAATTGCATGTGTATTTTCCTTACTAGATTTTGCATGCATCATATTGCATGTGGTTCTTTTGTTGTTGTGGCATGGCTTTTTCTAGGTGTAATAGTGTTTTCAACCTAGCCTTGCCATTTATGAATAACCATTGTGTGATGGGGTTCTCATGTTTTGGTTGAGCTAGATTGCCGGATAGATTCGAAGCTGAGTGGGGTGGATCTCTGAATGATAGAGCACATGGCCTAGTAGTCCCTGAATCAAACTGTGGATCAAGATAAACCCACTGGCCTAGTGACCCTTGAGCCAGACTATGAGTTGCGATAAAGCCAAGATTGTGTTGCCTCGGTGGGCCTAGGAATCCTTGTCGATGAATGGTATGATATATGGTAAAGCCAAGAGGTGGTTTGCTCTCCATCGGGCCTAGTAATCCCGAGTTTGGGATATGCGGTAAAGCCTATAGAGTGGGTCTTGGTTTAGGGCCTAGTGATCCAGGTTTGGATTTCGGTAAAGCTTGAGAGACCAGGAGATAGGAAAATTCCTCACGGTGTAGGTGGAGAACTCTGACGACATCCATGCTTGTTTGGCCTAGTGATCAGGTGGAGATCACGGTAAAGCCTGTTATGATGTGTTCATTGTGTTGGCCTAGTGATCCTGGATGGATTACAGTAAAGCCTCGTTTCTATTGATAATGGTGAGGTGGTTTAGCCTCAGTATGCCCTGGTTGGTTCTTTTGGTTTGATTCCTACATTCATGCTTGGAATATGGCATGGGGGTGAATGGATGAAGAGAGATTTGGCTCAGCCATTCTATGGTCAGGTGGAACGTGGAAGTCCCATCCCGGGTTTGGTTTTTTCATCATTAATGAAAGGTTATTTCTCCTTATATTTCTATGAGCATTTTGATGGACTATATGTGGTCTATATGGTTGTAATTGCATGATTATTTATGTTGTTATTATGTTGGTTATATGTGTGTTTTATGACAGCAGCTATGTATGGCTCTTAGCATGTTTTTACCTATAAATGAATGGATAATGTATCTATGGTCTCATAGATGGTAATGCAACAAATGACATGAGGGAACAATGGTTCTTAACGATTCTCAAATAAGTGCATGATCCCTATGTTTAGTTTTTTTGGTTACACATGTAGATTACATGCTTGCGACATGTTTGACGAAATGTTTGTCATGGATAGTAGGTGTTTAATTAAAGTCTCGTTTAACTTATTGCTTTTGCATCATTGTTTCTCTATTTTTTAATTCTCCTAAGCTATCATTCCATTCTTGGTAGTGACCTCGGCTCTGGGGCTGAAAAAGTGGCTCAAATTCCAGGGATGTTGGCACAGAACTGGGAAAATGAGTCTCTGGACACTGGCAGGCAAGCTTGTGCGAGTGACTCTGGGTTTCTAGACGTTTTCATGCCTATAGCATGAGAGAAACTGAGTCTTAAGTTGGTCAAAACTTTAGTAGGACCCAAGCGCAAGCTGTCTTAAGTGTTGGATTGGTTCGTGAGGGTCCTGAAGCCAGTGTTGAATGTTTGTATGTTATGTTTCCATTGATTCCACTTCCTTAAGGTAACATAAGAAGTTGAATCCAATCATAGTAGCCTCTCATCGCATGTTTACCCTGGTTGGCATGGTTACTTGGGTATGTTAGTGTCAGTCTTTCCAGCCTTCCTCCAGTGATCAAATATGCTCTTACAAAGTGGTCTCAGAGTGTCAAGGTCAAATTTTGTCATTTCAAAGAGTCTTCAAGCAAAATTTGGTCACTAGGCATTAGATCTAGGGTTTGCTTTCACTCCTTCTAAAGTTGTCCAAATGTCAGTCTATGTCACTATTCAACTGAGTCTATCATCATTCATATGGTTGTTTTCATCATGTCAAGTTCCATTGGGTCATTTTACAACTTATTCATGCTTTAGTTGTGCCTTGGTAAGGTCCATTTCCCTCTCCTAGGGTTTTGGAGGTAATTTCTCTTGGATGGTCAAATCATCGAAAAAATTTGTATCCTAATGTTCATACACCTTCCCCTATCCTTCATGTACCTTATTAAACACTTTCCATCACTGAGATTCCCCAAATTCCTCATTTTCGCACAAACCCTAGTTTCTTGCTACAACCTGGCATTTTTCTAGGTTGGGCCTGTGTTTTGCCCTTTTAGACCCCTTCCCCTCACTCGATCTCTAAGATTCCACTTTCCCCTACTTCCTAACATCCCTCCCTACTTCCAAAAATTTCCCCAAGAATTTAGAAGCCCCTCATCCCCTTCATTTCGCTTCATTTCCACAAAATTCCTTGTTTCACACATCGAGATAAGTTTCACTCAAAAGATGTTTCAGAGCAATCAAAGATGAATTTTGGAAAACTGAGAGAGTTTTTTGTTAAAAACAGGCCAAGGAAGAAAAACCTCCTTCACTTTTTACACAGGTGTCATGGTTTTAGAGAAATGTCAAAAATACCGTTGCCTCAGGAGAATCGAATGTACCTCTGCAGTGACCTTGGGAAAATCAAGTTTTCTCCTAGCTTGGTTGGCCAAATGACTTTATTGATGAGTCAAATAATAACTAGACACAAATATATTTCCAATGAGATATCATGAGCTTAATTTGGAGTTGAGGAAGGCATTCAAAAGTTGACTGCAACAGCACTCTCCCTTGAGGCAGCCTCATTTGGCACATTTTGACCAGTCTTGGGAGATTTGAATTTTGACAGGGTAAATGAACTCCAAATTGAAAAATTACACTTGGATTGGAAATTAGACTCAGAGACCTTTCTAACAAGCTATTCTGCACCTGATTTGGACACCGGGAAGTACCCCAAAAGCAGGTGGAAAGGCGCGCTACACGTAGGGCTCAGGCGCGCTACGCATCAGGGTTTTTTGGCACAATTTGTTTTTTGGGCTCAACGCGTAGCGCGCCGCGCGCTACCCTTAAAATTGGAAGGTCCAAATCATGAAAGGTTTGCATTTTTGGATTTTTCATGATGAAATACACCTGCTCAGCCACTGCCAAGGCATTTCATCAAAGTTTGGGTCCCCAAAAGGTCAAAAAACATGCAAAAAATGACCTCACTGCCCCTTTTTGGACACACAGGTAGCAGCCTTGGGAGAATGAACTTTTGGAGGGGAAAATGGGCACCAAATTGGAAAAATCCACTTGGGTTGGAAAGTAGACATCTAGGGCTTTCCAACAAGCCAACCTGAGCTCAATTTGGATGCTGGGAAGTTCCCCAAAAGCAGGTGGAAAGGCGTGTTACACGTAGGGCTCAAGCGCGCTACGCATCAAGGTTTTTTGCACAGTTTTCATCTTCAGCTCAGGAAACGAGGCCAATTTGACCAATTTTGACTTGTGATGGGATTTTTCACCCTCCTTGATGTAATTAATGTAACTTTATGTTGACTTTACACTTATTTACCTATTCTAGATGATTCATTCATAAAATAGCAAAAATTTAATGAATGAATTGGTTTCCTAGCTTATAGAGGCAAGTTGTTTTGACTGCCTAGATTGTAGTGCTTTGTTTAGAATTGGTTGAAACAGCTCCTAGGATGATGAGCTCGACCCCTAGAGGCAAGGGAATGTGTTAGCTTGCCTATATTATGTATTTTCTTAGTCATTTTCATGGTTGGACTCTTGGGGAAGAGGCTTTGAGACTTTATTGTACATTTTACTTCAGCATTTTGGCAAAGGAAAGACCAGGGTTTTGCATCACTGTTTGGAATTCTTGTGGATTTATGTCTTGATGGTGTGCTTCTTTCAGTACTTGTAAGTTTGTTATGTGTATCATTTTCCTTCTCTCATCTTCTACAATTGAACAAATGAAGTGTTAAGGTAGAATTCATAATTTGTAATGCTCTGCCTTTAAGTTTGTTTAATATCCTATGTTTTCATCTGTTTAAGGAGAATCCTTGAGGTTTTCTTGCTCTCCTTAGCTCCTCACCTATCTGATCTATTCACCTCATTGCTTTTAAGGCATCAAACAATTGCCTACCTTGCTCCATTCAGACCTCTGCAGAAACTGTGTCTCATCCCCGAGCCCAAATTGCCTTTCCCATTGTTTTCAACAAAACCCTAAAAACAACTAAATCAAAACCTCTGCACTTAATACCTAGCCTAAGACCAGTTGCAATTTTAGTCATCTCGAGCCTCAGTGATTACTTTTCGCCAAGATAGACCCGGAGAGAGCCCTCTCCTGTCCTCGTAGGGCTAGCTACGAGGCTGAGCGTGGTATGATGTTGCCTCGAGTTTTGCCTTCCTCAGCCTGAGGCAAATTCGAACGCTAACAGGGTAGATGTGGGAGGAGGGTGTTACAAATAACTAAAGTGACTACTTTAGGGGCTTCTTCTTCTCTTCCTTTTCCTTTGTCTCAACCAAAAACTATATATTTGGGTCCTGGCGGAGAACAACTTCCACCTCATCTTTTGACCATAGATGAAATTATTGAAGAGAATTCTCCTAGCCCTCAAACTCTTACTTGCATACCACTACGATAGGATTTTCCTCCTTTGTACCATAATTTTCCTATCTTCACTTCTAACACTAAAACACGATCTCCTTCTCCTCAAACTCCTCATTTTAATTAACCTTTGAACTTCCCTTGACAAAATCCTTTGAGAAGTTTAACCATGACTGAGTCAGCGATGGTCTCTCAACCTGTCTGTTATCATTAGTGATTCAATCGAAGTTGCAACAACTTCTTTGTTTGTAACTTCACTATAAACTCATTTTTATGGTCCATCAGTACTACCTAACTACCAGTCACTGCCTAGAACCTTTTCTGGTGTTTCGACTAGTCCATGGAATTATTCTTTATCATCTCCTTCTGGAATGTCATCTAGTACCTCATAATCTATTCCACCTATTGCTCCCCAACCTCCTTTGGAGCAGTAATATGGTCCATTTCTCAATGGATTTCATCCAAACTTAAAGAAGAACACAAAAACTTACATATATAATCATAAATACAGAGATGCAATAGAAAAACATTTCATTTCATTAATAGAAAAATATTGAATTATGCTTACAAAAAAAATGGAAATAAGATAGCTCAGGCGATGGTAGCTTATCTCTGAGAAGAGATGTGGCGGCTACATGCCTCCAAACTATGTTACAATGAGGCTCAAGGGCCTATTTATTATTGGAAAACATGAGAAAACCCTAAACAACCAAAACCCTAACCCCAGGAGATGTAACACCAACAGTTTGTGGGCCCCATTGAGGTTAGTTAGGCACCCAACTTCCTAAGGTCGTAACTTGGTCATATTATCTTTGTTTGGTGCATATGCTACCTTCTTGGAAATGTCTCACTAAGTATTGCAAGTTTTTCCGCAACCCCTGCCTATGGCTATAGGAATGTCGTGGACCCCAAAAAAACGTCGTTTACGGGATCAAAACTGCTCCGGAAGCTCATGACCTAAAAAATAAAAAATAAAAAAATGCTAAAAGTAGTAAATGTTGAAATGAACAAGGAAACATATGAAACTAACTGGGGGGGTCTAGCTAGAATTGGCGGGTGGCCACCACTATCCACCTGGATCATTCCTCCCCCCTTAGGAATAAATGGTCCCCATTGTGTGTAGAGCCTCCATGAGGTGAGGAAAGTTCTGTTGAACCTGGTCCCTAGTAAACCACTTGCCCTGGTGAAGGAGTTGGCCTACTTTGACAACTCGATATAACGGTATCCTCTGTTGGTGAGTGTTATTGATCTGTGTGTCCATTAATTGATCAGTTGTGGCATGTTCCATGCAGTCCAGGTTGAGCTCTGTTGGTGTGATCTATTCTGTAATGTCAGATGTGTCCAACAATGGTGGAAAGTATGGCCAAAGGCGATTTACAATGAACACTAGGTGCAAACAAAGGAACAGTGGGATGCTAAGCTCTCGAAGGCATTATCACTACAGCCTTGGTGATGGTGTATGGCCCATATTGGAGCATGTGAAGCTTGCGATGGGGTTCAGTGAGGCGCTCCTTTGACAAATGTAGCCAAACTTTGTCGCCCACCTGGAACTTGTGTGACACTCGATGTTGATCATGGAACTGCTTGTACTTAGCATTAACTTTGTCCAATATATCATGGACTTGCTAGCGGATGTATTAAATGCGCTCAATGAAGCTGTTAGCCCTTTCAGCTTCAGACTGAACGTGAGCCGAATCTACATGAGTGGCGGCAAATGGTATGGCCACATCAACAGAGCATAATGGATGAAATCCCAGTCCTACCTAAAAGGGGTTGTGGCCTGTTGAGTTGTGGAGAGCTATGTTGTATATGTGTTGGACATAGGGGAGACTTTCATCCCACGTGCGTGGATGCTTTGACTTGTACATGTGCAGAATGTGTACATCCTTCCTATTAACAACCTCTATTTGGCCATAAGTTTTGGGATGGAAAGTCGTGTACATAGTAAGTTTTGTATCCAGCATCAACCAGAGACTTGACAAAAATCCACTCAGGAATTTGTTGTCCTGATCTAAGACAATGGACTGTGGGATCCCAAAGTGTACCCATACTCGCTAAAAGAAGAGCTTAGCAGTGGCCTCTACTGTGATACTCCTCTTGCAAGCTGCCATAATGGCCATCTTAGAGAATTTGTTGACAACCACGAAAATGCAATCATTTTCGTGCTTAGTAGAAGGAAGGCCTGACATGTAATCCATGGAGACAGATTCTCAAGTCCGGCTAGGAGTAGGTGGAGGAGTATACAAACCTTTCTTCTTGATGGTTGGTTTGGCAATGGCGCATGTGGTGCAGGCTCTAATGTACTTCCCAACATACTGACAAAGTTTCGGCCAATAAAAATACTTTTCCAATGCCGCCACTATTTTCTCTAACCTGAAATGTCCAGCGACCCGACTATAGTGCGCCTCCCAAATCATCTTGGCACGCTCACTTGAAGGAACATAGATGTGTCCCAGGTGGCATAACAGTGCATCACGAAGGTGAAAATTTGGAACATGCTTCCCTTCCAAGAGTGTTTGGTATATGCTCCCGAATTCTGGATCGCTCTTGTAAAGATGCAGCCACCTCGATGTCTTGCTCCCACAAGAGTCTAGCACAATGATCAGTGCCATGACCAATGGTCGGCTGAGGCAATCAACAACATTATTGGTGTTGTCATTCTTATAATTAATGTTCAAATGGAACTGTTGCAAATAGGTGGACCATTTCGATGGCAATTATTTTGCAACTTCCCTTATGTCTATATGAATTGTAGAGGTTGGTGGTCTGTGTGGATGATTGTTTCCTTCCCCATAATGTAATGCTTCCATTGACGGCAAGCCTGCACAATGGAATACATTTCTTTGTCATAAGTGGGGTACTTTCAAACTGTGTCTGAAAGTGTCTCACTGTGGTAAGCCACTGGATGCCCATGCTGAGTAAGAACCGCACCAATAACATAGTCGGAGGCATTTGTCTCAATCTCAAATGGTTGTTTCAGGTCTGGTAATGTGAGCACTGGTGCAGAAATAGAGGCGATTCTTCAACTCGAAGAATGCTTGTTGTTGGGTTTCTGACCAAAAAAAATTTGCTTTTGCTCCGCCCTTGGTGACTTGACTTAAAGGCCAAGTGATATGAGAGAACCCCAACACGAACCTACGATAGAAATTGGCAAGACCAAAAAAGTTGCGGAGCTCTGTTAGAGTGGTTGGGGCTGGCCAATCCCGAATGACTTGTATCTTGGATGGGTCCACATGCACCCCCCTACTCATTAATTGTAATGCCCCACTTAAACTTATCATGCAAATTATATTAATGTTTACATTACCTGAAAATATTGAGAAATATTGGTGAATACCTTCATTTGGGAAACTGTAAATTTTATTTACTAATATAAAATTTATTATTACTATTATTCAAAACTTGTCTTCTCAAATTTAATCTTGGATAGGATATGGTCTCCTTCCATTATTTCAATTTAAATATTCATGTCACATTCCCAAATGTCCTCTCACATTTACTTGGGAGAAGACATGGTCCTCTCCAATTAATTACTCAATTTTATATTCATATCACATTCCCAAATGTACTCTCAACATTTACTTGGGAGAAGACATGGTCCTCTCCAATTAATTAACCAATTTTATATTCATATCACATTCCCAAATGTTGTTAGGTCCCTATAATACTAGTGATGCCCCCATTACTATTGTAGTTGTATCCCTTATTAATATTGTTGTGCCCCTATTGTCCCCATATTGTTATTACTGTGCCCCATAGAATCCCTCTATTGTTATTTTTGTGCCTTTATATTATTATTGTTAGGTCGGCTTGGTTATATTGTGACCCCTTAGACTCCTATATATATAAAGGAGGTTTTGTCATTTGAATCATCCAAGAATTGTTCATTTGTGTAATGTAAAGGAAGTTGTCCCCTCGAAGAGGCTGAATTCTAAGGCGTTCATCTATCTTTTCTATCTTTTTTTGAGCTAGTTTCATAACATTTGGTATCAGAGCTTTGAATTCTAGGGTTTCGCTGCTCCAAACAGGTCATCGTGGCATTTGCACTATAACTTTTTTTTCTGCGACGTTTCAGATGCTAAAAAAAAAACCCATTTGGGCTGAAATCATTATGAACCTCGGGTCCGAATTTCAAAGCTTTTTGTGGTATATTGGCAGAGATATGATCTGAGGAAGTTGGCCTTTTTTCAGACTCCTGGATTTCATTCCAAACAGGTGACCTAGGGAAAATTGTCATAACTTTTTTTTTTAGGATCAGATTGAAATTTCGTAAGAAGTTATAGAAAGAGGACAGACTGTAGTTTCTTGTGTATATTTTTCAGATACTAAGGCAAAAACAGTGACACGTGGCACTTCAAACAAGTTCGCTCTTCTGGAAAGGTCTATAATCAGGTCATCTTGGGAGATTGTGCATAACTTTGCCTTGGAGAATCTAAATTCGATCAGACTGGTGGCATTGGAAAGAGGACATAAAGGGCTACTGAAGATCACAATTTCAGAACTAGATGATCTGAAATTACAGAGATACGTCATATTCAATATCGAGCTCCCATAAAGTGAAAAAAGGCGTGTAATTTTTTTTTAAATTTTGCATAAGCTTGGTTTGAAAAATTAGTTTGAAGGAATTCAAAGGGCATAGTAAAGCATTATTATCGGTAATCGATGCTTCGAGGAAAGAAAATGCAAATACCTAATAAGCAACCTGAAAACTCTAGCATGACTCAGGAAGAAGAGGAATAAATGCAACATGATATATCAAAATTACAAGACCAAGTGCAACAAATGTCACTCGCACAAAAAGTAACAGAATCTAAGATGGATGGTTTAAAGAAAGATGTAGAAGCTAAGATGGATGGCATGGAAGCTAAGATGAATGGCATGGACGCTAAGATGGATGGCATGGATGATAAGATGGAAGAATTGAAGATAAATTTGAATAAGTTACTACAAGAAATTGTCACTAATGGTGAAAGGGTAGTAAAGGAAACTCATGATGAGAACAAAAGAAATGTTAATCATGATTTCATAGACTCTAATGTTGGATTGAAGACCCACCATATTCCAAAAATAGATATGAGGAAGTTTGATGGAAAGGATCCCGCAACATGGATACTATAGATGGATAATGTGCAAAACACACAAAAGGTACGTATTGCAACTTTATATTTGGAACCAAATCAGTTTGTATGGTATCAATCGCTTTTCTCTCGTAAAAAAATTGTCACTTGGGCAATTTTTACAGAAGAAATGACAACACATTATGAGGATACAAAAAGCAACACCTTTTTTAGTCAATTGATAAGTCTCAAACAAAAGAGTTCAATGATGGAGCACATTGAGGAGTTCCAAAAATTGAACATAAGGGTAAAAGGTATTCGAGAGGAGCATAGGATTGATGCGTTCATAGGGACTTTAAAGGATAATATCCAACATGAGGTTCGCCTTTGGGAACCTGATTCATTGGAGAAGGCATTCAGGTTAGCAAGAAAAATAGAAAGCAAAATTATGGCAACGAGGAAGCCTACCACTCACAACTATAAAGATGGAAGTGTTATTGCCCCTAGCCTTCCCCAACCTATAAGGTTGACACCACAACAATTGGAATAAAAAATAGAAAAGGGGCTTTGTTACAGTTGTGATAGAAAATACACTAAAGGTCATAAGTGTGCCGAGAAGAAATTATTCTACATAGATTGTGAAGAGGAAGAAGAAAAGGAACAAGAAAGGTCAAAAGAAGAGGATATACTCCAGGAACAAAGCCTAGATAAAGAATAAATGAATCCAACCATATCTTGTAATTCATTGGCTAGAATTACAACTCCTCAAACCATCAAGATAGAAGGACATATCAAGAAGAAAAAGGTAATAGTGTTGATTAATTCAGGAAGTACCCACAATTTTATTCATTGTAAGATAGCAAAAGAATTGAATTGCTTCCTATATCTAGCACCAGAGTGTCAAGTGATGGTTGCAAGTGGAGGAACAACAAATTGCTCTGGAAAGTGCCATAATATCAAGCTATCCATGGGAGAATATGTATTGAATATCCCAATGCTTTCCATTCCAATGCGAGGTGCTGATGTTGTACTAGGAGTCCAATGGCTACAATCCTTGGGTACAATAGATTTTAACTTTCAAGAACTTTTCATGAAATTTTATGCAGAAGGAAAGGAAGTTGAATTAAGGGGTATTGCAGGGAAACCAGAAAAGATAATCAACTCTAACGGTATGACAAATCTTCTAAAAAAGGAACAACGAGGTGTAATTGCACAATTATGTTCGCTAGATGTTTCCACATCGAAATCATCTATTTCTCCAGATCTCCAAAAAGTATTGGACAATCATTCCAAGGTATTTGAGACTCCCAAAGGTCTCCCACCTATTCATGATCATGATCATGCTATTCATTTGATTCTAGGAAGTGTTCCTCTAAACATCAGGCCATACAGATATCCCTATGCCCAAAAGGGTGAAATTGAACGTATGGTTGGAGAAATGCTAGAGGCTGGTATAATTCAACCTAGCCAAAGTTGTTTCTCTACTGCAGTAGTATTGGTGCACAAGAAGGATGGATCATGGCGCATATGTCCAGATTATAGGGAGCTCAATAAGCTCATTATTAAAGATAAGTTTCCCATTCCTGTCATTGATGAATTATTGGATGAATTGCATGGATCAATTTACTTCACTAAGTTGGATCTTCGTTCAGGATATCATCAAATTAGAATAACATTTAGAACTCATGAGGGTCACTATGAATTTTTGGTCATGCCTTTTGGCCTTACCAATGCACCTTGTCCATTTCAAGGTTTGATGAATTCCATTTTCAAACCCTTCCTTAGAAAATTTGTGTTAGTATTTTTTGATGATATACTAATCTACAGCAAGTCTTGGAAGGATCATGTTGAACATATTGACAATGTGCTACAACTATTGGAGGAGAAACAATTATATGCAAAAAGATCCAAATGTTTCTTTGGAGTACTAGAGGTGGAATATGTGGGTCATATTGTATCTCATGAAGCAGTTAAGGTAGACCGTAGAAAAATTAAAGCCATTAAGGAATGGAAAATCCCCACATCCATAAAGCATTTGTGAGGATTTCTTGGGTTGATAGGGTATTATCACAAGTTTGTTAAGAATTATGGGAAAATAACAGCACGTCTAACAACATTATTGAAGAAAGATGCATTTTCATGGACTCCAGAAGCAACAAAGGCCTTCGAACATCTTAAAGAGGCAATGTGCCAAGCACCGGTCTTAGGTACACCAGAATTCACAAAAACCTTTATTGTGGAATGTGATGCTTCAGGAAATGGAATTGGTGTTGTTTTAATGCAAGATGAAAGACCCATTGCTTTCAAAAGTCGTCCAATCAAGGGAAAGTATTTACACAAAGCTATTTATGAGAAGGAAATGTTGGCAATACTACATGCACTTAAGAAATGGCGACCCTACCTAATGGGAAGACACTTCAAGGTAAAAACGGATCATGATAGCCTTAAATACTTTTTAGAACAAAGATTATCCTCTGAAGAACAACAAAAATGGGTCACAAAGATGTTGGGTTATGACTTTGAAATCATCTACAAAAAAGGGAAGCAAAATGTTGTGGCAGATGCACTCTCAAGAAAGGATGAGGATGTGGAAGCATTGTTGTGCGCCATTTCTATTGTCCAACCATATTGGATAAAAGAAGCAAGGGAGGAATGGAAGAATGATGAAGAAGTGTGGGCACTTATTCGAAAGTTACAACAAGATTCCAGTACATCTGATACATTTAGCTGGAAAAATGATTCGTTATGGTACAAAGATCGCTTGTACCTCTATAATAATTCCCAACTCAAACAAAATATTCTTCTGGAATTGCATGCTTCTCCCTTAGGAGGGCACTCAGGATTTTTAAAAACTTACCACAGGGTTAAGAAGGAATTTTTTTGGGATGGCCTTAAATCGGATATCCAAAATTTTGTGGCGGAATGTTTGGTTTGCCAAAAAAATAAAGTTGAAACAATTAAGACACCAGGTCTATTACAACCTTTGTCCATTCCAAGCCAACATTGGGAGGAGGTTTCAATGGATTTTATCACAGGTTTACCCAAGTCTAAGGGAAAGAGTGTCATCATGGTGGTATTTGATAGACTTACCAAGTATGCACATTTTTGTGCATTATCACATCCATTTAAAGCCAGTACAGTTTCTACTACATTTATGGAAACAATTCAAAAGCTACATGGAAACCCAAATATTATTGTAAGTGACAGAGATCCCATTTTTATTGGAAATTTTTGGACTGAATTATTTTCTTGTCTTGGTACTCAGTTAGCTCATAGCTCATCTTATCATCCTCAATCTCATGGGCAAACTGAGATAGTAAAAATGTTTGGAAGGATATCTTCATTGCTTTTATCTAATAAACAGACACAATGAGTCAAATGGTTGCCTCTGGCTAAATGGTGGTATAGCACTTCTTTCCATACTGCAACAAAAATGACCCATTTATGGCACTTTATGGATATCAACCACCATCCATCACATCATGTTTAAGAGAAAATTCTAAGGTTCAAGTAGTGGAACATCACATCGAGCATCAACAACAAGTTCTGCAACTCTTAAAGGATAACCTCGTGTTGGCGCAGAATAGAATGAAACAACAGGCAAATCAACATCGTAGTGAAAGAAGTTTTGATGTAGGTGACTGAGTATTCCTATGGCTACAACCATATAAACAAATGTCCCTCAAGCAAGCTAAGAAGGATAATAAATTATCACCAAAGTATTATGGTCAATACAAGGTGTTGCAAAAGATTGGTACTATGGCATACAAATTGGAGCTTCCTGCAGCTTCTCAAGTGCACCCATTTTTCCATGTTTCATGTGTAAAGAGGGTTATAGGTGACAAGCTCCCAGTTCAAACAATATTGCCAGAACTTGACGAGGAAGGAAAAATTATATTGGAACTAGAAGCAGTCATAGAAACAATAACTCGACAGCTATGAAATCGATCCATTTCGGAGTATCTCATCAAGTGGAAGAACTTATCCGCTGAAGATTCCACATGGGAGGATGAGAATTTTATACAGAAGCATCCAGAAGTACTCAAGTGTTGAGGACAACACTTTTTTGAAGGAGAGGAGCATGTTAGGTCCCTATAATACTAGTGATTCCCCCATTACTATTGTATTTGTATCCCTTATTAATATTGTTGTGCCCCTATTGTCCCCATATTGTTATTATTGTTCCCCATAGAATCCCTCTATTGTTATTTTTGTGCCTTTATATTATTATTGTTAGGTCAGCTTGGTTATATTGTGACCCCTTAGACTCCTATATATAGAAACGAGGTTTTTTTCATTTGAATCATCCAAGAATTATTCATTTGCGTAATGTAAAGGAGGTTTCCCCCTAGAAGAGGCTGAATTCCAAGGCGTTCATCTATCTTTTCTACCTTTTTTGAGCTGGTTTCATATCACATTCCCAAATGTACTCTCAACATTTACTTGGGAGAAGACATGGTCCTCTCCAATTAATTACCCAATTTTATATTCATACCACATTCCCAAATGTACCCTCAACATTTACTTAGGAGAAGACATGGTCCTCTCCAATTAATTACCCAATTTTATTCTCATATCACATTCCCAAATGTACTCTTAGATTTACTTGGGAGAAAGGAAGTCAATGTAAGGATGAGGGAGAAGTTATGACATTCATGAGAGGTGGTTGAGGTGGAGAAGATAGGAGGGGCATAAAAGGGGAAGGAGGAAGGCAGAAAGGGGGGGAATGTTGGGTCTTGCTTTCGGTTTTGGTTAGCTATGATTCTTGAGGAATTGTTGGAGAGAGAGGAAGGGAGTATTGTTTATCTTGGTCTTGGACACACACACTACATCTGGTTGGACTTGGGCTCGGAGGGCTAGGAAATCTGTGGAGGTTTCCTGGGCTAGGAATTACTTCTTAGTTGGCTGGGAGGTAAATCCAGTCGGTAGTCAAGAGGAGCGTTCCATTAGGAGCAGCAGCTCAAGGGCATCTCCACCGGGCCATCGATACAGGTATTCCTCTATGCATAGATTACTCATGTAAGTGATAGAAATGAAATGTTCACTATTAAAATTGTAGGAATAAGAATTTAAATGGTAAATTATCATCCTTTAAATGTCTTGTAAGAATATAAATTATTGCTTCTTATTACATTTAAATTTAGAGAATATAGATCTGGTAGAAGACCCTAGGATGGGATCTTACACATGGTATCAGAGCTTAGGTTCAAAATCTGGACCTTGGAGCCTGTTACTTTGTCTTGGCTTGGTTGTGAATGCTGGTTTTGAGAGTGCACATATTTTAGTGGGCTTAGCTTCTAGAGAAAGTTGGGCTCATTTTCCATGAATATAGCTATTAGAAATTGATGGTTTGGGGATGAAATTGTGCCTTTTTATTCGTCTTGCCCTACTATTTTAAAGGGGGCTGAAGGATTGCGTGTCGTGGTTCATTTTTCTAAAAGAGCTGGTGGCTAGTTTCTTTTGAAGTGCACCCTTGAGGATGAGATTTCTGCTATGTGTTCACTATCGAATATGAAACTTCTTCAGTATGGGTTATGGAGTTCTCTTATTTTGGTAAAATTGTTATATTATTTTAAAAAAAAATGGACTCTCACTAGAAGCAATTTCTCAGCTGCATTTTCTCTCAGTTACGGTGAAAAATCACGTTTGAAATGTTTCTTAATAGTTTTATAACTTATTTTCCTACCCACTGTGGCAAGGGAATGTGAAGAAGATTTTTGGGTGTGCTCAATAATCAAGGGAAGGATTGTATTTTGTTTGGATATCTCAACAAATGCACTATTTCTTTGGCCCCTAGAGTGATTTCCCTTAGCAAAATCTAGATCCATTCATCCTCATCTTAAATAAGGCACTGGTATCCTTTCTTCTCAACCATTTCCATTCTTCTAGCTTGTTTTTCAGGGGTAGAAGAATTGAGCCTGACTTGGTAAACACATCTTTGAGTTTGTTGCCCCATTGCACCCAGGGCACAGCCCTTTCCACGGTAACATAATTTGGGGCGCTGGTGGGCACTAATAAGACCATACTTTTGCCATGTGCCTGGACACATAAATTTATTTTGAGTGCCAAAGTATGTATGAAGCGAATTTAGGCATGATATATGTTTGAAAATCCTTACTAAGATGTTCCCTTCTCAATCATCCTGACCTTGAAAAGGGTGCTAGAGCATAAGTACTTGAAGGAATAGTTTGCATGCAAACTGTTTATTGCATGTATGAAACTTTTGCATCAGCATAACAACCATCAATTACCTGTCTTGCGTTTTGGTTTGGATTCATGATGGTAAACTGGAAAGTGTCATTTTGGTATCTAGAAGTCATCAGCGCACCATATATGCACAAATTCCTTGATATCTAATCTTAAAAAAAATTGAGCTTTATCCAAAGTTGCTCATGAACTGTTTGACAAAATGTGTGCCTGGTTTTTTTTTATTTTGCTTAACTTTCGCTTCTACTCATGATATCTTGGGCGTTGGATTGCATTTAAAGATGGGAAATGTTGTTTAGTGTCTGTGAATCACAATAAATCAGTACAAGACATAAGCTCCAGGCCTCTGGGTTATTCTCATGTAAATTTTGAATTTTGTCTTTGGCTGCACATCAATTGTTTGTAAAAAGGTGTGAGTGATATCTTCTCTAATTTTCTTAAAATATTTTCATTCTAATTTCGGTTGTGTTGTTCTAAAGTTAAGAATTCAAGCTGGAAAATGCCTTGTGAGTCTAGAAACTAAGATCTGTAAACACAAAGCTCATGCACTTAAAATCTGTGTTGTTCTCCAACAAATCTGATTTTTGTTTTGGGTTCACAAACAAACTGTTTGACAAGACTCTGGGTGAACTTTTTTCTTTGTTGCATAATATTTACTCCTGAAGATTGTTTGAATATTCTTCAAGAGATAGAAGTACCTTTAAGTAAGAAATCTAAGCATTATATGATCCTTTAGAGTTCTATGTTTCATATAATTTAGAATTTCAAGGGGTTTGTTGAAGTAATTATCCAGCTTATTTTGTTTTCCTGATGTGTGCATGAGTCCCTTCTTCATGACTGTTCATGTCACAAAATAAAATTATAACTTCAAGGGTAATGACCCGTTGAATATGCTCAGGGATTTGAGCATAATCAATGCATGGAGGAGCCCTCTCACTACACATAGGTGGTAATCTAATTATCCTGAATTTGCAATTGAAGTTTATCTACAGCATCGAATTGTTTAAGATTCGTATGGCTCATGCTATACATATATGCCCTATTAGTTGTTATTTAGTTCTGATTTGAAAATAAATGTATTGACTATCCCAGCCTAAAGTTAGTGGCTTCATTCCCGAATGATACAAGTGATCAAGGCATTAAATGATACCCTAAAGCTCACATTGTATTTGGCCTTTCCAAAAATGATAGAGCATCACTGTGACAGCCCCAATTACTTGCACTCATGTATGCAATGTAAATATTTTTGTAAATTGGGCTGAGTAACGGGGCACGGATTCTAGAGACTGAGGAGGGAGCCTCACACGTAATTACATACATGTCACTTTAACTGCCCTTCTACCTTTAGAACTCCGTTGTTTGTTTTTCTTGACTTCTATGAATTCCAAACTATCAATGTCATCTTGTGAGAATTGCACAAGTGAATCAGAGTCTTGCAGAGACAGTTGTGGCTCGTTGTTTTTGAGGAATAACATAGCTCCTCAATAATTGTTCCTGAATGCATACTACTAGTCTACCTTTATCTCAGATGCTAACTTATGCACCATATAAGTTGATCCAACACCATTCACAGTCAAATCTTTATTTCTTCTATTATTGAATACCTGGCTTGAAATCAAATAACCCGAAATACACTCCCTTTGATGAAAAGAGTCGCCATCTGACTATCTCCTCTCCAAATCATAAGTGTGTGGAAAATAAATATCTTTGGCGCAAGACATGCTCTTGGAAACCTTCATTGGACTGCCAATTTAAGACAACTCAATGCAACTTCTAATCTTGACCTTCAGTAATAAAATCGAAATGTTGTCCTTGATGTATGAAAAAGTCAGGGTCCTATATATGGATATCAGAAAATTGTGTGTTGTAGGGTTTCTCCTAAATCCCATCTATAGCAACAGATGTTGGTATATAAATAGGCACAGATACAAGAGCACGAAGCCTTCATGAACAAATCATTCAAGACATAGACATAGAAATTGATTGAGATCCACAAAGTTACTGAGACAGACGCGTTGGATAGGTCCTGCTTATGTTATTAGGATTTGCATTGTGTTCAGAAGTCCCCCAAGTTACCTGGACCATTATGATTGGGAATTTATGAATGGTTGGTGTGGGCCTCTCAAATTACAGCGAGAACATGGGTGCATAACAAGCACGAAGAAAACAAATATGATGGTTATTTAGCATATTAATTTTACAAACCTGAAAATCTTTCATTGGAACTTGCCTAGAAACATATATGGTTTTCAATTAGTTCACATGCCTTGGCATTTCTTCAGCGCTTCTTATTGACAACTAGCAGTTGTGGTTGTTGCTGCGGTTTGAATGCACTATACGATTGTTAATACTATTTCTTTTATTCTTGAAAACTTGTTCCCAACAATCTTATGTTTGAGATAACTATCATCCCTACATGTAGTAATCTCTACCTTGGAACTCGTATACTCTTTTTAAAGTATATGCAATCATATTTTGGTATTGAATTTATGAACTACCCTCCTCACCATATGGTAATGAAGTAAATCCATGAGCAACTCTGAGTTAACTATTTTGTTCTTAAAGAACTATGTTATGAAAAAAGAGCCATCTCTATTATCTATTTATTTATTTATTTTGGAAGTTGCTTGAAGAAATACACCTAGAGGTTGAGGTTTGCAACACATAGCACAGTTTTTCTTTGACTTAGGTGCCAACTCTGAGGGGTAGCTATTTTTCCAAAATCATTTTTTATTTGCACTTGGCCTCACCTCTTTTTAAGACATGCTATTCAGGGGAGGAAGACTACAATTAGAATGGAGCCATGGGGAATGGTTGCATACTCTGCTGATCTTACCAGTGAACCAATGCCCCATTGGTAGCAGTCATTCCTATTTGTCTTTCCAAATTCTATAGTTAAAGCATAGATTGTTTTGTACTGAATAAGTTTGAGTTGTAATTTGTAAATCTTCACACATCAGATGGGTAAAGAAATTAGTCACGGGTTTCTATATTTAGACAATGGACATGTTAACTTAGAGAAGCCTTGTTTTACAGTACTATTATGTGAAAGTTAGTTTTAAGGAATTTAACCATTGGAACATGTAACTTTGACTACTGGATTCCAGTTTTATAAGGCATTTGGAGGTAGTCTGCCTTTAAAACAGAAAGGCTTTGAATAGATTTGAAACTACCATGTATCAAAAAACTCTTATCGGGGGTTTAACCGAGGTCCAAGATGTATTGTGATTGCCCTTAAGGTAATGATGAGTTCTAAATTAATGAACCCTAGATAGACAAGAGAACACATTCTAGATTTGGACAGTTCTAACTTCTCATCTTAATTTAGAAAAGTCCTCATGGTTCTCCCATGCATAAATCAATATTCAAAAGAAATCATTTCAACAATGGCTCTTTGGCTAACTTATATAGGAGTCACCCATATTCTCCAGAGCATATGGCGGTTAGTTATCTTGAATGTAGAGCCATTGGTTTAATAGGACTATTTGTATCATTGTTTGTTGAAGCATTATTTTAGAAAATATACTTGCATTACTATGTAGAATGTCTGAGGTCTATAAGATCATTTTGGTAGGGATTGTTGATGTCATCTAAAAAAAAGGGGGTTAGCTTATCATGGATTGTGTCCATGAATCTCAATGGCTATGGTTCTGTTGCTGATCTCTCAACCTGCAAGAATTTTGGTGTTTAGTCTTCAGTTGTTTTGAAGGTTGACTGAAGAGCATTATTGTTATTGATCTCTTACAGAAGTTCTATTTGTGGTTTTGGATCTGAACAGAGATAATTGTGTTATAGATTGTTGCCATTCCTAGAGCCAACTTCCTGCTAAAGTATAAAGTTGGTGGATTTTCAATTAAAGCATAAATATTTACATTTAGAGCTATTCATAAATTAGAAATCATCCATTTTTACAAAGATATTCTATACATTATTTATTGTTAGGCAACATTTAGGCATGAGTCACATTCTCATCCTAGACATGTGCTTAGTGTATGCTGACCACCAAAAATTAACTGTGAGATCTATCCTTTTCTTTAATGGGAAATACGAGGAATGAAATTTAACATTCACAGATTGGTTAAGTTGCTCTGCCACTTGCAATTAAGTCAAGATCATTGTACTAACTTAACTGTAGCACATTCATGTTAATAATTTAATAATAAGTGAGGATGACAGTGAAAGACATTTTATTTTGAAATCTAGATGTAACAGATATATCTATGTGTGGGAGAATTAATTGTATTCTATTGTTGAAGACATAAATGCTTTTATTGAGAGTTTGGTCTTTGTTTTCCATCCAAGCAACTTCTGGATTACTCTGTGTATGCCATAAAGTTGGAACCTATAATCATTAAAAACACCATAAGGAATTCAATATAAAAGTCTTACTGGCAAGTACCATCCTTTAAAGAAAAGATAAAGCCCCTGCCTGCTAGTGCCATAACATGAAATATGGAGCTGGCACTTCACTACCTTCTAAAGGAGATGTTTTTGATGAGTGCAAGGCATGCAAAAATAAGGATGGGTTATGGTGAAGAAGGATTTAATCAATAATATAATATATGAAAAATACGTTAAGCCTCTCCAATCATGTCGTATTCAGATGCATCAGCAGTTTGTTGTAGTAATCTATTTTCCAAAAATTTGATCAGTTCTTCATTACAGTTTGTATTTTAACTGTCTTGTTTAAGTGGCAAAATTCTATTTACATTCTTTAAGTGGTGCTAGAATGAATTCTATGAAGCCCATAATGTGCTTTGTCAGTTTCATGGTCTGTGCAAGTAGGTTATCCATTAGGTTGAGCTTAGGCTTCCTTTCTGTAACCACTAATCAACATTGATGTTAATATTAGCTATTAATTGATATTATTTTTAAAAATTTATTGAGAAAGTGTGTTTTAGTTGGTACATTTTGGTGAAATTTATTAGCTCTCACAATCAAGAAGCAAGCATCAGGATGCAAGTCCTTGTGTTGACATCCTACTCTTTGTGAGTGCTAACATCACTTGAACATGCCTATGTACTTGTAGACATGGTCACCGGAGTCAATGGGTTTGACTTGGACTCATGGGCCCGATTCACTGGCCTTCTTGTGCTGTTACAAAGTGGCAGTGAGTCAAACTTGCCAAGGTGCATTTTACCTGTGAGTGTTTGCATGTCAAATTTGAACCTGGAAAGTATTTGCAGGTCTTTCATAGGTCAAAGGTTGATTCACTAATCCATTGACCCCTTTTTGCTCATTTTTCAGCATCATTGGAACACTGGCCATCCTCAAAACTGTCTGCAACAACACAGCCTAGGACCACATAATCTTGCTTGGAATTACCTACATAGTCCCTTTTATCATCCTTTATTAAAAAAAAGGTGGGAAAGTTATCCATGACGGTACTTGAGTTAACATGACATTTGGATCCCAAAGGCACATCCACCTCCAAACCCTCGGCTACATTCTTTACTGTTTTTGAAAATCATTTCTCTTTTGACTTTGCAATTAGATGAATGGCAAGAGATATACTAGATCGATCTCTCTCTTCATTCTTTATTTAGCATTTGAAACAACCATGAGAACTCTCCATTAGTTTCATTGAACATGCAACTCACCTAAGACATGAGAGAACCAAGTCTTCAGCATTAGCAGAGCATGTGGAAAAGACCAAGCATCATGTTTGTATTGAGGAGGCCAAGGTTGTTGCTAAGGTTGCTCATTTCCATCATCGTAAATTCAGGGAAGCTATTGAGATTGAAAGAAGGCCTAATAATCTCAATAGAGATGACGGCTGGAAAATCAGTAGCTGTTGGATCCCTGCCCTGTCATCTTAGTCTTTCTCTTTCCCCACCTTTTAGCTTTATGCTCGCTTTCTGTGTTCCCCCTGAAGTCTTACTTCCTCCTAGGGTTGATCCGTTTTGATCTGTTCCTCCCCCTTTTTATTTTTTGTCGTTCTCTCTGTTTTATTTTTATTTCTTATTCATATACCTTATTTATATACTTTTATTATTATTATTATTATTATTATTTATTTATTTATTTATTTTATTTTTATTAATTAATTAATTAATTAGTTTATTTATTTATTTATTTTATTTTTATTTGATTTTATTTTTTAATTTAATTTATTTTTATTTATTTATTTATTTATTTTATTTTACTTATTTAATTAATTTATTTATTTATTTATTTATTTATTTATTTTATTTTATTTATTTTTTTTTTTTTTTTTTTTTTTTTTTTTTTTTTTTTTTCAACTATCTTTCACCTTAGCTCTGTTCTCTTTTATATATTTTGATTTTTATTATTTTATTATTATTATTATTATTATTATTTTTATTTATTTATTTTCTATTTTATTTTTAAACTAACTTTGACTAACCTCTTTCTGAGTTTTTCCCAAGTTTTAGTTTTATTTATGTATTTATTTATTTATTTTTAATTTTTAAACTAACCTGTACCTTTATTAGCTTTATTTTAGTGTTTTTATTTTTATTTTTATGTATTTGTTTTTCCTCTTTTATTTTGATTTATTATTAACTAACTTTTACCCTTACTAGCTTGGTTCATTTATATTTCTATTATTTTTTCCTTTTTATTTTATTCTCACTAACTATTATTCTATACCCTATGTTAAACTTTTGACTAACTAATAACATTAACACCTATTTAATTATTTTATTTATATAAAAAAAATTATATATTTTAAAAGAATGGTCATCGAGTATAACTATATTATTTTGACTTTTTAACTCTGGTCCCATAGTCAAAATTAGCCGTTGGATAAGATAGCCGTTGGGGGTCTCTGCTCATACTATTTAAATTGCATAGCTAGATCTATTTCTTCAACTTGTCCTGATGATGAACCACACTAGTTGGTTCGAAACACGTCGACAAATGATATTCTATGTGATTTACGTTGAAGAATCTCTCATAAAATAAATAATAATAAAAAAAAGGTTGATTTGTAAAGCTCCTGTTCAGTGCCAACATCCCCCGAAATAACATCACCTCACTTGGACATTTCTGGTATATTGTTTGCCTCCATAAGATACATTTTCTTATCATGACATAATTTTATTAATGATGGGCATCCTGCAATAGTTTCCATTTTACTTGATCCGCCCACAAAATTTTCCTATTTACATCTGTAAAAGAGCAAAATGGCATTATAATTTTTAATTGTCTCTGGTACACAATAATTTTTCGGTCTTCACGTCAGTTGAAGTCTCTGCACATAACAACTCAGCTTCCATATGTAGACTGCAATTTGGAACAGGTATCCTTGGCATAGTATTCCCACACATCTCAGCCATTGATGATTGTTAAATGATGGCATTTGACCTTGATCTGGATCTGATCAGTTTGTTTGGAATCGAATGCTCGAAGGCAATGCGAGAATAGATTTGACTCGATCTCAAGGGATTTATAATGGGCTAAAGTTGAATGGAACATGAGGGCTTCATGTTTGTTTTAAGGACGTTTTTCCAAAGTCGATAGATTCTGAAGCTTGAACGAAAGGCAGTTGATGACTTGCCTTAAACAGAAGTCCTAGAAGAAGTCAATACTTAAAGCATGTCACCGACAAAGATGCAGAAAACATGGAAAATGGTTGTTAACTAAACAGATCAATAACTGGATCAATTATTGCAAACCCAACACAAAGGAGAATTGGTTCCATTTGATCCATTTGGAATTAGATTCCTTAACTTCCAGAGTGAATTTACTTCTACGGGATCCAAGTCAGAAATAGTTCTAGACGGTACATCAAAAAGACAAATATTAGAGAGAGATTATGGATAAGTTCCTTTAATTAATAAAGTCACATGTTATAAATAATATTAAGTTAAACTGGGTTAGTCATGTCTTAATGAAACAAGGTGGTTGTACGGGGTAGTCTCGCTCCTCTTTATATATCTAGTCTTGACAATTTCCATATTAAGTTATAACAAGAAATACCTCCATTTCTTCTATCTCTTCTCTTTTTGCAAATATTCTGCTATTGTGTATGTCCATTACCCAACAAAATGGGTCCAAAGACCAAGGTAACACGAGAGTTGAGTGTATTTAATCACCCGAAAATATAGAGTTAGTGGCAAATTCAATTTGCATAGAGTTAGAAGCAATCAAACTAAGAAGGGAATAAAATAGTAGGTGACCGAGTCAAGATATTGCCTAGCATCCATGGACTTGAGATTGAGTTGTTCATATTCACTGAAAAAGAAATTATATGCATGAAACTTATACTAGCGCTTTCTAGTGGAATTGATAGTGCACTAATCCGTTGCTTGCCAGTATTTTGGTCCTTTTTACTTTGGTACCACCTTATAGCATATCCGGGTTCAAATGCTATTTTCCATGGCAGACAGTTGAATCTGTTTCAACTCTAATGGTTATCGAGGGGTTCCACAAGGTTGTCACATGAGCATTTATGATGCCCATTTTGACGTAGATAGCTACCTATGTTAAGGTTCTATTTTGCAATTCCATGTTGTTTATTTATGAACATTATATGCATTTGGTTGGACATGTGAAACTACTTATATAAATCAATTGATGGATTTGGTATCGATGATGGAAATGGTTGATGTATGGCCTAAATATATGACTCACTTAGTGATGAATTATCTAGTGCGTGACTTATCATAATTATTTTGTTCATATATGGCTCAAGTGGATGTGATTTGTTTAAATGAATGACTTAGTGAATTTATGATTTATTTCCAGTATGAACTGCAAGATTGACACACGGATACTAGACTCAATAACATGATGATTATATATCTTGTTAAAATGCATGAATGAGAGCTAACCCGTGGGGGGGAAGAACTTTATGATAGCCGAGATCTACTCTTCCATTGAGGAAAGCTCGTGACATCTCATTGGGAAAGGTATAATGTACATTTTTCTATTACATTCGGTATCTACTTGATATACACTCTTATGACATGAGTAAATGTAAATGATAGGTGGCAAGACGACCTGACTGAATTATTCGATGACAAGTCCAACTAGCACTGTAGTGTGGTCCATATTATGGTGTTGACCCTAGTTGTGAGGAGGGGTGGAGGCATTTCCCACCGTGTATCCTCCAAACTTGGAATCATGGGAGGGCAGTGGTGGACACGCTCCCATAGACGTGTGATGACGATTGCCAGTTGCCTATTGGGGAAGTTAGGTCGATATAGTCGATGCTTCTGCCATGTTGGTTTTATCTGTGGTTAGATTGGTATAGTCGATGCCACTATATATAGCAGCAGAGGATGGATAGGGTGGGAACAAAAGTAGGTCATGATGGATAGGAGGATATAGATCAGTTGGAAACTCTTGGTGGGAAGTAATGTCATTGTCTGACTTATCAATTTTACTACTATAACTCTCTCTATTTTGTTATGCCTTTGAATTCCTTGTATCTTTTCACTCTAACTTTGGGACGAAGTTTTCTGAAGGAGGGGTGTATGTAATGCCCCACTTAATCTTATCATGCAAATTTTATTAATGTTTACATTATCTGAAAATATTGAGAAATATTGGTGAATACCTTCATTTGGGAAATTGTAAATTTTATTTACTAATATAAAATTAATTATTGCTATTATTCAAAACTTGTCTTCTCAAATTTAATCTTGGATAAGATATGATCTCCTTCCATTATTCCAATTTAAATATTCATGTCACATTCCCAAACGTCCTTTCACATTTACTTGGGAGAAGACATGGTCCTCTCCAATTAATTACCCAATTTTATATTCATGTCACATTCCCAAATGTACTCTCAACATTTACTTGGGAGAAGACATGGTCATATCCAATTAATTACCCAATTTTATATTCATTTCACATTCCCAAATGTACCCTCAACTTATACTTGGGATAAGGCATGGTACTCTCTAATTAATTACCCAAATTTATTTTCATATCACATTCCCAAATGTACTCTAAGATTTACTTGGGAGAATGGAAATCAACTATAAGGATGAGGGAGAAGTTATGACATTAATGAGAGGTGATTGAGGTGGAAAAGAGAGGAGGGGCATAAAAGGGGAAGGAGGAAGGAGAAAGGGGGGAATGTTGGGTCTTGCTTTTGGTTTTAGTTGGTTGTGATTCTTGAGGAATTGTTGGAGAGAGAGGAAGGGAGTATTCTTTTTCTTGGTCTTGGACACACACACTACATCGGGTTGGACTAGGGCTCGGAGGGCTAGGAAACCTGTGGAGGTTTCTTGGGCTAAGAATTACTTCCTAGTTGGCTGGGAGGTAAATCCAATCGGTAGTCAAGAAGAGCATTCCACCAGGAGCAGCAGCTCAAGGGCTTCTCCATCGGGCCATTGGTACAGGTATTCCTCTATGCATAGATTACTCATGTAAGTGATTGAAATGAAATGTTCACTATTAAAATTGTAAGAATTAGAATTTAAATGGTAAATTATCATCCTTTAAATGTCTAGTAAGAAAATAAATTATTGCTTCTTATTGCATTTAAATTTAGAGAATATAGATCTGGCAGAAGACCCTATGATGAGATCTTACATTAATGATAACCCTAGATATTGAACCTGGGTAAGGCCAAAGGTGGATTTCTCAAAGTGAGCACACAATTTGTGTTAGCACAAGTTTTGAAGGACCTGTCAAATATGGTGGAGGTTCTCTTCCCAACTCTGGCTGAAGATCAAGATGTCATCTAAATACACTGCCACGAAGGCATTGGTGAAGATTCACAAGATGTTGTCCATCAGTCTCATGAAGGTTGCAGGGGCGTTCATCAATCTGAACAGCATGACCAACCATTTGAAAAGGCCTTACTTGGATTTGAAGCCAGTCTTCCACACTTTAGAGGGTTCGATAGGCACCTGGTTATAACCTGACTTCAAGTCAATCTTGCTGAAATATTTGGCCCCCTTGAGGTGGTATAGATGGTCATCAATCTATGGGATTGGGTACCTATTCCGGACATTGATCTTGTTCAACGCCTAATAGTCAATACAGAACCTCCAGGTCCCATCCTTCTTCTATACCAATACAATCAGGCTCCCACAAGGTGATGAACTTGGCCCAATGTGCCCTTTCTACAATAGTTCATGAATCTGCCTCTTGATCTCATTTTTCTCCAGAACAAAGCATTGATAGATCGGTGCATTGGGAAGTGGCGCGCTCAGGTTCATATTGATGGAGTGCTTGACCTGACAGTGCAGAGGTACCCTTGTGGGTGAGGCAAAAATATCCCTATACTCCTCCATGACCTTGTCCATATATTATTGTTGTGCAGATGAGCCCTGCCTAGAAGTTGTGGCCACAACCCTCTTCTTGCCTTGGGGTCGTATCATAAGGAAAACAAATTTCCTAGTCTGGGAAATGATCTTACTACATTGCTTTACAGTGATCAAAGATATGGCGATAGGCGAGGATACCTTTGGTATCCTATACAGCATATTAGCCAAAGTAATAATCACAGAGCGAGCTCTAGACTCATATACAACATGTCGCTTCCACAAGTATGGTTTTCCTAGCAATACATCACAAACTTTAAGAGGAGCAATGTCACATAGTACCTCATCCGTGAAGGGCTTGATGTTGTAGGGAAGGCGACACTGTTGGCTGACACAAAGATCTTGTCCTTGGTGAAGCCACCCGATGGTTTATGACTACGCGTGTGTTATAGTATTTAGGCCCAGCTGCTTCACGACCTCTGATGAAATGAGGTTCTTTTGGCTCCCACTGTCAACAATGAACTGTAGTGGAGAACCCTTCACCCACATTTGTGAGTGGAAGAGGCATTCCCCCTCCTCTGGATCTTTAGGCTCAATCTTCTGGATCTTGGTGGTGGCCATGGTGGCACTGAGCTCTACATCAATGATTTGCTTCCCTTTTTCAGTTCCCTTATCAGGTTCTGATTCAGAGTCGGAACCTACGTCTGATTCGAAAGCCTTCAGCTCAGCCACCAGTGACTGCTTGGCTCGACACTCACTTGTATTGTGAGTGGAGCTCTTATGGAACTCACACCATTTTCCCATGTCCTTCTTCGTCTTCGGGGTGTTGTTATTTACTTGCAACTTCAGTGGGATGTCCTGGGTAGCACTGCCTTGGCTTGGTCCTTTGTTCTATGGTTTAGGGGTGCCTTTTCCTTGATTTGGATTCGCAGATCCAAAGTCTCGCTTCTTCTATTTAAACTTCTAATCAAACTTGACAGCATACCGATATGCCGTGCTAAGCGACGAAATGTCCAGGAACTCCATCTCGTCCTGGATGTACTTGTGTAGATAGTCATAGTACTTGAACACCAAATGCTTCTCAATATCCTTGATACCCAGTTTCGTGTGAAGGGCATGGAAAGTATTTGTGAAATCTGGCACATCTTGGTCCCTTCCCTGTCGTAGCGTGGTCCACTTTATGTATTTGTATTCATAGCTCCCGATAGGGCAATATTGTTCCTTGATGGCATCGCGAAAAGAATTCCAAGTGGGTGCGGCTGAAAACAATGAGGGTTCACTCTCGTCCTTTTGTTCACAATAGGTTTCCCACCAATCCTTGGCGCATGGGGTAGCTTTAAGAAGTACAAAAGTAATCTTTTCACGATTGGAAAAGCCATGAACTGAAAAATATCCTTCCAATAGATTTAATGGTTTATCTACGGCGTCTGCATCTATTAGGCCATCAAATATGGGAATATAGAAGTTAACTTGTACCTTAAAAGGAGTGGCACCTCCAGAGTGGCTACTAGATGAAGATGCATCGCCTGCGAGTAGTCGTCGAAGGATCTAGGAAAAGTTATCCATCACCACGTCCTTCAAGCAACATTTTTGAAAGGATCTCCTGCCCCCTCGTCTTTCTTTCTTCCGCCATGGGAGGTTGTCGGGTTTTGCGAGGACGATCTTGCAATGGTTTAACCAGATCAAGCCCTAACTCCTTATACCCTGACCTCGTTCGGGACATGCAAAGAAAAACAGAGAAAGAGTAGACCACTCTGATACCACTGATCCAAACTTAAACAAGAACGCAACAACAGAGATGCAACAGAAAAACACTTCATTTCGTTAATCGAAAAATATTGAACTATGCTTACAAAAAAAATGGAAATAAGATAGCTTGAGCGATAGTAGTTTATCTCTGAGAAGAGATGTGGTGGATACATGCCCCTAACCTATGTTACAATGAGGCTCAAGTGACTATTTATTATTGGAAAACATGAGAAAACCCTAAACAACCAAAACCCTAAACCCAAGAGATGTAACACTAAGAGTTTGTGGGCCCCGTTGGGGCTAGTTAGGAAGCCAACTTCCCGAGGTCGTAACTTGGTCATATTATCTTCGTTTGGCATGTATGATACCTTGTTGCAAAGGTCTCGCCAAGTACTATAGGTTTCACCACAGGCCCCAAAACTGCTTTGGAAGTTCAGGACCTTTAAAAACTGCTAAAAGTAGTAAATGTTGAAATGAACAAGGAAAAAAATGAAACTGACTGAGGGTCTAGGTGGAATAGGCAGGTGGACACCAATATCCACCTGGATCAAGATTTTCCATTACTTTGTCCTACATTGAGTACCCTCCTCCTGGGGTATAATTTCCTCTGTACACTCCTTATCCTCTAGCAGAGGGGCATCCTGTTGCTGGAATGTTCCCATCCACTGATAAAATGTTGCAAGTTGGTACTCCGCCCTATTCGAGTCCTCTTCCCATAGTTCCTCCATTTCCAAGAATGGTTTCTAGTCCTTGGCATCTTACATTTCCCGTTTAGCTAGTTTTGGTATTAACTCAAACCCCAATCTCTCAACCTGTCCCGACTACACCCATGTTTCTACTTACCAATATGTTCAATCCATACCTCAACCTGCCCAAGTTACACCTCAAGTGAGTCGATCTGTTTAGGTTGTGTCCCATATACATATTACTCCAATGGGAGTACGTCAAGGATTGGTGGGGAACCTATTGTGAACAAAAGGACAAGAGTTAACCCTCATTGTTTTCAGTTGCACCCACTTGGAATTCATTTTGAGATGCCATCTAGAAACAATATTACCTTGTCGGGAGCTATAAAGACAAATACATAAAGTGGACCATGCTATGGAAGGGAAGGTGCCAAGATGTGCCATAGTTCACAAATAATTTCCATACCCTTCGCACAAAACTCAATATCAAGGATATTGAGCGGCATTTGGTGCTCAAGTACCGCGATTATCTACATAAGTACATCCAGGACGATATGGAGTTCCTGGACATTTCCTCGCTCGGCACGGCGTATAGGTACGCTGTCAAGTTTGAGTATAAATTTAAATAGAAGAAAAGGTACTTTGGATCTACGAATCCAAAGCAAGGAAAAGGCGCCCCCAAACCACAGAACAAACGACCAAGCCAAGGCAGTGCTACCTAGGACAGCCCGCCGAAGATGCAAGCAAAGAACAACACCCCGAAGACGAAGAAGGACACAGGAAAGTGGTGTGAGCTCCATAAGAGCTCCACTCACAATACAAGTGAGTGTCGAGCCAAGTAGTCACAGGTGGCCGTGCTGAAGGCTTCTGAATCAGACGCAGGTTCCGACTCTAAATCAGAACCCGATAAGGGAACTGAAAAAGGGAAGCAGATCATTGAAGCAAAGCTCGGTGCCACCACGGCCACTGCCAAGATACAGAAGATTGACCCTGAAGATCTAGAGGAGGGGGAATGCCTCTTCCACTCACATCTGTGGGTGAAGGGTTCTCCGCTACAGTTCATTGTCGACAACAGGAGCCAAAATAACCTCATTTCATCAGAGGTCGTGAAGCAGCTGGACCTAAATACTATAACACATCCACAGTCGTAGACCATCGGGTGGCTTCACCAAGGACGAGATCTTTGTGTCAACCATCAGTTTCGCCTTCCCTACAACATTAAGACCTTCACGGATGAGGTACTATGTGACATTGCTCCTCTTGAAGTTTGTGATGTATTGTTAAGACAACCATATTTGTGGAAGCGACATGTTATATATGAGTCTAAACCTCGCTCTGTGATTATTACTTTGGCTAATAAGTTGCACAGGATACCAAAGGTATCCCCGCCTACCGCCATATCTTTGATCACTGCAAAGCAATGTAGTAAGATCATCTCCGAGACTAGTAAATTTGTTTTCCTTATGATTCGTCCCCAAGGCAAGAAGAAGGTTGTGGCCACGGCTTCTAGGTAGAGCTCCTCTGCACAACAAAAATAAATGGACAAGGTCATGGAGGAGTACAGGGATATTTTCACCTCACCCACAAGGGTACATCTGCACTGTTAGGTTAAGAACTCCATCGATCTGACCCTGGGCGCGTCGCTTCCCAATGGACCAATCTATCAACGCTCTATTCTAGAGAAAAATGAGATCAAGAGGTAGATTCAGGAACTATTGCATAAAGCGCACATCAAGCCAAGCTCATCACCTTGCGAGAGCCCGATTGTATTGGTATATAAGAAGGATGGGACCTGGAGGCTCTGTATTGACTATCGAGCGTTGAATAAGATCAATGTGAGGAACAGGTACCCAATCCCATAGATTTATGACCTTCTGGACCAACTCAAGGGGGCCAAATATTTCAGAAAGATTGACTTGAATTCAGGTTATCACCAGGTGCCTGTCGAACCCTCCAAAGTGTGGCAGACTTCCTTCAAATCCAAGGAGGGCCTTTTCGAATGGTTGGTCATGATGTTCAGATTGACGAATTCCCCTGCAACCTTCATGAGACGGATGGACGACATCTTGCGACCCTTCATCGATGCATTTGTGGAAGTGTATTTAGATGACATCTTGATCTTCAGCCAGAGTTGGGAAGAGCACCTCCACCATATTCGACAAGTCCTTCAAACCGTGCGCCAACACAAATTGTGTGCTAACTTGGAGAAATCCACCTTTGGCCTTACCCAGGTTCAATATTTGGGGTTATCATTGATGTGCAGGTGGGTACATATGGACCCATCGAAGACGCAAGTCATTCAGGATTGGCCAAACCCAAGCACTCTAACAGAGCTCCGCATATTTTTGGGTCTTTCCAATTTCTACCATAGGTTCGTGTTGGGGTTCTCTCATATCACTTCGCCTTTAAGTCAAGTCACCAAGGGCGGAGCGAAAGCAATTATTTTTGGTCAGAAACCCAAGAAAAAGTGTTCTCTAAGTTGAAGAATCGCCTCTGTTTCTGCACCAATGCTCACATTACCAGACCTGAAACAACCATTTGAGATTGAGACAGATGCCTACGACTATGTTATTGGTGCGATTCTTACTCAGCATAAGCATCCAATGGCTCACCATAGTGAGACACTTTCAAACATAGTTTGAAAGCACCCAACTTACGACAAAGAAATGTATTCCATTGTGCAGGCTTGTCGTCAATGGAAGCATTACATTCTGGGGAAGGAAACAGTCATCCACACAGACCACCGACCTATATAGTTCATACAGACACAAGGGAAGTTGCAGAATGATTGCCATAAAAAATGGTCCACCTATTTGCAACAGTTCCATTTGAACATTAAGTATAAGAAGGGAAACACCAATAATGTTGTTGATTTCCTCAGCCGACCATTGGTCATGGTGCTAATCACTATGCTAGACTCTTGTGGGCACAAGACATCGAGGTGGCCGCATCTTTAGAAGTGCGATCCAAAATTCAACAGCATATAACAAACACTCCTGGAAGGGAAGAAAGTTCCAAATTTTCACCTTCATGATGCATTGTTATGCCACCTGGGACACATCTTTTTTCCTTTAAGTGAGCGTGCCAAGATGATTTGGTAGGGGCACTACAATTGGGTCGTTGGACATTTTGGGTTAGAGAAAACAGTGGTGGTATTGCAGAAGTATTTTTATTGGTCGAAACTTCATCAGGATGTTGGGAAGTATATTAGATCCTACACTGCCTACACCATTGCCAAACCAAACATGAATAAGCAAGGCCTGTATACTCCTCCACCTACTCCTAGTCAGCCTTTGGAATCTATCTCCATGGATTACATGTCAGGCCTTCCTTCTACTAAGCAAGACAACAATTGCATTTTCGTGGTCGTTGACAAATTCTCTAAGATGGCCATCATGGCAGCTTTTAAGAAGAGTATCACAACAAAGGCCATTGCTAAGCTCTTATGTGAGCGAGTATGGGTACACTTTGGGATCCCACAGTCCATTGTCTCAAATCAGGACAGTAGATTCCTGAGTTCATTTTGGTCAAGTCTTTGGTCGATGCTGGATACAAAACTTAAGAAGTCCACGACTTTCCATCCCCAAACTGATGGCCAAACTAAGGTTGTTAATAGGATGATCATACACATTCTACGCATGTACAAGTCGAAGCATCCACGCACGTGGGATGAAATTCTCCCCTATGTCCAACACAGATACAATAGAGCTCTCCACAACTCAACAGGCCACATCCCCTTTCAGGTAGGGTTGGGATTTCAGCCATTATGCCCCATTGATGTGGTCATACCATTTGCAGCCACTCATGTAGATTTGGCTCACGTTCAGTTTGAAGCTGAAAGGGCTAATAGCTTCATTGAGCACATTTAATACATCCGCCAGTAGGTCCATGATATATTGGACAAAGCCAATGCTAAGTACAAGAAGCGCCATGATCAACATCGAGTGTCGTACAAGTTCCAGGTGGGCGACAAAGTTTGGCTACATTTGTAGAAGGAGTGCCTTGCTAGACCCCATTGCAATCATTTCCCGCTCCAATATGGTCCATACTCCATCACCAAGGTCGTCGATGACAATGCCTTCGAGTTTAGCATCCCACCGTTCCTTGGTCTGCACATAGTGTTCAATGTAGATCGCGTTTGACCATACTTTCCACCATTGTTGGACACATCTGACATTGCAGAATAGCTCAAACCAACAGAGCTCAACCTGGACTGCATGGAATAGACCACAACTGATCAGATCATGGACACGCGGATCAAGAACAATCACCAACAAAGGATACAGTTATATCCAGTTGTCAAAGTAGGCCAACTCCTTCACCAGGGAAAGTGGTTCACCAGGGACCAGGTTCAATAGAAATTTTCTCACCTCATGGAGGCTTTACACGCAATGGGGACCATTGCTTCATAAGGGGGGAGGAATGGTCCATGTGGATATTGGTGGCCACCCACCTATTCCACCTAGACCCCCTAGTTAGTTTCATATGTTTCCTTGTTCATTTCAGCATTTACTATTTTTAGAATTTTTTCAGGTCCTGAACTTCTGGAGCAGTTTTGACCCCCTAAACGGTGTTTTTTGGGGTCCGCGCCAGGCCCATAGCCATAGGCACGGACCTGTGGCGAAACCTGTAGTACTCGGCGAGACCTTTTCAAGAAGGTATCATACGCACCAAGCAAAGATAATATGACCAAGTTACAACCGTATTTGGGATTTCTCAAATCCCATATATCTAGCCTCTTTAAGGTGCACCACAAACTCCACCTCTTAGTCAGTCTATACCTCATATGCAAGTAAACCAATATGTGCATAGCATGCCACAAGTGCCAACCAATCAACCCAATATTGGAATGATGCAAAATCCATCCTGGAAACCATTCCAAGGCATTTTGCAAAAGCTTGTTGGCCCATCAACCATTCCACAAATGCCTTATCAAGGCCAACAAATCTAAACTCAATCATTCTAAACTTCCCAAGGTTTTCATGGAACTAGACAACATGGTTACAATTATCATGGTTATCAAAATCCTCCTTATCCTGGAATACAAATACTGGTTGCTCAACCCATTCTGTCATACCCAGGATATCCTCCACCACTGGTTAACCTTTATCCACAAGGTAAACCTACACATATGGACTTTAATAGTCAATTACCATTCATTGTAACACTTGAGTTACCAAATTTATCCTGGCTAACGAATGTTCCAATTTTTCATTCTCCTTGGTGGCCAGTTACTCCTACCAAATTGTCAAGTGACATTATGATATTTAACAAAAATTCTGGAGAAGATTTGTCTACTCACGTTATGACCTATCATTTATGGTTTCTATCTAACTCCTTGAATGATGACTCTATTTTTTTTACAACTTTTCCATAGGACTATTACCGGTATGACAACTAAGTGGTATGTTGAATTACTGTGAGCTTCATTTAACAACTTTAATGCCTTAGCGAATACATTTCTAACCCATTTTCAATTACCTATTCATTATGAAACTGGAACTGAGCTTTTTACCTCTTTAAAAAAGTCTGACTCCACCCATATATTTGATCATATACACGAGTGGAGGTGCCAATGTCGATTGGTCAAAACTTACATTTTCGATCATTTATTGGCAGAGTGGTTCATCAAATCCCTCTTGTCTACTATAATTAAGGATGTTCCCAAGAGCAGAGTTGTTACTAAAGGAAAATTCATTGCTCATGCTCAATATTTGGATTTGATTTATACTCAACCTAGCATTCTCTATGACAAGATACCCAATGCTCTTTGACCCCAACATACTATTCCACCTGCTCCTTTGGAGGAATCACACACTGTTGATGGCATGGTTGGTTCTGTTGGTCAAAATTCAGTGAGAAAACCATCTAATCAAACTAATTCAAAATATTCTCCCACTATGACCAATCAAAACCCTCCCAATCCTACTCTCGTGGAACTTCTTAGATAAATCTTGTTCAATCGAATAAAGGCAAATATCAATCGTTTAGAAGTAATAAAAAGGGTATAGGAAAGAATAAACAAGAAAACCCTCCATAGGAAAATAAGAAGAATCAGTCTCCCGATGAGAAGCGAAAGCCTCGTTACCCATGTCTTATCTATAATGACGAGCATTTTATGAAAGATTGTCCACATAATGCATAAATACATAATTTTTTGAAAATTACATCCACTACACCTGTCGTTTTGACATATCCTTTCCCAAACCAGGAGACAAATGTTGTTGCACAAAACCCATCTTCCTCTTCCCAAGTAATGATGTTAACACCTACTAAAAATAAGGGCAGTGTCTTAGTGGTTACAAGGAATAAGGATTATGGAAATTCGAATCTTTCAATTGGAAAGGCTACTAATTAACCTTCCAAGTCTACTCAACCCGCTTATGGTCCTCTCCAAATAGAGAAAATTATTGTTGAATTGACTAGCCTCCTAAGGAATGATTCATAAGTCAACATTTAATCTTCATGTGAGAGCTACACAAAATTACAACATAGTTGAAGATTTAGCTCAAACTTTTTCAGCCATGTCAACTCTCAAGGTGTTGTAAAGTTATCTTGCCAAAAATAAATCTTTACTAGCAGTGATTGGAGGATTAAGTGATTCATATTTGAATCTTGTTCTATTTAATCACGAGAACCATACTCCTAAACTTCTACCCCAACTAGAATTTATGATTTAAATTATCGTTAGAAGTAAAACCATCCACCGCAAAATCGTAGATGAAGGTGCTTTGACTTGCATCATGTCACTATCATGTTGGAAAGGCACTAGTTCTCCACAACTTAATCAGTGACCGACAACCCTTAAAGATTTTGATGGGAGAGGATTTAAACCTTACGGGATCCTAAATTCCTTACAAATGGAATTAGATGGCAAAACAATCTCAAGAGAGGTTGAAGTCATTGACATACCTTTAGATTATAACCTCTTGTTGGGACAAACATGGGTTTATGCCATGGAAACCATGGTCTCAACCTATTTTAGGATGATTTCTTTCCCTCACCAGGGGGGCATCATGGCCATCAACCATCTTGCCTTTTTTTCCATTGATTCTCAAACTACTGGAAGTATTCCACTTTCGGTGAATCCCCACACCCTTATCGACATGTTGGGATAGGATTGCTTAAAGGTTCATCCTTAATGGGAACTTTCACGCTCCCTCCTCCTTACATTCCCAATCTGGTTGCCTCGATCAACATGATTTTGTCTTGTATTATTTCGTTTGATCCTTGGATAGTACCTGACAGCTCTAACATTGACTCGTTTGTCGACCTTATGTCATTTAGCCCCATCGAGCTAGAGTATGAAGTTATTTACTCAGCTTGTTCAAAAAACTTTGATGTTGATACCTTATTAAATTGGGTTGATCATTCCCAACATCAAGGTTCGAGTTTTGATCCTTTCGACGACATATTTCCCATTGACAAAGCATCACAAAGGTCATTATGTTAGACGAAAAACCATGGGACGATAGTCATCATCGATCTTATTTGCCTGTAATTCTTGAGAATGCTCTTGAAGAATTTTATTCACCCAAAATTACTGAGACACTTCGAGGTTCTATCTCTATTCATGAGGTGAATTCTGAGAAGAATTTAGAAAATATTGAGGAGACCATACCCCTTGATATTTCTATCAAACCTGGAATTGTTGAAATGTCTATATTGGCGCATCTTGTTCTCCCAATGATATTAAGATTTATAAGGACCTTTTTCAAGAATCTTGTTATGTATTTGCTTGGACATACAAAGGGATGTCGAGCATAGATCTAAACATTGTGGTGCATGAGATTAAAACATATTCGATACCAATCCTTTTCAACAACGTTTACATTTGGTTCATCCAAAGAAAGTTGTTGCCATAAAAGCAGAAGTTGAAAAACTTTTGTGTGATGGTTTTATCTATCTTGTTCCTTTGACCAACTGGGTTTCGAATATTGTTCCCGTTATGAAGAAACAGGGTGCAATTCAAGTATGCGTCAACTATAGGGATATTAACCATGCTTGTCCCAAGGACAACTACCCAACCCCTTTCATTGACCAAATCGTTAACGATTGTGCCATAAGTGATTTTTTTTCATTTATGGATGGATTTTTCGGCTACAATCAGATTAACATCCTGCCATTGTACCAGAATAAAATTTAATTCATTTTTCCATGGGGTATGTTTTCCTACAGCAAACTTCCTTTCAGTCTAAAGAACACCAATGCAATTTTCCAAAGGGCGATGAACTATGCTTTCCATGATATCAAGCATATAGTCCAACCCCATTTGGATAACTTGCCTACCCACTCAACTCATCCAATGCATCCCATAGTGATCTTCATATGTTGTTGACATTATAACATAAGGTTAAACCCACACAAATGTGTATTTTGTTCCCAATCTGGTAGACTTCTAGGATTCGTCGTGTTCAAGAATGGGATCCGCATTGATCCTATGAAAGTCCAGGTAATCATTGATTTTCATGCTCCCTCTTCACTCATTCTGTTACAACGCCTTCAAGGGAAGGCTAACTTTGTATGTAGATTCATTCCTATCTATGTAATACTTACTAAATGATTTACTCGCTTACTAAAAAAAGGGGTTCCCTTCCATTGGGATCAAACTTCTAAAAATTCTTTTGATGCTTTGAAATATGTATTAGCTTAAGCTTCTTTGTTATATCCCCTGACTATCAACGAGACTATTTCCTCTATTTATTTGTGGCGGTTACCACAATTGAGATGGTTTTGGTACAAGAATATGACTTAGGAAAAGAACACCCAATATATTACTTGAGCCAAAACTTGATTGAGACTGAAGCCAATTACTCATATGTCAAAAAGTTAGCTTTGGCGGTTGTGTAATTTATCCATAGATTTTGCCACTATATCCTGCTTCAAAAGACTATTGTAGTTTCTAATTGCAACCCTATGACTTACATTCTATCACGTCAATTGTTGGGAGGAAAATACTCAAAATGGATAGTTATCCTCCAAGAGTTTGATTTGGAATTCATCAAATCTAAGTCTAAGAAATCTCTAGTCTTTGTTGAACTGATTTGTGACCTTCCCTCCTCTGAGTCAAAATCAACAACTGATGATTTTATACCAAATGAAACATTGTTTCTGATTGACTCTTTCAATCCTTGGTATGGATATATCATCATTTATCTCCAGACCCAATCTTTCTAGCCCGATACCACTCGTTCCGAGCAACGTCGAATTTGATACCATGATTGCCAATACATTGTAATTGGTGACACTTTTTACCACCATGGCATTGATTTGACCTTTCGACATTGTCTTACTCATGAGGAGGTGAAGAAAGCTTTGAATGATTGTCATGTTGGAGCATGCAACAAACACATGTATGGCTATGCGACTGCCAAATTTTTTTTACATGCTGGTTATTTATGGCCGACTATGTTTCAAGATTATATTTTTGTAGTTCAGAAATTTCGCGCATGCCAGATTTTTAATAGGAAAGCTCGTGCTCCACCTTCTCCTATGCATCCAGTTATTGTCATTAGACCTTTTTAAAAATGGGCCATTTAATTCATGACCTGTAACCCTTACTTGGATGGGGGGCTTGGCTACATTATCATTGTTATAGACTACTTTACAAAATGGGCCAAAGTGATGCCTATGTTTGACAGCAACAACAAAATTGTTGCATTATTCATTTTCAACCATGTCGTTGTGAGATTTGGTGTGCCTCAAGCCATCGTTACAAACCATGGAAAACATTTTCGAAATTACATGATGTCTGAACTTACTTCCAAGTTGGGCCTTCAACATGATAACTCAACTCCCTATTACCCACAAGCTAACGGGCAAGTAGAAGCCATTAATAAGGTTTTGAAAATGATGCTCCAACGCATGGTAGGGATTCATAAGACAAATTGACATACCATTCTTTTTTCCGCTTTGTGGGCATACCGAACATCTATCTGAACAACAACTGGATTCACACCCTTTCAGTTGGTGTATGGTCTAGAAGCAGTTATCTCGATTGAATGTGAAATTCCATCCTTAAATCTTGCCATCGAGCTTCTTCCCGCAACTTCTGGAAAAGAATAACACTTTTTTGCACCTAGATCACCTAGATGAGCCCCAATGTGATGCCACAATGGCCAACGAGGCTCACAAAAAACATGTCAAAGCACAATTTGACCAGAATGTTAAACCTCATTCCTTCTCAGAAGGCGACCTAGTCCTTTTATACAACTATGAAGCTAACAAATTAGGAGCTAGGAAGCTCGAACCATTATGGTTGGGTCCATATATAGTCAAACATGTACTAGCAAAACGGGCCTATGAACTAGTGGACTTTGATGGAATTACCTTGGTCATGCAACCTCGAAATGGGTTGTACTTAAAAAAAATATTACGTTTAGATTTATGTTGCATAGTTACTATGTATATACTATATAGGTTTGCTACTGTGTTTACAGTGTGGTTTTCTACAATTTTCTACTGCCTCTGCTCATCTTGAATTTCATTTGATTTGTATATGTTAGCGTTCCCCCAGCTATATGTTGTTTATGTTGATGGCGTTAGTTGTAGTACTCATAATATTTCCTCTGCAGTCTAGGAAATCTATGCTCTCGATGACGAGTTAGTGAGTCTACAAGGAATTTGTATTCGTTGCTCGACTAATAACATTACTAAGTATATTGCAATGATCAAGTTATTATCTTATGCTATTTCACGTGGCATTCACCATTTAGTTGTCATAATTGATTCACAACTTGTGGTACAACATTTATACAACGACTATTCAATACAAAATCCAATTTTATTACACATTTTTTTAAGGGTTTGCATCTTAGAGAAACATTTTGATTACATCCAATATCAACATATTCCTAGGGGTCTTAATACATTAACAGATGCATTAACCAATTATGTATTAGACACACATTTTCTTGGCTTGATGGGCCCTGACCTAGGTTCAGTGTTAAGTCAGCCAAGCAAATCTGTAAACTATTGGCCCTTTCGGCATCAATCCGCGAAGCGCGAACTGAAGTCTCACCTGAACCAGTATGGGGGGATGTATGAACCAAGTTTCTGCACCCTGAGATGGTAGCGATGTCGCTTTTAGACCTTCACTCTGCCTTCGCGCAGATCGATAAGCCCTTTAGGGCTTATCGATACACCTTTCTTAATCATCTTGGAGTCCTCCACGAAGGTCTACAACTGTCCTTCGCGTACCCTAAATAGATAGATCAGGCACTTACGCACCTCTGTAATTACTCTTACTTCTGTATTTACTCAGATTATCTTAGTTTCATACAGTCTTAACATGTAATTATGATTATCTTTGCGTAAACATATATCTTTGCTTGTGTTCATATAACAAAGAGAAACATATAGATTCACACATCAGAATAACATTAAAACATAAACCCAGTGTTCAACGTAACATAATCACATGCAATTAACATAAGTAAAATACACAGGTAATTCCAGAATACTTCTCTTTATTGATAATCCAGATTTCCAGTACAGACTTTGACTACCCTGCACACACAGCTGCAAGGGTCTACGCACTCAGTTGTGGATTTCTACCTTAGGCCTCTGCGCACACAGCTACAGAGCCTCCTTCCTACGCTAAGACTCTTTGCTCTTAGCTCTCACAGACCCATTACATCAATGACTCATCCATGATCTACTGAACTGAACTACTAAGAGACTCTTCTAGGACTTCTTTTTATACAATCCCATGGTTCACGGACCATGGGTAGATCTCTAAAGCCGACATGACTTACACAAAAGAAGGGCGGAAACCCTTAATGACTCTTTACATCTTCGCACTCCACGACCACAAAATGCGGAGACTTTACATTCTTTCATACAAAATTTGGGCTTTTTGCCCCAAAACTTGGGCTTTTGACCCCAAAATTGACTCTAGGGGAACCCGTTCCCAACAGGCCCCCAACACAAACATGGTGACTTGCCCTCGAGTCACTCTGCTAGCACGAAGATATTCTTGTGAAGACTTCCCAGCTCCACCTGTACTATTGCAACTTCGGTGATACACTGTGTTGCCGCCTGCTTCACCTGCTCGACCAGCTGCTCCGTCGCTGGCCCCGCGCTGTCTGCCTGCATTTTCTGTTGTGTTTCCTGCAGACTAGCCAGTTTTCCTTCAATGGTGGCTATGAGCACATATGCTTCATCTAGCCAAGGCTTCAATCGAGCCTTCAGTACTGCCTCCTTGTGCTGTGCTACGTCCACCTGTTCTTTAAGCGCCTTTGCTTCCTGCAGCTTCGCTAACCTTTGTGTAATGGTGACAGTGCACGCTGTCACTTTAACCTCATCATATCTCTGTTGTAGCTCCCGCGCCTCTGTTTCCAGCCTCTGCACATTGGGATCCTCCTATAGGTTGGTGACTACTTCGAGCGATTGCTTGAAGAGCGCAGTGCAATCCTTCACTACGGCATCTACAGTTGCTACTGCATCTTTGACAGTAGTCGCACACTACTCTTTAACCTCTGGTGGAGTCAAAGGCTGGGCCCTCAACTCGAGCTCTATAATTTTAAGGTTCAGTTCAAACTGAACCTTAGCTAGCTTTGTTCTTGCTTTGCGCACTCCAGTAGCGAGTTTTCGAATTCTCACATCCACTGGCACATCTTCAGGAATATCCAGCTCTGGAACAGTCCTGCATGCCTCAGCCACCACCTTGGTCGTGTGCTCATTCTTTTCTATGATGGCCTTAAGAAGATCAATGGTAGAATTATTTTGTACAACCATCTGAGCGTTGTTCACCTTCTGCTCACTGATAACGTTCAGGGCGCACTGTTCCTGAGCCCAAAGTTCCGCGATCACACCATCTTGCAAGGTGTGAAGGGCTTCACTTGGAAGCACGGCCAAATTTAGCCCAACCCTCTTGAGGGTGTTGAAAATGGACCTGTCAACTTATTCTTCTGTATTCAACGCTCCATTCGGTAGTGCTATGGCCCAGGGATCCAATGTGCGCACCATTTCTGCTGCCTCTAAAGTTCCAGGCACCAAACTAGTTGACGTCGCGCTGCTTTGCCCCACACTGGTCTGTACCTATGATGCCTGGATCTGCAGCTCACACAAACCCATTTAAATGGCACCCAAGGCCTGTTTCTGCTGCTGCTCGAACTATTGCAGTAGTTCCGTGGTCGCATCCCTCACCGTATCGCCAATGTCATTCAAATCACCTTCTGTCAAGGTGATTGGGTCAAGGGACGTTTTGCTAGCCTTGGACTTCTTTCACAACCCTACTTTCTCCTACTCCCTATTGCACTTAACCTGAAACAGAGTAGTCTACGATTTTGCTCCTCCTTGTTTGAATCGCTGCTCTTCCTCTTCTGTCTCCGGGGAAGGATATTTCTAACTCCTATCGAAGTCACACTCCTCCTCTTCTTCCTGCCCTTCTGTCTGCTTTTTGGCAGTGTGCTCCACTTTGGCTTTGTCCTCAGCCTCTTTCTTCCTCTTTTCGGCCAATTGTTCCATCTTTAGTCTAGTCTCTTCCTTCTTACACTTCGCTGCAAACTTGCTAGACCCAACTGTCAAGTCTGAGGTCGTGCGCCACTCTGCTGGCCAATGGTCGAGGACCGCCGCGATTGCATCTGTGGCCAGGTATGGAAGGTCATACCACTTTTGATCAGGGTCCTTCCATGCTCACATGGAGACACAGTGGAAGTCCACCTTGAACTCCACATACCCTGCCAACTGTTTGAAGACAGTCGGTGACAACCGCAGTTTGTGGTTGATGGCCATGTTGATACTCATCTCCATCAAGATCCAAAATATCTTGCTATCCTTGACCCTTTGGGGGTCCTTGGTGGCCCAGAGCGAAGCGAACTTCGCTACTTCTGGTAAATCCTGTGCAACCAGAGGAAACTGACTATCCTTCGATAACTCCCATGCGACCAATACTATGGATAGCAATAGCCATGCATAGTGAAAAGTTTTGCTCTGATCCTGTGCCTCTCTATAGTTTGCGAGGAACTCACTGCAGAGGTAGCGTGCCCAGTTGAATTGTACGCCCTTCGCGCACTGGGCCGCTAATGATATGACTGGTGCTGACACTTCATCTGCACGACACTTCCTCATAATTTTCCCAGCCAGGATCTGGGTGGCTACTTTGATCGCGGGGTCAATTATACTAGAAATGGAGTAGCCACGCGGCTTTTTGGCAAGCTTAAATTTGTCCTTCATTTGCTCAGTGAGGTCACACTCACCTGTCTTTCCACCAATTACCATGGCCAAATTTAATCCTAAATGCGGTAACCGAGTGATCTTATGGATCAGCATGTCAGTGATTGGTGTTACACAGTAATTTGTCACCATTGGTCACCATCCCTGTTACCCCTGTTTCCGTACGTTGCAGGATGCATTCCGGGACCTGTGAGCAGTGACATAACCTAAAAACACTTGCATTATGTTCCCCTAAGTATGTACTTCATGTTCCCTGAAGACACCTTCTGCAAAATATCTCTTAAAAGTGCCCTTTTTCCATTAGCGCGGGTCCACAATGTCCTACCCGCGCCAATCACTGAGATCCTCAAAAGAGGGTGCGACCATTGGCGCTTTGTCTTAGAACAACACCCGTGCCAACCAAGTTTGGTAATGATTTTTGACAAACGCGCGCCCAGATGTTTTTTCCCTTCAGATCACGAAGTCTTTTGAGGATAAAGTTTATCTGATAGAGGTCGAGAGTCATCATCTATCCTTGACATCTATCCATAACGGCTTTTCGGAGATAATGCCAATCCACAATGAGTGTCCTGATGCATTGTATCTTCCTCCCTTCTCCATCTATAAAAGTCTGTCCTCATGCATTTGACAAGCGATTCTTTCAGTAATGCTAGTCGTGATAACGCTTGTCTTGAGTGATAGTAAGAGTCTTGAAGCATAGGAAGGTTATGCTGCCGGAATTCTGAGAGAGAGAAGGTCTATTGCAAGACATATATAGCTGCTCGCCCAGCCAGAGGAGAGGTTCAACGTCAGAACCTTGGTTGTATCTTTCTCTGTTCATTATTCATTAATAAACGACTACTATTATGGTTCCGATCTTACTGTTCATTATGATAATGTTTGATCTATTTCCTTTCTGACTGAAATATAGTTGTATTTTAGTGGATTTTATGCTTGTTCTCGTTTCGTTCTTTGCATGTGCAGGTATCCATACGCGGGGATCGCAAGGATTGTGACCTGCCGGAGCAAGGGAACGGGAGTATCAACTCTTCTTCGACATTAGCGTTGGACTCCAGGTTGGTTCTCGTAATCCACTTTCAGTATGCAACTAGGAGCTTGCATAGTAGCGTGAATTGATTGTTGCTAGACCCATTTTGGGCTAGTGGGATCGCCTCTGTCCGCAGAGGGGATTTACCTCTCCAACAATTGGTATTGGTTCTTCTAACCACAGGAACCCATCGTGCACCAAGCATAGCAGCTGTTTGATCACTATCATGGTTATGGGAGTGTGGTTGTATTGTGGCACCCATAACATGTTTAGAAGTCCTCCCTTGTCCACCCCTTTTATCCACTTCCTTGGTTCTAGCATGGTCACACCAAAATCCTTATAGAAGACACGATGCATTAATTGATTGGTCGCTAAGTGGGGAAAGAGCTCCGTATCGGCCAAATCCCAATCCTCCAGCTTTAAATTAGGGACACGTGCCAAGCGGGGTACTTCAAATGCGATCTTTTTCAACAGCAATGGTGTATGCAGTGTGACTTTTCTCTCATCAATGTCCTTTGGGTCCTTTGCCTTGCCTCGACGCGAAGGAATGTATTCAGGCAATTTACAGATAGGGTCAGGCCCTCCAACTTCAATGTCCTCTGCCCCCATGTTAATGTCTTCCCCACCCATATTGATATCTTCAATGTCTTCTTCAGGTTCCAGGTCAACTACCTTGCCCTTCTCCTATGCAGTGGGCTTTTCCTTCTGCGAGTGTTTTCTGGGTGAAACGCACACCGATGGTGTCGCTTTCTACTTATCTTTCTTCGTTTTCAGACCCTCTTTGATCGGTGTAGGCCTCAGGTGACCTCGGTGATTTGGGTACCTCTGCAGGTACTTCGACACTTGTTATCTCCAAGGAATCTTCCTCAGCTGTCATTGCTACCTCTGGGGCAGCTCCCTCACCTGTCATTGCTTCTCCAGCACTCACGATTTTTGTAGGCGCCGACATGATGCTAGTCAAAAACTCTTGTGTTTCCTTCGGCAACCTCTCAAACGCTGAACTCGCTATCAAAGCTTCAAAGTTCTCATGGTTCATATGCGCTTGAGAGCTCAACACCTCAATTCTCAAAATTCCAAGTGTTTTTCGCTAGGCAGCCATCTGTAATTTATAGGCATTTTCGAATTCAAATCCGACCATTCCCCCCAAAATTCGTTCATAAATGCTAGATTGGCGGCATATTTTCAAAGATCTTGCCCTTAAATTCTGACTTAAATGCCCCCCCGCTCCATTTAGCTGTTTTTTCATCGTCAAATCATGAACAATGACCATAACGGTCACTTTTTGGCTGCCCTGCACGGTCCCTTCTTTGATAGCGCAGCTCCCCGCGCATTTCTGCTGACACTGTGACATTCCTTCGTTCCGCATAGTACCCAATCATGCAGCTGCACAACCCAGGCACTGTAGTTTATAGTCCCATGCCTCCTTTCATGTGCCTGGAGCGTTAAGACTGTGCTTCCATCATGTAGTCATCTAGCTGGATCGCCGGTGTATGGCTTCAATCGGCTGCCATTCACCTTTCCTAGGAAGGGTTCTCCATTTAATTTTACCAACTAAACTACTCCACTGTCGATAATCTCCTTGATGACATATGGCCCCAGCCAATGCATCCTAAATTTTCCTGGAAATTTATCAAACTTGTTGTCATATAATAAAACTAAATCATTTACCTTGAAGGTGTGCAGTTTGATGTGTCGATTGTGCCATGCCTTTTCGCGCTCCTTTTGAACTTGTTGATGGAATCCAACTAGAAATCTATCCTCTTCAAGCTCTGTTAGTTGCGCGAGCCTCTCCTCCAGGGCTCTGCGCTTGCCATTCCTGTGAATGCCGCTATGCGCAGACTAGGTACAATGTACTCCATCGGCATCACAGCTTCTATGCCATAAACTAGCCTGAACGGCGTTTGTCCAGTCAACTTCTTGCAAGTCGTTCTATAAGCCCATAGCACCGCGGGTACACGCACATCCCAGTCATTTCTTTGAGCATTGCAAACCTTTTTTAGTGCACTCTCCAATATTTTATTAAATGCTTCCACCGTCCCATTAGCTTGCGGATGATAAGGCGTACTTTTCTGATGGTAAACCTGAAATTCCTCCGTCAACGCGTTGATCGTTTCATTAAGAAAATGCGTACCGCGATCGCTCATCAAAATATTCGGACACCCAAACCTTGTCAGTACATACTCAAAAATGAACTTTGTTGTTGTTGCGCCTGTATAGTCCTTCACAGGTTGTGCCTCTGCCCATCTGGTTAAATACTCAGTCGCGGTGATGATGTACTGCGCACCCGTCTTCTTTCCTGGAGGCTGAATCGGTCCCACAAATTCAATCACCCACTTTTCGAATGGTTGTAACATCACCTGTGGATTCAGCGGCAGCTCATCCCTTTGCAAGGGTCTACCAATCATTTGGCATGCATCGCATTCCCTACAATACGCTTTTGAATCCTTATGCAGCGTCGGCCACCACAACCCAACGCGTAGAATCTTCTGCACGGTTGCCTTGCCCGCATAATGTCCTCCCACGGCTCCTCCATGAGCCTCAACAAGGATGTTGTTTCATTCAAATTCTGGCACATAACGTTGTAGTATTTCATCTAATCCCATTTTGTACAAGTGTCCTGCAATGACAGAAAAGTATGCCACGTGCACCACCAATTCCTTCTTTTGTTGGCTAGTATATCCTTCTGGAGTCGTTCTCGTCGTCAAGAAGTGTATAATATCTTCAAAGTGGTTGTCCGCGACATGCACCGCAAAGAGTTGTGCGTCAGGTAGTCCTTCCTCCAAATTAGTAGGCTCCTCTCCTGTTTCAATGCACAATAGATGATCCGATCCAGCATTCAATCGTCCTGGTTTTACAATAACTTCAAAATCATATTCTTGAAACAACAACAGCCATTTGCATATTTCCCCCCCAACACAGGCTTGTTCACCAAGTACTTCAATGCAAAATGGTCTGTATACATCTTAAAGTGTCTGCCTAGCAAGTAGTGCCTAAACTTCTGGAGCGCGTATACCATAGCCAGACCTTCGCGCTCTATCGTCGAATAATTATTCTCAGCTTTAGATAGCTTCCTACTTGCGAACGCTATGGGGTGATCCAATTCTCCCTCACCAGCCTGTGTCAGTACTGCTCCCAGTGCAATACATGATGCGTCCACATGCACATGAAATTCCTTCTTCCAATCTGGGAAGACTAGGATCGATGCGGTGACCATCTTCTCTTTGAGCACATCCAAGCTCTTCTGACATTCCTCATTCCAGCAGAATGTAGCATCCTTTTTTAATAGTTTCTCCATCGGCACGGTGATTTGGGCATAGCTTTTGATGAACTTTCTATATTACCCGGTATGCCCCAATGTTGCACGTAGTTGTTTCACACTTCTTGGTGCCTCCAAATTGATTATAACCACGATCTTTGCGAGGTCTACCATCAAACGTTGTTTGCATACCATGTGACCTAGCAAGATCCCAAAAGGGACGCAGAACAAACATTTCTTCATATTGAGTGCAATCTGGTACCTCCAGCATGTATCTAGCATCAATCACAGACCTGCTATGTGATGCTTTACCATTCCAAACACTATCCAATCGTAAAAGTATACCTCCATAAATTTGTGAATGAAATCTTTCAATGTTGTGATGAGAACGCACAAGAAGATTGTCGGCACATTCTTCAACCCAAAAGGCATCACAATATACCGGAAGCATCCCCATTCAGTCGCGAAGGTCGTCTCACTCCTATCCTCCGGCACAATCTTGATCTGATGGTACCCAGAGAACCCATCAGTGAATGAATATGCTTCCTGGATGCCTACATTATCCAGTACCTCATCGGTAAATGGATTTGGGAAAGGATCATGCATGCAAGCATCATTTAACTTCCTGAGGTCTACGCATATCCTTATTTCATCCTTCTGCTTCTTCTCTTGGACTACCATTGGGCTTACCCAATCGGATTCTTCCACTGGCTCGATAATGCCTGCCGCAAGCATCTTATCCAACTCTAAGTGGACCTTTTCTTTATACTTCGGATTGAGGCGGTAAGGCCTTTGCTTGACTGGCTTCACGTATGGTTTTAAAGTAATCTTCATAACACCTAGGTCCCCTATTATCCCTTTTAAGTCTGAAAACTTCGTAGGGAACAAATCCTGGTATTCGCAGAGAAATTCGGCGACCTTATCTATTGTTGCATCATCCCAGTAGTCTCCAATCTTTGCAAATTTCGGCTCTGCTTCTGTACCAATGTTTACTTGTCTAGTTTTGAGTGGCACGGTTATGTTGGGATTCTCTATTTGTGGTCCTTCAACTTCGTGGTGACCTTCAGTTTCTGGAATATTAATCTTCCTCGGATCCTCATCTTCTTCTTCAACAGTCACATTATAGCACTCCAGCGCGTGGCTCAGCTGAGTGGTCCAATCAGGTTGAATCAGATCTAAAGGATCCTACGGTATCCTGAAGATCGTTGCTTTGACCTCCTGTAGCACTTCATCAATACATTCAAATCCGTCCTCAAAGTTGAACGTCATTAAGAACCCTTGGCGCAAAATATCCCATTCTTCAGTGCCATGGCGGAGCTCCGTCTCCAAGTACCAATTCATCGGTATCACATCTAAAGTATGGCAGAACAGATGCACCCATTCAGGCTGGGGCTCCGCTCCATAAACTTTAGTCCATTTGGCCAAGTGATCGCACAGATCGTTCCTCCCATCATATTTTTCCATTAATCGCACCTTCGGATGTCCAAAGCGTACTCTCATCATTCTCCTATATTCACACCAATCATCAAAGTTATCTTTGTGCGTACCCCACCATCTTGCAGGCGTAGCACGCAATGCCCAATCCAAGGCCTAGAAGCGATACTTCTCTGGAACTTCCCTTTCAAAGGCATCCAAAAATGCATCAACATCAGTCAACCCATCATAATATGGCAGACTTCTCACCTCTGAAGATACACAGCGCAGCGATTTGGTCATCATATTACAACGCAGTGTAGAGACTTCATGTAATCGGTTCTGCTAGTGCTCCAATTCTTCATCTGAATCTGATGTACATGAACTTTCGCGGTCCCATGCAATACGTCAGTTTTCTATCAAATTCGCCCAATCTTGATCTCACACCGTTATCTTGTAAATTTGGTCCAAATCATCATCACCTTCATAATCGCGGACCGGTTCAGTATAGCGCGGTCCTTCTGCAGAGTCCAGGGGCACATTTCTTCTCAAATATCATCTTCCGCTTCTTCATATTAATTACCCCATTCATGTTAATGGCCCAATCGATCCCAAGGAGCGCGGGGTAGGGTTTTTTTCCATCCACAATCTCTATCACTTCAAAATCATCTAGTGCGCTGACACCTTCAATATCAACTGTTACCCCCTGCAACCTCCCCATTGGGATGATTTTCTGTTGATTCGCCATCCTTAACTGAATCGGATACCACTATATCACAGGTCTCCCCATTCTCTCCCATGTCTATTTTGGAAAAACATTCGCGTCTGACCCAAAATCTAAAATAACTTGATCCATCTCATATTCGCCTATCTGTGCAATAAGCCTCATCTCACACCCCATTCTCGTCTTATGCCTGCCAATCTTTCTGACTATGCGCAGTCCACCAAGAGCATTTTCTTTTTCGGCACAGTTATTTATTAGCTCCTGTAACCCTTTTACAGCCTTGTTATCGCGTAGAATCTTCATGCAGGTTTCCAAGAAAGTAGTAAGCATAGACGGATCCATTTCTTCAACTGGCTTATCCTGGATTCCTGAGGTAGAGGCCTCAGCAAAGCTTTTCTTTGCTTCCATAAATGTTTCACGTGTGTGCTCCAAATCAAATTCAGCCTCCTTTTCTGGGGCTTTACGGACCCATGTACTCTCTTCAGGGTGCTTCCCCTTATCTTCATCGATGGTAACTCCACTTCGCAACACTATATTCACATTCGGATCCTCTTCGTGAGGCTCAGCCCTCATCGTCTGCAGGTTCTGAGTCGGTTGCTGAGGCTGCGCCCCTTTCTCACGAATCTTTACTAATAGTATAAGGAATCCTGAGTCCCGTGATCAAACTGCGTACAATATCGACATGATAGACGCGTCAGGTTTGTGTATTCTCGTGCGTAGTGTCCAGGTTCTCCGCAATTATAACAAATCACCTGTCCCTGACCTCTGCCAGGTCCTCCATGTTAGCGTCCCACCCTAACCCCCTTATTTATGTAATGGGATCACGTCATAGTCAAGAGTCAATAAAGCCCATATTAATAATTGTAAGTGGTTAATCCGCAATTAATGACGGAACCACAGTTAGTTACAAATGGGCCGTAGTATTAGATAGATGGTATTAATAAAACCCATGGTATTGGGCTGTGGTGTTGCATGTATGAGTCATATATAAAGGATAGAGACTCCCTGCGAGGAGCATTGTGTCTTATTTTGTAATCGAGCTCTGCTCTATTGGAGGTTGCCCACTCGAAGAGGCAAGTGAACATTACTCTCTGAATAATAAAATCATTGCTATTCTGTGTTCTGGGTATCTTTTCTTCGCATATTCTGTATTTGGGTATCATTTTGCAGGTTAAGAGCATAACAAGTGGTATCAGAGCACTTTCCAGGGCCGGTGGGATCTCCATTTCTTAGCAATTTTTATTTTTTTTGGCTAGAGACGTGTTCCAGCGTCTTTAAACCTCGGGATCTGTCGTTGAGTGCATAAACCTGCGGATTTGGGGAGGCATGCACGCAGGAAATACAAGAGGTGGTCACGTCTGTTGGACTCCCTTGTAACCCCTGTCGGTACCCCTTCGAGTAGTAGCGCATTAGACAGAACCGCGCACAGACTGTCTTCCACGTACCCTCTGGGTATATTGGAAGCCCCCTAGGCTCCCTTGAAACCTCGCCATAGATAAACCGTCGGCCGTCTTCCAGCTACAGTACACCGAGAACAACACTCGGAGAGATTACTCGCCAGTACGATAGGGTAGTCGGGTTGTACGGCTAAGGGTACGATCAATCCTCCTTAGTTAGAGCCCTAAAACATTGGGCCGAGTACTACTGCCAGACCCTTATGTATATTGCGATCTGTAGCACCTGACACTCCTCAAGACCATAGTTCCATTTTCTATCGGGGGATCACACATCATCTCTTCCAGATCCACTTGTGCAAAGGGGTGCAGCAGCAGCAGACATCAGTCCCGCAGTCTCGAGTTCGCAGATCAGCCATTCCGATCTATTAGATCCATCAGATCCGCAGAAGCAGTCTGTTCCGCTGCCCAGAGCTATCAGATCCGCCATTCAGATCTCTCAGATCCACCAGATCGGAGTCGTTGTGAAGGGTTCCTATACCGGGGTATAATTTTTGCAGGACTTTTGGCCGCATTGACATTTTGAGGATTTGGCCACTGCAGTATTGATAAGGAAGGAGTAAAACTTCGCTAGGAGTTTTTAGAAAAAAAAAAAAAAAAAAAAGGAAGAAGAATCAGGACGACGAGCTGAGCACGGTGGTACCATTCACTTCTTAGTGAATTTTTTTTTTTAGGCGGTCCCAAAAAATCAGGTTGGTGTATGGTAGAAACTAGAGCTCAAGCAATGGCCAATGAAAGGATGGACAAATTTGAAGAATCAGTGCAATCCCTCCACATTCAGCTTAGTGGACTATGTAGCATGGTCGAGAAAATAGTCCCGAAGGGCAAGGAGCAAGCCCACGAGGAGGCGTATAATGGCAATGAACACAAAGAGGGTAAGTCTAGCCACTCTCCTCACGTCTGGCACACCCACCAACAACCCAGTCAGCGACCTCCCAAGTTGGATATGCATAAATTTGACGGTTCTCACCCGTCGGCATGGATAGCACAAATGGAGCAGTATTTCAAACTGAATCACATCTTCGATGATGAGACTCAACTTATGTTGGGGAGCATGTACTTGGACAATGAAAGGTGGCAATGGTGGGAATGGCATCAACGTTGCACTAGACCTTTTAGGACTTGGACCAAATTCACCAAAGCTCTTCAAGACCGCTTTGACCAGGAATCATCTTTTTTGGGTCGTCTTACTAATCTCTGACAGACTGGTACAGTGGATGAATATATTACAGCTTTTGAAGCCTTAGCCTTCCGCACTTGGGGTCTCTATGATGTGTTCTACACGGAATGTTTTATCAGCGGTCTTAAAGAAGCTATCAAAGCCCAAGTCCTACTGCACCACCCTCCCACATGGATGGAGGCTTGCAAGGTAGCTCGTAACGTGGAACGTGCATTAGCAGCCCAATACAGTCGCCCAAATTTCTCTGCTAAAGGTCGCCCCCCACAGGCTCACAACACGACTCAAACACTTAAGGTCCAAAAGGTGTCACGTGCGGAAATGACCGAAAGAAAAAAGCAAGGCCTATGTTACTACTGTGATGAAAAATACTCCCTAGGTCATAAATGCAAGGAGCCCAAATTTTTTCAAATTGATGCCACTGACTACAGCTCAACAGAGGAAGATCCACCACTGGAGGAACATGAGCCGCTAGAAGAAGACAGCCAAAAGGACAATGTCTCTGATGAACCAGTTATTTCGTTGCATGCTTTGGCAGGAATTTCTTCCCCTTAAACTCTCAAAATCGGAGGTTTTATTAAACATCACCCAGTAGTAGTCTTGATTGATAGTGGAAGTACACATAATTTCATCCATCAAAAAGTCGCAGAAGCAGTGCATTGTTTTGTACGAGTAGTTTCTAACTTCCAAGTTCAAATTGCGGATGGAGGCACAATGAAATGTGAAGGCCGTTGTGAAAATGTAAAACTTCAAATGGGGGATTATCAGTTGAAAACCCACATGTTTGCCATACACATGGGGGGTTGCGACATTTTCCTTGGCGCTGAATGGCTCCGCACTCTTGGGCTAATCACAATGGATTTCCAGGAGTTATATATGAATTTTAAGCAGAACAACTACACACATACCCTCCGTGGACTCCAGGCGGGAGCCCCCTCTATCATCAGCTCGCATAGGATGGAAAAATTGTTAAAAAATGGAAATCATGGAGTTGTAGCTCAATTTAATGCCATCCAGGCAGTCGAAACCCAGCCTCTGCCAATTCATCCTGAGATGCAACAGATTTTAAATAACCATCTGTCGGTCTTTGACAAGCCTCATGTGCTTCCACCCTCGCGAGGGGAACTTGATCATAGCATCACCTTGGTTCCAGGGGCCCAACCCCCAAATGTGCGCCCATACAGATATCCGTTCACCCAAAAGAATGAAATAGAGAAAATCATCAAGGAACTTTTGGAAGCAGGTTTCATTCGTCCCAGCATTAGTCCTTATTCATCCCCAGTGGTCATGGTGCTCAAGAAAGATGGGGAGTGGCGGATGTGTCCCGACTTCAGGGCCCTCAATAAGTTGACAGTCAAAGATAAATTTCCCATCCCGGTGGTTGATGATTTGCTGGATGAACTCATGGGGATGAACTCATGGGGCTCAATTCTTCACTAAGTTGGATCTTCGTTCAGGCTACCACCAAATTCGCATGAAGGAAGTCGACATTCCCAAGACTGCTTTCAGAACTCATGAAGGCCATTATGAATTCCTGGTCATGCCATTTGGTCTTTTTAATGCCCCCTCTACTTTTCAGAGCCTTATGAACCACACTCTCAAACCATATCTCAGGAAATTTGTCCTTGTCTTCTTCGATGACATCCTCATCTATAGTTGCACTTGGGCCGCACATCTTCAGCATGTAGATCTACTCTTGCAACTGCTCCGCAAGCATAAATTATTTGTCAAGATGTCCAAGTGTTCGTTTGGCATGGCAGAAGTAGAGTATTTGGGCCACATTGTGGGGCGTGAAGGTGTCAAGGTGGACCCCAAAAAGATCCAGGCAATGTAGGAATGGCCTCAACCTAAGACCTTGAAGAGCTTGAGAGGATTTTTGGGTCTCACAGGCTATTATCGTAAATTTTTCCGCAACTATGGTCGCATAGCGAAGCCCCTCACCCAACTCCTAAAGAAAAATTCATTCTTCTGGAATGAGGAAGCACAACAGGCCTTTACAGCTCTAAAAAATGCCATGTGTTCCATTCCAGTCTTAGCACTACCCGACTTCACCAAATCTTTTGTCATTGAATGTGATGCTTCGGGTACAGGGATTGGGGCGGTCTTAATGCAGGAAGGGCGACCGTTGGCTTTCACAAGCCAACAACTCAGTGGGAGGAATCTGGGCCAATCTACCTACGAGAAGGAAATGATGGCCATCTTACATGTCGTCGAGACCTGGGGACCTTACTTATTAGGGCGACGTTTCCAAATCCGCACAGATCATCACAGTCTTAAATATTTTTTGGAGCAACGCCTATCCTCCCCACAACAAAATAAATGGCTCGCAAAAATGCTGGGATATGATTATGAGATCATTTACAAGAAAGGGAAAGACAATAGTGTAGCAGATGCATTATCTCGCCAATTTGAGGAGGAAAGTACTCTGCTAGCAATTTCCCTCCCCATTCCAGAATGGATTGAAGAGGCTCGCAGGGAATGGTTTTCACACCCCGGGCTCTCCCAACTCATTTCTCAATTGCAGGTAGATCCAAATTCCACCAAAGGCTACTCGTGGCAGGATGATATTCTTCGCTACAAGGACAGAGTCGTAATATCACCAACATCCACCCTCAAAAGTCGCATTTTGGCATAATTGCACTCATCTCCCATTGCAGGACATTCGGGCTTTCAGAAGACGTATGCTTGCACCAGAAGATCATTTTTTTGGACAGGCATGAAAAAGGACATCCTTACTTTCGTAGCAGAATGCGATGTCTGTCAACGCCACAAAGGGGAAACCGTCAACACACCAGGCACATTACAACCATTGCCCATTCCAGCATCAATTTGGACAGAGGTTTCTATGGATTTCATTACAGGTCTTCCAAAGTCAGGGAACAAGTCAGTCATCATGGTGGTTGTGGACCGACTGTCGAAGTATGCTCATTTCTGTGCCCTACCCCACTCGTTTACACCAACTTTGGTTGCTCAATATTTCATGGATCAGATCTTCAAATTGCATGGCATGCCCACTTCTATTGTGTCTAACCGCGACCCGATCTTCACCAGTAATTTTTGGCAGGAACTCTTCAGAATACAAGGCACTCAACTAAAACTCAGTACTTCCTATCATCCACAAATAGATGGTCAAATCAAAGCCGTCAACAAATGTCTAGAAACCTACCTTAGATGTTTCACTTCAGAAAAGCAACACCTTTGGGTACAGTGGTTACCTCTGGCTGAATGGTGGTATAACACCAACTATCATGCCACCAGCAGAATGACTCCCTATGAAGCAGTATATGGTCAACTCCCGCCTTCACCTACTTCGTATCTCAAGGGATGCTCAAAAGTACAAGCAGTGGATCAACTCCTACAACACTGCGCAACCATGCTCGCCCATCTTCGAGAGAATCTTCATCAAGCTCAGAACTGCATGAAGCAACAGGTAGACCAGCATCGCTCAGAGCGCCAATTTCAAGAAGGGGATCAGGTCTTTTTACGGCTACAACCATATAAGCAAACATCACTCAAAGACAAGGGGTGTCAGAAACTCTCTCCCAAATTCTACGGACCATATCAAGTACTTCAGCGCATTGGAGAAGTGGCCTACAAGTTGGCCTTGCCACCTACTGCAAAAATCCATCCAATTTTCCATGTCTCATGCCTCAAGAAAGTGATTGGGAACAATTGCAGAATTCAGACCAGTCTACCTGAATTGGACGAAGAAGGGTCCATCTGGCTTCAACCCGAATAGGTCCTAGACACACGCGACAAGAAACTGCGCGGCCGCATGATTAAGGAAGTCCTCGTCAAATGGAAAGACACCTCTCCGGAAGATGCAACTTGGGAACCAGCCACTATTCTTCAGCAGTTTCCGCAGCTTCAGCCTTGAGGACAAGGTTAGTCTTAAGGGGGAGGGCATGTTAGGGTCCCACCCTAACCCCCTTATTTATGTAATGGGATCACGTCATAGTCAAGAGTCAATGAAGCCCATATTAATAATTGTAAGTGGTTAATCCGCAATTAATGACGGAACCACAGTTAGTTGCAATGGGCCGTAGTATTAGATAGATGGTACTAATAAAACCCACGGTATTGGCCCGTGGTATTGCATGTATGAGTCATATATAAAGGATAGAGACTCCCTGCGAGGAGCATCGTGTCTTATTTTATAATCGAGCTCTGCTCTATTGGAGGTTGCCCCCTCGAAGAGGCAAGTGAACATTACTCTCTGAATAATAAAATCATTGCTATTCTGTGTTCTGGGTATCTTTTCTTCGCATATTCTGTATTTGGGTATCATTTTGCAGGTTAAGAGCATAACACTCCACCTCGGCCTCTTCGGCGCCCCTAATATCCTCGCACTCCCCCAGCGCCCTGATCAGGAGGCTATGTTTCTGCCTGAACTTTATACGTGGGTGTTCTTTCCATCATCAACTCGTAGCTACGACAATTGCACTCATCATGACCCACCGATTGACAGAAGTTGCAGAAGAGTTGTTGTGGTGTCTGTATAAATTTCTGCAACAAATGGCAATTGTCAGTCACATGTTTTCTAGCTACCTGACAGATAGCACACCATAGCATAGGCCCTGTGCTTGGCCTTGCTTGAGCTTCCGACCTCAGAGGCATTGGTCCTCCTGCTGCAACATAATTCACGAAGACTGGGCAGTGATCTTTGTCATGCCCCTGACCTTTGCATTTCAGGCACCAAATCTCTTCGCGCACCTCTGGCCGAACTGTCCTATCGTTCTTCAAACTTTGTAATTCTAAGAAAAGGTTTTGTAACTGTGCATGGATCTGCTGAACCCCCAAGTTTGGATCTTGCATTGGTGTTTCATGTAGTCTCATTACAATCTCCAGGGCTTCCACCTGGGTCCCAATCTTCTGTTGCGATAGCGCAACCCTTAGGTGAGGCAGGAGCAAAGCCACAAACCATTCGCGGTGCTGTCCATCTATCAAATTCATGCTAGCTTCGCGGATCGTACACTTCAATCTTTGATCCAGATCCTAGGGTGTCTTGCCAGGCTTCATCATGATCTCTTTGAATACCATGATTGATTGTGCTTCAGACTTAGGTCTACTGAATTCCTTATTCAGCGTGGTCTGGATATCTTCCAACGCAACCATCGGGTTAGCAGTGCGGTACTTAATGTACCATGTTAGCATGCGTTCCTGCAAAGCACTAACCAACGTTGCCTTCTTCATTTGATCATCAGTAATACCCTAAGCTTCCCATACAGCCTTCGCAACGAACCAAAATTGGTCTAGGTCCTCATTTCCCAAGCCCTTGAACACGAGCAACTTTACTGAATTCGCCATACTAAATGGTGGTGGAGGTGGTGGTGGTGTGGGTGAGGGTGTAAGCGGTGGAGGTGAAGATGGAGGCAGTGTGGGTGGATGAGGTATTCGCGGGAACCCCTATCTTATTAACTGAACAACGCTCTACGGAGAAGCCTGTGCTGCTCCCTCGTCGTCACTCAAAGGAGGTTCAATCAACGGGCTATATTTAGGGCCTTTTTTTCTTCTATTCCTGAAATTCCTTCCACTTCACATAGCCCCAAACATCAAGGTAACTACATAACCCACTTTTCACACAATAACATCTTAATCCAAGTATTTAAAGACCTTAAATACTTACCTTGCGGTCCTTTGAAGAAGCGTCTCTCTACTTCATTGTAAATGACCGAAGTATCGATCGCGAACTCTGTCACGAACCCTCCTATGATACGATTGAGCCAATGATCGACAACGCACGCGATCTTATCTTCATAGGTTTCTAATCTCCGCACTAACTCCGAGGTCTAGACTATTGGACCGTCAAGCCTCCACCTTCCTTGGTCGTCTACCAATTTCGTGATCCACTCATACAACTCGACTAGGAAAGAACAGAAGAAGATCTCATGTATTTTTGTGTACAAGTATTTGTCCAACCATTGTGCTTTTGTCAATAGCAGATTCTTGTTTTCTTGCGTCGCGAATTCGTGGATCTTTCTATCCAACCAGTCTTCGATCTCTTTCTTAGTTGGATTCCAATGATGTGACATCACACATCTCGTTATGCAAATCTTGATCCCATCAATGGAACCATTTGTTGGCTTGATGGGCCTTGACCCAGGTTCATCGTTAAGTCAGCCAAGCAAATTCCTACATTACTGGCCCTTTCGGAATCAATCCATGGAGCACGAACTGAAGTCTCATCCGAAGTAGTATGGGGGGATGTAGGAACCAAGTTTCCGCACCCTGAGATGGTAGCGATGTCGCTTTTAGACCTTCACTCTACCTTCGCATAGATCGATAAGCCCTTTAGGGCTTATCGATACACCTTTCTTAATCGTCCTGGAGTCCTCCGCGAAGGTCTACGACTGTCCTTCACATACCCTAAATAGATAGATTAGGCACTTACGCGCCTCTGTAATTACTCTTACTTCTGTATTTACTCAGATTATCTTAGTTTCGTACAATCTTAACATGTAATTATGATTATCTTCGTGTAAACATATATCTTTACTTGCGTTCATATAACAAAGAGAAACATATAGATTCGCGCATCAGAATAGCATTAAAACATAAACCCAGTGTTCAATGTAACATAATTGCATGCAATTAACAAAAGTAAAATACACAAGTAATTCCATAATACTTCTCTTTATTGATAATCTAGATTTCTAGTACAGAATCTGACTACCCTGCGCACACAGTCGGAGGGGTCCGCACACTCAGTTGTAGATTTCTACCTTAGGCCTCTATGCACACAGTTGTAGAGCCTCCTTCCTACGCTAATACTCTTCGCTCTTAGCTCTCACATACCCATTACATCAACGACCCATCCATGATCTATTGAAATGAACTACTAAGAGACTCTTCTAGGACTTCTTTTTATACAATCCCATGGTCCGTGGACCATGGGTAGATCTATAAAGCCGACATAACTTACACAAAATAAGGGTGGAAACCCTTAATGAATATTTACATCTTCGCGCTCTACAACCACAAAATGTGGATACTTTACATTCTTTCATACAAAATTTGGGCTTTCTGCCCCAAAACTTGGGCTTTTGACCCCAAAAATGACTCTACGGGAACCCATTCCCAACACATTTGCAACATATGTAAATACATAAAACATCATCATACATTGTACGAGAGAGTAGAATAAAAGTAGAAGACATCCCTAGATAGAAAAATGTATATAGTGTTTGGTTTTAAAAAAATGTGTCTGAGACACATATGGCCACACGACCTATAATCAAAATACATGTAGACAAAATATGGCTTAAAATCCTCCTAAGTGACTAATACCGATGATGTTTGCGATAACACACAATCACATGGGCAACCTTGTAGAGAAAACGACTGATATGATTTGGCACTCCTATAGTGTATCCCTGCAGACGGATAGGGACCTCATTTATCCCTATGTCCAACATACTGCGGGTCAAACCCTCAATATGGTGCTCGAACTCAGTGATTATCTCCATGGTGTCAGGATCGACCATCTTTTCCTCTACCCCTGCAACCTCAACCTATACAAAATGCATCTATGCTCATCGATGAGCAGGCAACATGCCTACTAGTCACACAGGTCCAATATCTACATGTAAAACTGATAGTTATTCTCTAATACACTTAAAAAAATAAAATAAATAAATAAATACATCGTTCCATTGCTCACCTTAAGGTAAAATGAGCTCTGGATCTCCATGGAAATCAGCTCTGACATATGGTAGTCCTCAATCATAATCAACTTCTCCCACAACCAATCAAAGAAGATATGAGTGAATGTCATCATGGGCACTCCTCTGTGCCCGACCATCAAATCTACCCATTGCCTCATACGAGGCTCTCTAGGTCCAAGAAGTTCGCAGGCTATCCGATGAGGTTGTAGAAATGACACTCTCTATAAAGCAAATGATACCACAATGGAGCCATATCCGAAGTTCTTCAATCATACAATCTTTGCTCTATTGAGTTGTTCCTTTAGATTGACTAGAAACCCTTCACACCAGTTGAATACAGTAGGCTCCAAGCATTCTAAGGCATATTGCATTTGGATCTTAATAGCTAAATGTAAAGCAACACTGCCAGTCAACTGAGCAATAGTGAAAAGGATTTCCTTGAGAGGAAGCCATACAACATCCTTTATCTCAAGTTTCCCATCCTTAGTTATTTTTTAGCGAGGTTGAAAATGAATAGCAATGTAATCCTTCATTGTCTCCCCACCTCTCTTGAATCCAGATAATGAAATGGGAGCTCCTCTCCATGAAAACCTTGTCAAGATGTAGATGTCCTTGACATATATCATGACAATGTGTACTCTAATCCTAAAGTATTGTCCCTGTATGTTCCAACATCTTACCAAATACTCTAGTAACTCTAACTGGGCCCTTATGCCCATAATCATAAAAAATTTGAGAAGCTCGCAATCTCTCAAATCTTGAACCGTTGCTGGGTAATTTTCGGCAACCGTGCCTTCATCCTCATGCTCTCTTTCTCTCTAAGTCAAATTCATTTTTTCTATGGTAGAATACCTACAAATAACACAAAATACACATAAGATCAACAATTGGAATTTTTTGGGAGAAAAACCAACTCAAAATCAAAATTTTGAAAACCTTTGCGCCCATTGCACTATCTATTCTTGGATGGAGCGATCCATCACACTCACCCCCACTGGTGAGTGCACTAGGTCACCTTTATTAGTATTAATTTTATTAACTGATTGCACCTCCCGATATAGGAGGATTGCGATGGGCCGAGGGTGATTTTTTAAACCTAAAAACTCAAAATTTTTCCAAACAAATGCTTGAAACAAGAAATGGAAACTGTAGAAATGAAGAAAAAAGTTAGATCTCTTACCTGGAACTAACAGTATTGGAAATGGTCCAATCGATTAGTCGTAATCAACTGCTGAAGATTGAAGGTAAAAACCACTCAAAGCTCACTCAAATGGGTAAAAATGAAAATGGTAAGAAATGAAGTTACATTTTCACTTTTTATGGTCAAATTAGTTATTATTTTAATATATTTTTCACCATGTATCATGTATTTTTAATCTTTTTGTGGTGTTATGAACAAGTTGAAAGGTAATTGGTGGATGTAATGCAGATTATAAGTTAAATACAAGTTATTTTGATAAATGAATACAATTTTATCTATTTTTCAAGCTCGTTAACCTAGAGTTCTCTTTGAGCTCTTTTCAGACTCCCAAAACATGAAAATATTGTTAAGCACTTGTCTTTTCGAACTCATTAAAGTAAATGAAAAGACATCTACCCAATATAAGTTTAACCCTTTTCTAGACTAGGATAGACAATTTACGAAAAATGAATACTTTAGTCGAACATGACTAAAAGGTTCTCCTGGGTATTGTTTTATGCCTTTTCGGGCCCAAGAGACAAATTTATGAAAAGGAGCATCTTGGAGTTTTCTTTTTCTCTTCTTTTTCAAACTCTCTAAACATGAAAAATGAGTCAACCTACGCCTTCACTTGAGTCATAAAATTTAACAGTGATGGACTCGTTAAGCATGATGTGACCAAACCATTCCTTCTCAGGGTTCGTTAAAAATACTTAAAAGGATTCATTTGAGGGATGAAATTATAGATCAAGCATATGTTATCCTTGTCAAGCTTGTCAAAAATAAAGAGGTACTGGCAAAAAATGGTTGGGAAATTGGGAAAGCAGGGCTTATAGCTATTAGTGGCAACGAGTCACTCTTAAATATGACACTCTTTCACTTCATCTATGTGACTGCTTTGGGTTGGGGAATCCACTTTTTTATTTGTTGATTACACTTTAATGAAAGGCTTCATGATGGGTTGTTGAGTCAATGATTCCAACTTCATTTAGTTTCTCTGATATGTTCAAGAGAAAGTCCACCCTCAGTTGACATCTACTACAATACCTTAAGCCTTACTTCATGCTTGCCTCTCCTAAACCAAATTTGCATCATAACATTCTGTCTCAAACTTGATACATGTTTCATGTCATTGGTGAGGGACACATCAAGGTCCTTTTGCGACTAGTCGCTTCCCGTCAACATCAACACATTATCTAAGAAGTTGACTTAGAAACTCCCTTTGATGCCTTGGAACTTGTATACCTCAATGGCAAGTTTCCTCGCTTTTGACAACAGGTTCTCATCATTGGCCTTCGACCATAAGATTATGTGTCGTGCTCTACTTCATCTCATTTATTCACGCTTCATAGATTTTACTATAGTACCATGAGGGCTATTATCATTATCGATGGTTCCTCTCATTTTTGTTTTCAATTTACATCATTTTCCAGTAATCAGATGGTGTATACCATGTTCGACTCCAACTCATTTATTCGCATGGTTAGACTCGTACTATCAAGTGATGAAGTAGAATACCCCAAATATAGTTTCATCCATCTGGGTTGCGCTTTCAAGATTCATACCAGATCATAGAGTATGATGGCTATGATCATTTAGAAAGTCATCCAAATATGGGTCCACCATTTATCATCAGTGGACATGACTTTGATTATTGTACATGTAATATTGGCTTATATGCTGAGTATGGGTATGCCTACCTCAACATGATATCATGATGATTATGTATTGTAACATATGATGATCTCAACCAACCTTTTCTTGATCTGTACTTGTCACAAAGTAAAACACTTTAGTCCTCAATCACTGCTTCTGACTTTGTACTTTAGGGGGAAATATGTTACAGGTAATTTTGTCACATCTAATCAAATGACCTAAAAGGCAGATCAATTAACATCCTTGACACCTTGCAATCACCCCTTTTTAAAGCCTTAAGCATTGTCTCTCCAAAAAGTCCAAGTTTTCTAGGTTAATCAACTCAAAAATCTAGTTTTTGGACCCATCGCACTTTCTCTTCTAGCAACCTGCACTGTTGCATGTTGCATAACTGAGAAACTGCACTGACCAACGCATGTTTCCTTTGCTTAAGGTGTGATGGTTCTAGAATTTCGAGAAAAATAAAAAATAATTTCGAATCTTCTCTTTCTAGAAGCTTCTAAGGTGGTTTTAACCATTTACTATTGATTGAGATCTCAAATTCCTACTCTAGAGGTCTTATATCTTATCCTTAGAGCTCATCCTCCTTCATATGTGGATCTAAGCCCTAGATTGGTAAAACCCAAACTACCCTATTTACCCTATAAATTCACTGCCTCCCATGGACTCTAAGATGGCTTTTAGAGACTCTTAGTTATGCCCTGATGCTACTACTCTTTACCTAAGGATCCATTACCATCCTTGAGTTGCGATTGTAGGCTTGCTTTGTGGCTAAGGAAGCAAAAAGTTGGTGGGAGACATCTACATGGTCAAGATTTGTAAAAGGGTTGTAATCTTCTCCTACATTTCATCAATACAAAGAGCTTTGATTTCCTATACTTATGTCTATTAGATACATATGTATTTCAATGTCTTCTTGAATAATTGATTAAAGATATTAGTCAATGCTATATGTATCTTGTAGTTCTCGTGCTTGTTATAATTGTTTTGCAAGGTCCATTTATAGCAATTGGAGATGGGGCTAAAGTTCACAAGCAGGGAAGAAGAGTAGAACTTGCATTGGACTCCAGGTAGGTATTTCCTCCATGTGTTGATTTGGGGTAGCATCGGATGTGCTCTAGCCATGAAATTTGGTGGAGAGGTTGGGGCATGTGAGATCTCCAATACCTAGAAAGGGTTTGGGCAGATTCTAAACAGTTCAAGAGATATTAAAATAATTAATATTTTTAATGGAGTCCTTAAGTCTAAGCTTATGGAAATTAGAATATTAATGTGAATTAATATGAAACTGTGTTAGAATGGTCCAAAAGACATGGATCAAGCCAAATATAATCTTAGCCGTCAATTAGGGACTTAATCTCGGATGTTGATATGTCAACGAGAAAAGTATAAGAGGGGGCTTGAGGGTCACTTGGAGAATACACCAGAGTGATCAGTCATTCTATTCTCTAGAGAAAGGTTTGCTAAGAGAGATAGAATCAGTGATTGGAGTTGCAACTGAGGGGCATTGAGTACAAAGAGACAGAGAGGTTGAGATAATGTCGGGAGAGTAGCGCGGGAGCCAAAGAGAGTGATGGAGCAGCAGCCAGGGCTCACGCAGGCTACGCAGAGGCAAGCGGGGGATGCACAGTGCTTCAGAGAGGTTAGCGTTGCTGATGCAAGGCCTCCTGAGGCTGACGCAGGCCCATTCAGGGTGACGTAGGGCCAGCCCTAGGCAAAGAGAGGCTGATGCAGTCCAGAAAGGCAGATGCTGGGGTTTTTGGGGCAGATTGGAGCTGCCAGAAGGTTTATTCGGGGTTTCAGCGGGACATTTGTCTTAGACTAAGAGGTACTGCTGCCAAGGAAATTTTCTGTTGGGTAAGCCAGATTTGGCACCCAGATTGTACTCTAAAATTTCTTAATAAGAAAACCCTCAAATAGTTGTACCAGTTTTGCCGCATTGGGTTTTTCCAGGGACATTGGTCCAAAAATAACAGTGTCATTTGGTGTGATTGTTTCTATTTCCTTCAATTGTTGATCTATAATATGTTGAGCATGCACTAGTGTTTATTTTCATTATTTACATTGTAAATAACTTGTTAAGTAACAAAACAAGTAGGTAGGAATGAATCAGTAAAGTGCATGGAGGGTTTCTAATTGGTAGACTTAGAAACTTCAACATGGTATCAGAGCGAGGTTGCAGATCATAGGAGAACTGAGGACATCAGCCGAGTGGAGCAATAACAACAAAAAACAGTTGTCATGAGGTGACAATAACTGTTTCTAATAGATCAGCAATAAGGGAAGGGTGACGTAATGCTTGCGTCATCAAGGGTGAGCTAGGAAGAGGTAGCGCAGAGGCTAAGGGAGGCAAATTGAGACTCACACAAAGCCACGCAGAAGCTAGGAGGGCTGACGTAGTTGGCTGAGGAGGCCGGGTTGCTGGTGTCAGGATTGCGCAGAGCCTAAGATCTCTCACCTTTAGGTTGCTGGGGTTTAGGAGGCTATACGAAAGTTGCAGAGTGGAGCTGGTGAGGTAATGTAGTTAGAACAATACTTGACAGAGTAAGGGAAAGAGGAGGGAGTTGCTACCTAGGGTTTCTAGCCGAGAAATCTGGATCAGTGGAGCGGTTGCATAGACGATCAGAGTAGGGGGCATCTCGACATCAGCAAAAGGATTTACAGGAGGGAAATCAAGACTCAGAGGGAGTCCATAAGAGAATTTCTAGACGAGAAGTAAAGAGACTCAGCAGGAGTTGAATCGAGAACTTCCAGACGGGAAGTAGAGAGACTCAGCTAGAGTCGAATAGAGAACTTCCAGATAGGAAGTAGACTTAGCAGGAGTTGAACAGAGAACTTCCAGACGGGAAGTAGACTCAGTAGGAGTCAAATAGAGAACTTCCAGACGGGAAGTAGACTCGGGAGGAGTCAAACAAAGAACTTCCAGGCGGGAAGTAGAGAGACTCGGAGGAGTCAACAAGAAGAGCGAAGAGATGGCCATGGATGGGCTGGGGGATCAGGACAGGTTGGATGAGGCATCCAACTTTGTCATCTGGAAGGTCAAGATCCTATCTATTCTATGTGCCATGAGTGCTCACACACCACTTGAGAAGAAGTGGGGAGACATCGAGCTGTAGTCAGGCGAACTACAGGCAATGAGGGGCAGGATCCTCGAGGTACCTAGCCTCCTAGATTAGACCTTGCTACGGGAGACCCAAAGAGGAGTAGTAGGATTGGTTGAGTCGGGTGGAGATGGATGCTGATGGAGTAGTGGAGAGAGCTACAGTGCAGGAGTCCCAAGGCAGCGTGAGGCTAGCAGGCTATAGCAATGCGAGAGGCACAAGAGTGTTGCACTAGTGCAGGATAACACATAGAGGTGTGCAACGGTGCGAGATGTAGGGAGTTGTTGCAGCAGCGCAGAGGTCGGAGAGGGAGCACTTGTTAGCAACAGAGGGAGCTTTAACATCAAGAGGGTCTCTAGCCAACAAAGAGGTTAGAGTTGGGAGATCAGTTACTTACTTTTCAGCAACTGAGTTGCAGTGCAGCAGTGGGCAACACAATGCAACATGATGAGAGGAGGTGCAGTGTGGATGCAGTGCTAGGAGAAAGGACCAGCAATAGCACAGATGCAGAGGGAGATGTCGTACAGATGCAGCAGTGGCATTAGCAGAACCATGGGCAGCAGTACAAGATACAACAATGCATAGGATGGTGGACAGCAGGCCTAGCATCAGCATAGGGACTGATGCCGAATGATCAGGGTGATACTCAGTGAGGAGTATTATTAGAGCACACTCCTCGCTAAGATGGAGTGTTGATTTGGGGTAGCATCAGATGTGATCTAACCACAAAATTTGGTGGAGAGGTTGGGGCACATGAGATCTCGAATACCCAGAAAGGGTTTGGGTAGATTCTAAATAGTTCAAGAGATATTAAAATAATTAATATTTTTAATGGAGTCCCTGAGTCTAAACTTAGGGAAATTAAAACATTAATGTGAATTAATATGAAAATGTGTTAGAATGGTCCAAAAGACATGGACAAAGCCAGATCTAGTCTTAGCCGTCAATTAGGGACTTAATCTCGACTGTTTATATGTCAACGAGAAAATTATAAGAGGGGGCTTAAGGGTCACTTGGAGAATACACCTGAGTGATCAGTCATTTTATTCTCTAGAGTGGGGTTTCCTAAGAGAGATAGAATTAGTGATCGAAGTTGCAGTTGAGGGGCATTGAGTAAGAGAGACAGAGAAGCACAGATAGTGCCGAGAGAGCAGCGTAGGAGCTAGAGTGAGTGATGCAGTAGCAGCCAAGACTCACGCAGGGCCACGCAGAGGCAGTCAGGAGTTGCGCAGTGCATCAGAGAGGCCATCGTTGCTGATGCATAGGGCCAAAAGGCTGACGCAGGGCCTCCTAAGGATGACACAGACTCATTTAGGGTGACGCAGGGCCAGCACTGGGCAGAGAGATGTTGACGCAGTCTAGAAAGGCAGACGCTGGGGTTTTTGGGGCAGATTGGAGTTGAGGAGCTGCCGGAAGGTTTATCTGGGGTTTCAGTCGGACATTTGTCTCGGACTGAGAGGTACTGTTGCCAAGGAAATTCTCTATTGGGTAAGCCGGATTTGGCACCTAGGTTTTACTTTGAAATTGCTTAATAAGAAAACCCTCAGATAGCTGCATCGGTTTTCCTGCATTGGGTTTTTCAGGGGACATTGGTCCAAAAATAACGGTGTCATTTGGTGTGATTGTTTATGTTTCTTCATTTGTTGATTTTTAATATGTTGAGCATGCGCTAGTGTTTATTTTCAGTATTTACATTGTAAATAACTTGTTAAGTAACAAAACAAGTAGGTAGGAATAAATCAGTAAAGTGCATGGAGGGTTTCTAACTGGTAGACTTAGAAACTTCAACACCATGTTCTAATTTCTCTAACGAAAACATTAGCCTTTTGTCTATGTTGTTTATAGATCAAACCACTAGATCTAGGGAGTTCACTTTTGTTTGAAGGAGAGAATTTTCCGTCAAACACCTTCCTTTTTCCCGACCCACAATTTATAACGAAGACTAGAAAATTGGGATAACTTCAAGGACATATTTTGTGAGGATTAGTCTATTAACCGTTGACAACCATCTAAAGATCCATGCTTTTAACTTTTTTTCAACCTTTACAAGGAGCCATAGCCAATATGTCTTCCTGTAGTCATGAGATTTTGAAAAAAACCTAGGTATTTAAGACCTTAATCAAAAGTGTTAGATTGACGGGGAAGGAGATTCTAAGAATTAGTAGATTCATCCATGGACAAGCCAATAGGAGACATAAATGAATTTCATTGGTTTACTTTCATACCGGTGGCTTTCTCAAAGAAAAGGAGAATCTCCTTTATAAAGGCCAAACCCCGCCGAGATCCATTGCAAAAAAGTAATATATCATCCATAAAAAGAAGGTGGGTGATAAATAGTTCTTCCACCACTGTAATACCCCTTAGACCTCCTCTCCTTTTTTATTTCGCTAGCTTCCTAATGAGGCCTTCAAAAACTAGCAAAATAAAATGGTCGAAGAGGGCATCCCTGTCGCAAACCCCTTTGTGCATGGAAAAAAGAGTTTGCCACACCATTTATGAGGACATCAAATCATATAAAAGTTATACAACTTATGAACTATCTTATGAAAGGGACATCAAAACCTAGGTGGATCATAAGAAGGCAAAGATATATCCAACTGAACCCATCATATGCCTTAGATAAATCAATCTTTATAACCAACCCTCTCAACTTCTTTGTCTTAAGGCTATGAAGCCCTTCCTAAGCGACCCTGATAGCCTCATGAATTTGCTAAACTTCCAAAAAGGAAAATTGTTCATTCGATAAGTTCCTTTATAGGATCGACTTCAACTTGTTAGCAATGATCTTGACAATAAATTTATTAACATAGTTATAGATCGAAATAGGCCGAAAATTATTAAATGAAAGGGGGGAATCAATCTTGGGAATGAGCACAATAAAAGTAGAATTTAAAGGCTCATGAATTCTTCCATTGATCTTGGATTCTTCTACAATTATTAAGAGGTTAGGACTAATGATATCACACAAATCACTGAAGAACTCCACAAACCATCCATCAGAACCTGAGCTCTTATCCCTTTGATAACTACGGAGGAATTTTTGCAATTATTCCTCAGAGATAGGTTCCATAAGGCTTTCATTTTTTCATTCTCAACAAATATGGGAAAAACATGGGTCAAATATATGATCTCAACAATAGTCACTTTAGGAGGGCCTTGTATAGATTGTTGAAGTGATTTTTTCCTAATGTTGTCAATTATGCAAAATATGTAGCACGTCCCCCTCAAGGTTATCCAAAGCCCAAATCGTATTTTGAACCCTCTAACCCTTTTCATACTATTGGAAAATATTTGTGTTTTCATCTCTTCTCTTTAGATAGAATGCACTACTTTTCAGGCACCACAATTCCTCCTTTTCCTCCAGTATTATTCCTTTTTAAGATTCTAGTTGAATAACCCGTTGCTTGACTTCATCAGATAAATAACCCTCCTCTTCAGGTGCTTCCATCCTATCCAATTCCTCCTTAATAGTCGTTAGGTCCTCCTCCTCCCTCTTCCTTTTCTAATTAAACCATGCAATCACCACCTGTTTCAACTTCTTAAGATTCTCCACAAATCTATCTGATGTTGACCCCTCTTCCTCCAGGTTGATTGGCATCTAATTTTTAGCTACCAAATTCCAGAATGATGCATATTTAATCCAAGATGAATTAAAGGGATACCTATATTTCTTTGATCCCCCTTCAACTCCAAAATTATTGGATGATGATCAGATTCACCGCCCACCAAAAGCCACTGCCGAAACAATGGGGTCTTGTCCATAAAAATTTTTGTCATAAGAAAACAATCCTTTTATTTCACCAAGTCAATTTGTTCGTTATCAAGTCTACATCAAAAAAATGGTGCTTCCCTAATTTGTGTGCAAAGTATTCAGAGAGGGGATCCAATTGGGCTCGGGGGCCCCAAATTTTCAAGGTCACAGTAGAAAAATTTAAGTCCCCTCTTACAACCAAATTTTCCTCTTTCATGAAATATTTGTGAAAAAGAGCATCCCATAAAATGACCCGTTGAGCTAATTTGTGGACCTAAATTAACACAATTATTTCTTATCAATCCGGGTTGTTTATGCTTTGAGGCAAGTTCACTATATGTGAAGATCAGATGTAATCAAACCTTGAAAGATAAGTTATTCAAAAGCTAAAAGTAATACATTCTATAACTCTAATTCAATCAGCTTAAAAAGATAAAAACATTGAAAGGGTTTTTGACCTCAAGAAGTCCACCTTTACCTCAATTATCACTTAATGAATCAGAGATTGAAACCAAAAGCTTAAGATGGATAAATTATTAATGAAAGAAGCTCTTAACTTAAGAGACACATAAGGTATTCCATCATAATTCATTCATCTCAATATCAAAATCTCAATGAAAAACTACTTGCATGCAAACAAAAGAAACTAGTTTTGATTCATCATTTTAGCAGAAGGGATGCCCAACTTGAACACCTGTTTTTCCAACTCAATAAAGTGATGAATAAGCTATTAACTAATGAAATCAATCACTATGCATAAACCATAAAGCAAACTGAAATAAAGCTTTGAAAAACTAGTGCTACAATCAACCAGATTACAAGGAAATAAAACTAGTTAACAAGGAAGTGTACTTAGCTTGGAATGGGGGCCCTCCACCCTTGCCTTGCACACTTGAGAGGTGATATAAGAAGCTTAAATTCAGTCACACATCCATAGCATTGAACAGCAAAATAATAATAACACAAGTCTTCAAATTAACTCTTCAATCCAAAGATGTCACAGCATAAAAGTATATCATAAATCAATACATAAGCCATCAAAGTTTTGGCTTTAAATAAGAAGTCTCATGAACAAACTGATCTATATTCACTCAAACAAACCCATCTACTCTCATCCACCTATCTAAGTCGAATTCATTACTCCCATCCCAAGAAAGATGACCATTCCTATGAAATCTCAAAACTGCCCTATTTCTATGGGATTCCTGAATGACTAGTCATGGTTGACTAGCACCAAATGGGCCTAATAAAGCTTGTTCTGTTCGAACTAAGCATTGCTGGCTTAGTCCTAGTTCCCAAGCTGTTCATCCATGCATTCCATTCATGCCCAAGTGTCCTGCAACCATATCAACCATAGAGCTATTACGGGAATTTTTGAATCTGCCAATTTTGCACTAAAAACCAAATTTTCATAAAAACTTTAGAAATTGAAAAATTAAAATTAAATACCTGAATGGATATCAAATATACATCAAAATGGGATAAATGAAGGGAAAATGGATGGAAAATAGATGGATAAGTAAGTTTCTTTGAGCAAAAATAAGACCAAAACTAAGGCCCAACATCTCTCCCTTGCTTATCATCAAGCATGTCCCCATGCTTGCTTGCTCCTCTTTGACCTCCGTCTCTCTGTAGTAGATGTTGTACCTGTAGATGCTTCCTGTTGTGCTGCCCTGGCCAAACAATCCAGACCTGTGTCATGTCTCTCCCTAAACAAAGCTGCTTTGACCTTTTGTTTTTCATACTTTGCCTGCCACATGTTCTTTTCCTTTAGCCATTTAAATGCTTGCTTAGAAAGTAGATCATTTTTCCTTTTCAGCCTCCCCAATTCTTCATTTAATTTTTCATTTGCCTTAACCAATTTAGCATTATCTTTCTTATTTGCCTTGTTTTCTTCTTTTAATTGTTTCTCCAAGATTTTGCTAATTTCCAATTGGTTAGTTAAATCCCTGATTCTTCCCAAATTGATTTCTCTCTCAAAATCTTGTGTTGTTTTCATTAGTGATGCTGCTGCTGCATCATCATATGAAGAATCCTTCTCAAATACCTCTTGTGCAATATCATTTTCTTCTTGTTGTCTTGGGGAATATGTTTCTACTTCCTTGTCTAAATCAATGGGACTTTTATTCCTAAATCTTCTAGGAATAGACATAACAGATGTTTCATTTTCTTGCATGGCCATGCTATTCTGTTGTTTGGCTCTTGTTCTAGGATACAAGGGTGAGTTCATCAATCCTCTGTTTTCCTGCTCTGTTTTATCTTGTACCTCATTAACCTGTTCAATGAATTGATTTTTAGACATGAATTCTCGCCACACTATGCCCTGTGATCTCACCTGATACTCAACTAGGATTTTGATTAATCCTTGGTGGTAAATCTGTCCTGCTTTAGGCCTGTGTTCATGTTTGACTGTTTCAATCATTCTCAAAAGGTTCCTATATAGGAAATAAGGCAATTTAATCATATCCTCCCCTTTTATATGCTGCAGAAGTCTGACATGATACAAGTGGGCCACACTATATCCTCTATCACAGGTCAAAAAAATTTGGATAACCAAAACCAACTCACCCCATGGTTCATTAAACCATTCCCCGGGTATCCCTTTTGTTCTATCAAATGTCCCTTTCTGGTTCTTCTCAAGAAAGAAAGTCCAAGCTTTCTCCTTGAAGTGCAGGCCTTTGTAATACTTCTCACCTATCATGGGTAGATCTAAAGCTTGGGAAAGATATTCCTGGGTTACAGGAATAATGACATCTCCCACCCGTGTCTGGTCTTGACTGAAATTGTTTATAAAATCCCTAGTTATTTGTTCAAAGTGGCCATCAAATTTTTGTAGGAAACTTATCATCCCCGCCTGGTAAAGTTTTTCTATAGTTTCCTTCCCCCAGCTCTCTATCTGAAATTTTGGCTCTACTCTGACTGACATTGCTTCTGTAAACCAATGAATGAATTCCTCTGCTGTTACTAATTTCATTTTGACACAAAAAAGATATAACTATTTGTTTGTTTTCAAAATGAAATTTTGAAAGCGAAGAAGCTTACCTTCCTCCTCTCAATCAACTTAATTCTGACCTCTGCTTGACTCTGTTCTCTATAACAGCACTGTTTTAGTTCCCTGTTTAATGCAAACATACACCTGTATACCCCTGTTAATATGCTGCTCTCTGTTTTTAAAAACAAAAATACATATATAAACAATATCCATATATGCTCCTGGCCTTATTTCGTTGCCAAAATTCAAACCATTGTTTTACTGTGTATATTCAACCAGGAAAACTGAGTAGTGCGCATGCATATGGCTCTCGGCCTCATAAAAAAACATTCAAGATGCTCTCGGCCTAACCAAAAATATTTGCAAAAACGCTTTTGACTGATCACAAAATTTGGAAAATATGCATACGGCCTCATCATAAAAACAATTACCAAAAATACGCTCGGTTGCATCAAAAATATGGGCAAGAAGGCACTCGGCCTTAGCATGGCAGATTGAGGACTATACACATACGCTCGGCCTCACAAACACAAGTGATAAAATAAGAAAACACGGCGCATTTGGCTCAGCAATCAAATCTTCTTTTGGCAAATCAAAATTTCACATGCATTATCCATTCAATCCTTAGGCATTTCAATCCCCTGTTTTCGGTGCAAACAAAACAACAGTGCGCAGCAAGGGTTATGGACGCATGTCGTTTCATAACAGTTGACTGTTTGTTTTGACGTTTGAACCGGCGCGCAATCAAAACAATGTATGGCAATAAACAAGCGCAGTGCGCAGTTTATAACATTCACATTTTAATACCCACTCACCGCCATTCAATATAACATGCCATAACAACTAAGTTTCGTGCCTCCTCTGTGTATTGTTTCCATTGTTAACACGGCATACCATAAAAATTCCTTATAACAATGTCAAATCCTAAACGTGTTAACCATGCATGCATTGTCATTTAAGGGAAGCGTGATCCACTAGCAGTGCATACCAAGATTCACGCAGCGAATCAACGGATTTGAGGCTATGGTTTCGGCTTACCTGTTATCAACGAGCGCTTTGAGGGATATCCGGCGCTCCAAATCCTTGTTTCAACTTGTGCAATTGACTGGTGGCAGGGACAGAGCAATCGTAACCATTAATTCAGATAGTTCATGACCTTGACTCACTGTATGCCGAGCTTTAAACAACTAGCGCCTTACCTGATTAAATCCCGAAAATCTGCTATCCTTGAACGTGAAACCCGGGATGATTTCCTTTTTTAAATCCGCCCCAACTCAATTCACTCTTCTTTTTACTATGCTGCGGCCTCAAACACCATTTCTCTGAGCTATTTGGCAATGAAGATTATGGTTTAAACAGCGCAAGAGCTCAGTCGGTTCATGACCGTTTCAGGGCTGTACTGCGCTTTGTGTCCATTGGTGTTTACAATGCGTGGTTTACATGGCCGTCCTGTTTGACCAGTCGCCCGACTGTGTCATGAGGATGGCCGAATCATTGTTTTCATACGCATGACCCCTGCGCAGTATACTGTCCAATGACCATGAGTTGCCATGCCACCGTGTTAAGCTCGTACCTGTGTGCTGGCCGGTAGTTGTTTTGGGGTTAACGTTTTGTTTATTGCGGTTGTTTTACCATCATGCCCACCGTCATGCGCTTGCAATGATATAAAACCATTGCTTGTTTTACAATGATTCGCATGTAATGATATTTCAACCTCCCCGCCGTAATGTTTCAATTGTTGGTTTGCATGCGGCCGTCCACCATATATATCATACCATTGTGTTTTGAGCCTTCACTTATCACTACATCATATACCATATGTTGTGCACCACGTATCATATGCGCGTTGGGTGATATAAATGATTTTAGCGCATTCACACATTTTGTTTTGAACTATGGTATATGTTGTATGATATAACTTTTGATTTCCATATAGCGCATGGGGTTTATTTGACTTGTATAACATAGCTTTATAATTTTAAAATGACCATTTGGGTCATATTTAAAATTATCACCATCACTAATGCTTTGAGTTGTATGTGCAGGTTGAAGGTTGTCCCAGTTTGGTCTTTCTAAGCTCTTAAAGAAAAATACTTTAGGAGTAATAGGGAATATGTATGGAAATGAAAGGGAATAGGGTTATGATGTATAAGGGTTATAGGAATATAGGATATGAATGATAATGAATATCCTCAGGTACTAATTTCAACTTAACAAAAACTAAAAATTTCTAAGAAAAATTTGAATTTTTAAAGCACAAAATGACTATACATATACTCCCCTGGATGATGGCTGTACAAGTGAGATGAAATCAATTGATCAGATGTTGTAGATGGATCAAAATGTAAACTTTATTGCTGCTCCTTGTTCTTCATGTTCTAGTTCTTGAATTGTTAATCAGGTCCCTCTGTAATGATTCTTTGTTTCAGGTCCCTTTCACTGCTTACAAAATATGCACATGTTGTGTTGACATTGGCAGGTCTTTCAGGTCCCTTGGCAATGATTTGTTATGTCAGTTCCCTCTGTTGACAATACCAGTTCTGTCTATACTTCAGCGTTCCAGCTAAAGAGCTGATGTTTGCAACTTCAGCTGTCCAGTTAAAGAGCGAATGCAAGTCTCCCCCTTGTTGAAGATATGACTTGTCCTCAAGTCATTTGGTGGTGGAGAGTGCCTGCATTAAATGTATCTGAGAACAATAGAACAAGTATAAGGAATTCATAGAGTCCAAGTTGCCCTGGTTTTCCCCTATGAATTCGTGCTTGCAAAGTGCCAGTTGCCTGGTTTTCACTTGCAAACAATTTATTTTTTTGTATGTTTTTTTTTATTTTTTTTTTTATTTTTTTATTTTAGTCAACTACTAGACTGGAAAATGGCTGATCCTGTGCCATGAGTTCCAGTTCTGTATCTTCGATCAGTTGTTTCATAAATGCTTCTTTACTGATAGGCCTATTGTAAACTTTGAGCCTATGTCCATTCACTATAAATGAGGTGGAATCCTAGTTGATTGTCTTGATCCTGACTGCTCCATTGTCAAATATTTCGTCAATTTCATATGGGCCTAGCCAGTGTATTGTGAACTTTGCTTTGAAGTCTTTGAATTTGGAGTCGAAAAGCAATGCCCAGTCTCCCTTGTGAAATGTCTTTGTTTTAATATATCTGTCGTGCCACTTCATTCTTTCTTATTGCACCAATGTAGTATGTTCCATGGCTTGTTGACGATGCTCATTTAACTGATTCAGTTCCATGATCCGCTACTGTTGTGCTTCTGTCAAGTCGAGTCCCAGTTCAGCTGCTACTCTGTATGTATGTATCTGAAACTCTATAGGCAGTAGGGCCTCTTTCCCATATACTAACTGGTATGGACTGAAACCAGTTGTAGTTTTCCATGTGATCCTGTAGGCCCATAGTGCATCTTTTAATTTTTCAGACCAGTCTTTTCTGTTCATCTGTACTGTTTTTGTCATGATATTTTCTAGGACTTTATTTGTTGATTCGACCTGCCCATTTGCTTGTGGATGATATGGTGTAGATTTCCTGTGTTTGATCTTGTATTTCTCCATTAGATCTCGTACCAGCTTTGATGTAAACTGTGTGCCTTGATCTGTTACAATTTGTCTAGGTACTCCATATCTGACAAAGATTTCTTCAAAAAGAAAGGTGACCACTGTATCTTTTGTTGCTCTGTTTACTGCTTTTGCTTTTGCCCATTTGGTTACATAGTCTGTACATACTAAGATGTACCTCTTCCCATTTGATGCCCATTTGGTTACATAGTCTGTACATACTAAGATGTACCTCTTCCCATTTGATGGTGGATTGATAGGTCCAACAAAGTCAAGTGCCCACTGCTCAAATGGTTCTATGAGAACCTGTGGCTTCAGCGGCATTTCATCCGATGTTATTGGTCGCCCTATTCTCTGGCAGCTGTCACATTGCTTGACATATTTCTTAGAATCTCTGAAGATGGATGGCCAGTAATAGCCCAGTTGCAGCACCTTATATGCTGTTCGTTTATCTGCAAAATGGCCACCACATGGTTCATCGTGACATGCTCTTAGAATGTCTAATATTTCGTCTTCCCGTACACATTTTCTAATTATCAAGTCTGAACCAGTATAAAATAAATCACCATTTACCCAACTATATCTAGAGCTTGCTCTAACAATTTTGTATTTTTGCTTTTTAGTGAATTGAGCTGGAAACTTTCCAGAAGATAAATAGTTTGCAATGTCTGCAAACCATGGTGTTTTGACTGTGATGGCAAACAGATGTTCATCTGGAAAGTTATCTGCAACTGGATTTGGATCGTTGGGTGAGTGTATGCGGGACAGAAAGTCAGCCACTTGATTTTCTTTGCCTGGCCGATCTTGTATTGTGATATTAAATTCTTGCAATAACAGTAACCATCTTGTTATTCATCCATTGGTGATGGGTTTATTCATCAAGTATTTGATTGTTGAATGATCAGTATGAATGAAAACTTGATATCCTATTATATAGTGCCGGAATTTATTTACTGCATGTATAACGGCTAACATTTCTTTTTCTATGACTGTGTAGTTCATTTCTGCAGGTGTTAGATTTTTGCGTATAAAGTATATTGCATAAGTGAACAAGTTCTCTTTCTGTCCAAGAGAGGCACCTATCGCGGTATCGGATGCATCAGTTGATATATGAAATGGTAAAGACCAGTTGGGCCCACGAAGAATGGGGGCAACTGACAATTTCTCTTTCAGAATTTGAAATGCATTTTGACAATCATTTGTCCATTGAAATTTGATATCTTTTGCTAATAGTTTGAACAGAGGTTGGGCTATTTTACTAAAGTTTTCAATGAATCGTCTATAATAGCCTGCATAGCCTAAGAAACTTCTTACCTCTTTCTGTGTTGTAGGAGGCATTAAGTTTACTAGGACTTGGATTTTTGCTGGATCCACCTTTATTCCTGAAGCAGAAATATGGTGTCCCAGAACTATTCCTTCTGTCAACATCATATAGCATCTCTCATTGCTTAATGACAAATTTGTTTCAATGCATCGTTTCAAAACTTTCTCAAGGTTGTTTAAACAATCATTGTATGTGTTTCCATAAACTGTGAAGTCATCCATATAGACTTCTACACATTCATGAATTAGATCAGCAAATATTGCAAGTACTGCTCGTTGGAAAGTTGCAGGTGCATTGCATAGACCAAATGGCAAAACATTATATGCATATGTTCCCCATGGGCAAGTAAATGTTGTCTTGTCTTGGTCTTCTGTTGCTATTCTTATCTGGTTGTATCTGCTAAACCCATCTAAGAAGGAGAAAAATTTCTTCCTAGCTAATGAGTCTAACACTTGATCAATGAATAGTAGAGGAAAATGATCCTTTAGTGTACCTTTGTTTAGTTCCCGATAGTCCACACATACCCTCCACTTTCCATTTTTCTTTGGTACAATAACCAGTGGAGAAACCCATTGACTATCTGAAATAGGATAGATGAATCCAACTTTTAACAATTTTTGCAGTTCTTCTTTCACTATTTCCTTCATCATGGGATTCATTCGTCTTTGAGGTTGTCTTACAGGTTTAAGTTGATCATCTGTATAGATGTGGTGGATACATGTGCTAGGATGGATTCCTTTCATATCAGTATAATCCCAGGCAAAAGCTTTTGAATATTTCTGTAATAATGCAATTACCTCTTGCTCTTGTGCTGATTGCAATTCGTTTCCAATGTTTAGATGTTTTCCAGGATGAACCTCAATTGTTTTGATTGTTGGCTTGGAGATTGTGTTTACAGGAAAGATGTCTATAAAAGATTTCTGCAAAGTTTGAATTGTACAAGTTTCCTGAAAGCATTGATTCAAAAGGTTACTTGCAACTTCATATTGAACTTTTCTAAGCTGCTCTGAAATACTTGGTTCTGAAATGAAAAGATCCATTAAGTCTTCATTCTCTTCTTCTTCTCTAAAATCAAAGAATTGATTTATACTTAAAACTGATTTTGTTTGCTGTTTTTCTTGAGTTTCAAGTACTGATTCTAAAGAAGTTGATTGTGCAGGTGAATAAAGAGTTATGTGTTTCCTTTCATCTCCATGTGAAATAATCATGCTTCCAGATCTGCATCCTATGAAGGCATCAACGGTAGCTAACCATGGTCTGCCTAAGATTAGAGGATGTCCTCCCAAATTTGTCTTTGGTTGCAAGATCAGGAAGTCAACAGGATACTCCCATGAATCCAAAGAGACTATGATATCTTCCAATATTCCTTCAGGAACAACTTTAGATCTATCTGCTAGTTCCAAGATTGTAGAAGTTGATCTAATGTTGTTTAAATGCAAAGTTTTCATTGTCTCCATTGTCATTACGTTTATAGCTGCTCCCAAGTCTATTAATGTGTTTGGTACTGAGAAATTATTTATTGATATAGTAACCATAGGGATACCAGGATCAATATATTTCTCTACTATAGTTTGTGTAGACATGAGGCTTGCTAATTTACCAATGACTTGGATTGTAGTAGGATCCTTTTTCTTTTTCTCTGATTTCCGAATGCACAATTCCTTTATTGTTTTAGCATATATTGGTATTTCTTTAATTGCCTTCAACAAAGGAATTTTTACATAAGCATTTTTTAACTCATCTAAGATATCAAATTCAGGAAGGATTGTTTTGTTTTGTTGTTCCACTAACCTCTCAGGATAAGGTGGTGTTCGTGTTGTAATATTTGTTCCTTTCTGATTTTGTATCTCAGTTTGTGATGTTTCAGGTGATTCTCCTTGTTCAGTTGGTTCTTCTATGATTGGAGGAGAATCCTTTTTAAGCACTTTTCCAGACCTTAGATGGACATCATTAAGAGGAAGAATCGAATATGTAGGGAAACATGCTGCTTCCTCTATAGTGTATGCAGATTTGTCCACCTTATTATTTGGATTGGCCATTAGTTGGACTGGTAGTTGAGTTGGTCTGGGTTGATTTGTGGGTAGCTGTAACTGTTGTGGTTGGGTCAACAATGATGGTGGATTCTGCTGTGGAAATGGGATGGATTGCGGATATACAGAATGTTGTTGTTGAAAGGGTATGGATTGTGGATATTGTGGATATGCAAATGGTTGTTGGTATTGTTGCTGGTACTGTTGTTGATATTGTTGAGGTGGCTGGTTTCCATAACCATATCCCCTCCAACCTTGTATAGGTTGTTGTGAATATTGTTGTGGAGGCCAAACTTGCCATGGCATTGGAGGGGTCCAAGGATTGTGAGGTGGATAGGGATAATTTTGTTGAGGGAATTGCTACTGATTTGGTTGAGGCATCCTAGGTTGCCATGGTCTTCGTGCTGCTACATAATAGAAACCTTCTATCCCTGGCACTTCTTCCATTGAGTTCATTTGTAATTCTTTCAATCTTAAACAATTCTTTGTGGAATGATTTTCTGTACAAAGACCACAAACCTGAATACTATCCAAAGGACATTCTCTCAAGGGATGTTTCTTTTTACATTTGGAACAAAAGATTACTAGAGCTTGTTCTTGTTCTTCTTTCTTCTTGTTTGCCTTTAGCACATCTACTTGTGTCCCTAATGTACTCAAGAGACCTGTTTTGAAATTTTCCAATAAGCTTCCTATTTCAGCTCTTGTTATCCCTCCTGCCGCTGACTTTGCTACTTTTGAACTTACTTCCCTTCTTCCAGTTTTTGATCTTCCTCTAGAATATTTTTGACATAACTCAACAATTTCATCGAATGGTAGGTTTGAAATGTCTCCTTTACCCATCACTTTCAAAATGTCAAGGTATTCATCCCTTACACCTTTGAGAAAGATCGTGCGAACGGTTTCTTGATTTAGAGAGTGTTGTTTAGATTTCTGTAGATTATATGCAAATCTTTCCAAATATTCTTCTAAACTTTCATCTTCTTGTTGTGTCATTTTGAAAACATCTTCCTTTGAATCTCTAGATCTACAATAAGCTTGATATTTCTTAAGGAAGATGGATCTCATATCATCCCAAGAAGCTATTGTTTGTTCTCCTAAACCCATAAACCATTTCAAAGCCGCTGCTTTTAATGTTGCAGGGAAAAGACGAAGTTTATGAACGTCATTAGTATATCCATATGTTCTACATAGAATATCAAATTCAAACATAAATGCATCAGGATCTTCTGTGGACATTCCATAAAAGTTTGGCAATACAGAAGGTGGAATATTTTTCATTTTTACTTCTTCTCCTAATATTGCACTTGTGACTACTTGTTAGGATATTCCGACACATAGGAAATAGTTAAGTACAACTTGGTCTAATGTAGAGTTAGGTATAGAGTTAGGTAAAGTGTGTTTCTTTACCGTTGTACATTTTGTAACTTACAATCCAACGGTCACGATATGTAGTGATCTGACAGTTCATTCTCTTCTCGGTATTACCGACACTTGATCCGTGGCTTGACACCCGATTGAGAATTCTATTTAAAGCGCATGGAGGGTCATTTGTAGGGTAATCCGTGCATGAGAGAAACATATGTAAATTTTCATTCTTTTATTAATAAATTGCCTGAAGTGGCCGCGTTGGCTCAGGCCGTGGACTGTTTCCCTCTTTGAGGGTTTTAACCACGTCAAAATACTAGTGTATTGATCTGCGATCTGGTTGTGAGCGGTGTCCTTTTGGTGTTTTGTCTGAGGAACTTACCCTGTAAATTCCTACATGGTATCAGAGCTATTTGAGGGCCGCGTCCGTTGGTGATCCAAATCTGAAGCCGGTAGAACTGCATCCGACTGTCGTTTCCTAGATTTGTTGTTTCTGACTGCTTTCGGGCCGAGAGGACTGCTCTGTTGTGTTGGGAGCATCTATTCCAGTGAGGAACCCCTTTCGTTTCACGCGAAAAGGTTTCCGGTAGCCCTAGCTGCGTCATTTTTAAGATCTGGAGGTATACAATGTTTATTTGCAGTTTACTGTTATTTTCTCTCTGTTTATTTCGGTTTCAGTTTATTTAGCCTTTTTATTACCGGATCTATACCTTTCATTTCTGCGTATGCTCTTTGCCCTGCGACTCTGTGCGATCTGGGCAAATCAGAAACAGAAAGGAAGGATTTTTCTCATGCGTATGCTCTTTTCCCTGCGCCTTAGGGTGATCTCGGAAAATCAGAAACATTGAGGAAAATATTTAGTTTCCGGCCAAAGCTAACTTTGAGCCGCAAGGTTCATTTTTAAAAATATTTAGTTTTTCGGCTAAAGCTAACTTCGAGCCATAAGGTTCGTTTTCTTTTCATGTCCGTGTTGGGTTTTCTGTTTTTTTGTTTTGTAGGGAAAAAGAGCTTTCTCAAAGCAAGCACGCAACCCTAAGCACCCCTCCCCCCCCCCCTCTCTCTCTCTCTCTCTCTCAAATTTTTTGTATAGATCAATTGGTTCAAAGCTATTTTAAGAGAGTAGAGGTCTTGGGTTCAAGTCTCCATTTTGTGGGGGCGGACTTTTTTATTTCCGCACATTCCCGCACTTCGTCAGCAACTTCAACACCTTTTTTTCAAAAAGCCATAACTTCTTCATCCGGAAGCCGTTTTCAGAGCCGTTTTTTTTTAAACTAGCCTAATTTTTCGAGATCTATCCATTGGAACACTTATTTTCAGCATCTTTAGCTTCAGTTTCCATTGAAATGGAAAGTCAATACCAAGTTACCCTTGACAGCACCAACTACTTCCAATGGTTGGCTTACATTGAGGATTTACTTAGAAGTAAAGGTCTCTACAGAATAGCCTCAGGCCAAGAAAAGAAACCGAAGGATGAAGATAAGGCTGCTAAATGGAATATTTTTCTTTTTTACTTCTTCTCCTAATATTTCACTTGTGTCTACTATTGGAAAACCAAAAGTAGTTTCTTGATCATTTCCATCTTCTTGTCTTTTCCGATCGTTTTCTAGCTTCCTATCATTTTCTTGTTTTGCCTCCTCTTCTCTTTTTCTTCTCCATTCTCTTTGTTGTCTTTCATATTCAGCCCTTTGTTGTTCAGGAGTGAAAATAACGGATCCATGTCCCTCTTCTGCCATTGATTGATTTGTTTCAATTTCAAGTGGAATTTCAGGTTGTTGGAAGATAGGAGGATTTATGGATGGAAAGACAGGTTGTTTTCCTTTAATAATTTCTTTTTGTTTTCCGGAAGTGGAGAATTGTTTTTGTTTTGCTTCCCAAGCTAACAAAGTTTGCCTTTCAATCAAGGTTAATCTTTGTCCAGTTCTTTGTTTTTCTGCCAATTCCTCAATTATTGGATTACCAGTAACTGGGGTGTGTGATGATCCTATTTCTACTTGTGGGGGGTTTTTGATAAATCTACCTTGAGGATCTCTATATCTAGGCATAAAGAAACATAACTAAAAAGGAATGTAACTAATGTTTTTGTTGTTTTGAAATTTATCTTTCTATTGACTATGCCGATATTTGCCTCCCCGGCAACGACGCCAAAATGTTGAGCTAATTTGTGGACCTAAATTAACACAATTATTTCTTATCAATCCGGGTTGTTTATGCTTTGAGGCAAGTTCACTATATGTGAAGATCAGATGTAATCAAACCTTGAAAGATAAGTTATTCAAAAGCTAAAAGTAATACATTCTATAACTCTAATTCAATCAGCTTAAAAAGAGAAAAACATTGAAAGGGTTTTTGACCTCAAGAAGTCCACCTTTACCTCAATTATCACTTAATGAATCAGAGATTGAAACCAAAAGCTTAAGATGGATAAATTATTAATGAAAGAAGCTCTTAACTTAAGAGACACATAATGTATTCCATCATAATTCATTCATCTCAATATCAAAATCTCAATGAAAAACTACTTGCATGCAAACAAAAGAAACTAGTTTTGATTCATCATTTTAGCAGAAGGGATGCCCAACTTGAACACCTGTTTTTCCAACTCAATAAAGTGATGAATAAGCTATTAACTAATGCAATCAATCACTATGCATAAACCATAAAGCAAACTGAAATAAAGCTTTGAAAAACTAGTGCTACAATCAACCAGATTACAAGGAAATAAAACTAGTTAACAAGGAAGTGTACTTAGCTTGGAATGGGGGCCCTCCACCCTTGCCTTGCACACTTGAGAGGTGATATCAGAAGCTTAAATTCAGTCACACATCCATAGCATTGAACAACAAAATAATAATAACACAAGTCTTCAAATTAACTCTTCAATCCAAAGATGTCACAACATAAAAGAATATCATAAATCAATACATAAGCCATCAAAGTTTTGGCTTTAAATAAGAAGTCTCATGAACAAACTGATCTATATTCACTCAAACAAACCCATCTACTCTCATCCACCTATCTAAGTCGAATTCATTACTCCCATCCCAAGAAAGATGACCATTCCTATGAAATCTCAAAACTGCCCTATTTCTATGGGATTCCTGAATGACTAGTCATGGTTGACTAGCACCAAATGGGCCTAATAAAGCTTGTTCTGTTCGAACTAAGCATTGCTGGCTTAGTCCTAGTTCCCAAGCTGTTCATCCATGCATTCTGTTCGTGCCCAAGTGTTCTGCAACCATATCAACCATAGAGCTATTACGGGAATTTATGAATCTGCCAATTTTGCACTAAAAACCAAATTTTCATAAAAACTTTAGAAATTGAAAAATTAAAATTAAATACCTGAATGGATATCAAATATACATCAAAATGGGATAAATGAAGGGAAAATAGATGGAAAATAGATGGATAAGTAAGTTTCTTTGAGCAAAAATAAGACCAAAACTAAGGCCCAACATGACCTGTCATGATGTAAACCATAAATATTGATGACCTTCAATTCCTTACCTAGATCGAACGAAAAAATATCAACACCTAGGACCAGTTATAGAACCCATGAGCCGATGAGATTGATAGTTTTTTGGTTAAACCCTAAAACTAAACCACCTGATCTTCCTTTGGCACCAGAGGCCACAAAAATCTGGCCTAAGAGGAGGATTTTTAAGGCTCTTACAATAACCTCTCCATTCCCAAGAGTCTCTTGCAAAAAAATGATATCAGTGTGTTAAGAGAGGACCAACCCCTTTAGGGCTATTTTTTGGAGGAACTATCCAAACCCTGATAGTTGAAGGATAAATAGATAATATAGGAAATGTATTAGGGGCTCGCGTAGCTCTAAGTGCCCCAACAATCGATTTTTGCTTCACTACCACGACGTCCAAGCTAGCCTTGAACTTAGCCTGAGACATATTTGATCTATGACCCCTACCACGACCACCAGACTTAATAGGCGAGGAAGGACACAAACCACCAATATCAGGAGCATAAACAAGCTTCATTTGGGATACGAGGAAATATCAATGGATGAGGAAGAAGACACCTCAGATCGGGAGGAGGAAGGAATAATAGTTAGGATAGACAAGGTGACCAGAGGAATAGACAAGAGATTTAATCATGTTGCCAAGATGAGGCAAAGGGAACAAAAATGTGGACACAAACAAATTACTCAAGCCCACAACTAGAGAACAAAAAGAACTAACAAGATTTCAAACATGAAAGGAAGAAGAGCGAGTACCCGCTGAATGTCCATCAGATGAAGATGGAAAAATTGTAGAGGCCATTTGTTGTCTTGATGATGACACAATGCCTCCTTTCGGGGGAGCCTCCTCCTCCTCCATTACTACTAGTTCAACATCCTTCATATGAGGCTCCTAAAGAGAAGATTCCAACAACTAGCCTTTATTATCAAACATTTGTTTCTTTTTGACTTCACCACCCGGCAAAATTTGAGAAGCTCTTTCCCTCTGTAAGGAAGGGGCCATTCATCCAAAACATGCCCGATATTGTGACATCAGTGGAAATGGAAAGGAACAACCTCATATTCCAATATTTTCTTATGCGCCACCCCCTGATGAGAGAGATTTATCTCGGGATACAATCCTTCCCTTGTGTCTAGATTTACATGGATCCTTACAACCACCATCCTTCCACTTGATTCAAATGACATATATGCATCCACAAACTACCCAAACTTGTTTCAAATACACCTGAACACATCCTTAGATCAATATTGTGGAGGTAATCTAGGTAAACGAACCCATACCAGAGCATTCCCCATTTTCTCCCTTTTGGCATCAAAAGTGGATTCCATTTCTTCAGTAACACTAGAGAAGAGTCAATGCTCCATTATTTATTAATAGTTTGACTAGTTACATTTGCATAAATAAATTTCAACATGAACCAACCCCTAGTTAGGGTACTGATTTTAGGGATTTCTTTAAGATATTTTCCCCACTCCCTCTCAATCCATTCCCACATAAACTCAACAGAAAAGGAGCAACATTTAACACGAATGACCACAAATTTCTCCAATGTCTCTGTTACCTCGCCCATCTGAATATCCTCTCCAAATACCATATTTACTTCATCAAATTATGGTTGTGTACACTTCCATTTCTTCCCTTTCTTCCCATTTGGTGGGCTTCCTTTAGGATTTTTCCCTGAGATTAGGGTTTCTTCCTGCCGATTCTGCCCTTTCTCTTGCCTAATGGCCAATCCCTTGCCAAGCTATGGCACCCCTTGTTCATACTTTGATCATGACATATAAACCCTTCAATCCCTTGCAAGAAATCAACAATCGCTTTAGAACCATGAGTGGGATCAAGCCCCCTAAGGCCATCACACCAATCAATCCCTTAGGAAAAGCAAACCCTAAGCCATCATAAACTCCTTCCAGCAGACATTGATTAAAACCCGCGAGAACTCTAGAAAAGACACCAGAAGAGAGGTCACACTGAGAGAAAAACAAAGGTTGATTGATGAAATCTGTCGTGGAAGAGGCACATATTTCCACTAGAACCAAATTTCTGGCTGTCAAGATGAAACCCTATTCAACTCAAGATAGATGTTTTGTTGCAGAGTAAAAGAGACTATTAATATACCAGGGTTCCAAGGAGGAGAAGCTAAACTAACTCCCATAACAGAATAGCCAACCGACCTTTTGTTAGCTGCCAGATTTATCTAAGGTGGAAGGTTTGTCCAGATAGGAACATAAACGTCCAACTCCAACAAAAAGTCAACAAGTTCCTCCATACCCTCGAAATGCATAACCTACCTCTAAACCTAGACTGCTAGTTGTGAAAGAGATGTCAGATATGTGGTCTTCAACACTTAATCACTGGCCCCTCAACCTTCTTCTGTAGAATCTTCGCAAACCCTAACTGACAAACCCTCGCTGCATATGTCTGCACCGTAGAGCTCCATCCTACCGCTTATTTTGAGAAGCTTATCACTCTTCTCATCTTTGTTTTTGTTAGTTTACACTTTATTATTTTGAAATTTAACTACTTAATTCTTTTATCATTTTTTATTTAATTAATTAAATTAAATGTGGTGAAATAATGCATTTTTAATTTAATTAATACGATTTTGTAAAAAGTTTATATATTTAAGAAGATGTAAAGTTTAATTATGTTATGTTTTTGTTTTTTTCTATCAAAATTTTGTGATACAATTTTTAATGATATCATTACTTTTTGGTATTTGAAATACACTTTTAGATGTATAATTAGAACCTTGAAAAACTCTCAAGGCACTTACTTGTATAGGTTTAATTATTTAAACATGTTAATTCAATAGTGTTTTGTTATTGGATTTCATGAAAAACACAATGAATAATATATAGAAAAATGTAAAACTCATTGAAAAATATACCTAGAAAAAGACATAAATGTAGACTTAAAAAAAACTTAATTATTTATAACATATCATTCAAATTATATAATTCGGACAATTACGTTGCAAATCGTCTTTAAAAAGTTTTATATTCAAGCACTGTTATTTGCTAAGCAAAACAATTTTGTTCTGTTTTCATACGATTTTAAGGCAATTTCAATTCTTGTTCTTGGCAACTGTTTCCATTCCTAGAGTTGGGCAGCCCGAGGGTATTACAGAGGTATTTATGGCCTAAACTTGTCAATTTACGAATCTGAATTTATTTGTCTTCTGTGAATGTAACTTGGTTAACTATACGCTGTCTGAATTAATCTGGGTTTCTTAAGACATTGGGTTAATCACCACTCTATTTTGTTAATCATCAACTAATATGCTCAAGATTCTTTAATGAAGAGATTCGTTTTGGTTTGTACTTTTATCTTCAAATTTAAATTCATTAACCTTTGACTCACAGCGTGTCACCGTAGATTAGAATTGTAATCACAATGTATGCCGAATGTACATTAATATTTTAAATGGAGTTTCCTTGACAATATGAAACCCCATCCAATCTGATACCGCTCACAAGCATAAGCATCTTGAGATTTTGCTTTTGTTTAGACATATTCTAGATTTTTTTTAATCACTGTAATTTGGGTATAATTTTCATGCTCTTTATTTTATAGCTTCTTTAATTCCTTTAATTTGGGTGTATTCTTCATTCTAGGTAATTAATCACTGCACTTTATATATTCTTTAATTACTGTAACTGGTTATAGTTTCTATCTTGTCCTTGTTCTATTTTTTTTTCTTTTATAATCTTGGATGTATAATCATTTCTTAATTTTCCTATGTATCAATTTTCTTCGATCTTGTATTTTATTTGGTTGATTTTCATTTTTCCTATGTTTCAATTTTCTTTGATTTTTTTAATTTTCGTTGTTTCAATTTTCTTTGATCTTGTGTTTCATTTGGTTGATTTTCATTTTATCCTGTGTGTTTTCTATTTTTATATCAATTGTTTGTAGTTGTATGATTGAAATTTGATTGTAATAAATGCCGGTGAAGGTTTCTTTTGATCGTGCTTTTTCTTTCACATGAATGGATGAGAAGTAATTTTCACAATGTATATACAAATTATGCATTGCTGTGCTGGAATGCTATGTTATGGATATATTTAAAATCTAATGATCCGTACTCTTGGACCTTGGCTGTAGGGTGGAAAAATAATAATCACAGATATTTGCTGAGAGGAGATATGTTGAAAAATGAAAGGCAATTTGGTAAAGCTTTTCATCCGGCAAGTTACTATGTTATGTTATTTTTTAATCTGTTTTTTTCATAGAAAAATGGTTTTTTTCCCATGGTAATGGGCCATGAAAAGCCAGGACTGGCCTGCTGGCGATGAGACTCTTCGCAGAGACTGCCTGCTGGCGATGAGACTCTTCTGCTGGTGATGAGACCCTTCGCAGAGACTCTTCATGTCTTTCTTCCCTGCATGCGTAGCCTTGTGCTGTTATATCAATAGCAACCCTGTGCGCATGGAAAAAAAATGACCTGTCTTGAGTTTGACAGAAACTTGGCCCGCCGTTTTCCAAGCTCGTCCAGATCATTCAAATTATATAATTCGGACAATTACGTTGCAAATCGTCTTTAAAAAGTTTTATATTCAAGCATTGTTATTTGCTAAGCGAAACAATTTTGTTCTGTTTTCATACGATTTTAAGGCGATTTCAATTCTTGTTCTTGGCAACTGTTTCCATTCCTAGAGTTGGGCAGCCCGAGGGTATTACAGAGGTATTTATGGTCTAAACTTGTCAATTTACGAATCAGAATTTATTTGTCTTCTGTAAATGTAACTTGGTTAACTATACGCTGTCTGAATTAATCTGGGTTTCTTAAGACATTGGGTTAATCACCACTCTATTTTGTTAATCATCAACTAATATGCTCAAGATTCTTTAATGAAGAGATTCGTTTTGGTTTGTACTTTTATCTTCAAATTTAAATTCATTAACCTTTGACTCACAGCGTGTCACCGTAGATTAGAATTGTAATCACAATGTATGCCGAATGTACATTAATATTTTAAATGGAGTTTCCTTGACAATATGAAACCCCATCCAATAAAAGAGGAGTTTCCTTCACCAAATAAAGAGGAGGCTCCTAATATGTAGCCAAACACAACAATCAATTGAAATTCAAGATGTTTAACATTTATGAATATCAAGTTGTCATCCTAAGATATAGCTGAGGAAGTTTTCACAAATAAAGATGACAACATAAGATGTGGCCAACAACATCAATCACTTCAAAAAATTGTTAGAGATGCTAGCACCTGTTGAGGCACCAATTCAAAATGTACATGCAGTCATCGCCTTGCTTGCATTACTAGCCTAATCTTATGACAGTCTGGTCACTTCATTTGACATAGAACCCAGATCGCCATAATAATGCAAGAGAAGACATGAAAGAAATATTCAAGGTTGATAACAAAAAACATAGTTTTCTTTCAGCAAGTAGGAACAAGAAGTTCGAGAAAAAGGTTGTTGATCTGACACAAAAATGAGATTCACTTGCAATTATATTTTTTGTTGCTAAAATAGCAAGGTATAATTCATTTATTGCAGAAAGCAATGGCACCACACCAAAGGAGCATTGGAAAATGTTTTCAGTTGAAAAGGAGGATAAAGCAAATGTGGCAACATACTTCAGGTAGTCTGAGCCTACTTCTTACATCAATGCTCCACCGGTTGGCGCCCTTGCATTTTTCCGTGGTCATCCTTCCTAGCAAGCATGTGAAAATTAATGTGCACCAAATTCCTCTCACAGAATTGAATATATTTGTACTCAAAATCTCACCCCAATGAAAAGCCCAAATAAACCATGCACCTGGCAAAGTGCACAGGCAGGCACAGTGGATGCAGGAAGCTTGCAATGGCGGTGGTTTAGGATTATCTGATTTTCATGGCCTCCATGGCTAAGTGGGTAGTACACAATCAAGCACACTGGATGCAGGAGCTTGAGTTTGCAATTGTAATGGCGGTGGTTTATTGTATTTTTTTTCAACTAAAAAAATTGTGTTTGGAGCAGTTTTCAAATATATATAATTTTGCTTGAGATTGGACCGCGTTTGGAGCAAATTTCAGATATATATAATTTTGTTTGAGATTAGACCTCCCTACTTAACTATTAACCATTAAACCACGTCCTAAAAACTATTGAAGATGTCTGAATGGCTAAGTGGTTCGTTATAAATCTGGTAACTGATTACGATGCAATGGGAAAACACCTTCAGTGTCGCTTGAACCTGCGCCCAAATGGAGACCTTGAATGTATATGTTTCGCAAGACGCTGGGAGCTGCCAATGTAGATAATTTATAGCAGCACGGGGTGGGACTCGTATGCATGGGCCTTCCGGGCACCTGCCAAAATGGTGGGCGTCATTGTTCACAGAGTATAATTTACCTTACGCCTAAGGCACAGCCTGCCGGGATTCAACACCGCGAGCGGACCTGCGAGGTGAGCAAGCACCGTGAGCAGGAGAAACGAATGCTCGAGAGGACCTGTTCCGGTTGTGCGAATGGAGCAAATGAATGTTTGGTGCGAGGGATTGTTTGAAATTGCGTGGGTGTTGGTTGCCAAAATGGTGGATGTCATTGTTCACAGAGTATAATTTACCTTACGCCTGGGGCACAGCCTGCCGGGATTCAACACCACGAGCGGACTTGCGAGGTGAGCAAGCACCGTGAGCGGGAGAAACGAATGCTCGAGAGGACTTGTTCCGGTTGTGCGAATGGAGCAAATGAGCAAGCACCGTGAGCGGGAGAAACGAATGCTCGAGAGGACCTGTTCCGGTTGTGCAAATGGAGCAAATGAATGTTTGGCGTGAGGGCTCGTTTGAAATTGCGTGGGTGTTGGTTGCTAGCGCAACGGGTGCCAGCTCGGAGGTGGTGGGTCAAAAAAGCGTCAATTAGTGTCATATGTTATTGATGGCTTTACATAGTGTTATATGTTATCCATTGCCTTACGGCGTTTTCTTTGCAACGTCTGATGCAAATGCTAGTTATGTTATGTTTTTGTTTTTCTATCAAAATTTTGTGATACAATTTTTAATGATATCATTACTTTTTGGTATTTGAAATACACTTTTAGATGTATAATTAGAACCTTGAAAAACTCTCAAGGCACTTACTTGTATAGGTTTAATTATTTAAACATGTTAATTCAATAGTGTTTTGTTATTGGATTTCATGAAAAACACAATGAATAATATATAGAAAAATGTAAAACTCATTGAAAAATATACCTAGAAAAAGACATCAATGTAGACTTAAAAAAAACTTAATTATTTATAACATAATAAAAATGATATGAATATAAAAACTAATAAAATAATTAAAATAAATTATTATGATGACAATTATTTTACATCGACATTTGAGAAATGTCATATTCATAATTTTACTTAAAAACATAATAAATAATGTTTATATTGAACAATGCCACTCTAAATTTATTTTAGCCCCATATTTATTAAAAATAAAAAAAATAAAATCCTTTAAAATAAAAAATATATGAAAAAATTTTACTCCCCAACTTTTATACTCTCACAATTTAATAAATCCAAAATCAAAATAAATTTAAACTCATATTTAAAATAAATTATAATTATTTATATTTTGTACCCTCAAAATTTAATAAATCCAAAATCAAAATAAATTTCAACTCATATTTAAAATAATTATAATTATTTATCTTTTGAAAATTCCAATATCCATGGCAAGCTTGTCACATATTTTCGAAAAACAGAGCCAATGGTTGATACGAACTTGTATTCTACAACAAGGTTGGTAGAAGTTGCCAACCTGTCATTAAACGTTTACCTTTCCAAGAAAGAAAACAGCTAACGTAAATGAAATACAAAGGGTTGTTATAAAGTCATTTCACCTTTCCCACATACATCTATTATAACCCAAAGGATTGTTAGAAAGTCATTTCACTTTCCCATCCACATTTAATATAATCCAGAGGGACAGAATTCAAAAGAATTGCTATTATTTAAATGACAAAAAATCCGAGACACCTTTTTGATCCATAGTTGAGTAATAATCGTTTTGATATGTATTCCCTTCCACTTTGCTTGACTGAGAATTCTATCAGTTCAGATTACCTTGACTCGTACACCACCAATCAAAATTTGTTCCAAAACCTCACGTTTCTAATCACCTAATCCCAAAAAAAACGAGAGGTTGTGGCTCTGTATTCTGGTCATCTCAACCTCCCACTGAGAATGGTCTGCATTGGAATTGATGTGATGTGGGCCTCTGGTGGGAACTCAAAAACTGTTATAATTGAATTTGAATTCTTAACTAAACTAGCGTTTTCGTTTTTAACCAAACAACCAAACAAAGGTCTTCCACAATGTCTCGATTATCATCATTCCAAACATAGTAAGTCTGACCGAATCTAAACGGACAATAATCATTCAATGACCTTCTGCTCATTCCCCGAAAAAAAATGCAAAAAACAAGGATATTCGGTGGTGAAACGAGGACCAAGCCAAACACATCCCAATGATGAATCAGTTTAGTCCTAATAATGAATCAGTTTTAGTCCACATTTTACTGTCTTTTCGGGCATGTATGGGTTCAAATCAGATTCTATATTAATATCATCTTATGCTGCAATTATCCCATAGCTATATCATTTTGTGTGTACGTGGTCTGTGAACAATGGCGTTCGAGAGCTTCTGTCTATGAGGAGACCATTGCAGGCGGTCCATATCTCTGTCTTGCCTGTTTTGCAGCCCGCTCTATATCAGTTTTTTATAACCCAAATCGTTTTTCTGTCCATCTGAGGGATGAAATTGCCTCCGCCAATGGGGGGCTTGAGGGAGGCAGGACACGAACCCATGACTCTTGCAACCGATTTCAGACCATACCCAGATGCATGCACAGACGAATGCGAGGATGCCCACGTTGACAACAGTGCGGAATCGGATTCGAACCCGGCCATCATGGCTGCTGTGAAGGTGTTGCTGCAGGGGTTGGGCGAAGATGTGAACCGAGATGGATTGAAGAAAACTCCACTCCGTGTTGCCAAGGCCTTCAGGGATGGAACAAGAGGTATGCATTCAATATGCCTGTTTCTTTGTACTTTTCTGCATGCTTTTTGGGGACTTATATATATAAGACGGACGCTGTATTTCAGAGTTTTATAATTTGGATTTGATGGCCTTCTATTATCTATTACTGGTGCTTTTGGTATCTATTGAGGATGTAACAGATATTTTATCTGTTTGAAGGGCTGTAGAAGCATTAGGGCATGCGGAGCGAATATTTTTTTTTTTTTGTGGGGCTGCTGGGTAGATTGGTCACCACCTTTTTTCGAAAAAAAGTTATTTATGGGAAGTGTTTCCTAAAAGATGGCTTGAGGGGCTGCACCATAAAGAGCCGAACTGTTTCCGCTTATGTGCCAGGTCTGAAGGGTATATATTATATATTCGACCAAAATCATCATTCCTTTGAAACTTATGCCATGTTTGTGAGGGAAACCAGAGGGAATGCAAACTTGGTGGATGGATTAACATTCTATCGATCTCCCAAGTGACCCAACCAAGATTTTTATTTGTGGGGTTGTTGGCTAGATTGGTCACCACCCTTATGATTCGAAAATATTCCTTAAGGGGCTGAAGCACAAAGAGCAGACCTCCTTGCGCTTGGGTGTCAGGTCTGAGGGCTATATACTATATATTCCACCAAAATCACCATCCCTTTGAAAATCATGCCATGCATGCCAAGGAGACCGCATAGGGAACTGAAGCTTGGTGGATGGTTTAACAGTCTATTGATCTCACAAGTGACCTCATTGTCTTGCCGTCAAGAAATTCAGCCCCTCTTACTGTAAATTCTGCATTATTTTATTATGCTGCTTGAGACTTGAGATCTCATGCTGAGTAGGGAAGCTTTATTGTTATCAACCGAACTGATATGGCCTCCAGTCTAATATATATGCTCAACCCATAAGAGATGCATACAATTTAGTATCAAGCCTAACAAAAGAGCTTTGAGGATTGCCAAATATCATGCGGTTGTCACAATGTTGAATGATGCATTATGACAAAGCATTTGGAATGTGTTTGAATTGATGTAAGCTAAGTGAGTTTGCCTAGAAGTTGTTTTCATTTATGAAGCCATTGGATGGTTTGTTGTCAAAACAAAAATAGATAGGTCAGATTTGGCTGCTGTTGTACTTGTGATTTGATTGGGCTGTTGACTGGTTGCTTTTGGATTTCTTCTGTGTCATGCTATGCATCCATTGAATTAAATTTAGTGGTGTTGCAGCGACATGCCTGATAAGGTTGTGTAGCATATGTGATATGCGGGGCATGAGTTCTTATCCTAGGTTTAATCTACAGTTACTAGCTATGTCACCTTGAACAAGGAAATGAGATGGATTTTGGAAACATCACTATCAAAATTTAAGGAAACGAGGAAGTGATACATGCACATGTATGTATGTATTTCAATATTCATAAACGAAATCCAAAAAATTTAAAACCAATCACATCTAGGACATCGACATACACACACACACATGTGCACACATATATTTTGAAGAAAATATTTTAACATTTAGAAAAAGTACGTCAAGATTAGCCTACAGACTATACATGAAGCTCAATATGGAGTGCATGCCTCACATAAGCGCATCTTCTGAAAGTTATATCTGTACAAAAATCAATTGTCCAATACCAAAGTTAACAGAAGGTCAGAGAAACTGTTCATGAATACTCCAAAAAGACAAAAAACCAATAAAAGCATGAAGTGGCCACTGGGCCTCCAAAATTAAGCTGTTCAGTCAAAGGATCTGGTATCCAGAATGATCTTCTCCAATACCTTGTCTTTAGAACTCCTGCCTATAGATCACACACCTTTTTTTGCTTCTTGATCAGCCATTGAATTGTTTTCACTTTAAGTGTAGGTAAATGTGATGTTACTGAACTTCTTGCTAGTTATAAATTATTATTAACTGAAGCCATCAAACTGATATTCCTACATTTCAGTGGACCTTCTAGTTCTAACCAGCCACAAGCAAGATGGTAATCTCCAAACACTTTCAGATCCTGAATTCTCCTTTTCTTTGCGAGCCGAAGAAGGATGTAGGCTGCCCTTATTTACGCATGGTTGTTTGTCAGACTCTTGAACCAAACTGAAATGTGATAGAGTGAACACTGTTGACAGTTAATATATCCCTTGTGCTTCTCTTCCTTGGATTCCTAGGTGAGGCACCATTGAAGAAGCCATAAGAGTTATCTGGACCTAAAATTGACTAACCGAATCACCCTCTGAGATAAGTGGTTATTGGAATGGTCCCATTTCCAAATAACAGAACATCATTGACAAACATGATAGAGACATCACTATATTCCCTGCTACTTTCACTCCTGAATAGCCTTGACTTTTATGTGTTATAGGAATGTGCTATGACCCTTTGCTATGATGAGAAAGAGCTGAGGAATATTGGATATCCCCGTTGAATGCCTCCTTTTGGATGGCTTAAAAAAATTGGAGGTTGATCCGTTTATTAAATTGAGAAATTTAAAGAAGTATAACCTCCGTCTCTCCAATCGAGAAGGTTATATGCAGAGCCAGCATGTGCTAAAAGGACTCTCAAAGAAAGCCAATTCATGTGATCCTAAGGTAGTCTAAATTAACCATGAAGGTTGGAAGTCTTCTTGCCTTGATTGAGTTTAGAGTTTCTTGTGCCACTCCATTGGCATTGTGAATCTGTGGATCATCCAAAAACTCAAATTGTTTTGAGGAGAGGGATTGAGAAAAAATGGGTTTTATCTTGTGGGCTATAAACTTCACTATGATTTTGTAAACATAATTAGATAACTATATGGTTTGTAATCAAAATGAAAACGTTACTCCGCTTTTATAATATTTATCATGAAAGTGGAGACTCTTATCCCACCATGAGCAAATCCTTGCTAAGTAGGTCCTAGAAGCTTACACAAAATTTATTTGTCCACCCATCAGGCTAAGGGCCTTATTTGATGGCAAGGAGTTAAGTACTATCGTTAGATTCTCCTCTTTAATGGTTAGTTGTTGATTTATATTTTGTTGATCAATCACCATACATCCAAAGAAGGAAGAGATAGCTAAAATGTCTTGATTGTTTTCCCTTCTTGGCTCTAAACAAATGTGATTGTAATACTCGACTCCGTAGCTATATCTTCAAACTTTAGGGATTCCTTTTCATCCTCATTATATTCCTTTCATATTGTATTTTTTGCCCTTCTTGTGATTGCTTGTATTTGGAAAAATACGTATTTTCATTGCCTTCCTTGAGTCGCACATCCTCCATTTGACCTTTTCCCAAGCCAACAATCTAGATTTCTTGTTGATTGGAGTAGAGAAGCAAGGGTTTTGCGTGCCTAGGTGCCAAGGCTAGCAGAGGGATCCATAAGACAACCACTTAGTAACGTATTAATTTATTTAACTATTTCCTAAAGTTGGACTTAGGAAAATTAAAAAATCGTAAAGTCAACTTATGATTTAATCTCAACCTTTCATCAAGGTTTAATCTCAACCATTGAGAGTGATGGTGGGGACCAAGTCGAATTATAAGAGGTTTTAGGGGGCATTATTGGCCAGTTCGACTTTGGCATAGGGTGTGTGTTAGCTCGATAAGGAGACTAGTGTTTTCAATAGTCAGTTGAAGATCAATGACCAAGAGTGAGAGAAAGAGGAGGGCTGAACAACTCTTACACAACCTAGCTTTAGTGCGGCCATATAGTACGCAAAGGAAGAGCCCACTGCGCGACCGTATAGTTCATACAATGCACAGAGAGGCCATACTGCGCGATAGTACACCAGCACTGATTCGATTTTGCTTGGTTCAACTGTTTAGAGGATTTCACTGTAAAAGGGGAGTACGCCCTTGCTATAAAAATTCTGAAAATTATTATTTTGTTGAAGCTAATGGAAAATATAAATAGTTACAGGTTTTCCCCGAAGTTGGGGTTTCCTGGGTATATCTTATGTCTTATGTGCTTTTTGTCTTCAACTCTATTTATTTTCACTATATATAGGCTCTTCAAGGTGGATGTGGCTCTTCCTTTTAGGCCGACTACCAGGCCAACTTGGTCTTGGAGGGTATCTGGACACTTTTTAAGACAAAAATAATTTTCTTTACAAGTTACAATGTGCCCGATGGGGTCTTCAACTTATGACAATGACTCTTTTGACTTCTTGATCTAGGACAAACCCTAGAAGCACTCAATGGGTGTTTGACCTATAAAATAAAAGACCTTGAGCATGAAACCCATGCTCCAAAAATAATAATAATAATATTTTTCTTTCATTTTACACTTTACAACGATCAAAAGTAAATTTCATCTTTATGAAGACTGAACCTAGTTACACATTTTTCAACAGAACAAGGGGTCTGGGAGTTTGTGGATAATTTCCCAACGACCCCTAATGACCCTAAACAGTTAGCCCACCGTAACAGAAAAGATGCCAAGGCAATGAGAATCATCTTGGAAGGAGTCAAAGACCACACCATCCCTCACTTAACCGATAAGAAGTCAACCAAAGCTATGTGGATGGCCATTATTGGCCTCTATCAAGGTTTGAGTGATGCCAAAAAGTTAATATTGAAAAATAAATTGAGAACCATCAGAATGACCAAGTTAGATTCTGTGGTGTCATACCTCACCAAATGTACCCAAGTTAGGGATGAGCTGGCTAGCGTGGGTGAGACAATTCTAGATAGAGACCTCGTGAGTTTTGTCGTGATGGGTTTCACCAAGGCTTGGGAAACTTTTATGGATGGAATATGTGCCAAGGAGAAGCTTCTAGACTAGGAGCGATTATGGGGTGATTGTGTCGAAGAAGAACTTCGCAGACATGTTCAGTCAGGTTCTTGCACCAAGACTAAAGATATAGATAACTTTTCCTTAGCTAGCAAAGGAGGTAGGTCGAAAGACAAGAAGAACAGTGGTGGTGGTGAGCCGAGCTCGAAGGGAGAGAGGAAGAAGAAAGATCTCAACAGGATCAAGTGTCTTTCATGCCATCAGTTTGGGCGCTATGCTACTAAGTGCCCTAACAGGGAGAAAGGGTCTAAGAAGGACCAAATAGTAGCCTCTGCAGAGATAGATGAGTTCTCTTCTCATTTTGAGAATGAGTTCTCACTTACTGCTTGCATGACAAGCTCAGTGGTTACCAACTTATGGTATGTAGACAACAATGCGTCCTGTCATATGACGGGGAACAAGAACTACTTCAACAAATTGATAGAGAAGGACATGTAGTTCCATATTGAGATGGAAGATGATGGGAAGTACTGAGCAGAGGGAATTGGTACAGTCAGATTTGAGAGGGAGTCAGGTAACCCTTATTTTCTTAGAGATGTCCTTTATGTTCTAGGGCTCAAGAAGAACCTCATTTCAGTTTCAGCATTGGAGGATAAGCGATACGAGGTGACCTTTAGACAATGTAGCGTATTTATAAAAACCTTAGACTTGAAGGTGGCTAAGCAGATTAGGGTCAGACATAAGAGCTTGTATTGATCGCAGTTTGGGACAATCGCAACGTTGGCCAGTAGAGGAAGCCGCAAATTAGGCATGTGAAAAGTTCTATTGCAGTTAACTGATAACTATTGTCCTATCTTTTAAACATTATTTTTCTCAGTGAGTTAATTTACTGCAAATACTGAATAAAAACACTACTACAATATTCACTAATTAACAAATCACAAGAATTGAGAAAACCACACATAAAAAATAGAAATCAAAATTTTTGGACAAATTGTTTGTAGAAAAACCCCAATATGGGGAAAACTAGTTTTGTAGATGAGGGTTTTATTATTCTTCAGCAAATATGTAAATGAAAATTATTACCCTTGCTTGTCGTAAACGGACAAAGCTCTGGCAAATATTTTTCTTCACTTCAACTGACCAAATTGAACCGCTGCAAATCAACTTGGCCTCCAATTGGCAATTGACACATCCTTCCATAATTCTCATTGGCCAATTTGAAATGCCACTGGCCTTTTCGACAACTTGCATTGCCTCTGGAAAATTGATCCTGCAAGTTATTCTACCTACAACAACTCGCACAACCTACTTGTATACCTCTAGCGAATCTTTCTCACAACTGGCAACACGAATTGGTCCTTCGACAACTTGCACTAGTGAACTGGCAACTCGCATTGGCTAATTCGACCTCCCTCTGCAAAAATAATTTAGCCTCCTTCTGTCTCTGAGAAACTGGAAATCACTGTCAAGAAATATCTCCTCAATCATTGCTGAAACCCTCAGTTGGTGTTCCATGCTATCAATGCGCCCTTCCTTAATCGAATCTATTTCTCCAAGATGCCCATTGGCTTCCTCTTATAATCTCTCGTTGAGCAATCAATGACCAAGATATAATCCCGATCGATAGCTAAGATCATCTTGACTTCATCAAGTCACTTTTCTAGAAGTCTCTAGATAGAAATCGACTCGTCTCAATTAATATTAATTAGAATGAAAACATTTTCGGAAGAAATCACATCAAAAGAATTAGGTCGACACGTTTCGAACCAACATATTAATTAATTTACTCGTTTTCCTAAGTTAGACTTGGGAAAATAATATAAAACTGGTTAATAATCTAATTAAGACATTTTCCCATAGAATTTTTTTGGGCTTGGAGATAATTTATCCTCTTGTGCTCTTAGCATCATTTACACCTATTGAGACTAGAACCCCTGTTCGAGCTACATAAACTAACACTCCCTCTTAGTAAGGAAGGTGTTTTGCATAAAACCTAACCTAAGAAACCGAATTTGTCCAAACCCCCTCTTGTGTCCCGAATCCCACGAATTAGACACGATTCGCTGGGACACGTGTCCTAAGAGTGTGTCCGACGTGTCCCAAATCATGGGATTTGACGGACACATGAATCCCGAGAATGTGCCCAGCGTGCCCCAATTTCAGGACATGTGTCCCCCTAAAAAAGTATGTCGCGCGACCAATAAATCCTGATTTGGGCTCATTTGGCACTCATTCTTGAGTGTGTCTTCTGTTGTGAGTGTGTGGGAGCTTCTAGCAAAGGGTTTGGGAGCATTTTGGAGGTGATTCAATCAACAAATAAGTGCATTTTGCTTCTACTTTTTTTGCATTTTTACTACAATAGTTTGCATGTGCATTTTTTTTGCAAGTTTGTGCATTTTTTCTAAATTTTTTTACAACATTCAATCAATCTAGGGCAGCAGGGAAGGGGAAGAATGTCCCCATTGGTGATGCCCCTCCTGTTGCAATTTCATCAGGGTTTGTAAGTGTTCCCTGTATTGGAAGTGGGGCTGCAACAACAACTTCAAATGTTGAGGGCAGAATGAATTTAGAAAGACAATAGGCTCAAGAAAATAAATATCCCTTGTGGAAGTATGTCACAAGAGATCAAGGGCCAGGCAACAACTTGAAGGGAGGAGGCAATGTTGCTTGGAAATGCAACTATTGCAACAATCATTTCAAGAGTACTTATTATTGTGTGAAAGGTCATTTGTTGGATTTACCAGGTTGTGGGATTGGAGCATGTGCACAGGTGTCTTTTGCTAAGAGGAAAGAAATGGAAAAGGAGTCCAATGTTTATGTGGCAAGGGTGGCTACATCATCTAAAAAAACAAGAATGATGATCCCCTTCCATTCTTAAGGAAAAGCAACAACAAATTTCCATTTGAGAGTTTTGGTGGGGGTGTGGGTCAAGCAACAAAAAGAAATGTAGTGGAACTTGGTCCAATGGACAAGATTTTTCAGAAAGAGAAATAGGAAGAGTTTGATCTCACCATTGTATTCTTTTCTATCAGAACTTCATATCCTTTAATGTTGCACGCTCACCTTTATTTCTTGAGATGTGCCAAGCTCTAACTCAAGGGGCTTCATCAGGGTATGTGCCTCCTGGGTTAGAGAAGCTTAGAACCACATTATTGACTAAGGCAAAGGAAAAGGTGGATAAAATGCTTGAGCCTATTAAATTAGCATGGCCAACATCTGGGGTTAGTATTGGTTTCGATGGATGGATAGATCCAACACACCACCCACTCATCAACTTCATGGTGTCTTCTTTGAATGGATCGGTTTTCTTGAAATTATTGGATGCACTTGAGCAATACAAGGATGCACAATATATTGGTGAGTTGTTCATTAAAGTTATTGAAGATGTAGGTGTGTGATTCTTGAGTTGTTCTTATTAAAGTTATTGATAATGCACCTGTTTGCAAGGTTGCTGGCATGATTGTCGAAGCTAAATATCCACAAGTATTTTGGACACCTTGCATTGTCCATTCTTTGAATTTAAAATTGTAATCTATTGCTTCTGATGTGCCTTGGATTAGAAGTATTATTGATGCTGCACGGGATATCCGCAACTTTGTACAAAATCATACAAATGCTCTCACAATCTACAAGGAGTACACCAATCTATCATTGTTGAAGATTGCAGATGCACGGTTTGCCTTTTCATTCATCATGTTGAAGAGGTTGAGGGAGGTCAAGACCGCTCTTGGGGCCAGGGTTATTTTAGAGTTTTGTTTTTTTGGAGAAAGACAGATCAAGCAACCTAAAAAAGAGTGAAGGACACAGTGTGTGAAAATTTTATCTATCACAACAACTGAAAATTATTTTCCTAATTGTTAATTTATTTGCAGTTTGCTACGACAAATACCAAATAATTCACTTTGTGATTTTCACAAATAAATACTACGAAAGAAAAATAATGTTGGAATCAGAGAAAATCTAGCACACATACAAATAAATTTTACATGGTTATTTTTGGACAATTGTCCCCGGAAAAACCCAACTTGGGAAAATCGGTGCAGCAGCTGAGGGTTTTATTATTATGCAGTAGTGAGAAAATCCGAGTACAATAAACTGGATGCTGAATTTGGCAATCCTATAGAGAAAAATACTAGCAAAAATCTAGTGTGGAATTTTCCTCACCCCACAAGCAAATCCAACATTGAAGATTGGCCTCTGAAACACTCTACGTCTTTTCCTGCGTCACCTTTTGCATAGGCTCTGTGTAGGCACAAATCTGTACGACTTGAATCTCACACTGAGCTGCCTCTTTTGCTTGCCACTGACCTTGGAAACATTTCTCCCTTCCTCTGTGAAATTCTTCTACCACCGGATCTCTAAAACGACTTCCCGAATCTGCAAATCGAACAACTTATTAAAGGCTTTTGCACAGCCCCTGCGTTAGCCTCACTGTGGCTATCTCTGACTCTCTGTAATGTACTCGTTGGATCTGGATAACTTCCTCTTGCCTCACTATCTCTGCCCCTCATTGCCTCTGCTTCGTCACTGAAGCCTGAACTCTCCGGCAACTGACTGCTGCTACTTTGGAAAATCGGATTCTCCAAGTGTCTTTGGTGTATATTCTCCAAGTGCCCATCGGCTTCTTCTTATAATCCTTTGTTGGAGCACTAACGACCAAGATTAAAACTTAATCAAGGGCTAGGATCATCTTGAAGTTGATCTGTGTGAGTTTCTAGACTATTCTCATCTTGACTTAAATTAATTTTGATTAATTAACCAGTTTTCTTAAGTTTAGACTTAGGAAACATTAAAAAATAGGTTAATAATATAATTAAGTGATATCTAGGTGGGATTTCCAGAAACAATATTTGGGTTTTGGAGATCTCATGTATTCTAGCCTCTCCACCAAATTTCGTGGTTAGAACACATACGATGCTACAAAAACTAACACTTCCTTTTAGCGAGCATTGCATTCTAGTGCTACACACCTTGCCACAACACTCTGTCTCTATATCATCCTTTGTCACGCTGCTGATGTCTGGCAAGAAACTCTGCTGGAAATGACTGTGCTACTCCCTCAGTCATAGTGCTGCTCCCTTAGTCACAGTGCTGCTCCCTCAGTCATAGTGCTGCTTCCTCAGTCACTGCGTTGTTTCCTCCGTCACTACCCATCAACCATTGCATTAACTCTGATGTTGCATTTGTGCTACTACTGACACTGCCATACTGCTGCCAACCCTGCATCTGCACTGCAACTCCCTCTCAACTGTTACTGTTGCAATTGCAACTAAGAAGCATCCTAAATACTGAATCAACCGTGTTTAGTATCATGCATTCTCCCGAGCCTCTGACTGCTAATAGCTACTACATTGTCCACCAAGGCATCTGTGCTACTGTTGACTTTGCTACTGTGCCACTATGCACTGCTGCCAACATTGCACTGCACTCCTTAGCATTTGACTACTACTAGTTTTCAACTCTCGCTTCGGAATTTGACTGCATCATTGACACTAATCAATCTTGCGACTGAATATTGCGGGCCCCTGTAGCAAGGTAATGATCTTGACCAATCTCTGTAGCTCTCTAGGGCTACAGTACCAAATCACCCCACCTCACTTCTGGAGGTATATCTGTGAACATAGCAAACTCTTCCTCTATCCTAGAGGAAAGCTTGTCTATTTCTGTGGATGCTGTCTGTTGATCCTGCTTCTCTTGCTTGTCCTTCTTCTTGAGAGGACACTGGGTACTGTAGTGGCGAAACTCGCCACACCTGAAGCACTTGACCTTTGATAGGTCCTTCTTCTTCTGCTCCCCCTGCGCTTGACTGGGACCCTTCGATGCAAGGGCCACATTCTCCTCTTCCTTCACACTCTTCGATCCACTGCTACTATTGCCACTGATGGAGCTCTTAAGAAAAGCTCACCTCATTTCCTCCTGCTGCAAATTGGCCCACATCCTGTCCCATCTAGGTAGTGTGTCTCTGCCCAATATACTTTGGACGAAGACTTGCCAATCCTCCGAGACATTGTTTAGTGCCAATCATACGAGCTTTGATGGTTGAGGCACTGCCCCAACCACTGCACGCTGATCTCGGACCTCTTGAATCCTGGTGAGGAAGGGATCTATGCCTTATCCCATCTGCACCCTTACATATTTGAGCTTCTCTTCCAGTAACATCTTCCGCTGCTCGGAAGTACTTTGATACAGCGTGGAGAGAGCATCCCACGTTTCCTTGACCGTTCCTTGGCCAACTACACGTGAGACTATATGATCTCGGACTTCATCTAAGATCAACTGCTTCGCCTTCGCGATCTCCTTCCTGTATTCTTTGAGTTGATCCGCATCTTGGGGAACTGCTACCACATTGTCTACGTAGGCTTTTAGGCCATATTCATCTAGAAGGAAGGACATCCTCGCCTTCCAGATGACGTAGTTGGAAGCTCCATCCAACCTATCTTGATCTCTAAGCCCAGTGGTGGCCATATCTGAATTTGATATGGAAACTCCCTCTTCCTTTGCTCGGTTGCTGCTCTGCTATTAGCACTCCCTCTTGGAATGCGTAGATCTGCTAGCTGCTATTGCCAACCTGCAACTGGGAAAATCTGATTTCTTGGCTAGAAACCCTCTGAGAGAAATATCCCTCCGTGTGAGCAATTTCTCTTCCACCTGACATTGATTCTGCAACTGAAATTGATGCAAATCCCTCTGCGTCCAACCAAAAATTTGCTCAACGAAAATCTGAGTTGCTGTTGCTCCCTCTGACTACTGTAATCATTATATAGGGCAACTTGATTTTTTTGCAACCCTGCAACTGAAAATAGAATTTCTGCCCCAACAATTTGGCCTGCTTGTCAATGAATTGTGCAGCCTCTAGGAATTTCGGCCTGTTGTTCCCACTGAATAGCGAAATTTCCTTCTCTGCTTCTGAGCTTCCTGGCTGATCACCCACTCTTTGATACCATGTGAAAATTTCATCTATCACAACAACTGGAAATTATTTTCCTAATTGTTAATTTATTTAACAATCTATTTGCAGTTTGCTACGAAAAATACCGAATAATTCACATTGTGATTTTCACAAATAAATATTGCGGAAGAAAAATAGTGCTGGAATCTGAGAAAATCTAGCACACAAATAAATTTGACACAGTTATTTTTGGACAATTGTCCTTGGAAAAACTCAACTTGGGAAAACAGTGCAACAACTAAGGGCTTTAATATTTATTATTATGCAGTAGTGAGAAAATCTGAATACAATAAACTGGATGCCAAATTTGGCAATCATATAGAGAAAAATATTGGCAAAAATATAGTGAGTGATTTTCCTCACCCCACAGGCAAATCCGACACTGAAGATTGGCCTTTGAAACCCTCTACGTCTTGCCCTGCGTCACCCTCTGCGTAGGCTCTGTGCAAGCACAAATCCATATGACCTAGATCTCACACTGAGTCGCCTATTCTACTTGCCACCGACTCTGGAAACGTTTCTGCTTCAACTGTCGTGGCTGCGCCAACTTCCTGTTGTCTATAATAAGGCACTCCACTGCCCACTCGATATCACCTCGTCTCAATACAACCTCCATGTGGTTGGATGATACAAGCTTGGGCGGGTATTTATGCATGGCTCTTAAAACTACCCTCTTGCCATCTATTGGATCATTGAACTCCATCTCCATGTTCCGCTGGTCCGTGGTGTACTTTCCGATGTAGTAAAGCCACTGACACCCCAACACCACATTAGCTTCGACACATCCACCACGAAGAAGTCATCTGTCACTGTGTAGTTCCCCATGGTGAGTTGTAGCTTGGGAATGTACTTGTTGCAGTCCATCTGATGTTTCCCTGGTATGACGACTGTAAAACCATCAAACTTTGCAGTAGGAATTCCCCTCCGTTCCACCAACTCAGCATCTATGAAGTTGTGAGAAGCTCCACCATCAACCAGTACTGTCACCTTGTGCCCCGCTATAACCCCTCTAACTCTGAAAGTGTGATATCTAGGGAATCTCGACATAGAGGCTAAAATAGGAGCTTTGCCCTCTGCATGCGAGGACTCACCTCCAACAGTCTGGTGCATCTGCCCCTGTACCTGTTCCTATACAGGTCCCTGTATCTTCTCCTCATCCCCATCATCGTTGTCACTCTCTGAGTACGCCTCAATGTATGAACTTTGCATGTTTTGTCTTTGCTAGCACACTTGTGCCTTGGTGCCTATGGCCCCTGACAATTGATGCAAAGCTTCTTTTTCCTTAGCTCTTTCTAGGTCTCCTCATCTCCATCTTTGGTTTTCCGGTGGCTTGACCTCTTTACCCTTTTGAGGGAAAGAAGGTTTAGGAGTGAATTTATTTTTGAAAGCGACATCCTGTAAGCCCTTGGTTTTATTGATTTCCGCACGATTTGCGGTGGGGTTCAAAACTCTTGACCCATCCACGTAGAGGTTTTGCTAACCCCTCTACAAATAGCATCACCAATCTGGCCTCCGAAATATCTGTGACCATGATCACCAGCCACTGAAACTCTGCAATATAAGCCTCCGGACTAGTTGTCTACTTGAGCTGTGCGAACTCTATAAAATGAATCTCCGGATTTTTTTTGTCAAAGCGTTCAATAAGCCTCTGAGTGAACTCTGTGTATGATGTGATGCTGCCATGCCCCAACATCACCAACCCATGATACCACCATTCATAGGCCTCACCATCCAAGTGCAGGGTGGCCAATTTGATAGCCTCCTCCTCGGTCAGATGATGTAGCGGAAAATAAGTGTTCAATTTTAGTACCCACGATTGAGCTGAACATTTGGACAACCCATCAAAGTAGGGGATGGTCACCTTCCCCAAAGTTTTCTGCAGCTCCTGATTCTGCCTTGGAAACCTCTGAGATGGTTTGGGTCTGCTCTTCAACTGAAGGTGGCAGAAATCAGTAAATCTCATAGCAGCGCGAAAATCTTGTCCTAAAGCTTGATACTGCTCCATGTAATCTGCATAAGGGATTCCAAAATTAGCCTGCTTTGTTAAGTCCTCTGCAACCTCTTGTACAAATTGAGGCATATTAGGTTTGGGCATTTTACTAGCAGTGTGTGATTGGTTCTGCACATGAGTACGGGCTTGATTGCCCTCAGCACTGTTGGACCCTTCCCCATTCAATGGCTCCTTCCCAGTGGAAGTCCTTGTGTTTGTCAAACCTTTCATCAAATCCACCATCTTTTTTTGGCCCTTGGCCAAGTCATTTATAGCCTTGAGCAAGCTATTAAAAGCCTGTTCCTCCTTATCCCCCATATCTGGTCTTTCAAACTCAGGTGTTTTCTCTATCCCCTTGCCCTTTTCTGGCGTCTCTTCACTCTCTGTATTAGGGATATTTTCCTCTGTAAGGGGAGTTGGTTCTCTGTAAGTATGTTTTCTCCTATATGTTATCCCTGTATAGGGGTTTTCTTCTATCATGAAAGCACTGTCAAGGAGCAACTAACTCTCAAGCTGTTAACCCACGACTGAGCCAAGACTAAGGCTCTGATACCATTGTAAAATCCCTTTCCCTCCAAGGTTCTAGTTTTGAATAAATTTATGGGTTTGTATTTTAAATTTTCCCCACTGGTGTCCTCTGTCAATTAATTCTGGGCACACTGTTGTAGGCTTTGACTCACAATTTCAACTCCAAGAATGCATAAAAATGGAAATTTTATACCCACAGACCAAATTTAGAGCATCCAACACATTTATTTCATCACCCAGAAAAAGTACAGAACTGATATATGATATTTAACATTGTAATAGCAACCGAAATACTTCTTTACATTGACTGTACAACATAATAAAGATTTGATTTGGAATAGCTGAACCTAGTAACGTTGCTTCAGTTAGATAGCCCTCCAAATGACAGTAGCTCTCAGGAACAATCTCTCCATATATTTCTGCCTTTGTTTATCAGCGAAGACCAGCACCTATCTCCTTGGAAATACAACCTAGACAACAATTAACCAATTGATACGACCTTCAGAGAATGTTACTCCCACATTATTACCCTCAACGCATATCTAGGAGTACTTTGACACGTACATGCAGGAAAATGGCAGCGTGCAAACTCAGAAAGACACCCATGAACTGATATGAGATGACAGTGACTTCAAACTGGAAAATACAGCCTTCAACAAAGGTACTCTTGCCTTTATTGCTCAGAAATTAGTTCCCATCAGCATACACACGTCTAGCAATTGAAAGAAATGGTCCACAACTTGAGTCAAAATTAAGGAATATGACCCTTGTAATTTTCTGAACTCATCCTTGCTAAAGAGACATGGCCCTGCAATTAGAAATGAGTCCAGCCACCAAAGGAAAATTAAACCGACTCCTTTCTTTTTGCCTTCAAGAAGGGCTTGACCCAGCTAGTAATTTCAAATGGGAAACATCAACATGCTGCCTTGATGCATTCAATCTTTAGTTACATAAGTTTACGCTTCTGTTTCTTGGAGAAATATTTGGTCTGGCCCCACCATAAAATATGCAGCTCTCTTTCAACAACTCGTTGGCCCAGGAAGCTGAAATATTAAATGTTCTCCACTCACACTCCCTTTACTGATTTATATTTATGTTTGGTCCTTCATTCTCCACTAAAATCTTCACCCTGTCATAAAAATTAGAAAATACTATGTAAGGATGCAAAACCAATTGATATAACTTGAATACATCAATATTTCTTGGAAATTTTGTTCTCCATTGAAGTTCAACGGTGAAATTTGGGTGATTTCACTCTCAAACCCAAACTAGGGTGTCTAGTTTCAACACCGAAGTCTGCTATGGTGGTTAGGGTTTCAAAACCCTAAGCTTCTCCTTCAACTCTCTCCAAGAGCTCTTTCTCCAAACTCACAATTGCACGAATGAGGAGAGTCTCATTTTCCTTCTTTTATGAGTTTAGGGTTGCCCTTTCACCTACCCTTTTTTATTAAATTCACTTTTATAAAGTCACTTTTTTGATATTTCACTTAAGTTAAAACGACTTCTAAGTTGCCTCGGAAATATCACCCTTTCTCCTTTTTGAACTTTATAAAGTTTCCTTATGCAATTTAAGTCCCCTTATTAAATATTTCCCCACTTTAGCCTATGGGAACCACTTTAGGCTAGTGGACTTCGTCATAAGCTTCCTATGGGGATGGGGACATTACAGTCCTCCCCGCCCAAGATCGCTCGTCCTCGAGCAATTTCAATTCAGGATGTTTGAGCACCTGTTCGCCTTCCGAGGTAGCATCTTCTACTGGTAAATCCCTCCATTTTACCAGGTTCTCCTTGATCGTTCTACTTCGTAGCTTCCTTTCTCTTGTATCTAGGATCTTTTTGGGAACTAAGACCAATTCTCCTTCCTCATCCAATGGTGGAATCTCTGTGGAAACAACAACTTGCTGTCCCAAGGCCTTTTTGAGGCACAAGACATGAAATACATGAATCTTGCATCCCTTTGGAAGCTCGAGTTCATAGGCCACCTCTCCTACTCTTCTCAAGATCTTGAATGGCCCATAGAACTTGAGATTTAACTTTTCCGGCCCTTTGGTTTTGAGTGAAGACTGCCTGTGGGGCTGAAGACGAAGGTACACCATATCTCCCACTTCAAAGCTGCGCTCCACCCTCTGTTTGTCTTCATACAATTTTTGTTGGTTCTGAGCCATATGTAGATTGTCTTTGAGGACTTTTAAAATGTCCCGTCTCTCTTGGATCCAGTCTTTGGCCAGTGGTGCCCGACTGTCCCCAAATATCCTGTCTGCAAAAGTTGGGGCATCATATCCATATAATGCTTTGAAGGGAGTCATGCCAATGGACATGTGGAAAGTGGTATTGTAGCAATGTTCCCCCAGATGCAACCACTTCACCCATGTCTTTTGTTGGCCGGTCACATAATTCCTAAGATAGCCTTCCAGCCACTTGTTGACTATCTTTGTCTGCCCATCAGTTTGTGGGTGATAGCTAGTGCTCGGAGTTAGCTCAGTCCCCACAAGTTTGAAAAGCTCCTACCAGAAGCCACCCATGAACCTGCTATCTCTATCACTGACAATGTTTTTCGGCAACCCATGCAATCTGAAAACCTCCCTGAAAAATAGCTCGGCCACCTGTGAAGCTGAATATTTTGATGATATGGCAAAGAAATGGGCAAATTTTGTGAGCCAATCTACCACCACATATATGCAATCTTTGCCCTGCACCGGTGGTAAGCCAGTGATAAAGTCCATGGAAACACTCTCCCACTTCTGCTCTGTGATGGGGAGGGGCTGCAGCAAGCCTGCTGGATGGGTATGCTCTGTCTTGTTTTGCTGGCAAGTGTTGCACTCCCTCACAAATCTCAACACATCCGACTTGAGGCCTTTCCAGGTGAACCTCTCCCTGACCTTCCTGTAGGTCTTTAGATATCCCGGATGTCCTGCTAAGGGTGAGTTGTGAGCTGCCTGCATGATTCTCTCTTTGAGTTTTGATTCTGGTACAAGATAGATCCGGTCTTTATATCATGCTTCTTGATCTAAATTCATGAACTGGGATGAATGGATCATACTAAGTGAGATCATGCTTCTTGATCTAAATTCATGAACTGGGATGAAAGGATCTATTTAAGAATGGTTTCGATGCTTGGTTTCTTTTCTTTGCAGGTCAAGACCAGTGCTCAATCTCAGAGCAAACCACTCTATTTCAAATGCCAATTGAGTATCATTCTGTCTTTTCTGTTAAGCCAAATAACAACACACTCTACAATTTAAATGTGCACACACAACACTCATTGAACCATATCTTTGCCATTCCATATACATTCAAGTGAATATACATTATATATCTTCATTTGTGGATGTCTGTAGTTCAAATTCTACAGTCTAATACTGTATAACACACACTATTTGTGTTATACCAACCAATCAACACACGATAATAACACATCCAATGCAGGAGCATGAATTAAACACGCATTGACATGACTTCTCACCATAAGTAGACATTTTCAATGTATATTTTCATTTTTATGTGTTGATGGTTGTAGGTAAATGCCAAAGTGCATACCCTTGTGGTTGTAAGGCTGTAGGTAAACATTGTGTATTGCTGTTTTTGATTTGCACAGACCAAAGGGGATCACTGTAGCTAGTGATCCACACACATTCAAGCTTGTTCCCTATGCCAGTGATCCAATCTAAGGAGGTAATCAAGCTGTAGCATGTGGTTTACACAAAGGCAAAGCACAAGCAGAGGGACCCTATCTCACAGATGGCTGATGTCAAATGTTGGACAGAGTTGGGACTTGGCAAATGATATCTGGGTGCTGTCACTAATTGAAGACAAAGTCAATTCTGTGACTGCGTATAGTTTCCCAGTGCTTAACCGACGGTTGATGAGCGAAGGGAATGCTAATTTTCAGCAGAATAATGAGATTTTCATGATGGAATTCACATGAGAATACACAAAACTGAAACAATTACACAACAAATCCCAATCACACAGGCAATTAAACAACGCAAACAACAGAATTTACCTTGGAGAAAACCTGAAGGAAAAACTCCAGCATTGGACAACCACGATTAATCTTTATTTCTCTACAGTTGCAGAATTACAATGTTTTTTTGGCTCTCTGGAGCAATACAGATTACAATTCAGGAATTTCTATGCATTCCCCGTCTTCTCTGCCAAAGAATCCCTTCTCAAATGCTTTGTATGAGTTTATAGACATTTCTGGTGTTGCTGGGATCAGCTGGAAGGCCAGGCATCCCCAACTCTTCAGCTTCCAAACTCCCAAGCTTTTCCTCTCCTTTGTCCTTTTGCTGGCAGTGTTCATGTACAAGGTTCCTTTGTATTTGTTTCTTCTTTTAATTTTTAACCTTTTTGTGCTTTCATTGGCAATGTGCTACTTTGGCAGCAATTGGTGGCGGATTGAACAAGTGTGTGATCCTTCACACTGTAAATTGCATCCTCTGACATTGTCATCAATTTTGTAGTCTCGAGCTTCGCTTCCATAGACAATCTTTCTGGTCTTGCTTGGTGTTATACGTTTGCACTCAGCCATTAAACCATTTGACACGTGTTGATCCTTTTCAGATCATTAGTGCTCTCACAACACTATACAGCAACCGATTCAGATTGCAAAGAAAATAATGGACATTGTTACACTCTTATGGCTCATAGGAATCACGTAACTAAAGGGCTCTTGGTTTGAGAATGTTATTGCTATATTGGCAATCAACTCATGCCATTTCACTCATAGAAACACAAGCTCAAGAATATGGCTTCACACAAAGAAAAGAAACACTTGGAGTCTCATCTAGGGTATTTCCCCAGTCTCTTTGACAATCAAGGAAATTTGCACATGGCTTCTTGCCATTGCCTCTTTGCAACTCACCAAGATTAAGCATACACCCATATTCCCACAACAACGATCTTTTGAAAATGGAATTTCATTATGGCAGGAACCTGACAACCGTAAGGTATCACACTCTGAACTTTTGGCATCCCTCCAACAAGAGATGCATCATATGATGAACCTTGGCTTCTTTACCCAAGACTTCACAGCATTACACAATAGAGGGAATGCATAGAAACTTGTTTTTGTGGCAACCTTTACAAATTAGGGAGGAAATAGCCCTCTTCTTAATGCAGAAATGACCATATTTTTCTGAAATAAGATTGTGGAGAAGTTATGACAATCTAATTATTCCTTCTCATGTTCGCAATGCAGAGAATAAGAAAGGATTTAATCAAGAATAACGGGCTATACTTATGTAAAGAAAGCATAATGAAGTGGGTTTCTTTTTTACCAATTAATTAGCTTGCTAATTAGAGGTGATCTTCATAATCAATGTTACATTTTTAGAACTCACTCAAGCCTGTACAACTTGCAACATAGTCCCTTTGTAAGCCTTGAGCAACTTGGCTTCCTTTCTTTAATTTTTGGAATTCCTGCTCTCACTGGATTATGATATTTTATGGCTATTTGGCTGCTGTTCTGGTTGTTGATATCTGAAAATCTGTTGCAATGGTTCTCTTAAAAACTCAACAGTCAATACTGATGAATCTTTTGCTGTTAGTGGTGAAATTGCTGCTGTCAGTGCTGATTTACTGCTTTTAAAGTTAATGCTGTTAGCGCTCAATTAGTTCTAGTTTTTCTGGTTAGGTTCGTAATAGTGGTATCGAAGCCACCTTTTTGGCCTTGCGGGAGCAATACCAACAGTTTCCTTAGATACAAAGAAGATATAAGAGCGGAGGTAACACCTATTTTCACTCTGTATTGAATATCCCTACTTATAGGAATCTTATAATAATAATCTTCTGAAGAAAGTTTTCCAGATTATGTTCGGTTAACTTTATGATGAAGATTAAAGGATATTGCTCCTATGACTTGAAGCTTTAGTAGGGAAGTCAAAGAGTAATGCTGACAATGATTCAATGGATGGAGTATATGCTTAAGATTCTTACCCTAATGGTAATTCTTGTAGACACAAGGATGATGATGAGTATTCTTGTACCGCGTGCACTGCTTTGGAGAATCAATGGGTACAATCTCTACCCAAGGATGCACTCCTTGATTTTGATACATTCAAGGTAAAGGAACAGAATACCAAAGGTTCAACATATATTTTTTTGTTGAGATGGTTGAGGCAGCCAACCCCACCAAACCTTACCCCTGTAAAGCATAGGAATAAATGTTCACCATGGAATATCTTATGAAAATCAAAACCATGCTTCCAATTTTGAATCACTATTGGCAACAATATCTTCTATAATAAATTATTGGACCACTATTCCTTCCAAACAACAAACAGCCTACTACCAGATTTCAGAGAACAACCAACAATTCATGACTTGTTTGCAGGTACAGGTATGACACTTTGTAAAACAGGGGATGGAGGTTTGACAGGGGCACACATAAAATTTTATGCTACAAAGCAATTAAAAAAATCACTGAAAGAAATGGTTTATATTCATTTTCAGATTTGATTTATATTCATTTTCAGATTCAAGTCATTCAAGCATTCATGATTCATCAATTGACATTCGTCTTTGAATCTCTAAAAGAAAACAATGACAAAACTGTATTGTGCATGTGTTAAATGATGACTTCAAAGTTGTTCATTATTCCAAATTTGTGCCATAGTGACAGTAAAAATTTGTTGCTATCTTGTAATTTGCCAACACTGTTTGCCATTTTTTTTGGTCAGATGGGTGGGGCTATCCATGAGTTTTGAACTGGTGATCTTAACATCAAGGAGTGCCTTAACATTACACCCAATCACCTTCTATCCAAAGCCCCGTGGACAATGCTGTTTGCCTTTTATCTGCTTATACTCCTAGTGATTTGTAAAATGCAGTTTCAACAAATTAGGAATACAAAAATTAATTTGTTATTATGTATAGTTCCTTTATTTTATTATATTGTGAAATAATAAAATATAGTGTTTCTTAAGCTTTGCTATTTTTTTGCATGTTAATAGGGAGAAAACTTAGAATTGTGGATGGATCCACCTGATATTTATTTATTTATTTTTAAGATCTAGAGGAATCGATATCTCGTTGGGGTTACCTGGAATTGGTAAGCCCCTGGTGTGCTGGCTTGTGGGCTGTTAGCACTAGCCTAGAGGTTATAGGTGGATTCACCTGTTAGTGGATGGAACTTAATGTTCCATGGGGAATTCGTCTAGGGTGTGGAGTGTGTCCCCCATGCTTCCCATCCTCTCGGGACTAGGTGAGGCTTATTGAAATGTTTCACCAGTGTGCGAAACATGTTTCACGAAAAAGGGGGGCTTCTGGGTGTTCCCCAATTTTTTTTGCCAATAACCCCAATTTTTTTTTTAAAACAAGCACAAAAAAGACAAATACTTCTAATACCTGATCCTTTCTCTCATATTTCATTTTCAAAGTGATTGTCTTTTGCATGAGAGGAGTGGGCCGCCGTGAGCTAGCCGTGGCTTCCCTTTGGTGATTTGGCGATTCTAGTGGAGTGATTTAGCATCTATCTTGGTCCTTTAAGTAATTTCTCACTTGGAACTTTGGAAGAGGGAGCATATTGCTTTGCTTGCTAAAGGAGTGCATCAATTTGATTGAAGAAGAAGTCATGGTTTTCACCTTTAGATTGTTGATTTCTTCTTCAAAATTTTCAAATATTGTCATTTTTCTTGAGTTGATCTCAGAGTTCTCCTTCAGCATATTTCTCTTTTGGCAGATTTCTTCATTTAACAGTGTGGAGGTAGAGTCAAGAGCCTCCGTCTCAAATCTAGAATTGCAATGCTTGCTGTTTTCTTAATTTCTGAGCATTTTTTTCTGTTTCTATTTAATGAAAAATTAAAACTATTTAAGTGCATCAAATTTAACGAGAAACCGTTGTCATAGGGTGCCAAAATTAAAAAATATGCACTTAAAAGTTTAAAACCAGCAACATAAGTGATACCAATACTAGCAATAGTTGTGACAATGATAATGATTTTGATGCCCAGGCAAAGGGTCATGTTGGGAGTGGGACAAATGTTGGAAGTGGGAGTGGAGTTCCCATCTCATCAATGTTGAAAGAAAATCTAAGTGAAATATATACATACAGAATATTATATCCATTGATTGATAACAGTAAAGAATTTTTTCATTAGTAATTGCATTCCACACGAGAATTGTGGGAGGAATCTTACATGAGAGTTGAAGAAATCAACTTACTTACAGCGATGTGAACATCAAACCATTGTGCTCTATTCTCTGATCTAGCTATCAGAAATTGAGTCTGGGGATGACTCTCCACCCAACCAACCCCTCGGTCAAGACAACTGAGAATCCTTGACCACCCAATCAACTAACTATGCCAGTTTTTCAACATTACCATCTGCTTGGGAGCAATTGATGGAAATGCTGAGAAGCTGGCATAGGTAGTTGATTGGGGGCTCGGGCTCTCGGTTGTCTTTGTGATTAGCTGAATCAAAGATTGGAGTACAATGGTTTGGTGTTCACAATGTTGTAAGTTGATTCTTCCAACTCTCAGGTAGGATTCCTCCCACTCAGTTCTCATGTAGATTATGCAGTTACTAATGAAAATTTCCTTTACTGTCATCAATCAATGGCTATGAATTTATGTACGATTGTCTTTGAAATTGGCGCTATTATGTGATTGCAATATTGATTGCACCTCCAACGTCCTCTTCAATAAGAGAAAATAACTAGCATATCTAGTGTTTCTGTGCCTGAGGAATTCATTCGTTGAGTGCGACCTGTATATGGCTAAGGAGGTGTGGTGGTTGCAGATAAACATTTGCACATCTCTCATGGCTGTCATCAAGGTGGATAGTCACTGAATTTGGCAAAATGTCTTTAAGTGCATTGTTGAAACTAGTGCACACAGCTAGGGGTCCAAAAATATGCGTTTGTATTTACTTTGAATTAGTAAAATCCAATTGATCTACACACTGTTGTTGCATCTGTCACAACCTGCATGACATTAGTAGGCCCAATTTGCTCCATAGCATCTTGAAAAAGTTCAAATTGGAAAATTACATCTTTGTGCTTCCGAGAACAATCAATAACTCCAAGGAAGACAGGCCCATATCAGTATCTACTTATGATGTTGCTAAGTGGGAATTTGGCAATGTTTGTCCACTGATCAACAATATTAGAGCAACCCGCCTTCAACCATGTTTGTCTTGTCTGCTCTTTATGCCCATTAATATTGGATACTTGCCTTTTTAAAATCACTATCTTCAATTTCTGTTCACTTGGGGGCACATATGAGGGTCTTGATGCTGCAATTGCACGAGTATGACCCATCACCCTTTTGATAAGGAGAGTGACTAATGTGGAAAGGATTGCCATTGTCAAAAAGAATGGTTCAGCTTACATTACATCCTTGTAATAGTTTGTCCTATTGCACAAGAACGAGAACCTGTACCTTTTCCTTTTGGCAGAACCTCTGCAAGTGACAATATTTGTGGCAAAACCTGCATCTAAATAGGACAGTCCCATAATCCAAACACTGCTCGCATGAATAACCCCAGACTTCAATCATGATTGACAATGGGTGTAGTTTCTTTAAAATTACATCCAAACAAATTTGAGCATATCTCATAGAGTCAATTTAAAAGCCTTTATATAACTTCCAAAGCTGCCCCTTGTCAATCAAGTCATCCTCCCACTCTGGTGAGAGGAATGGAAACCTTCCTTGAAGAGGAGCTGTCAAGAAAGATTAGTTAGATTGAAAATGATCAACCCATAAGCAACCCATCCATGTTCAAGAAATACATATCACAGTTGCAAGTTCTTTCCCTGATCCGGATTTAAACAGGAACGCAACAAATTACAAATATAACCATACATATAGAGATGCAACAGAAACAATACTTCATTTCATTACTGTAAAATACTGAAATATGCTTACAAACAAAAATAGAAATAAACTAGCTAGGGCAATGGTAGCTTATCTCTGAGAAGAGATATGGCGGCTACATGCCTCTAAATTGTGTTACAATAAGGCTCGAAGGCCTATTTATTGTTGAGAAACAATGGAAAACCCTAAACATCCAAAAACCTAACCCTAGAAGATGAAACGCCAAACTGTGGGCCTCGTTTGGGTAAATTGGTACATCAACTTCCTGGGGTTGTAACTTTGGCACGATCTCTATTTGATGCGCACAATATCTTGTTAGAAAGATCTATCCGAGAACTACAACTTTGGGAAGAGCAACATCAGTCCGTGGACCCATGTTGCTCCCAGTTTTCCCAAAAAACGTCGTTTAGGGCCTCAAAACGGCTTCGGAAGTTCAAGACCCAAAAAACTGCTAAAAAGCTAAAAGAAACAATGGTGGGGGTCCAAGTGGACTTGGTGAGTGGCCACCAATATCCACCTGGATCATTCCTCCCCCTTAGGAAGCAATGGTCCCCATTGCGTTGAGTTCCTCCATGAGATGAGGAAACTTCTGCTGAACTTGGTCCCTGGTGAGCCACTTGTCCTGGTGAAGGAGTTGGCCTGCTTTGACAACTCGATACAGTTGGATATTCTATTGGTGAGTGTGCTTGATTTGTGTGTCCGTGATCCGATCAGTTGCAGCTTGTTCCATGCAATTTGGATTTAACTTTGTGGGCGTGAGCTGCTCTGCAATGTCGGATGTGTCTAGTAATGGTGGAAAGTATGGTCAAAGGCGGTCCGCATTGAACATTGGGTGCAGGCCAAGGAATAGGGGAATGCTGAGCTCAAATGCATTGTCTCCCACAACCTTGGTAATGGTGTAAGGACCATATCAGAGTGGTCTGAGTTTTCGATAGGCTCCAGTAAGGCGTTCCTTTTTCAAATGCAACCAAACTTTGTCGCCCACCTGAAACTTGTGTGGCACCCGATGTTGATCATGTTGATGCTTGTACTTGACATTTGATTTCTCCAGAATGTCGTGGACCTGTGGGCGAATATGTTGGATGTGCTCAATGAAGTTGTTTGCCTTATCTGTTTCGGACCGAACATGAGCCAAATCTGCGTGAGTAGTTGCAAATGGCATGGCCACATTAATGGGACATAGTGGCTGGAATCTCAAGCCCACATGAAAAGGGTTGTGGCCAGTCGAGTTGTGGAGAGCCCGGTTGTAGCTGTGCTGAACATAGGGGAGGCTCTCATCCCATGTGCGTGGATGCTTTGAGTTGTACATGCGCAAAATGTGTACGATCATCCTGTTGACAACCTCTGTCTAGCCATCAGTTTGAGGATGGAAGGCTGTGGACTTAGTGAGTTTGGTGTCCAGCATCGACCAGAGACCAAAATGTACTAAGGAACCTGCTGTCCCGACCTGAGATAATAGGCTATGGGATCCCAAAGTGTACACACACTTGTTCAAAGAAGAGTTTAGCAGTAGCTTCTGCTGTGATATTCTTCTTGCAGGCTGCCATAATGGCCATCTTCGAGAACCTATCGACGACCTTCCATGCTTAGTAGAAGGAAGCCCCGACATGTAATCCGTGGAGATGGATTCCCAAGGCCGACTAGGGGGGGCAGCGGGGTATAGGGGCCTTGCTTCTTGATGGTCGGGTTGGCAATGGCGCAGGTAGTGCATGATTTGATGTACTTCCCAACATCTTGTCGAAGATTCAGCCAATAGAAATAGTTCTGCAGTATTGCCACCGTTTTCTTGACCCCGAAATGCCCAGTAGCCCGACTGTAGTGTGCTTCCCAAATCATCTTGGCACTCTCGCTTGAAGGAACACAAAGGTGACCCAAGTGGCATAACAGGGCATCTTGGAGGTGAAAATCTGGAACATGCTGACCCTCCAAGAGTGTTTGGTATGTGTGGCCGAATTCTGGGTCGCTTTTGTAGAGAAGTGGCCAATCAGAAGTCTCGTGCCCACAAGAGTTGAGCACGGTGGTTAACGCCATGATCGGTGATCAACTGAGGCAATCTGCAACATTATTGGTGCTGCCCTTATTATACTTGATATTCAAATGGAACTGTTGCAGGTATGTGGACCACTTCTGATGGTGATCATTTTGCAATTTCCCTTGGGTTTGTATGAATTGCAGGGGTCGGTGGTCTGTGTGGATGACCGTTTCCTTCCCCAAAATGTAATGTTTCCATTGTTGGCAGGCCTACACAATGGAATACATCTCTTTGTCATAAGTGGGATATTTCCGGACTGTGTTTGAAAGTGTCTCACTGTGATATGCCATTGGATGCCCATGTTGAGTAAGGACTGCCCTAATAACATAGTCAATGCATCTGTCTCGACCTCAAATGGTTGTTGCAAGTCTGGTAATGCGAGCACTAGTGCAGAGCAGAGGCGATCTTTCAACTTTGTGAATGCCTTCTGTTGAGATTCAGACCAAAAGGATTTTGCTTTCGCTCCTCCCTTGCCGACTTGACTCAAGGGCCAAGTGATATGAGAAAATCCCAACACGAACCTGCGGTAGAAGTTGGCAAGACCTAGAAAGCTGCGGAACTCCGTAAGAGTGGTTGGAGATGGACAATCTCGAATGACTTGGATCTTGGCTGGATCCACATGCACCCCTCGTTCATCAATAATGTATTCTAGATACTGAACCTGGGTCATGCCAAAAGTGCATTCTCCAAATTGGCACATAACTTGTGTTGCCGCAGTGTTTGCAGAACCCGTCGGATGTGGTGGAGGTGCTCTTCCCAACTCTGGCTGAAGATCAGGATGTCATCTAAGTATACCACTACAAATGAGTTGGTGAATGGCCACAAGATGTCATCCATTAGCCTCATGAAGGTTGCAGGAGCATTCGTCAATCCGAAAGGCATAACCAACCATTTGAAAAGGCCCTCCTTGGCTTTGAAGGCAGTCTTCCACACATCGAAGGGTTCGATTGGTACCTGGTGATATCCTGACTTCAAATCGATCTTGCTGAAATATTTTCCCCCTTCAGTTGGTCCAGGAGGTCATCAATCTGTGGGATCGAGTACCTATTACGGACAGTGATCTTGTTCAGCACCCGATAGTCAATACGGAGTCTCCAAGTCCCATCTTTCTTCTGTACCAACACGATCGGGTTCCCACAGGGCGATGAACTCGGACGGATGTGACCTTTCTGCAGCAACTCCTGAATCCGCCTCTTGATTTCATCGTTGTCCAGAACGGAGCGCCGCTAGATTGGTCCATTGGGCAGTGGCGCACCTGGGGTCAGATCAATGGAGTGCTTGACCTGACATTGCATAGAAGAACCCCTGCGAGAGAGGTGAAGATGTCCTCGTACTACTCCACGACCTTGTCTATCTGTAGTTGTCGTGCGGAGGGGCCCTGTCTGGAGGTCGTGGCCACCGTCTTCTTCTTTCCTTGAGGGCGTATCATCTGGAAAACAAATTTCCCGGTTTTGGAAATGAGCTTACTGCATTGTTTTGCAGTAACCAAAGAGATGGCGGTAGGCGGTGCTACCTCTGGTATCTTGTACAACTTATTTCCCAAAGTAACAATAACAGCATAGGGCCTTGATTCATACACAACATGTCGCTTCCATAAGTATGGTTGTCCTCATAGTACATCACAAACATCAAGGGGAGCAACGTCACACAATAACTCATCCGTGAAGGGCTTGATGTTGTATGGAAGGCGACACTGTTGGCTCACGCGAAGATCCCGTCCTTAGTGAAGCCACTTGATGGTGTACGGTTGTGGATGTGCTGTGGTTGGTAAGCCCAGCCGCTTCACGACCTCTACCGAAATGAGGTTCTTTTGGCTCCCGCTGTCAACAATGAACTGTTGCGGGGAGCCCTTTACCTACATCTGGGAGTGGAAGAGACGCTTTTCCTCTGGATCTTCAGGTTCCTCCTTCTAGATCTTTGTGGTGGCAACGGTGATGTTGGGCTCCGCATCAATAATCTGCTTCTCTTTGTCATTCCCCTTGTCGGGTTCTGACTCAGAGTCGGAACATGCATCTGATTCTGAAACCTTTAGCCCGCCCACCAATGATTGCTTGGCCCGACACTCACTTGTGTTGTGAGTGGAGTTCTTATGGATCTAACACCACTTTCCCGTGTCCTTTTTTGGCTTCGCAGCGCTGTTCTTTGCTTGCAGCGTTGGTGGGTTGTCTTGGGTCGCCTCGCCTTGGCTTTGTCCTTTGTTCTGCGGTTTGGGGGCACCTTTCCCTTGCTTCGGATTCGCAGATCCAAAGTCTCACTTCTTCTGTTTAAACTTTTGCTCGATCTTGACGGCATATCGGTATGCTGTGCCGAGCGAGGAGATGTTCAGGAATTCTATTTCTTCTTGGATGTACTTGTGCAGGCAGCCGCAGTATTTGAGTACCAAATGTTTCTCCGAATCCTTGATACCCAACTTTATGTGAAGGGTATGGAAAATATTGGTAAAATCTAGCACGTCTTGGTCCCTTCCCTGCCACAGTGTGGTCCACTTTATGTATTGATTCTCATAGCTTTCGACAAGGTAGTATTGCTCCTTGATGGCAGTTCGGAATGAATTCCAAGTGGGTGTGGCTGAAAACAGTGAGGCGTACTTTCATCCTTCTGCTCGCAGTAGGTTTCCCACCAGTCCTTGACGTGGGGGGTGGCTTTGAGAAGAGCGAAAGTAATCTTTTCTCGGTCGGAAAAATCATGAACAGAAAAATACCCTTCTAGCAGATTTAACCATTTATCTACGACGTTTGCATCTATCTGACCCTCAAATGTGGGAATGTCAAAGTTAACTTGTACCTTAAAGGGTGTGGCACTTCCAGAGTAGCTGCTGGAAGTAGATGTGTCGCCCCTGGGTAACCGCTGAAGGATTTGGGCAAAGTTGTCCATCATCGCGTTCCTTTGTTGCTCGAGGGCTTCTTCGAGCAAGATTTTGATAGGATCTCTTGCCCCCTCGTCTTTCTTTTCATCTGCCATGGGAGGCCGTCGGGATTTGCGAGGCTGGTCTTGCAAAGGTTTGACCAGCTCAAGCCTTAACTCCTTATATCCCGACCTCGTTGGATACATGCAAAGAACGACAGAGAAAGGGCAGACCGCTCTGATACCACTGATCCAGATTTAAATAGGAACGCAACAAATTACAGATATAACCATACATATAGAGATGCAGCAGAAATAATACTTCATTTCATTACTGTAAAACACTGAAATATGCTTACAAACAGAAATGGAAATAAACTAGCTAGGGCAATGGTAGCTTATCTCTGAGAAGAGATGTGTCGGCTACATGCCTTTGAACTAAGTTACAATGAGGCTCGAAGGCCTATTTATTGTTGAGAAACAACGGAAAACCCTAAACATCCAAAAACCTAACCCTAGAAGATGAAACGCCAAACTTTGGGCCCCGTTTGGGTAAATTGGTACATCAACTTCCCGGGGTCGTAACTTTGGCATACGATCTCTGTTTGACGCGCACAATATCTCGTTAGAAAGATCTATCCGAGAACTACAGCTTTGGGAAGAGCAACATCGGCTCGTGGACCCATGTTGCTCCCAATTTTCCCAAAAAAATGTCGTTTAGGGCTTCAAAACGACTCTGGTAGTTCAGGACCCGAAAAACTGCTAAAAAAAGTAACTGTGCTACAATTAAGGAAACTGAAAAGCTGAAAGAAACAATGGTAGGGGTCCAAGTGGACTTGGCGGGTGGCCACCAATATCCACTTGGATCATTCCCTTTTGGCCTTGTTTGCAAATTTAATAGTAAAATAGCTCCTGGCATATAAAGAGATACTTTACTGTTCTTTCAGTTTTCAATTGAATTGAAGCAAGGCTCTCATTGTCTTCTGTGATAGTCACAACCCTATAAACTTCGAGATAAATGTATTCTCTTTTAAGAGCCCAATTTTCCTCCTTGAAGTTTTAAGTTTTTAAAAGTTCAATTGTTCTTCTTGATTTTCTGTACAAAACTATTCACCATGTGTCTGATGGACATTCAACTTGAACCTTTTTCCAGCCAAGAAAACTTGAAGTTCATCTATCACTGTGGATTCATGTTTGCTCGTGACCTCAATGCAAAAGCATCCAATCTTTAGTTATCACTGTGGATTAGAAGGCTTAGGATAATACCTTGCTTTTGTCACAAATATTTTAGTGGTGCTGAGTCTGAGTCCCAAACTGTTAGTAAAATGGGATCTTATTCTAGCATGTTTCTTTTTGGTTGCCACACTTTATATTATACCCCAAGGATAATGCATATTTTTTGTATTTATATTTTGTTTTATATCGTTTTGAATCTTGATCCTTTCAATCCCTTTCCACCAGGTTGTTTTTTATGTTCAAATGTTACATTTTTTTAATAAATTAATATGTTCTGAATCTCTTAAGTGCAGTGTTTTGCCACTGGGAGGTCAGAGGTACTATCTATGACTATGGCAATAACTATACAAAGGGTACACCTGTTATAATACTCTGTACAAGCGTACCTGAATTTAGGCCCCAAATGGCCTTGTTGAGTGGGTGAAATTATACTCCACAACTTTATCAAGCACTTCTATATGAGATATTGCGCAGAATTTCTGGTAACATTAGTTTACCTACAATCCATTTTCAAGTTTCACAGTGTCAATGAGAATTTTTTAAGGCTGGTGGGTGATATCATTAAAGTTAAAGCTCTTTCTCTGACACATATTCTATTGTGTTTATTGCCTATTCATTTCTTATCTTTGAATGGCTTGAGAGTTTAGCTTTACAAGCGGAGTCTAGTTGTTGGTTATGTTTTATTGGAAGTATTATCCATGTTTAAGATGCTATTTTGTAAACTAAGTGTAAGTCAATGCATATATATTTCTTATTGGCTCAAAAAAATGTTTGCTTGATAGCTGTTAATGAAGTAGAAGTTTAGATAGAATCAGACAAGGAAGGTGGGATATCTGTTGTATAAACTTGAAATGGTTGTGTTGCCAGGTTATTGTCAGATTATCAAGGATATAGTTGGAGGAGCTATCTTTCCAGAAGCTGGTGTAGAAAGTGGTGCTGGCCGTGGAGGAGGAAATGGTGGGTTGGTGGTGGTGCGAAATATTGACCATTTTTCATACTGCGAGGCTTGTTTGTTACCTTTTAAGGTGCGTTTCCATATTGGCTACGTATCATCTAGTCAACGGGTTGTTGGGTTGAGCAAGCTATCCAGGGTTGCAGAGGTATTTGCTAAGAGGCTTCAAGCACCACAGCGATTGGCAGATGAGGTATCCAAGGTATTGCATGAAACCATAAGGCCTTTAGGTGTTGCAGTTGTTTTGGAGTGTTGGCATGTCCAATTTCCAGGAGTACAAGGAAATGCTTACAAATTTAATTCTCAGGCAGAGGAGATGCCTGGGTGGTTGCATTTTCCTGTTCATAGAGGTACTGGTGTTTTTGAAGATGAAAATAGTGATGCATGGAGTGAGTTTATTGCTGTTCTGAGCCTTGGAGGTGTTAATATTGAGCGATCTTGCTCTAATGCATATGCTTTTCAGCAAAGAAGTTGGTGTCCCTTTCAGGTTGTTGATGGCTTGCATCTTCCAGTTATAAATGACAGAACCGTGGAACATGGCTTGAGATGTAATGGTCATGGTCTAAAAAGAATTTCTTGTATAAATTCTCAGCTCAATTCAAAATTACAGGCAAAGCATGGAGTCAGCTATTCTATGATGATTGGTGCAGTAGAGTCTATTCTTATTGCTCTTGGTGAAGATCATAAGAGGGAAGAACTCCGGGTTACACCCGCTCGCTTTGTCTGGTGGCTCCTGAACTTTCGATTAACAAACCCAGCATTGCAAGTGAATGGTGTTGATTGGAATGGTGCAAACTCTGTAAGACGAGGGTCTCCTCCTGTATTACATACAACATTAGGCAGCACAGACATTGATTGTAGTCATTTTCTTTTTGAAATTAACGTTCCTTTTTTTTCACAATGTGAGCATCATCTTCTGCCATTTTTTGGTGTGGCACACATAGGCTGCTTTTCAGTTACAGAGAATGAAGAACTTGACAGGTCAAAAATAAATTCTATAGTTCAGTTTTTTAGTCAGAAGCTTCAAGTTCAAGAAAGGCTTACAAAGCAGATAGCTGAAGCAGTTCATTCTGCTTGCAACACAGTTGATGTCATGGTAGTACTTGAGGCTAGCCACATATGCATGCTTTCCAGGGGCATTGAAAAAATTGGCAGCAACACTGCAACTGTTACAGTGCTTGGTCGATTTGTCACAGATTCAGCAGCAAAAGCTGCATTCTTTAAGAAAATTGTGAGTAGAGATGCTCATAAGAAATAAATCTCCATGCTTCAATTTGCCACGGACAATAAGCTACTCCAACATGCCAGGCATGATCCTGGTCCCTCGTGGCATTTTCAAAACTTTACATTCAATTATCTACTTCTCCCATTAATTAGAGAGTGTTGGCACGAAATTTTTTTATTGAGTCCACCAGCTCACCGAGAAGCATTGGACAGCTGCGACAGCTACCGGAACCAATCACTTCATTGAGAGGCATCTATTTGGGTTAGTTGTAGATGTTAATTTAGTGAGGGTTAGTGCTCATTTTGTACATGGCAGGTGTGAAGTGCCGTGATGTTGCTTGCCATGTCTTGGCATTGTTATAACCAAAGACAAGGCTTGTTATAACCAAAGACAAGGCTTGGTTGTGATGGCTAGACAGTTAGGTCGGTATCTTGGTAATTTGATACCCAACTTGAGCCTGTTGGGGGCAAAAGGGTGTTTTAGTCTGATTCGAAAGGATAGTCTACATTGGGGCTGGAGAGGGCTGCCGCACAAATTTTATTGTACCACTATTCAATCATTATCAAGTGTCAAGTCTCCTATTATGCAATCTTGTTACAATGATAAGCTGCTCCACCACAAAAGACGTGATCTTGGTCCCTTTTCACATATTTGACAAAACATATAATAATTAAGTTCTCTAATGAAGTAGAGGATATTGTCATCAGAAAGTGTATCCAACTGCAGCCTAAGAAGTTCCACTGGATAATTTAACACCAAATAGCATTGGGAGGCCACTGAAATGAGAGCCATCCATTTGGAGTAAAAAAAATATTTGGCTGTAAGAGATGTACGAATGGTACACAATTTAACTTGTATTTGATAATGTGTTATGATACATAATAACTGATATCTTAATGTGTCAAGGTTACATGATTTGTGGATGCTTATTGGAATCGGCAGAAGATTTTGGTGGTGCAGTTGCAGCGATCATCCTGGCTTTTAGGAATTGGTGAAGCAACACCCTTTTTCTTAATGAATATATATTTACATGAAAAAACAGAAAATTTAGGCAAATGGTTAGAGAACCGGAATTCTAAATTCTAACTTCATACAAAATCAAAAGTTCCACTTTCGACATATAACAATGAGATCAATGATCATATGCATTTTAAATTTCGGGAAAACCAAATTTCTATATCAGTGATTATCATTACCATACACATAACATCGTATGGTAGAAATTATAAGCCATAAATTTCTACTTTATACAAAACCAGAATTTCAGATTTCTAGATTTTGGAAAATAAAAAAGTCATAAACGTTAAACGAGAAATTATGTTAATTGTTTCGGCATTCCATATATATTAACATCACAATATATCAAAATTGCAAACACTGTAAATGGTGGCTCATTGGGTTGGTGAAAGTGTGGCATCCACTAGGGTTCAAGTCTTTCGGAATGACTGATTTGTGCTTGTTTGTGCCAGTGCTAACGAAAGTCGTTAGGGCCAGGTGCAAGTTCTGGGTGACTTTGGTGGATCAGATACCCTATACTTGCAACTTCTTGGTCAAATGAAAGCTGGAATAGTTGAATGTTACATGCTGGCTATATTTAATATATTTTCATATTGAGGTGTATGCTTGCCTAATTGGGATTTGAAATACCACCACTGTGCTAGAAATATGAACATAGCTAGAGACAATGGTGCACTTGCACAACCAAGGGTTTATTGTCCCCACAAATTCAAAATCATGGAAGAATATGTCACCTATAAGCACTAAACATTGGATGTTTGTATTGATGAAATGATATATGAGATACCCTATGCTCGCAACTTAGTCAAATGAAAGCTTGAATAGTTGAATGTTGCATGTTGGCTTCAGTTAATATATTTTCATGCTGAGAAGCTGTATGCTTGCCTAATTGGGATTTGAAATGGTCTTTGTAACAAAATGAAACCACCGGTGTGACATAAGTATGAATATAGTTAGAGACAACGGGGTACTTACACAACCAAGGGTTTATTGCCCCACAAATTCCAAAGAATGGAAGAATATGTCGCCAATAAACACTAAACATTGGATGTTTGTATTGATGAATGATATATGAGATACCTAAATGAGGGGAAAACCCTAGTCATAATAATGTAGCGACAAAAATACTAAGATATGCTTTAAGCCATTAGGCCTTTATTACATAAAAAGAGTTCTTAACAAATATAATATTTAACAAAATCATGCAAACACACAATAAATAATTTTCATAGTCTAATATCTCTTCAATATGTTGTGGTTACACAAAAGAAAAGAAGCATATGTAAAAGATGAAAATTGAACTTATCCAAAAATTTCAAAATACCCAAAATTAGAAGCATGAAAATCTAGTTTACTTTCATTGATGGTTTTTATCATCCACATCCTCCAGATGGATCTTATCTACCCCTGATTGATTATAAGAAGCAATGCTTGTGGTTAGAGGATATAATACGACATTGTCGACCCACATCAGAAGTGAGAGAACCTCCAATAATTGACTTAACATAGGCACATATGTCTCATACGCTAACACAAAAAGGACTTGGATGAAGAGCTCAAAAAGAGGTTATCTCATCAAGTATTGAGGAACATGTAAGTGTTCATCATTAGGATTCACATCCCACAACTTTAAGGCCTCTCTTTATAGTCTTCCTTCAATTGAGAGATCAAACAAAGATCTGAGTGAATGTAAGATATTTTGTATTTATGGATTGAACCTTTTTTATCTTGACCAAATGGATGAACCCAAAAGAGCTCAAGTTCTTCGTTGTTGAAGTTTTGCAACCCCGTGAAAGAACCGTAGGTGCGATGGTTTACAATTTTGGGGTTTGAGCACTCATAATATGACTACCATGCAGGAGCTTTCATGGTGCCCTATTAGCAAGTGCTTTTACTTTTGTGAATCAACCACTTCCTATGATGGATAAACAAATTGGTTCTTTAACACAGAGAACCCCATTGGATTATGACAATTCTTAGCAATAGTTGTGCTAAAATGACATTGGCAAGCTCTGTCTTTGTTTGAAGCCCCCTTACCCCCAAATTTGGTCGAGTATGCCCATCATAATACTTTGGGTTCAAGGTGCACATTGAAAAAAATGCACGAGTATGGAATTTGCTCTATATACCAATGCTTATGTCCTTTATATTCCTATACAAAACAGAGTCTTGTGCTTTAAGAACTTGCTAAATCATTTTGATATAATGCCAATTCCCTCATAAAGTTCACATAACGTAGGTTTATCATAAGGGCATAACAAATCAAACACTGGTTTCATGATGGAAAAAAATCTTAGTTTACCTCACTGAGCCTCAAACTAGCCCAACCATGTAAGTTATATGGCTGATAAACATTGATAACCATCAAACTACTTATGTGCCACTTGTAACATTGAGAATTTATAACACTAAGACGAGTGGAGGTTGGAAAAGGGAAAACATTTTGGAAACCTATCATGTACATGATGAAGAATATTCTCATATTATTAAATCTAGACCATCCATAATTTTTTATATTTTAAAGAACGAAAATCTGGAAGCCCCATTTTGAAATAAACCATAGCTATTGACATAAAAATGGTAGTTTATGATGTGCATTGCTTTCTTAGTGTTGCCTAGTGTTGATATTTGTCACTATGAACCAACTATTAGGAAAAGCAAGAATGCCCTCATGTCCACTAATCACTTAATCATTATATAGTGAAATGCAAATATAGTTTCTTGAAATTTCAGATATTGGAGATTGGCAAACTATCTCTTCATAACTTATGCATGTCAATAATTAGTGATTAAAAAAAACATTTGATTTTTCATTTTTTTTAATCCATTGAACTTCAGCGATAATAAATTTGAAAGCAAGATTTAAACTAGAACATATCCAGAGTCTAGAAAATATGATCATACCCGTACTCAATAATGACATTTGTTGCTTCAAGCCTTGGATTGTTTTTATTTTTATTTTTTAAATGAAAAATCCATTTAATAATCTTCTCCTCCCTTGAAGCACTTATTGTTATAATGTTTACCTATGGCTTTTTGGCCATATTAGTAGGCTGTTGTTTGAGTATTATATGTTTTGGAGTTTTTAGTTGGAATTTGGTGAAACAATTTTTGGTCAAATCATGATATTTTGTCGTTTAATCTACATTTTTCACTGCATGTATGAGTTCAACACTTTGAAAAACCCTTGGGGCACTTGGATTGTGGAGATTTCATAACTCAAACTTGTGATTTCAACAAATCCCTTTTGGATTATGAGCAAGTTTGATTGGAAAATATGCCCAAAAAATCTCCAAAACGTATAACAATTAACTATGACCTAAAAAATAATGTACAAATCATTACAAAATTCACTAGCACAAACCAAACCATAAATGAATATTTTGTCAACACACACATTCATAAAAGACTTCTTTTGGACATTTCAAGAATGTAAACTCAACTCAATCTTCTTGGCTAATGAGACAACACATACACCTCATGAAAATGGTATTGTGAAAATATTTCTCATAGGCATTGGAGAGAATGATTTCAAATGTTTGGTATGCACCAACATTAAAAAATAACTTGTTTTCTTTAGTGTTGATTCGCTAAACATGACATCAACTCCATCAAATAAAATTTTAAAACAACCTTGGAGTATTGTTATCATGGAAAATGGACTAGTGAAAATCAACTCCATCAAATAAAATTTTAAAACAATCACAACAGGTTATGAAAATTGGAGGCTTCTAAGATTGAAAAGAAAATCCATTCCTAGGAAGCAAGATTTTGTAGGAGCTGTAAGTTCAGATATTTCACCCATTAGGTTATGGTATGTATGCTATGGGAATTCAAACTTTGATAGTCTCTCTCAACTACAAAGGGTATGGTTGTAGGATTACTTACTTTCTAAAAGGATAATGCAAAGTGTGAAACTTGCATTTATGGGAAACATAATCGAGAGGCATTTTCTACAAGATCATGGTGAGTGAACAAGTGTTTGCAACTTGTTCACAATGACATTTGTGGACCTCTAGAAAGTTCTCTTAGAGGATGCAAATATTTTTTACTTTTCACGAATGATTTGGGTATATTTTTGAAGGAAAAGTCAAAAACATTTGAAAAGTTTTAGAATTTTCATTATATGGTTGAAAAAGAAACCAAAGAAAAGATATGAACATTAAGGACAAATAATGGCGAGGAATTCACTTCAAATGAATTTAAAAAATATTGCAAAGATAAAGAGATTAGAAGGAAATTCACAAATTCTTATACTCCACAACAAAATGAAGTAAGAAAAAGAATGAACAAAAGAATGTGTGACTTTAGGTTGTTGGCTTCTCCCTTGCACATAGCATGAGAGCGATTATGGCCTAAGGGTTGCAGAAGAGCAATGGGACCCAGTGACAGGCTGTCTGAGTGGTTGACTTGTCTCCTGAGGGTTCTATTGATGATGTTGGATGACTGTATGCGATGTTCTGTCGATTCCACTTCCTTAAGGTTACATAGGAGGTCAAATCTGATTGTAGTATCATCTTTCCTCATGTTTAACCCGGTTGGCATGGTTACTTTGGGTAGACCTGGGATGGGGTGTTACAAATTGGTATCAGAGCATGGTTACGCTCTCTTTGGGTCATATATGTTGTTATAGATATGGGTGAATGTGTTGGTCATGCATGGATGTCAGTTGCGTGTGTGGCTCTTACACCTGCGTTCCATGTGCTTGTTGCAATGCATCATATTGATCAATATAGTAGTAAGGTTATCATGAGGAACTTGATGTCGATTTTATGGAATGCATCGTCATGAGTATACGACTGGTTATACAATACATGCAACGTCATTACATCCTTTTACGTTGGGTTGCATTCTTGGTTATTTGATTACATGCATTAGTCTTGTAGGTTGATTACAAGAATTGATCGCTTATGCTTGACTACATGTGGTTATGCGTATGTGCGGTTGATTAGGAATTTCTTATGCAGGTGGATAGTTGCATGAGGCAATATGTGTACTGGAGTAATGGTTGTTTTCATGCATGCATTGTTGATATGGGCATGCATTAATGACTGGACCGTAGTTAGTATGATGGTTATGCATTGATGCACTTATTGATATATGTCTATATGTTATTATGGTTATGTTGTACATGTATCATGCTGACTTGATGATCTTGTAGACAAGGTGTCCTCCTTGATTATGCTTTGGTATGTTGATTTATGGGGATTTGGTTTAGCTGACATAGTATGCCTTATAGGAAAGAGGTCAAATGGCTAGCAAGGTGGTAGACTACATAGAATATCCCTATGCATCAGATGGGTAGCGTGGTGTGGGGCACTCTTTTGACTTGGCCGATACATTGAGAAATTTGAAGGAAGAAATAAGGAGTTGCAAAGCAGATAATAAAAAAATAATGCAGGCACAAGAGAAACAAGCAGAGGTGAATGTGATATTACTTCAGGTTTGTCGGATTTTCAGTGACATGGACCTCTTCGGATCAGACATGGACATGAGGACAAAACTAATGGGGCATATGATAGCAGGTCTCATAGTAGACATAGGTCAGATAGATCTGACACTATTAGAGATGGCAGGATGTTGGACACTCCGGATAGGAGGGGTGACAGACACAGGTATTACTCTAGTTCTGGTTCTGATAGACATCATGATCATGATCATTATCGTTTGTATAAGAGGAATGATAGGGGATACTTTCCGGATGAGTTCAAGAAGTCAAAGCCACCTACCTATGATGGAGAGATGAAGAAAATGCAAGATGTAGAGGCTTGGTTGCTTGGCATGAGGAAATTTTTTAGATTGCATGATTACTCAGAAAACTTGAAAGCAGGGATAGCCCTTTTTAGTCTCAAAGGTAAAGCAGATATTTGGTGGGAAGACATGAAGAATGTCAAGGACATACATGAGGATGACTTGACTTGGCATGCGTTTGAAAGACTTTTCAATAAGTACTTGTCTAAGAGGTATTACGATGATAGAGATAAGGAGTTTTATCAGTTGCGAATGGATTCTTTGACAAATGAGGAGTATATTAGCAGATTTTGGAGCTGTTGAGATATGTGACTTACCTCAGAGGAGAAGGCCAAGGTTCAAAGATTCATCAGTGGATTTCCAGTTGCATACAAAGACGTGATTGAATTCGATGAGCCTAGAACGTTGGAGGAGGCCATCTGAAAGTTGAAGCATTGTTATGAGAAGTCAAAGCGCAAAGTTGAGCTGAAACATGACTGGAAAAGAAATGTGAAAGCTAAGGGAAAATGGCCACCAAAACGAGGAAGACCTCAAGATGCAAGTGAGAAAGATAATGCAGTTCCTTACAAGAGATTTAATACTGCTAAGAAGGCACATGGAGAGCAACATGATAGAGGCGGTGGTAGGGAACCATTGCAATGTTTGATATGTGGTAAGGATCATCGTAAGAGGGATTGTCTGCAGTATCAGAATGGTGGTAGACCCCAGATCTACAGTGCTCAGGAGGCGCATACAATTGGTGATGTTGGTCATAGCATTCCTTGGATTTATGCAGCTATGGACAACAGACATGCGAATCATCGAGCATTGATCATTGAGATAGACTGTAAGCTTTGTGATCAAGTAGTTTCTATTTTGATTGATCCTAGATCTTACTATAGTTGTATTAATTATGACCTGGTGGATAAGTGTGGTTTGAGAAAAGAAGTGCATGCAGAATCTTGGTTGGTACAATTGGCTATAGGTACAAAGAAGCGAGTTCACCAGTAGGTAAAAGCTTGTGCATTCAAGTTAAATGGTATGCCTACAACTACACATTTGAATGTGTTTCCATTGGGTTCGTATAGTATGATTTTGGGTATGTATTGGCTATACCTTCACATAACCAAAGGTGATTTCTTCGACATGGATATTGAGTATGTGGACGATAGTGGGGAAAAGAGGACCTTACAAGGGAAGAGGAAGCCTACATCAGTGAGGATGGTTAGCGCTATGAAGGCTAAGCATAGTTGCAGAAAAGGTTGTGTAATGTTTGCAGTACACATATCCAGTGACAAGGGTAAGGTGGTTGAGGATGCTGATGTGTTGAGAAGGTACCCAGTATTGCAGTAGCTTTGGGATGTATTTCCTGAGGACATTTCAAAGTTTCCACCTCATAGGGAGGTGGACTTTTCTATTGAGTTGGTACTAGGGGAAACTCCAACGTCGAAAACACCTTATAGGATGAGCACACCTGAGTTGGTAGAGTTGAAGTTGCAGCTAAAGGAAATGTTGGACAAAGGATACATCAGACCTAGTTTATCATCTTGGGGCACACCAGTGTTGTTTATAAAGAAGAAAGATGGTACTCTTAGATTGTGCATTTATTATAGACAACTGAGCAAGATAACGATCAAGAATAGGTACCCTTTGACGAGGATTGATGATTTATTTGATTAGTTGAAGGGAGTAACAATGTTCTCTAAGATCGACTTGAGATCAGGATACCATTAGGTACACATCAAGGAAGAGGATATATTCAAGACTAAGTTTAGGACCAGGTATGGGAATTATGATTTTGTTGTTGTTCCATTCGGTTTGACTAATGCTCCAGCTACATTCATGTGTTTGATGAATAGTGTGTTGTGTCCTTATTTGAACAAGTTTGTTATTGTATTCATTGATGAAACACTGGTATATTCCAAGAATGAGGAAGAACATGCCGAACATTTAGCAACAGTGTTGAGATTTATAAGAGAGCCTCAATTGTATGCTAAGCTTAGCAAGTGCAACTTCTTTCATATTGAGGTACACTACTTAGGAAATGTTGTCTCCAAGGAAGGGAAAGCAGTAGATCTAGAAAAGATAAGGGCCATCATGGAATGGGCAGCGCCTAAGAATGTAGATGAGGTGATATCATTCATGGGATTGGCAGGTTACTACAGGAGGTTCATTAGGAACTTCTCACGCATTGCATATAATATCACATCACTGTAGCGGAAAGGTAAGAGGTTTGAATGGATGACCAAATGTGAAGATAGTTTTGTGCAACTTAAGCAGTTGTTGACACGTGCACCACTGCTAAATATTGCGGATCCAGACAAGGAGTTTGTAGTGTGTACAAATTATTGCAAAAGAGAACTTGGTGGAGTTCTCATGCATGAAGGACAGGTAGTGTGCTATAAGTCACGAAAATTGAATTAGCACGAGAAAAACTATCCGATGCATGATCTTGAACTAGCAACGATTATACATGCATTGAAGATGTGGAGACATTATCTTCTGGGTAGGAGGTTTACATTGATGAGCGATCACAGTGGGTTGAGGTATTTGTTTGATCAGCCAAATTTGAATGCCAAGCAAGCTAGATGGTTGGCTACCCTTAGTGAGTTTGACTTCAAGATAAGATACATCAAAGGGAAGGAGAACCTGGTTGCAGATGCTCTTAGAAGGAAGGTACAAGTAAATCATATAGCATCTATAAGCTACTATGGGACAAAGTTACATGACAGGATCTTGCAGACATGGCAACGAGATTAAAAATACATGGAGATTATGCATAGGTTACAACAGAGGGCAGGTACATGTGCAGGTACAGGTATAGGTTATTAGTATGCAGTCTATCATCTCACGGCAGATGGCTTGGCGAAGTTTCGAGACATGATCTATGTGCTGAATTGCAGCGAGCTCAAGAAGCTTATCTTGAGGGAGTTTCATGTGAAATTGTATTTGGGTCATCCAGGATATCATAAGACATTGATGGTGGTGAAGAAGTTTTACTATTGGCCGAATCTGAAGAGGGCAGTGACTGAGTTCATGGCTAGATGTTTAGACTGTCAGCAGGTAAAGGCGAAATGAAATCATCCAGGTGGTCCACTACAACCTATTGTAATTTTGTAATGGAAATGGGAGGTCATTTCCATGGATTTCATCACAGCTATTCTGAGGACAGTGAAGCATCATGATTCTATTATGGTCATGGTTGATAGGTTGAGCAAGGTAGCTCACTTCATTCCGGTGAAGACTACATATTCATCCAATGAGGTAGCACATATGTTCATTAGATAGATAGTGAGGCTACATGGTGTTCCAAAGAAGATTGTGTCAGACAGGGATGCAAATTTCACTTCCAAGTTTTGGAAGGAGCTATTTGCAGGCTTGGGTACAAAGTTGGCCTTCAATACAACTTATCATCCGCAGATAGATGGTTAGACATAGAGGGTCAACAGGATCTTGGAAGATATTCTTAGGATGTATGTGATGCACCAACAGAGAAAATGGGAGGATTATCTTCCATTGGTGGAGTTTGCATGCAATAATGGTTATCATGAGTCATTGAGGATGAGTCCTTTCGGGGCATTGTGTGGACGAAGTTGTAACACTCCCATCCACTGGAGTGATCCAATGAACATGGCACTTATTGGACCGAACATGTTGGCGAACATGGAGCAGGAAATGCATGTTATAAAGAAGAATCTAAATGTAGCACATGCTAGACAAAAGAGTTATGCAGATCAACATAGGGTATTGAAAGAGTTTCAGGCTGGGGAGCATGTGTATTTGCGCATCAAGCCCAAGAAAATATCTTTGAGGATTTGTTCATGTGCCAAGTTAGCACCATGGTATTGCAGGCCTTTTGAGATACTTGAGAGGATTGGACTAGTGGCATATCGACTTGCACTACCTCCAACAGTGAAATTCCATGAAGTTTTCCATATTTCATTGCTTAAGAAGTATATAAAGGATGTTGATCATGTTATTGATTGGTCTGTATTGCAGGTGGAGCAAGAATGAGAGTTTCAGCTGGAGCCTCAGTGCATATTGTAGCGAAAACATCTCATGCTCAGGGATAGAGCCATAGAGAAAGTTAAAGTGCAATGGAAGCACTTAGGGCCTAAAGAAGCTGCATGGGATATGGCGGATTAGATGTAGGCCCTATATCCTTCATTGTTTACCGGTTGAGGCAAAGTAGGTTTGGTTTGATGTTGGTTATGTTTGGCATATGTTTTGCTAATGTTTTGATATTTGTATATGTATATGTATATGGATGTAAATAACACCATGATCTAAGTTATAAAGATCCAATAAATCGTATGGTTATTATCTCGTCATGTTGTCATGATGTTTTGCTTTTGAGCAAGTTATTCATTGTAAATACTTCAATGAGCTAAGTTATAAAGCTCCATAGGCAGTATGTTTTCTTTTTAGTGGTTTTACTGAGGTCTTGGTGTGGTTTAACACCGAGAATGATGTTCCCGGGGGGGGGTTCTATAACAACCCTGGTAAAAAGTTCATGTAATAAAAGTTAAGAAAGGGAAAATAAGACCACGCTTAAGGGACACTTATTCCAAGCTGAACGTTGGGAAAATATATCATAGTGGGCATCACTGGATGTGTTGTTTTGGCTAAGGAAAATTGGAGAAGGCTAAGGCAAAGGCATTAAAGGCAAAAAGGCATTTTTGGCACATTTATTTATGAAAATAAAGGAAATTAGGAGAAAAGGAAGGTAAAATGTCATAGGTTATATTTGAGGAGGAAATTAAAGGAAAATAATGGAAAATGAAGAAATTAGAGGCCTCATGCATAAAAGTTCTTTTGAGGATCAATTCATAGCTTTTGTCAAGTTCAAGTTTGGAGCTATCTCATTATTCTCTCTCTCTCACTCTCTTGGTTACTTAGAGTTTTCTTGGAGCACTCTAGTTTGGAGCAAAGGAAAGGGAAAGCAAGGAAAGGAAAGGAAAAACAAGCAAGGAACAAGGAAAGGAAAGCATGATCAAGCAACTTCAACAAGAATACTTGCAGGTAACCTTTTTCATGTGAGATTTCCTAGCTGGTTTGGACATCCATGGCTTTGCATGTTGGTGTATGGTTCTCTTATTGTCAGTGTGTTAAAATTGGAAACCAGGGAAAAACTTCATGTGGGTCATCTTATTCATGGCTAATAATATTTTTATTATATTCCTCTCGTCGAGAGGTGTAGGATTGATATAAATATCATCCAATTCCGATAAGTATTCATGGAGATATGAATTTATTTTGATTATGGAATTATTATCAAGCCGACCTACAACTCATGTAGGCTCAGAAGCCCAACAGTCACATCTATTCACCCACCAACGTTGTGTATAAATATAAGAGTACTTTTCCTCATTTGGACTCACTCATCTCATCACATCTCTCTCTCTCTACTGCGCAAATATGAGTCTCTTCTCTACTGCGCTGAAATGGGTCTCTCTCTCTCACACATGTGAAGCCGGACGCTGTTGAATTTGACGCTGCAACTGCAGAAGTAAATATTGACTTGCATGGCCTAGAAGATCTCCTCTTTGGAACTGTGCTGTAGGTTCATCTGAACCTCCTTTGAAAGCCGCAACTTTTGGTGGTGGAATGAAGTCAATCCGACGAACGGTTTGCAAGATATCGACTGCCCTAGTTTGAAGCCGGAAACTGCTGAAACTGAAGCTGCAACTGCAGAAGTAAATATTGACTTGCGTGGCCTAGAAGATATCCTCATCTAAACTGCGCTGTAGGTTCATATGAACCTCCTCTGGAAGCCGAAACTTTTGGTGGTGGAATGAAGTCAATCCGACTGTCGGTTTGTGAGATATGGTCTGCCCTAGTTTGATAATGAAGCCGCTAATGCTGATGCTACTGATCTAGGGTTTGCTACTGCTGATATGAATCAGATTTATTGTACTATTTCTCTCTGCTGAATTATTGAAGATAAAAGAAGATTTGATCAAAGGGTTTCCCCACACATTGTGGGGTTTGTCCCTGGCTAGCCGCCACATCTTGTGTCTCTTGTATTGGCTTGTTTTCTGTCAATCGTTTAATGTTCTATCTGCACTTTACTTTATGTACATGTGATTGCTAATCAGTGGAATATAATAAGAAAAAGAAGTAAACTGTTATAAGCATAGAACATACCATAACTTAACATGGTATCGGAGCTGAGGTGAAGACAAAGCCCGAGCAAGAGCAAGAGCAATCATTGAAGAGAAGATTGGCAAGGCTATCCTAAAAGAACTATGGGGTCCTCAACACTCTTTCCTACCGAAGACAAGCTCCGTGAGAAAGCTAACTATCACGGATGGAAGATGTCTATCGATCTAACCCTTGAAGATCAAGGAGTGCTGGACCATGTAAGAGGCAATATTGTTGAGCCTTCATCAAATGCATCTGCTGCTGCCTGGAACAAATGGAAAAATGGAGAAGTCAAAACAAAGAAGATCATCCGGGACTCTATCGACAAGCGCTTGGTGGCCTACATCTCTGATCTAGACACCTCCAAGGAAATCTAGGACAGACTGGTGAGTTTATTTAAAGTTAATGATGCAAATCAAGTTTTGTTTCTTAGAAATAAGTTGAGGGAAATCAAGAAGGGTAAAGATGAAAGTATGCAAGCATACTTCTTAAGAATCATTGAGATCAAGAACGATCTCCTATCTATTGGGGAAACCATTACTGACAGAGAAATGGCACTCACAACTCTCGGAGGATTACCATATGAATAGTATGTGTTCAGTACTACTCTTCTGAACAATAATGTAATTCCTAGTTTCGAGGAATTAATGGCTAGATGCATTCAAGAACAAACAAGGGAAGAAGTGCAAGAAATGCCCATGCCTAAAGGTCCTCCTGCTGCCTTTTCTTCTCATGCAAAGAGAAGAAAGGACTCACACCGGGACGATGATCAAAATCCCTCTGATGGCAAATCAAAGGAATGACAAATTCAACAACAAAGGTAAGATGAGAGCTGGAGATCAAGGAAGAGGACAACCATTCAAGAAGGCTAGAAAGTCCAGGATGTATTAAATGCACCTGACCTCAAAAGGAACCTAGTGTCCATCTTGGAAATGGAAGACAGAGGCTACAAGGTAACCTTCAACAATGGCAAGGTATGTATATGGAAAAATAATGTTAAAGATGCCTTTACTCTTGGGTTTAGTGTTGATTCATTATATCAGGTCGATGGAAGTCCGATAGGTGTCATGTCTTGTGACACAACTCTTTAGTCCGAACTTTGGCATCAGAGGTTTTCCCACCTTCATTACAAAGCTCTACCCGATGTAAGACAGATGGTAATAGGGATGCCCGAAGTCCAAGTAGAGAAAGAAGGTGTATGTCCGGGATGTGCCAAAGGAAAGCTCAAAAGGGGACCATTCCCCTCAAGCCAAAGCAAGACCTCCGATATATTACAATTGGTTTACTCAGGCATACCTGAGGTTGGCATTAAGAGGGAGACTACTACACCACATACTCCTGAGCAGAATGGTGTGGTGGGAAGGAAGAACCACATAATGATGGAAGCTGTCCGGGCCATGCTACATGATCAAAGACTTCCAAAGTTTCTATGGGCTAAAACTACAAACACTGCCGTATATGTACAAAATTCGATGCTCTCATCAAGCATTGGGTTCCAAGACTCCTGAAGAAAATTTCACTGGCAAGAAACCTGATGTTTCTCATTTCATAATTTTTGGAAGCCTTGTATATTTTCATGTGCCGAAAGAGAAAAGAAATAAATTGGGTGCATTTGGAAAGAAGGGAATTTTCGTGGGCTATGGTGAAAATACTAAAGGCTATAGAATCTATGTAGCCGGTCAAAGGGAAGTCGTAATTACTCATGATGTCACCTTTGACGAAGATATGGCTCTCAGCAAGGTGGACAATCTGCTGACTTTGAGTAGCTTTCAAGAAGCCGACACCAGGGAACCGAAAGAAAAGATGATGAGTCAATGCCTGATGTAGAAGAACCCATGGATCCGATTGATCCTCATCCACTTGAGCCTTCCTCTTCTAGGAAGAGGCCTTCATGGCTTAGGGGGATACTTGATGATGCTGAAGGACATGCTGCACCCTGAGGAACCTTCCATCAAAGTAAGAAACTTAACAGGTATCAGGGATACCTGACCATCATGAGCACGATCATACAAAATGAACGTTCATCATTCTTAGATGTCATCAAGCATTAACTATGGAAGGATGCTATGACCATAAAATATGAGTCTATTATGGAGAATGATGTCTGGGAAGTAGTTCCCAGACCTTGGACAAGACAATTGTTACTTCAAAATGGCTTTACAAGATAAAGCATGCAGCAAATGGAAGTATGGAAAAGTATAAGGTTCATTTTGTTGCTCGTGGTTTATCCCAGAAGGGAGGTATAGACTATGATATTTGCACTTGTTGTTAGATATACGACCATCCGCTTAATCATAGCCCTTGTGGCTTCACAATGATGGAACCTACATCAGATGGATGTTAAGACCGCGTTCCTGCATGGTTCTATCAAAGAAGAGGTCTATGTGGAGCAACCTGAAGGATTTGAGATTTATGATTGAAAATCTCATGTATGCAGGTTGAAGAAGGCTCTCTATGGGCTGAATCAAGCACCCCGAGCATGGTATGAGAGGATCGATAGCTACTTGATGAAGCTGGGATTCACTAGAGGTGAAGCTGATCCTAACCTTTACTTTAAGGTTGAAGATGACAAGCCTCTCATACTGGTGTTGTATGTGGATGACCTCTTTCTAACAGGTGCAAACCCTCTCATTCACAAATGTAAGAGGGAGATGGCTTCTGAATTTGAAATGAAGGACCAAGGACTTGAAGTGTGGCAGAAGCCAAGGGAAATTTTGCTATCTCAAGGAAAAGATGTGGTAAATATATTGGAAAGATTCGGTATGATGGACTGCAAGCCTGTGACTACCTCGAGGATCTTAACTTTTAGAAGTTATATGGTAGTGATGTCAGACCAGACTTGGGAAATGCCTCTGAGTTTCAAAAAAAACTCATTCGCATTGATGTTCTTGGTGAACCTCCGTCCGAACATATGTTTTGCAGTTAGCATTTTGAGCTCATATTTGGTTGAGCCTCACTGGATTGATGCCAGGAATCTTCTGAGATGTCTTCAGGACACAATCTCTCGTGGATTAAGATACACTGCCAGAGATGTGAGACTACTTGGATATACTGATGTTGATTGGGCAGGCAGTGTGGTGGACAGTAAGAGCACTTTCGGGTATTGTTTCACCTTTGGATCTGCTTCGATATCCTGGATGAGCAGGAAGCAGAAGTTGGTGGCTTTGAGCACCGCCGAAGCAGGATATATTGTTGCTAACATAACCTCGTGTGAGGCAGTCTAGTTGCGAAAGCTCTTCAGTGAGCTGTTTGGATTTACATTGGATACCACTGTGATTCTTTGTAACAACCTGAGGTGGGGTTCGATTATTGAGGAATCCCGTATTCGTTAATTGCTCCAGCAGATAGACATCATCTGGGATATGGTAAGTCGATGAGCAAGGAAGCTCCATCACATTAAGATGATGTACAGGTTGATACACCTTGTCAAAGCCCCGAGGAAAGATCTAATCTGTGATTTTCCCAAACGACTTGGAGTCGGCAAGAAACCCTTGTACAAGGGTCCTGCATGTTGCATACATTGAGCTCTGGGATCTCCGAGGGCTTGCAGTTCCTACTGGAGCAACATATGACCACAGGGTGACTCACCCTCCCTTGGTGGTGCACACTGGAACAAGATGATTCGCTTTCTTGTGGGACAAGATGATTCGCTCTCTTGTGGAACAGGATGATTCGCTCTCCTGTGTAGCAGGATGATTAGTTCTCCTGTGAGGCCTGGATTGATGTGTTCTCCATGGCAGCCTAGATTGATGTGTTCTCCATGGAAATTGTAGCAGGATTGATGTGTTCTCCTGTGAGGCCTGGATTGATGTGTTCTCCATGGCAATTTTAGCAGGATTGATGTGTTCTCCTGTGAGGACAGGATTGATTAGTTCTCCTATCGAGGCATCCTACCCATGCAGTCTGGGACTCATGGGAAGTACCTCTCATCTGATCAATGAGCAGGGAAATGAAGTTAGGGACCATAGTAGTACCGATGGACGCATCGTTGTAACTACCGTACTCCCTACGCTAGGATGACCTCCATTGATCTGGTATCAATGATACTGGTCTGGGACTAGTGGTAGGAGTTGTACCATACTATGACGCTGACTTCAGGTCGGTTGAGACTGGTCTGGGATCAATGGTACATACTCTGAGACTGACTTTGAGTCAGTGGAGGATGATATTGGTCTGCGACCATTGGAGTTGTACTCACTATGACGCTGACTTTGGGTTGGTTGAGACTGGTCTGGGACCAGTGGTACATACTCTGAGACTGACTTTGAGTCAGTATGATACATCCTCGATCATTTCTTCTTCTTCATAATTCGAACAAAAGCAGAGTAGAACAGAACAATGCAAGAGCAGAGCAAAACAGAACAAAAAAAAAAGTACAGATCAGTGGAGGGCAGAACAAGACAAAGAAGAACAGGCAAAATAGAGCAGAGCAGGGCAAGGGTCAGGCTGTACAAGGCAGTGCATTTGATGGATGAATAGTAACGACCGATAGACAGATTGCAGATGAAGTTCTCCATGGTTGAGAGGGAGTGTTAAAATTGGCAACCAGGGCAAAACTTCATGCGGGTCATCTTATTCATGGCTAATAATATTTTTATTAGATTCCTCTCGTCGAGAGGTGTAGGATTGATATAAAGATCATCCAATTCCGATAAGTATTCATGGAGATATGAATTTATTTTGATTATGGAATTATTATCAAGCCGACCTACAATTCATGTAGGCTCAGAAGCCCAACAGTCGCATCTATTCACCCACCAACGTTGTGTATAAATTTAAGAGGAATTTTCCTCATTTGGACTCACTCATCTCATCACATCTCTCTCTCTCTACTGCGCAGATATGAGTCTCTTCTCTACTGCGCTGAAATGGGTCTCTCTCTCTCACACATGTGAAGCCGGAAGCTGTTGAATTTGAAGCTGCAACTGCAGAAGTAAAGATTGACTTGTGTGGCCTAGAAGATCTCCTCTTTGGAACTGCGCTGTAGGTTCATCTGAACCTCCTTTGAAAGCTGCAACTTTTGGTGGTGGAATGAAGTAAATCTGACGAACGGTTTGCAAGATATCGATTGCCCTAGTTTGAAGCCGGAAACCGCTGAAACTGAAGCTGCAACTGCAGAAGTAAAGATTGACTTGCATGGCCTAGAAGATCTCCTCATCTGAATTGCGCTGTAGGTTCATCTGAACCTCCTCTAGAAGCCGAAACTTTTGGTGGTGGAATGAAGTCAATCCGACTGTCAGTTTGTGAGATATGGTCTACCCTAGTTTGATAATGAAGCCGCTAATGCTGATGCTACTGATCTAGGGTTTGCTACTGCTGATATGAATCAGATTTATTGTACTATTTCTCTCTGCTGAATTATTGAAGATAAAAGAAGATTTGATCAAAGTGTTTCCCTACACATTGTGGGGTTTGTCCCTGGCTAGCCGCCACATCTTGTGTCTCTTGTCTTGGCTTGTTTTCTGTCGATCGTTTAATGTTCTATCTGCAATTTACTTTATGTACATGTGATTGCTAATCGGTGGAATATAATAAGAAAAAGAAGTAAACTGTTATAAGCATAGAACATACCATAACTTAACACAGTGGCATGGTTTTGTTGGGTTATGACAGTGGATTTCAGCTTAGCCTAGCCCTTTTTCGGATGCCACAATATGTTGGGATGTTATTTCGATTTTTGAACTTTGGAATTGCGGGATGGATTTTGGAATTCGGGGTGGAGGTGGTCTCAAGGTTCATGCCCAAAGGCCTAGGAATCCCTTGAACGGTTTTGGCAGGATACACGATAAAGCTTGAGGGAGAAGTCTCGGTTTAGGCCCTAGTGATCTGGGTTTGGATTGCGGTAAATCTTGAGAGGCAAGGAGACAAAAAATTCCTCAAGGATAGTGATGGATTCTGGATGGAATTTCGAGTTTTTTTTTGGTTGTGATCAGAGCACCGGTTTTGGTATGATCATGATTTGGTGAGGGTGGAGGTGGTTTAACCTCTGGATTCCCTTGGTTGTTCTTCGATTGGTTGTTCTATGATATCCCAAATTAATACTTAGAATATGACAAAAGTGTGATTGGCTGAAAGAAATATTTGGTTCAACCATGTCTATGGTCGGGTGGTACGTGGAAGTCTCATACCTACTCAGATTTGCCTATGATTAATAAAAGCTAAGTTCTCTTAGTTTTGCATTGATTTATATGTCAATTTAATGGCTATTGTTGGGTTGTGTTATATTCTTTCCACGTAGTTAATAGGGGGTTTGAATGGCACCCGTAACCCCACTTTATGGGGTCCGGGGCAGCGCCCCGGAAAATTTTGGTTTTGGACCATATGTTAGGTTGGGCGGACCCACCTATGGTTTTGTGCATGATTTTCGCACATGTTTTTTGGACGCGATGGTTTTCGGTCCATGGTATTGGATGCTTCAGCATGTATAAATATGTATTGTAACATTGAAAGGAACATAATGAAAAATCAAGCTAGTAGTCCCGGTTTTGGGATCCAGGGAAAAATCTCTGTGCATATGTGTTTTATGGGTTATGCTCTCGCATTGTTTTATTTTCTTTGTTTAAGAATTCGTATGCAGGTAATTTCTGTACAGGGTTAAAACCTACATTTGGTATCAGAGCTGTTTTGGCTTCAAGGGACGCCTTTGTTGCTGAGGGGTTTCACTCGGGCCTGTGGTAGACCCTGTTCAGTGGGAGATCTGCGAGATCGATTCTGGTGGTGAAAGAAGATGGCGAGCAGTGGAAAGATAGAGATTGAGAAGTTCAATGGTCAGAATTTTGAGTTGTGGAAACTCAAGATGGAGGATCTGTTGGTGGATAAAGATCAGTGGATCGCGGTAGATCCGGGTACTAAACCATCGGGAGTGATCGATGAAGAATGGAAGAAGTTGGATCGGAAGGCAAAGAGCACAATACGATTGTGTGTCTCGGATTCAGTATTGCTGAATGTATCAGGGGAAGCTACGACAAAGGCTTTGTGGGTCAAGTTAGGGACTTTGTACCAATCTAAGTCTCTGGTGAATAAACTGTTCCAGCGGAAAAAACTGTATAACCTGAGGATGAAAGATGGAGACTCGGTGACAGAGCATCTGAATGCGTTTAATACTGTGGTAAGTCAGTTATTATCTGTTGATATTAAAATTTCAGATGAAGATAAGTGCATCAGTCTATTGTGTTCTCTACCAGATTCGTGGGATAGTCTGGTTATTGCAATAGGTAACAATGCAACTGCTTTGCAGTTTGATGAAATAGTCTCAGCCTTGTTGACAGAGGAGATGAGATGGAAAAATATGGACAACCGGAATGGTGATGCCTTGTCTGTACGAGGACGGTCCCAGAACAGAAACAAAAATAAGTCATCGAGTGGGAGATCTAAATCTAGAGGGAGATCTAAATCTCCAGGAAAACCTACAAAGGTGGTGTGCTGGAAATGGGGAAAGGAAGGGCACTTCAGAAGGGATTGTAAATCTAAAGCTCCTGATAAAGGAAAGGGATCTGATGATGCTCCTTCTGCAGAGGCGAAAACCACCTCAGATGAAGGTGGGGATGTGTACTTGGCTTCTTCAAGTACACATGTAGATCATGAGGCATGGTTGATTGACTCAGGTGCATCCTTTCACTTCACTCCCCATAGAGAGTGGTTCTGCGAGTATGAGAAATACGATGGTGGTGATGTCTTCTTAGGAGATGATAGGAAGGCTAGAATCATTGGTCGGGGAAAAGTAAAGTTGATGTTGCAAGGTGGAAGGGTTAGAACACTTCCGGGTGTTCTACATATTCCTGCATTGGCCAGAAATCTGATTTCTGTAAGCAAGTTGGATGATGCAGGTCTAAAGACGGTGTTCGAGAAAGATACCTGCAAGATAGTTCGAGGATCACTGATATTAATGCGGGGAGTTCGGATTGGAACTCCGTACAAGCTGCAAGGTAGCACTGTTGTTGATGGGTGCAATAGTTCTATGGTTCCTGAAAATGGAGTAGAGAATCTAGTGGTCTCTGGAGAGAAGACCATGTTGTGGCATCAAAGGCTTGGACATATTGGAGAGAAGGGCCTTCGAATAATTCATGGTAAAAGTATGGTAGAAGGTATGAATGATAGCTCTCTGGATTTTGATTTCTGTGAAAATTGTGTGTATGGGAAGCAAAATTGGGTGAGTTTCCCCTCTGGTGGTAAGAGGACGAAACAGATATTAGAGTTTGTGCACAGTGATGTGTTTGGACCTGTGAAGGTTCCATCACTTGGTAAGTCTGTGTACTATGTATCATTTATAGATGACTTCTCAAGGAATACATGGATATATTTCCTTAAGAAGAAATCTGAAGTCTTTGACAGGTTTAAAGAATTTAAGGCTCTGGTGGAAAATCAGACAGAGAAGAAGATAAAGGTGTTGAGGACAGATAATGGTGGAGAATTTTGCAGCAAGGAATTTGAAGAATTCTGTAAGAAGTGTGGTATAGCACGACAGAAGACTACTCCATATACACCTCAGCAAAATGGAGTCGCAGAAAGAATGAACAAGACGTTGATGGAAAGGGCAAGAAGCATGCTCAGTGGTGCTGGGTTAGGACAGGAATTTTGGGTAGAGGCAGTGGATACTGCATGTTACCTGGTCAATAGGTCACCTTCATCAGCGTTGGAGGATAAGACTCCACAAGAAGTATGGACTGGTAAGAAACCCTCTCTTTCACATCTGAGGGTATTTGGATGTGATGCATATGTACATGTTCCAAAGGAGAAACGAAACAAGTTGGATACTAAATCTGAAAAGTGCATCTTTATTGGGTATAAGGATGGTTTAAAGGGTTATAAGCTTTGGAACCCAGTCACACGGAAGGTTGTGTACAGCCGAGATGTGGTGTTTAGAGAGGTAAAAGATGTTATTCAACATGAAGTCCAACCAAAGGAACCTGAGAAGATAGAGTTTGAGCCAAAGGAGAAGAATCAGACTCTACAGCAGAGGAGGAATCAGAAGATGAAGAGCCACAAACTCTGACTGTGAGAAGATCAGTTCGAGAAAGAAGGCAGCCAGAAAGGTATAGTCCATCTGCTTTCAGTTCAAATTTTTCTTTGTCTGTTACTGATAATGATCCCAGAACTGTGAAGGAAGCAGTGGATTCAGAGGATGGAAAACTCTGGAAAGAGGCCATGGTCGATGAAATGGCATCTTTGCACAAAAATGAGGCTTGGGATCTGGTGGAGTTGCCGGCTGGAAGGATACCCATTGGTAGCAAATGGGTGTTCAAGAAGAAGATAAATGCAGGAGGAAAGGTGGAGAAATACAAAGATCGGTTGGTAGAAAAAGGTTATTCCCAGGTGCCGGGAATTGATTTTGGTGATATTTTTTCTCCTGTTGCCAAGGTAACTTCTATTAGATTACTTTTATCTGTTGCTGCTGCTTTTGATTTGAGGTAGAACAGATGGATGTGAAGACAACATTTCTTCACGGGGATTTGGAAGAGGAAATCTACATGAAGCAACATGAAGGCTTTGCGGTGAAGGGTAAGAAAGAACTGGTATGCAAGTTAAAGAAGTCTCTGTATGGGTTAAAACAGTCACCAAGGATGTGGTATCAGAAATTTGATACATTTATACGGGGACTTGGCTTCACCAGAAGCAAAGCAGATCATTGTGTGTATTTTAAATTAATTGGTGACCGTATTATTTATCTGGTCTTGTATGTGGATGATATGTTTCTGGTTGGAAATGACAAAGAAATTATCCAGGATTTGAAGACCCAATTGTCCTCCAAATTCGACATGAAAGATCTTGGTGCTGCAAACTATATTTTGGGCATGGAAATTAAAAGGGGTCGGTCAAAGAGGAAACTCTGGTTAAACCAGAGGAAGTATGTCGAGACAATACTCCAGAGGTTTAATATGCAGGATAGTAAACCGGTGAAGGTTCCTATTCCTGTAGGTGTGAGGTTATCTATTGAACAGTGTCCCAAGACACAAGAAGAGGAAGAGGACATGTCCCGTGTTCCATATGCAAGTGCAGTGGGTAGCCTGATGTATGCAATGGTCTGTACTAGACCAGACATTGCACATGCAGTGGGAGTATTGAGCAGGTTTATGTCAAAACCTGGGAAGGAGCACTGGACAGTAGTGAAGCGGGTTTTCAGGTATTTGCGTGGCACTAGTGATTATGGTTTGTGCTACCAAGGAAGACCAGGATTGGACAGAGTGTTGGATATTCATGGCTTTGTTGATGCAGACTGGGCTGGAGATCTGGATCAAAGAAGATCTACAAGTGGGTATGTGTCTAACCTATTTGGAGGTGCAGTCAGTTGGATGAGTAAGAAACAATCTGTAGTGGCACTATCAACTACAGAGGTAGAATACATGGCAGCCACTCATGCAAGCAAGGAAGCAGTTTGGTTGCAGAGATTGTGTTCAAGTATGGGGTTAGTACAGGGAGCTATAAGAATAGACTGTGACAGCCAAAGTGCAATTTTCTTGGCAAAGAACCCTGCTTATCATTCAAAGACAAAGCACATTGATGTTCAGTATCACTTTGTGAGGGATATGATAGAAGACAGAAAGGTGTTGCTGATAAAGGTGGACACTTTGAAGAATACTGCAGATGCATTGACAAAATCTGTGAGCTCTGAGAAGTTCTCTTGGTGTAGAGAAGCAATGGGAATCTCAGGGCTGAAAAAATGACTAAGCTCTCCTGTGGCCCCCTGTGGAAAGAAAACAACAAGTGGGAGATTGTTGGGTTGTGTTATATTCTTTCCACGTAGTTAATAGGGGGTTTGAAGGGCACCCGTAACCCCACTTTATGGGGTCCGGACCATATGTTAGGTTGGGCGGACCCACCTATGGTTTTGTGCATGATTTTCGCACATGTTTTTTGGACGCGATGGTTTTCGGTCCATGGTATTGGATGCTTCGGCATGTATAAATATGTATTGTAACATTGAAAGGAACATAATGAAAAATCAAGCTAGTAGTCCCGGTTTTGGGATCCAGGGAAAAATCTCTGTGCATATGTGTTTTATGGGTTATGCTCTCGCATTGTTTATTTTCTTTGTTTAAGAATTCGTATGCAGGTAATTTCTGTACAGGGTTAAAACCTACAACTATCATATCTCTGATATTTATATGGTGTTATGATAGTTATAAGCATGGTTGAATGACTGGTTCATGTCATGGTTATTTTATATATTTACTTGTAACTATTATATGGATGGATGCAAGGTCTAATTGATGATGTAGTAGTTCAATGGAGAAGGTGGTGATCCTTTTGGTTATGTTTTATAAGTTGTTTCAGTCATTTATGCTTTGCCTTGTATCCTAGACCTGTAGGTTGCATTGATGTCAAGTGTCTGACAGAATGTCAGTCTCGGTTGGGGATAATCAGGTCTAGTCCTGAGGGCGATTTTTGATTGATTGACATTATTATTATGTTTTTAATGAATGTTGGAAGTTAAAACAAGTTTTGGGCAGAGGCTAGGATTCTGGGCTAGAAAAGTAGCTTAAATCCTGGGGTCACTGGCACATAATTGGGAATTCTGGGCCATAGTCATTGGCAGGTAGGCCTGTGAGAGCGACTTTAGGTTGCTTTCCCCTCCCTTTCCCATAGAATTAGAGAGACTATGGCCTAAGGGTTGCAGAAGAGCAGTGAGACTTGGCGACAGGCTCTCTGAGTGGCTGACTTGTCTCCTGAGGATTCTGCTGCTGATGTTGGATGACTATATGTGATATTATGTCGATTTGACTTCCTTAAGGTTACATAGGAGGTCGAATTTGATTGCAGTAGAATCTCTCTTCATGTTTACCCCCATTTGGTTACTTTAGGTAGACCTTGGAGGGGGTGTTACAAAGATCATATTCGAGACTTGAGTTATGAATGGTGACATCCTCTTGCGAATGGAAGAGTGAGTCTTCGTTATATGCTTCCTGAGCCATTCTAGAACTTCCTCCATAGGAGTAAGAGATAGATGAGAAGATGGGATGGGGACATGCTGCACATATTTCTCAGCTTTGCAATCACCGTAAGGGGGAACCCACATCGGGACCGGAAAAGGAGGAGGACAAGGAACGAGTGGGGTGTTGGGATCCTCCTATAATATCTAAGGTGCCTCATGGTTCAAAAGAGTTGGGGAAGAAGGGAAATCAAGAGGTTCACTGTATTGGAAAACATCAACCAAGTGTTTGAACTCTTGTCCCAAGAAATCTGAGTTCATTTTTTTTTTGGGAATTTCGCAATAGAGGTGAAGGAACCGATCAACAAAGTCCTCAATTGATTCATCAGGCTTCATTCTTAAACGATGAATTCTTTTACAAACATCTTGGTGGTTGTACTTATCGAAAGCTTTACACAACATATTGGCAAGCTAAGTGATCGAATGGATAGAAGCAACGGGTAATGTATGACACCATTTCTTAACACGACCTTCGAATGTGAGGGTGAGTAATCTAGCCATGACATCTTCAAACTCTACTTTGTTACACAAATAGAGACGGATAACTTGAAAGATATGTTCACTAAAAGTTGATTCACCCTCACCATCAAACTTAAGTTCGGACAGGTCATGAATGAGTTCCGTAGGGATGGTACAATTAAGCTCTTTGGAAAAGCATCCCAGCATTATGATTTCAGGAAGAGCCATTTTTAACATAATATATTCAAACCAGATTCTTTGGGTGCAACCTGTCATCTGGCCCTCCTTCTAGCACCATCTTGTTGATGGTGCTGGACCCGCCAACAAAGGGGATCTCCCCGATATGGTGTAGGATTCCCATTCGGTATGATAGTCGATTGCCATTTACGTAGAGATCTGCCTTAGCTCTAGCTGTAAGCACATGATAGTTTTACGTTGGTATCTCCAAACATCAAGGTACGTGTGCCTGGTGAGTGTGTAATGTAAGTGTGTCAAGGTTATCTTACTACAAAGGGGGAGAGTAAAGTGAGCCTTTAAGTGAGAGGTAGTAGTACCACCTAGCAATAGACACACACAAACCAGAAAGGTATGTCCAGCGCCCAGTGGAATAGTCCACAACGACTGCGGAAGTCATTAAAACCGAGGTCAAGGGGACAACACATACACCACCCAACAGAGTAGTCCACATAGATGTGATGGTTGTTATAACCAGAAAACAAAGATGGCCTCTCGAGTATCCCATAGAGTACTCCACAAGGATGTGACAACGATGATAGCCAATACACGAAGGTGGTCTGTCTAGTATCCTGCAAGTTATCACTCAGAAATTTCTCTAGAAGTTATTAGAAGAAAGAAAATGACCCAGGTAACCACAAACCAAATTTGGAGCATAGGCTCTAGCCAACCTAGGCTCAGAGAGGTCTCTCTCTGTATGATTTAGCTTTGTTTGCTTGGATTTCAGGCTAGTTATGAATGTTCTGGGGGTTTTTGATTTGTATTCAAGATTGGGTGGTGGGATTCTTGGAACAAATGGATAGAATAATGTCTTTAGACCATTGGGCTATGGTGTCAACAGAAAGGCAGCAGAGCTGGATCAACTCACTAAAGGGAATGTTCAAATGGCAAGCTAGTAGAGTAAGTGTAGGTCTTTGGAACAAGGGGGTGAAATGGTTTTATTCAGGGTGAGAGAGAAATTAAGGGTTCTTAGACCGAGATATAAACGAGGAATAGAGGGTAATCAAAAGCAAAGGGCAATTAAGAATCCTTTGATCTAGATTAACAAGAAACAACCTAAACTAAGGAGCAATTAAGAATTCCTTAACTTAGATATCAGTAGAAAACATTTATATGCATAATTGTTAAAACAGAGTGTAATTAAACAAATTCTGAGATATTGTTCCAGTTATAGCATTCAGATTTAGAAATACATTAAAGATTGTGTAAAAACTTTAAGAAAGATAACGATAACAGAAGAAAATACTTGTCTGCACTTCGCTTAACACATGAATCCTGTGAAATATCTTGTCTTTATTAATCAATCCAACTTGCTGGCTCAGTCAATGATACAATAGCTTTACAGTCTTTTTGATCAAAATTCTAACTTGAGATTTAATCTAAAAAAATATCTTCTTGCAAGAAGATAGAGACAGCTATTGAACTACTTCATGCTTGTCCCTTTTATTTTGGTACTGCTGGCTTTTATGGTTTGATTTTAGCCCTTTGTGCTACTTTGCTATTTGATGTTGGAATCTTCATTTACTTTTGTCTTTCATCTGATACTCTTTGAATTCGCTGACCTATCTTCATCTTTTTAACTGGCTGTTTTACTTTTACTATAATTTAACCTTTTTACTACATATTTCTCACGGTAAATCAGTCAATTTATCCCATGTCTCAGCATCGAGTAATTGGATTTTTAACATCCTTCTGTATATTTCATCTGCCTCAATGTACTTGGAAAGAGTAGTCTTATTGACAAACAAGTGTTTTACCTCATGCTGGAGGTAAAAAAAGTTTTCAAATGTCTGGTAAAGCACTGTGCCTGTTGGAAATGCCTTCATCGAAGATGTGTTCACTTGGTCTTTTGCTAGCTCTCTGAGTTTGCTGTTGTAATCTTGCCGTGTCATGAGCTTGTCATTTATGACTAAGGGATTGGGTAACCATTTCTCTCTCAAAATTTGAAACTTAGACATAAATATATCAATGGCTACCTACATATTCTGACATTTTTCCTCCAAGTTTAACATCAAATTTCTCTTGCAAAGGACCTTCCTTACCTATAAAATTGTTTCTATCCTGTCCTCTATATCCAATTGCTGAAGCTCATATCTATTTTTGCTGTTAAGGAATTGGATGATTCTGGTGGCATCTTCGGGCATCTCTCTTAATTCTTCTTTTACCTTTTGGATGGCTTTTGTAGCCATCTTTATTAGATCTATCTGCTAAAAAATTACGTGAATAGATGGCCAAATATCATTGACAAAGTCAATGACATTGGCCCATAGTAGTTCCTTAGCTTGTCCAAGAGGTTCTTTCAATGTTAGGCCCTTTTCCATGGCTTTTATTCTTTCAGTCATCTGGCAGCCTTTTGCACTTATTCCTTGTGCATGATTTTGGCAAGGTTGCAATCAGTTTCCAAGCTTGTCACCTTTTCTTTCAGCTTATTCATTTCTGTAGCCTGTATGGACATTTCCTCCATATCTCTAACCAATTTTTCTGCTTCATCTGATGTACCTGCTATTGATGTAGACTGTGTTGAAACCTGTTCTACTGTGGCCATAGGAGCTGTGGGAGCTAATGAGGCTGCCAATGTAGAAGGAACAACTGTTGAGACTGTTGGGATGACATTTACAGATGTAGTGGCAATATCACTTTGCTTCAATTGAATTAAAGTGTCCAATTCCTTCTTTGTTTCCCTTAACTGATCATTGAGTTTGAGGACTAAGTCCATCAACTCTTCATGCCTGGTTTGGTTTTCCAAAACTTCCTGTGTCTGGGGATGTTGCAACTGAGGTATCTTCAATTGTTTTTTAAGTGCTGCAATGTCATCATTCTTTTTCTTAATTAGTTGCTCAGTGGCTTTGATATCTTTGGGATCATGTCCCAATTCAATCACTAAGTCTTCCAAAGACTTAATTATGGTGTCTTTGGCCTGTGAGGAGGCCTTCTCTAACTGATATTGAGCTGAGATATTGGTCAATGAATTCTGCAATTGATGGGAAACTATGGATTTTCCAGTTAGGGTGGAGTAAATCATTTCTCCAGCCTGTTTGTGGAATTCAATTTGGTCAATGGGATGAATATCCCTTGCCAATACCTCAAAATCAATCTTTTTATAATTTGCTGATGTCCTTGGCTGTTGTACAGTTGGTTTTACAAAGGACATTTGCATCTTTCCCTCCTTGATGTCAAAAGCTGACATCAATCTAGTTTGGTTTGTAGGTGTAAGCTTGAGATACTGAGCATAAGATTGTGCCTTCAGTTTCTCATTTCTCATTTTAATTTCTTTATACCTGTCTTTAATGTCTTTGTCTTTATCAGCAGGCCTACTAAATGAGGAGACTTCTACACTTAGCTGCCTTTCCAACATTTGAGTCTGTGATGTGGATGGCTCTTGAGTTTCTCCAGATGCGCCCGCTCATGTCAAACTCAGTATTCGTTACTTCTGCTGAGCCTTCTGTGTCTTCCTATTCTGAAACAGGATTGAGCCTTGGCCTTTTGCTCTGGATGCTTTCATACTGCACATTGGATGTGTCCATGCATCAAGTGGAGGCTCCCTCTCTGTTCCTCTTGGGATTCCTTTCCTCATTCTGATTAGTTTTCAAAACTTTAGGGGTACTCATGGTTACTTCTTGTTGTGGTACCTGCTGGAATGATTTTTCATCAAGTTGTCTCTCTAGATCAATCAGGGTATTTTCAACATCTACCTTCGTACTATCCCTATCTAAGAGAGTGTTTTCCAACGGCTCAGATTGATTGGCATATCTTTCTATCTCTGGTATGGGGTGATGAATGTAAGGCCCCAATTTGACCTTTTGTCTAAGTCTAGTCATAAACCCTTGAGGGTCATATCTCCACATAAAACTGTTTTGGAACTTCATCTATTGCAGAATCAGATCTACTTCTTGCCCTGCTTCTCTAGAGTTGCAAATGAAAGGGCTTAACTGGTTTTTGATTCTAAACTGTGTTCTTTTCTTGGCTGAGACAAAATTTACTTCATCAGAATTCATTATTTTCCTATAATACTCTAAAGAAAATAACCTCATGGTGAGGTATTTGGGGAGTTTGTATGGGGCTAGCTGGCAACCATATATTCTTATCTCAGTGTGGTGTTGGTAAAGGTACCAATCTCCCACTTTACTTTGCTTAGACAACTGGAGGACTCTTTTGATATCTTAGCTTATTCTGGGTGGAGGACTTCCTGTCAGTATGGTCATGACTGGATGGACAAACGAATCAATGAAGTCTGTATTAGTGTAGGGTGATGAATACTTGTGGAATAATGGAGTCCAAAATATGACATACCTGGGTTGGCCTCTAGTATCAAGCTTCTGGAGGGTGAAAGGGAACCTGTTTGACTGATAATACAAAAACATATGGTAAAGTACAGATGAGTATTTGAACACTCTCTCATTTGTTCATGCATCCTCTCAGCTATGAACTGGGCATAATTGTATATAGTAGCAAGAGGCTTTCCTAGGGTGAAAATGGACATGAAGGCCAGGATAAGCTCATCAACAAATTCATCAGTGGTGTAACCCAAAATACATGATATCATAGTCACAGTGTGCTTGCCCCTTTCAGAGAAAATGGCAGAAACATATGGAGGGGCATCTTTGGGAATGTGTTGCTCTTCTACAATGAAAGTTTGGAATAATTGGGCCAGTTTTGATGGACTCAACTTGGCGTACTGGTCTAAAAAATCCCCAATTGAGAGTGGGGTTAGGTTTGGACCTGGTTGGACTTGTAACATCTCATTGATTGATTCAGCTATGATGGTAAACAAGACTTTCTGGTCAGGGGACATTATAGCTCTCTGGCTGGGAATGTAACAGGCATGGCACATATGGACAATTTCAGGGAAAACATGTACTTGGGGAAATTGGTATTTGGGCAAATTGGATTCCAAAGACCAATGTCATCATAATGATTCAGATATCTGTCCCTACTCAAACAATGAAGTTTGAGCAGGACCTCATATGCACTGGTATCTCTGATTTGAAAATCCCGGTCCGCCAAGGGGAGGTGGTCTAGGTCCAAATGGGGAGTTGTGATAGGTCTGACATCCATGGCGACAGGGGCAACCATAATTCAGTTCTTGTGGATTTGAATTTGGCAGGGTAGGGTTGTATCAGAGGGTTGGAAGGTAATTCAAAATTTTTGAGAAGGGCTTAGGTATGTGGTGTTGACTTGAAAGTATTTTTCAATTTTACTTAATTAAAGCACTTTAAGAGTGAACATTTTCAAATTTTGAAAGGGTGATGGGTAATTCATTCACAAATACCTGGAGTTTAGGTGAATTGAGTTCAAACTAGTGTTCTGGATGATGACATAAGGTTGAAAGGGCTCTGAGAGCTTTGAAGGTGGTCTTCACGGCTTCTTTGAGGACTGAAATGGGGTTAATTGGTAGTTTTCAGTTTTGCAGGTGTCGCACTGGTTTGCAGAGGTTTTCAAAGAGCTCGAGTGAAAAAAAAAATGAAAAAGGGCTTCTTGGCCTTTTTATTAAGCAACAGTCACCTTTTGGGGGGAAGTTTATGAATGAATAGTATGTGGCTTATCGGGTTGAGCGGGGAGGCAGTTTTTGAGGCCATCACACCGCTTTTGTGGAGGGAGTGGTATTTTGGAGGGGTCACTCGATCTACTCCATTGATCGACACGTAACAGTCGGGGGGTCGGGGAAAACCACCTTATCAGGTGGGTAAAGGTCGGCCGTCGGGTGCAGCCGATATGGATGTGGACCGTCGGATGAGGGAGATGGTGCACGAATGACAATTGGGCGAGGGAGGTGCGCGGGTTATAAGAGCATGGGCTTCAGGGGGGCCAGAGCTTTAAACTTTCGCAATTTGGGATTAATTAAGACTTAATCATGGATTTAATCGATCGGGCGGGGTTTAATGATGGGATTTATCTATTTTGTCGGGATATGGGGTAAATGGTATAATTTATATTTAAAACTAAGGGTTGGGATATTTATTTAGGGGATTTATTTAATATACGGGAAAAGGTATATCAGGGGATTTATATAATTAAGTTAGAAATTAATATGAAATGAGCGGAGTGAGCATACCCTTAGAATAATGTAAAATTTACGCATTTTATTCACATACATTTGATACTTAGGATAAAACACTTTTTGCGGGTTTTTTGAATGAAATAGAATTTAACATGGGGGTTTTTTACTTTTCCTAGGCAAATGAAGTTTATCCTTAGGAAAAGGGGTTTTATTAGGGTAATGTAGGGAAATTAATATTATGAAGGGGATTCTAACACTTGATGTCCATAAGTCATTAAGCCAAGGGTCCGGTCCCACCAAAAGTCAAAGAAATGCTCTGAGCCTCTTTGACTTGAAGGATTTAAAGTACTAGAACATACTTGTGGATAGGAAATTAGTAAGTAAGGGGGAAAATGAATGAGGCAGAGTTAATCAGACTAACTTGAAAACCTTTGTTTTTGTTTCCATAATTGATCATACATATTGAAATATGTGTCTAAGCATGATGCATGTGTTTTGATCCAATCAACTTTATACTTCAACAACCTTTCTTCTACTTACCCATTTACTTACCCTAACATTTTTTCTTCATTTATTTGGGTGCATTTAGGCTAGCAAACCCTTATCATCCATTTTTATTTTGAAAAGTAATCTATCTAATTCTAACCTTATATCATCCAAGGGCTTAGATTAAACTGATGAGCTCCTTTTATTTTCTCTACCTATCTAATGATTTGCCAAGATTAAACTGTTTGGTCAGATTTTATTCTCTAACTATAAACATAAAATTCAAAGCATGATATAATCAAGATTAAATAGTTTGATTACCATGGATTTTGGCATGAATAACAAGCTGCACACAATCATTATTATGCATAAAAGTAAATAGTAGTGACATTTAGACTTGCACACTTTCATGGTTTCTTTTGTTTTTGGGGTTCATATATTTTCATTTTTTGACCTTCTTTTATTCTTTTTGTCATTTGATGTTTCTTTTAGGACATACACTCTTTACATTTTTAAATTTTTTTAATATGGAAAACATTTGCAAAAAGCAAAGGTATGTACAATATTACAAGGCTTAACCTTAGTCATTCAAAATTATGATTCCTATTGGTATAAGAACCTAACAGTGGCTCCACTGGGGGATGGAATTTTCTAGTGAAATGTCAAGAACTCTAAAGATCAGTAGCCTTTGAACTGTTGCTGATGTTACCTTGCAAAGTTTCCTTATGTGAATTTGCATTATTGATACTTATGATAGTAAATCTTTTAAAGCTTAGGGCCTTCTCTTCGGGCTTCAACTTCAAAGATCACCATCCAATCCAAACTAGACTTTGCAAATAAAGTATGTACAAATGGGATTAGTAACTTGGTTCAAAGTAATGTTTTAGCATTCAACCATTCACTGGCCCACCTTCTGCATCTGTACCATTAATTTCTCTCAAGAAGAAAGCAATATTTCCTCTGTAAGCATAAATGACATAGGGACCTTTCCATAGGAAATCAAATTTCCCATTTTTGCCTTTGTCTTCCCTCCTTGAATCCCACTTAATCACTTTGTCACCAGTGTAGAAAACTTTAGCCTTGGTTCTCTTATCAAAAATCTTTTTAATCTTTTCTTACACAACTTGAGACCTGACATAGACCTCTTCTCTGGTTTGTTGTAGATGAATAGTGTGGAGCACCTGGAAGGTATGCTTTTTGATAAGTAATCTAGTGGTTTTTCAAATACTATTTCTAATCTTTTCTGCATATTGAGCCTAAAAACATAAGGGTTTTGGTAAATTATGTGAAAATGGACAAACGAAGCTCAATCACTAATAATCGATGTTTTCTATGCAGAAGGACGTGGAAATAGGGGATTATCGAGTAAAAACGAGAAGCGCAAGGAAAGTAACTGCTGCCCCGTCGAGAGGGAACCGGATGCGGACAAGATCAAGTAAAATTGGAGCCGAATAATCCAGGAAAAGAGCGCAGGATACCGTGACGGAGAACGCAAGAGACCTGAACGATTAAGCGAATCCCTCAGGATATTCGATCCTGAGGGATCGCTGCTTTAAAGCTTATCTTTTGTATCTAGACATCTCCGTCAGTTATGTTATATAAAGGTACCACGCCATCGAGCGTGGGGGGATGACTGTTATTATAATTATAAACTCAGAACGACTTGGATCACTGAGCTTTTGTAAGATCTGATTCTGTACACTTTTGTTATGCAATCAATATAAAGGATTTGGTGTTCACTTCGTTTCTGTATTTGAAGTAACTCTAAGCAGTGTACCATCGTAGCCAAGGGCCCAGCTCCGACGGTCACTTGCTGTTGTATCATACGGTGATTTGTGTGGTTTGCTTATTTCTTTCATTACAGTAATCCGATACATTTCTTATATGATAGACTATGCTTCTTAATTAATATCTGAATCTGAATAAGTTCTGTAATTCACGTCTCTGTATTACACAAACTGAATCTATTCGAATTGCATCCATTTCTACAGCAAGTTATTGGCATGAATGTTATCATTATTGGATTCATATGAAATAATTACTTGTGAGACTTGAAGATAATATCACTTTGTTCAGAACCATAGTCGCATCATACATTGTTCTCGGATCGCTACAGTAGTACAGACCGTGTACATACTTCGGGATTTGCTGTTCCATTTGAGTTTGCTGTTCCATTTGAGTTTGCTGTTCCATTTGGGTTTGCTGTTCCATTTTATATGATTGACGTTTCCTGTTTATGATAGTCTGCTGTTCCATTTTATTACTGCTGTTCCATTTCATTACTGCTGTTCCATTTTATTACTGCTGTTCCATTTCATTACTGCTGTTCCATTTCATTACTGCTGTTCCATTTTACTTTCATTAATCTGCCTTTATTGCTTTCGCGTGATAGCAGGCCTAAGGCTGTCGTGAGCCCAGCAAGACGCTGCCTAGCTCCCTGACCTATAAGCCCATGCTTTGGTTTTCTTTCTTTATCAGTTTCTAAAGGGAAGGGTTATTGGTTCCGTACCCTTGACTGATCATTTTCCTTGTGTGATTTCGTTTTCTGAATTGGTTTAGTTATAGCTTAGCGATTGTTTCCTTTCAAGTCATTAGAACGCTATACTACCGAGCACTACTTGGACAGAATAGCCTCGGACTGAGTTACTCCTTGAAAGAACAAAACGATCCCGGATTGACTTAATAATGTGGAATAATTGGTGGTGTGGGAGACCCTAGTTATAGCTCTACATTTTGGCGCCGTTGCCGGGGAAGGGGTAATAGCCATTTGTCCTTTATAGAGTAGTGCGCAAATCTGCTAGGAGGGAGTTGGATTTTAAAAACGGAAGGTAAGAACCTGCGTACGGAGCATGTAAAAACCCTGCTCCACCGTCCGCTCTCTTAGTAGAATTGATGGTTAAATAGGATTTAGTAGTTTACTTGGAGTGCATGACTAAGCAGAAAAAGTTAGAAAAAGATCAAAAGCCTCCATCCAAAGCTAAGGGGCCGGTGACCCTTGGACGAAAAACCTTCATAGACGAAATCTATAAGAAAGCCGACTCTCAGCCATCAGTAGGTTATAAGAAAGTCAATTCTAAACAGCCTACTAGTTCCCTTCAGGCCTCGGGATCACCATCCGAAGCCTTTGCTGAGGTGCACAGTCGAACAGAGGAGCAGGATTTTCAAGAAATTGAAAATTTGACTCCTGGACCATTGCACGAAGGGACCCAAAGTAACCTTTGTGAAGGAGAAGGAGAAACAAGGGAGGTTGAGGAACCTAGATCTCCTATTGAATTGAACCAGCCTTTGAATAGCCCGGACAAGGGAAGCGCTGTAAAAATCCTTGTTGAAGGAATTCATTCACCGCAAACAGTTGGGGCCATTATCATCCCTGACCAAGGGAGTGGTGTCAAGACAATCCCTGTTAAGACTATCCTTCCTCAACCAAGGAACACTCTCTTGGAAATTCCTGAAGATTACTGGCATATATTTGATCCCATGGCGCAGAACCAGCCAAACACCCAGACCTCCACATTGCAATATCCGATAGTAGATTCTGCAGCAAATGCGCCCATGAAAGCCATCCCTCTCCAGCATATTCCCACATTTCATGGCCTCACATCAGAAGATCCGGACGCCTTTTTGTTCGAATTCGATGTATTATGTAGAGGATACGATTACACCACCGACCCCCAGAAACTGAAATTGTTCCCCTCTACATTAAAAGGGGCTGCGTTGAGATGGTTTATGGGCTTAGGTGGTGGGGTTATTAACAATTGGGATCAAATGAAAGAAGCCTTTTTAAAGAAATACCAAGATTACTGTAGATCGAGGGAATTAAAAGATGAAATCTTTCAAATGTCAGCCAGACCAAACGAAACCTTAGAAGAATATGTGGAACGTTTCCAATATAACTTGCAGAGATCCCCTTATGCATCACTACCTCTGCCTGATAACTTATTGAAAACTGCATTAATTAGAGGTATGAGAGAGCAATGGATCGAAACGTTAAACATCATGGGGAAAGGAGACATTTATCAGGAAAATTTTGCTGGTATCATTGATCTGTGTATCAGGAGCTCAAGAGGCAGCACGAGGATAAAACCAGCGGAATACGATCGCTTCCCCAGAGATAACAGAACATTAACAGAGGGAGTAACACGGGTAGAACTTGGAAATTTGCTAGAAAATTTTAAAACTGATATCCTGGGAACACTAACTACACAACTTGACATTGTGCAGGCTAAACAAAAGCAAGCTGAGGCAGAGCAGAATCTAGCCATTTTTTGCCCACGATGTAGGAAGAAACACAGCCACAAAGAATGCCCGCTGGATACAGTCCAAATATGTGCTATCTGTACCAAGGACCACCTGACCGAAAGCTGCCCTTCACTGCCTGGTTTGAAGGCAGTATACAAAGAAGCAGAAGAGGAGTCAGAACCGGCATATTTTGTTAACCAGCGTCGCCAATGGCAGCCTAGGCAACCAGGTATGTTTTCAGACCCATCCTCTTCTTTTCAACCTCCGCAGTTCAGTACTCAGCAACAGAACATGTGGCAAAATCAGTCCCAACCCCCGTTTTCAAATTGGTCACCTCAAATGTTTCCTACTCCAAATCCTTGGATGTCCCAATTTGGTTGGCCAAACTGCCCTTATCCTCCAGCATATTGGCAGAATAATTCCTATCCTCCACAGTGGACCCCTTCCACTTCGCAAAGCTCATCCTGGCAGACAAGCTGGCCAAAACCGACATATCAGCCAGCAGGATCAATACCACTCCCTCAACCAACTCTGCCAGCTTTACCACAAAATCCCCAGCCTAATCTGAGACCGCAACTCCTAGCCCAACCCAATCCCAACCCTAATAATAGGCCAATCCAATCTATTCAAATCATAGACACATCAGAGATTGAGTCTGACCTAAGGGAGTGCAACGATCTTCAGTTAAGATCGGGACGAATAGTAGAAACAGAGGGAGACAAAATGGCCCATATTGAAAATCAGTTACCTGTAGAACAACCCCCACAGCGGGAGGATGAAAACAAAGAGCAAAACAATAAGCAAGCAAGCACATCCTCTCCTCCTTTCCCAGAACGATTAGTCATATCTCGACCTATACAACCTCCAGACTTTGACATTCTGGGAGAATTACAAAATCTGTATATAAAGATTCCATTCCTCCAAGCTATACAAGATATTCCTATATATGCGAAAACCATAAAAGAATTATGCATCAAAAAATCAAGGAGGAATACAAACACTAACCCTAGAGTCCAAGTAGTTGGTACTTTATCCGACCTATTATCAGGAAAGGAGACACCTATCAAATATGAAGATCCCGGGAACCCAATTGTGACCGTTCAAATCTATGGCCAAACCCTGCCTAACACTCTAGTCGACCTGGGAGCTGCAATCAACATTTTGACAACCTCCACCTGCCAAAAGCTTGGCATTACGTCAGTAGAACCTACTTCTACTCTGTTAGAATTGGCAGATCGATCTGTAGTTCGACCAGAAGGTACTCTGAATGATGTCATGGTTTCCGTAGATTCATGGGAGTATCCCACAGATTTCCTGGTAATTAATCCTAAAACCCGACTAGATGGACATCCGTTAATCCTAGGCAGACCCTGGCTTGCTACTGCCGATGCCTACATTGGCTGCCGGCAGGGAAACATGACTATAGCTAAAGGACCCGATGTTAAAAATTTAATTCTGTACCCTCCAGCTCAGCCAAGCCTGCCAATGATTAAAACTAACCCTTATCCTGTATCATATCTTGCTAACAATATTAGATCTCCATTAACTATACAGAAGGCGTTAGATTTCAAAGATCAAACAGAAGACGACGCCATTAACAATTTTATCAGTCAAACTGAAGCTAGAAAACATATGCAGTGTCTTATGATAGAGGCAGCATTTGACAATGAGCTAGAAGAAGATCCCTTAAAAGATCCGCATGATCAGACAATACCAGTAACTGCTGTTGCTAATACTAAAGTAGTGGAAATTGAACCTGGTAAGACTCTGAATATTAACGCCAATCTTACACCAGATCAAGAGATAAAACTTGTTAATCTGTTACAAAAGTACAAATATGCATTTGCGTGGGATTACCCCGACATGAAGGGGATTGATCCTCAATTATGCACCCACCACATCTATATAGAGAAAGACGCAAGACCTGTCCGTCAGCCACAAAGGAGACTCAACCCGCACCTAAAAGAGATAGTGAAAGATGAACTTCAGAATCTCTTAGATGTTAACTTTATTTACCCTATCTCTGACAGTAAATGGGTCTCTCCCCTTGTGGTGGTACCAAAGAAAAACGGAAAATGGAGGATCTGCGTCGATTACAGGGAGTTAAACAAGGCTACACAAAAGGATCACTTTCCCCTCCCATTTATAGATCAAGTATTGGACACGTTAGCAGGGAAGAAATTTTTCTCCTTTTTGGATGGCTTCAGTGGATATAACCAAATCCAAATTGCCCCTGAAGACCAGAATAAAACTACCTTTACGTGCCCTTGGGGAACGTTTGCCTATCATGTATTACCCTTCGGCCTATGTAACGCCCCTGCTACATTTCAAAGAGCTATTCTCAGTATTTTTGCAGACCTAATGAACGATGGACTTGAGGTGTATATGGACGACTTCACACCGTATGGGGATGAATTTGATCCAGCTCTGGATACCCTGGAAAAAGTTTTACAATGCTGCATTGCTACTAGACTCTGCCTGAGCCACGAGAAGTGCTACATGATGATGACGGAAGGAATCATCCTAGGGCACTACATTTCAGCAGCTGGTATCCAGGTAGACCCTGCTAAAATTCAGATTCTTTTGCTCATCCCTACCCCCACTACTCAAACAGAGGTACGTAGTTTCCTTGGATTTTCTGGATATTACAGACGCTTTATAGAACATTATTCACGAATTGCAGCACCTCTATATGCTCTGACAGGTAATGTCAATTTTTTGTGGACAGATAAATGCGACCAAGCTTTTAAAGAATTGAAAAAGCTCCTGTCAATAGCTCCAGTCCTTCGAGGACCAAACTGGAATCTGCCATTCCAGATCTCATCGGATGCCTCGGATATAGCAATCGGTGCAGTCCTAGGACAAGAAGAGGATAAGAAGCCATACGCTATTTACTATATTAGCAAAAATTTATCCTCTGCCGAGCTCAATTATACGGTTACTGAAAAGGAATTTCTCGCTGTAATCCATGCTGTTAATAAATTTAGGCATTATATTACAGGTTACCCTGTTGTGTTATATACAGATCATTCTGCTATTAAATATCTAGCAAACAAACCTGTTACAAACGCTAGAGTAACTCGATGGTTGATCTTGTTGCAGGAGTTTGACATCACAATTAAGGATCGACCCGGCAAGGAGAACCCTGTAGCCGACTTCCTCTCAAGAATACCCAAATCAAGCGAAGCAGCAGCTGTGGAAGATCAATTCCCTGACGAACATCTGTTTGCCATTGCCGTTCGCACACCCTGGTATGCTGACGTCGCCAATTACCTTGCAGTGGGTAAGTTACCAAAACACCTAACCCCTCAGGAACGAAAACAAATTGTTCAAAAAAGCACACGATTTTCGTGGATTGGAGACCATTTATTCCATACAGGGGCAGACATGCAAATCAGAAGGTGTATTCGAGAGGATGAGATCCTAGACATCTTAAAGGCTTGTCATAGTGGACCATGCGGGGGGCACTTTGCCGACAAGAGAACAACACATAAAATACTACAGGCAGGGTACTATTGGCCTACAATCTTTAAGGATGCAAAAAAGTTTGTGCAGGCCTGTGATAGCTGCCAGCGAGCAGGAAAGCCTGGTCAAGTCGATGAAATGCCTCTAAGACCACAAGTGGTTATTGAGCCATTTGAACGATGGGCTCTCGATTTCGTCGGACCCATTAATCCACCATCAAACCAAAGGACATACATCCTGGTAGCAACAGACTATGTTACTAAATGGGTCGAGGCTGAATCATTAGCTAGGGCTACAGAAGATTCGGTAATACAATTTTTGTTCCATTTGTTTGTACGTTATGGACTTCCGAGAGAAGTGATTACAGATGGTGGACCACAATTTGTTGGAAACAAACTAGCCGCAACACTTAATAATTATCATATCCAACATAAGATTACTACCCCCTACCATCCGCAGGCAAATGGACAAGTAGAAAACAGTAACAAGATAATTGAGTCAATCTTAACAAAGACCATCGCATCACACAGGCGTGATTGGGCTGCTCGGCTACCTGAAGCACTGTGGGCTTATAGAACCACATGGAGAAGTACGACAGGCTATTCACCTTATCAATTGGTGTTTGGGAAACAACCAATCTTTCCTATCGAATTTGAGATCCAAACACTACGAACTGCACAAGAGGTTGGACTAGATCTGAATGAGGCACAGATCAATCGACTACGACAAATCAACGAATTGGATGAGATTAGGCTCTCTGCATTACAAAACACAGCATTAATTCAACAGCAGCGAGCTAAGTGGCACGATGCACTTATAAAGAATAAAGTCTTCCATGAAGGAGACTGGGCTCTGTTATACGATTCTCGATTCCAGGACTTCCTGGGGAAACTCCAGACTCGCTGGCTAGGACCATATGAGATCCAGAAGGTGCACGACAATGGGACCCTCACTCTGATCACGATTGACGGTTCTGGACATACGTTCAAAGTAAATGGCCACCGGGTTCGTCTCTATCGAAGACCCCTTACTCGGGAATCCTTTTGTCAACAGCTTCAGCAAGATACTGATTTGGAGATCCTAGCAGAGGAAGAGTAATCTTCCTCACCCATAACTTAAGCAATTCGTTTTTCATAATTTGTACATAACATCCTGTATATATGTTCTTTTCATTTTTGTTTTGTAGTATTCTGGTTACTTTATTTTGCACAGCACTCGTTTGATTTTGCTGTTCTTTTTTAAAAAGGAACAGCACTCGTGTGATTCTGCTGTTCCTTTTCAAAAGGAACAACACTTTTGGTACTTTGCTGTTCCTTTGCAAAAAGGAACAACACTTGTTGTTTTGCTGTTCTTTTTCGACAAAGGAACAACACTTTTTATTTTGCTGTTCCTTTGCGCAAAGGAACAACACTTTTGCGTTTTCGAATTTTTGCTGTTCCTTTGCGAAAAAGAACAGCACGTTTGTGTTTTGGAATTTTTGCTGTTCCCTTGTGAAAAGGAACAGCACTTTGACGTTTTGCATTTTTTGCTGTTCCTTTGGAAAAAGGAACAACACTTTTTGTTTTGCTGTTCCTTTGCGAAAAGGAACAACACTTTTTGTTTTGCTGTTCCCTTGCGAAAAGGAACATCACTTTTTGTTTTGCTGTTCCTTTGCGAAAAGGAACAACACTTTTTGGCTTTGCCGTTCCTTTGCGAAAAGGAACAGCCCGTGTGGATTTTTGCTGTTCCTTTGCGAAAAGGAACAACCCGTGTGGATTTTTGCTGTTCCTTTGCGAAAAGGAACAGCCCGTGTGGATTTTTGCTGTTCCTTTGCGAAAAGGAACAGCACGTGTGGATTTTTGCTGTTCCTTTGCGAAAAGGAACAACACTCTTTGTGCTTTTTATTTTTTTCAAGATGCAGAATTTGGTTTTTCTTTTCCGCAAGAGGAGTCATTCGCATATTTCGCTCAGAGAAGACACCATCAGAACCTTTCTGCTTCTATTTGGATGTTTTGCGATTATACTCTCCTAAATCCTTCAGATGTAGCAATGACATTATGCAATGAACATAAAAGCATGATATACCGAAACCTGCATATCATAAATCGCTATTATTTTAACAGTCAGTATATATAAGAGGTCAAGAGGAAGGACATTAACTTTCGTCTTTACTGTCATTATCTTGTTCCTGAACCATGGTTTGGTAATTTTTTTATCATGTCGATTTCCCTAAAAACTTTCTTGATCATTACTGAGGAATATGAGCAAACAATTTATATCTGTCTGTTGGGATTGTAAGACTTCTTCCACCATTCCCCGCTCTTAAGGAGTGCGGAACCACCCTTATGTGTAATCGAACAAAGAAAAAACAAGTGTGCTGCAAAAGAAGAAAAAAATACATAAAAACAAGATATGAAATTGTCAAATGCAGGATAGGGGGTCTCATTCAGAGCCAGCCTACCATGATCATAAGGATGGAAACGAAGTGGCATACCCATTACGGCCACCACACCAGGGATATGGTCCAAAGGTAAAATAACAAGCAAACCTTGGAACAGGAGGTCTCATCACGAGCCGGCCTGACCACGTTTCGTGACTACCTTGTGAATGGCATTATGGTTATCTGGTCACCAAGCCAGCATAATGGCCTGCATTTTGACAAAGCACTCTTCAGTAGATACACAAAGGATAATGGTTCCGGAGGGTGAGATAAACAACTTTGCCAAGGTTATGAACACCTGTTGGCAGCAGAGCTCTGTTAATGGCATTGGAGTCGTAATATTTACACCAACAGGTATGATATTAAGTCTGTTTGTCTTTTATTTCCTTCGCATGTATCATATGTCACACCTTGATATAATTATCGCATGAGCATTATCACCAATAATGGCAACGGAATTGACAATGACTACTGGAGACTTGGTACAGTTGACAGACGTCCAACCCTTGGTTCCTCATTATATCACACTGGCTTATCTTAAAAGCGATCCATTTTTCTGCCTCGGTTTCAGTACTTCATTGCCTTTTTACAACATGGCATAATTTCCACTTGCTGAACTTTGTTATTTGACTCCCGACTGGCTACTGCTCCTCTCTTTGACGGCTGGGGGCAGCCTATCAGATCGCGGGGGGGGAGGTGACCTCATTACTCCAATGGTTACGTGGCTGCACACCATTCGGGCAAAATAATAACACGATTTAATGGTATGATGATTTCATTTTACGGACTGCCACCCACGGTCTTTCTCTTTGCTGCATGCTCTACGAAAATCCTTCCTAAAAATAGCATCGAGTACCCTCTCTGTTCGGTAAATACCGCGGACAGTTGCTGTGTCATTCCCGAGTTCATTCTTGAGAGTAAGCTATGGGCGGGAAAACAATCCGAAGTGAACCGCACAAGCTGATCACGTCTGATGCTGCCCGCGAAATTCTGGAAAATGCAGGATGGTTGAATTACTTCAACCGCCTGCAAGAATCGAACGAGGCTGTAGCATTGGAATTCCTGCAAAATCTGCAGGAAAACCACTCTATAGTCGGAGGAAAGTGGATAGAAGTCACGGAGGACATTATTGCAGAAACCTCAGGATTACCAGCTGTTGGACCCAGATGGGAGCTGAAGAAGGAAAGACTGCAGAAAGCAATGGAAACTTTCCAGAGCGAAGGCCAAAGTCTGACAGTCAAAGGGAAAGGAGTTCTGACGACGACACTGGGGGAACCCTGGACCGAGCTGGCAAAAATAGTGCAGAGCTATATCACCTGCGAGGGGAGAAAAGATGTGGTAAGGGCTCGTCACTTAAAACTTCTAGCTGTTTTGAAGGGAAAATGATCTGTAAATCTCCCTGCCTTTTTAAATTCATTATTACATGATGCGGCCCGAAGTTTGAAGAAAGCTCAGCACACAGAGATGGTTGTTAGCCACCACGGACTGATTCGGCTAATAATAAGCCACAGTCTTGCCCAACAGCAAGACACTTGGGAGGAATTGGTTGAAACAGTCAAAGTGGGACTGGCTTTACCTCGAACCTCCAGCACACTGGAACGTTCAGAAGAACACAAGGAGCCAGCAGCAGAAAAGCATGCTGTTTCAAAACGAAAGCAGTCCTCTAGCACGCCGGAACAATCAGAGAAACGTAAGAAGTCGGCGGCAGAAAAACATGCTGTGTCGAAACAGAAGCAATCCTCCGATACGCTGGAACGACCAGAGGAACCTAGAGAACCTGTTGGCACTCCCAACCTGCCTGAAAGACCCAGGAAGTCAGCTCGATTGGTTCGAATAAGGGGAAGGTTGGAAAAGATTCAGAAAACTGCGACCCAACCAATTGAAATTGAGGACGAGCCTTCGGAAGAGGAAGGTGAATTACCCGAAGGAAATGCTGAGCAATTAGAGGCTGGAACTAACCAGCCAGAAGAAGGAATTGAGGAAGAAAATGCACAATCCATGGGTAGCCCGTTGCAAGACCATCCAGGGGAAGAGGAATTGGCAGCAGTTCTGGCCAATATGGGAGAATACGGCCAAGCCTCCAGTCCAGGAGGCATCCTTGACGGTCCCGCAGAAGAAGAGTTACCTGAAGAAGGGCATGCAGAAGAAGCAGGGGAAGAAAACCTGCCCGGTAAAGAAGCAGAAGACATCAATTCGGGACAATCTGTCCCCAGGGCACCGGAAGATGTTCCGGGAGAGGAAGAAGAAGTAAAATTAAAGGCCAAACCCTCTGCCGAGGCTAGGGAAATTGCAAAATTGAAGAAGAAGCACCAGAGGATGCTGGGCACGATAACCAGACTTCGGCAACAAATCAGAATGTTGAAAGCCAGTCTGAGAATACAAAAAACTGCAAGGCAAAAGAAAAGGACCACGGCAGCGAGGACCCCGAGGGTTAGGGTTCGTTTTGAAGGACGAAACCCCATCAGGAGACCTACTGTTGAAGAACAGTTCGCTGTTCCGAATGTCAATGAGGAACAGGGTGCTGTTCCATTTGGCCCGGAGGAACGAATGGACATTCCAATGGAACAGCAAGAGCCTCCGGTGGTAGGAAGATCACACCAACCCTTTATTCGCATCAAAAAGGAGACGGATAGCAAAGAGGTTCAAACGGAAACACCCCCCTCGGGTGTAATTCGGGTCCTAAATTCCAAGCAACGCAACAGGAAGGTCCAGGTTAAACTTCCAGCTTCTACGGCTCTGTGGAAGAAAGACCCGAAGACCAGGACCTTGCATAAAATGATGAAGGAAGCCCAGCAGGAGGCCGAGCGGTTGCGAGAACAGACGGTCCCCAAGGAAAGATACGAGGAACTCCAACAGCAACTTCGAAACATCAGTCAGTCCGAGAGCCAGGCCTTTGAAGGATGGCAGAAGGAGCAGGAAAAGGTTGCTAAGGTAACTCGTCGACTAGATAGTGTTGTTAAGCAGATGGACACCTTGTGTTCCTTGTATACTGATGTTTTGACTTGTAGAGCCCCTGCTAAAAATTATGCTTTGTTTTTGTTTGAACGTTATTTGAGATTAAAAATAAAAGCTGTTAGGGCAGGAGCACCCATCCATATCAGCACTGTTAATGATTTTATAGATTGCTGCAAGCACTATGGAGTTAAAGTTCAAAGATTGTTATGTGAATTCTACTTGCACAATCTTGTCTTAGACCAGGAAACTGATTTGAATCCTGGCCCTTTCGTTGGCGATATACAATTTCAAGCCTTTATCTCATTTGGGGTGAATCAGTTAAAATGGCTTAAAGCTTACAACATCTTCCAGAGGAAAGAAAATAGCTTAGACCTTTGGGTACGAGCTGAACCTAGGGACCCAGCAGCATTATGGAGAGAGCATAGGAGTATGATGAGGATCCCAGGTGTCATGAAGATATTAGGTCCCATGCATGAAGACTTGATCCGAAATGGTCTGGAGTATTTCCTGACTATTAAAGACCAGGCCTTCCATGCTGCAAAGTTTCGATACCGAACCTCTAATCCAAACATCCAGCTCAGAGAACCCTTTAACTTTGAGAATTTTGAATTGGCTGCCAGTCGATTGAGTCTCTATGGGGAACGGATTCTGCGAGCAGGCCCATTTTGGTTGGGGTATCGGTTTCGCAGCCCAATTGTTTGGCATCCTGCACCTGGATATCAGGCTCTATATGAGATGCCTGCAGATCAGTTAGACCAGTTCTTTGACCATCTAGTTGCTAACCATGGTTGTCGGCCTCTTCGAGAGATCCCTTCTCCGGCCTACTCTCTCATAGCCCTGCATGTCAATTACAATGTTTTCATGAGGACATGAAACAGGGTAAGCAGGGGGGTGTGTGGAGCACCTGGAAGGTATGCTTTTTGATAAGTAATCTAGTGGTTTTTCAAATACTATTTCTAATCTTTTCTGCATATTGAGCCTAAAAACATAAGGGTTTTGGTAAATTATGTGAAAATGGACAAACGAAGCTCAATCACTAATAATCGATGTTTTCTATGCAGAAGGACGCGGAAATAGGGGATTATCGAGTAAAAACGAGAAGCGCAAGGAAAGTAACTGCTGCCCCGTCGACAGGGAACCGGATGCGGACAAGATCAAGTAAAATTGGAGCCGAATAATCCAGGAAAAGAGCGCAGGATACCGTGACGGAGAACGCAAGAGACCTGAACGATTAAGCGAATCCCTCAGGATATTCGATCCTGAGGGATCGCTGCTTTAAAGCTTATCTTTTGTATCTAGACATCTCCGTCAGTTATGTTATATAAAGGTACCACGCCATCGAGCGTGGGGGGATGACTGTTATTATAATTATAAACTCAGAACGACTTGGATCACTGAGCTTTTGTAAGATCTGATTCTGTACACTTTTGTTATGCAATCAATATAAAGGATTTGGTGTTCACTTCGTTTCTGTATTTGAAGTAACTCTAAGCAGTGTACCATCGTAGCCAAGGGCCCAGCTCCGACGGTCACTTGCTGTTGTATCATACGGTGATTTGTGTGGTTTGCTTATTTCTTTCATTACAGTAATCCGATACATTTCTTATATGATAGACTATGCTTCTTAATTAATATCTGAATCTGAATAAGTTCTGTAATTCACGTCTCTGTATTACACAAACTGAATCTATTCGAATTGCATCCATTTCTACAGCAAGTTATTGGCATGAATGTTATCATTATTGGATTCATATGAAATAATTACTTGTGAGACTTGAAGATAATATCACTTTGTTCAGAACCATAGTCGCATCATACATTGTTCTCGGATCGCTACAGTAGTACAGACCGTGTACATACTTCGGGATTTGCTGTTCCATTTGAGTTTGCTGTTCCATTTGGGTTTGCTGTTCCATTTTATATGATTGACGTTTCCTGTTTATGATAGTCTGCTGTTCCATTTTATTACTGCTGTTCCATTTCATTACTGCTGTTCCATTTTATTACTGCTGTTCCATTTCATTACTGCTGTTCCATTTCATTACTGCTGTTCCATTTTAAGAATTGCTGTTCCATTTTACTTTCATTAATCTGCCTTTATTGCTTTCGCGTGATAGCAGGCCTAAGGCTGTCGTGAGCCCAGCAAGACGCTGCCTAGCTCCCTGACCTATAAGCCCATGCTTTGGTTTTCTTTCTTTATCAGTTTCTAAAGGGAAGGGTTATTGGTTCCGTACCCTTGACTGATCATTTGCCTTGTGTGATTTCGTTTTCTGAATTGGTTTAGTTACAGCTTAGCGATTGTTTCCTTTCAAGTCATTAGAACGCTATACTACCGAGCACTACTTGGACAGAATAGCCTCGGACTGAGTTACTCCTTGAAAGAACAAAACGATCCCGGATTGACTTAATAATGTGGAATAATTGGTGGTGTGGGAGACCCTAGTTATAGCTCTACAAATAGTTTAGTTGATTCTTTTTTGGATACTATTTGGTTCAACCTGCAATTCTTGAAGTATCTTCATTACTGTTACTCCCAAAGAGGATGGAAAGACAACTTCCATCCCATAAACTAGTTGATAGGGAGAAGTACCAATTGATTTCTTAGTAGTCAATCTGTCTGCCCATAAGGCATTGACTAGCTTTTTATTCCAAGTCTTCTTATTGTCCTCTAGTAACTTCTTGATGATGTTTACTAGAATTTTGTTTGAGGATTCTGCCAGTCCATTACCTTGAGGGTAATAGGCTATGGAATGGCTAAGGATGATATGGTATTTATTGCAGAAATCTATCATTCTTTTGGATTTAAAGGATGTTGCATTATGATTAATGAGCTTAGTTGGACATCCAAATCTCGATAGAATATTGGTTTCAAGGAAGGTTATGATAACAGTGTCTTTGGCTTGCCTTGAAGGTATGGCCTCTATCCATTTTGTGAAGTAGTATATGGCTGTGGGAATCCATTTGTGCGGGGCAGAGGAGGGGGGGTGGATTTCATCGAGGGGTAAAGGTAAGAGCTTTTTCCTCCCCTCAAAAATTTGGCATTTGTGATAGGAGGTCACATATTTTTTGACATCAATAAACAAGGTAGGCTAGTAGAAACCATCTCTAGGGATTTTATGTGCAGTGGTCTTCCAGTAAAGGTGTCCTCCATAGTCACCTGCATGAAATTCTTCCAAAACTTTGTCAGATTCTTCTTTTAATAAGCAATTGAGAAGAATAACTTCATGATCTCTCCCAAACAGAGCATTGTCTAATTTACAAAATTTCAAGGATTTCATCTTCAAAAACCTGCTTTTAGTCCTAGATAATTCAGGAGGAGCTTTTAAATTCAGTAAAACATAAATAATATCAGCATACCAAGGTGATTCAATAAGGGCTTGGTTGATTAGTGGATTTGGAATCTCCTCTTCATTATCTATTGCTGCAATAAAGTTTATATCCAAAGCCTGACAGTTTGATTCAACCATGAGTTTGGCTAAACCTTGGCCCTTGATTAACTTGGTGGGTTTGATTTCTATATCATACTCTAAAAGATTAGCAATCCACTTTCCCCTCTTTCCATCAGGACCATCTTGAGTTAGGATGTCTTTAACTACTGAATTAGGAATGTAGGTTACTATATGAGAATATAAGATGTATACCCTAAAGCCCTTAATGGCTTTGACTAAAGCCAAGGCTTGTTTTTCTATTATATTATATTTCAAGGTGGCATCTCTCAGGGCATTGCTGAAGAAAGCAATGGGTTGTTAATAGCCCTGGTCATTTTTCTGCAATAGAACTGCAGCAATTATGTTCTCAAAAGCAAAGGAAAACAAGATGAAATCTCTATCAAATTTAGGACTGATTAACATCGGTGTTTTAGTCAAGGCTAGTTTAATGTCTTCAAAGGATTTTTTAGCCTCAACAGTCCATTTTATGGTGGAGTCGTTTTTTAGCATGTTGTTTAGTGATATAATTAACTTTTCCAGATTAGATATAAATCTTCTAAGAAAATTATTTTTTCCTAAGAAAGATTGTAACTCTTTAATGTTCCTAGGGTGTTTTATTTGCAGGATAGCTTCTATTCTAGCAGGGTCTATTCTTTTACCATCTTTTGAAATTATGTGGACCTAACAACTTTCCTTCTTCTAACCCAAACAAGGACTTTTTTGGGTTTAAGGAGATTCCAAATTTCTTGCATTTAATAAAAAATTGCCTTAGATGATCCAAATGTTGATTGTCAGATTTTGAAAATACAGTAATATCATCTAGATATATCACAAGGAAATCATGAATTTCTTTTGCGAAGGCTATATCCATGCCCTCTGGAAAGCGACTCTTGCATTCATTAGCCCAAAAGGCATTTTCACATACATAAATGTGTCCCAAGGAGTAGTAAAGGCATTTTTGGGTTGGTCATCTAGATGAACCAAGATTTGGTTGTAACCAGAAAACCCATCCAACAATGAGATTCTGGTTGATCCAACTACTCTCTATAAAATGTGGTCCATTTTTGGGAGAGGGTAATTGTCTTTTAGTGACACTTTTTTGATGTTTCTGAGATCCACATAGAGTCTAATCTCACCAGTTTTATTTCTAGTTGGAACCAAGTTTGAGACCCAATTAGAAAATATGATTGGTGCAACTATTTTGGCATCATACATCCTTTGAATTTCTTTTTCAATTGCAGGTAATAAGATAGGATTATTCCTTCTAAGTTTTTGTTTGAAAGGCTTTTGATTTTCTTTAATAGGAATTGAGTGTTGGATGATGTTGGTGTCATAGGATTTGAGGTCCTCATAACTCCAAGCAAAGACATCCCGAAATTCTTTCAACAACTCAATGTATTTCACTTTTCAGTTGGGGTAACGATTTTGAAAGTTTGATCAGTTTAGGATTTTCATCGGTGCCTATATTACATTCCTCTATATCAGACCTTGAAGGTTCCATTTTAGGTTTCCTAGGAACATCATTTGAATCAAATAGATCTTCCAGAGGGGTTAATGCCTTTGGTAAGAAGTTATCCTTGAGATTAATTACTTCGGTTTCTTCATTGATTATTTCATCAATCTCAATTTGATCTAAGTTATCTACATCTAATTTGATAAATTTAGTTGGGTTGAGTCTATCTATTTCATCACCTTCTATGTCATCCTTAGTGTCAGGATCTATTGATGCATCAATATCTATATTGTTATTGGTAAACTCTTCCTCTGAAATTAAAAAGTTATTTATCTGTTTATCATCAGAAAATATTTTCCAATTCTTCAAATTATCTGGAATTGCAGGTCTGTGCCTAACTTCACATTGTACTGATGGTTGGATTGAAAGGGTAACTTGCAGGTGTTGGCAAACATTGCTAAACTATGGGCTTGCATGTTGTGTTTTCTAGGAATTACTACAAGCCTTGATTCTGGGAAAGTGTTAAGTATTTCTATGATAGTTCCCATATAACAACTTAATCTAGGGTCCTTTATCATATATACACCATCAATCTGCTTCACAATTAGTTCAGAGTCTCCCATGACAGAAAATATTTTAGCTCCTAGATTCCTAACTAACTTAAGACCTAAAATTAATGCTTCATACTCAGCCATATTATTGGTACATTTAAAATTCAATCTATATGCATGGCCTTCTGAGTAATCATTTTCCAAATTATATATCCACACTCCTGCTCCTGCTCCTAACCTATTGACTGATCCATCAAATTCTAAATGCCATAACATCTCATGATCTATATTTACACTGTCTGGTGCAAATTTTTTTTCGTCATTTATAACAATTTGACCGTCTTATTCATTGAACAATTCTGTTGTCTGGTCTATTTCATTTTGTGTGGAAACTGCAATTTCTTTTGGTTCTGTATTAGTACTGTTTGAAATTTTTTCTTGTGTTTGATCAGCATTATACAAGATAAAAGAATCGATATCTGAGTGTATGGAGTAGATGGGAAAGTTTTGAGGCCAATCCTAGCTACTTACCATATATTTCATTAAGATTTCTCGGTATAGTTTCTTAGGTTTTCCAAAAACAGAGATTGTTGCATATGACATATCTAGTTGTAATGATCATTGAAGTTTGGATCCCCATGATCTGGATAACAACATGCCATACTTTGGTGGGATGTTAGCAACTACAATATCCATAAGGATGCTTTTGGCAAGATATTGGACCAAAGTGACACACATGTCTTTAATCACTCCTACACACTTTACCTGACTGGAGTCAAATGAGAACAAGTCTTTATAAGGCCTTGTAATGTCTAGGTTTAATCTCTCCATCACTGATTTGGGAATTAAGTTGTGAGAGGCCTCGGAATCCAACATTGCATTGTGTAGAATTTTTTCATGGATACTAAGGTTAATGTAAAACGGTGGAAATCATCCTTCTAATGGTTTTCCATTAACATCTAGACCAAATATGAGTTCTAGTTGGTCATCAAACAAGTTGACTGAATCTTCATTTTCATAAATGTTTAAGGTCTGGGTTATCTGTGATTTATAAGTTTCATTCTTGATTAGTTATGTTAAAGGAATTGAAATCTTTAGCTTTGCTATCTCTGTTCCCAAATTGAATGGCAAAGAGACTTTTTCTGTTTGAAGGTTTTGAATTTTTGCAGCAGGGATTTGAGTAGGCTTGTCTTATTTTCCTTTATTGGGGACCTCCTTATGTGGATTTTCAAATCTGATGTTTTGAGTTTTGTCCACTGGTTCCTTAGGTGGAATTGAAGTGGATGGTTGATCAGCAGAAGGTTGATTAGAGGTTATGTCTACAATTGTGGGGCTAGAAGGTTTTGGGTTTTCCCTAGGGAGAATTTGGAGGATTTTTGAAACATGGGCTTCTTTTATTTTCTTGGGTTGATTTTGTACTATTTTCTTAGTTTGGTCAAGGACATCAACATTCTTTTTGCTTCTTAGGTTATACTATTTATGAACTTCAAAGATGGTAGAATCATATCCCTGTTTATAATCAAATGATTCCCAAAGTGTAATTGTAATTGTTGTAGCATATACAGTTCCTGCTCATCTTGGGTTAGAAAAATAGTGTCCTCATCATTTATTCCCATTAGGTTAATTTGTGTATCTTGTTCTGGATCTTCTAGATGGGATGTCTCTGCATAATTTTCTTGAAAAGGAGGCCTAATGTTCTGATCTGGTCCATTTTTCCCAATGTTTTGGTTTTTTCTAAAATTTGGGTTTCTAACTGGAGGTGCTTATTGGTTATCCCATTGGGGTTTCCTTTCTATGTTTTATCCATTAATATTTCCATACTTTTGGCTAAACTATCTATTTTAATGTCAGATGGTGAAGTTTCATCCTTAGCAGTTCCTCTCCTTTCATTTCTAACTCTAGCCCTTTTAGCTAACAAATTAGCTTCTACACTAACTGCTACACTTTGCATTTATTCTAATGTTGGGGGGTTTCTTTCCCTAAGTTGGTATGCCATATATGTGTCAAAACCATTAGGGAACTTTATTAATGCTAAGTCAGGTGGGGGTCTAAGGTTAACTAGGATTGCGTTATATATTATTGAATCTAGTGCAGTAATCTTGAACAGTTTCATTAGGCCCCCTTCTAGTATTCTCATATTCTGAAAGGATTTGTAGGGGATTCTTTTTCTTTTCCCACCTATCAATAAATAATCTTTGAAAATTTGCTAGGTCTGCAATGTGGTTGGTAGGAAAGGCTTTAAACCACTTCTTGACATTGCCAGTTAAAGTTTGGGCAATGAGTCTCATCTGGACATCTGCTTCATCTATTTCATGCAATTTAAAAAAGTTAGACATCTTGTTTACATGTTGTTGGGCAGTGTAATGACCAATAGCATCAAACAGGAAAATATTACTATGATAATCTATAGGCATAACATGAAGTTGGGCTGGTAAAATAAGAAGAGCATATCTGTTTGCCATTGCTGTAAGTTGGGAGAGGCTGAGATGTGGGGTTGAGGTACTTGGAGATGATGCAACAATGGATGAAGAATCGGGACTAGTAGATGATGAATGAGTAATGATAGGTTGGTGAGGGAGTGTAGGTATAAATGGTGGTGAAGAATGGACTTCAGAAGGTATTATTATTGAATTTGAAGGGAATAATGGTGAACTCAAAGTAATGGAAAATTGTTTAGAAAGCTTAGGGGTCGTGGCAGTATTAATGGATGATTGTTGAGATTTTAGAATGTATTCATCAATTGATTTGTTGGCCTGTTGAACTTCAAGGTCTGCAATAAAACCAGGATCTACAACAGTTTCATTGATTGCATTTTCAGATTGTGTTCTGAATAATGAAAGATCAAATGGCACATCAAAGGGAAGTTCTTCTAAAAATAACCACTCATCAGGACATGAATTAGCTTTAACTAATGGAATTTTGCTAACTAAACTTTCTTCTTTTTTATATTTTCTTGAAATTAGGTTGGGATTATCAACTACTGGGGCATGGTTTGGATCTGGATTAGCCCTAGTAAAATGAGTCTTCCTAGAAGCCAGAATTTCAAAATTTTTAATTGTTTTTGTGAGGTTTTTTCAAAATAACTTCTAACAAATGACTTTAAGAGGCTCATAATGTAGATTTAGATTTTTCTTAAAGATTTATTAGGACTGAGGATTGGCTGGTCCCCAGTAGAGTCGTCACTATGTTATTACTCAGAAATTTCTCTAGAAGTTATTAGAAGAAAGAAAATGACCGAGGTAACCATAAACCAATTTTGGAGCATAGGCTCTGGCCAACCTAGGCTCAGAGAGGGCTCTCTCTGTATGATTTAGCTTTGTTTGCTTGGATTTCAGGCTAGTTATGAATGTTCTGGGGGTTTTTGATTTGTATTCAATATTGGGTGGTGGAATCCTTGGAACAAATGGATAGAATAATGTCTTTAGACCATTGGGCCATGGAGTCAATAGAAATGCAACAGAATTGGATCAATTCACTAAAGGGAATCTTCAAAGGGAAAACTAGCAGAGTAAGTGCAGGTCTTTGGAATAGGGGGTGAAATGGTTTTATTCAGGGTGAAAGAGCAATTAAGGGTTCTCAGACTGAGATATAAACGAGGAATAGAGGGTAATCGAAAGCAAAGGGTAATTAAGATTCCTTTGACCTGGGTTAATAAGAAACAACCTAAACTAAGGAGCAATTAAGAATTCCTTAACTTAGATATCAGTAGAAAACATTTATATGCATAACTGTTAAAACAAAGTGTAATTAAACAAATTCTAAGATATTATTCTAGTTATAGCATTCAGATTCAAAAATACATTAAATATTGTTGAAAAACTTGAAAAAAAGATAATGATAACACAAGAAAATACTTGTCTGCACTTCGCTCAACACATGAATCCTATGAAATATCTTGTCTTTATTCATCAATCCAGGTTGCTGGCTCAGTCAATGATACAATAGCTTTACAATCTTTTTGATTAGAATTCTATAGAAATGTCTAAGAATCCACCCTACATACTTCGAATTGTGAAGTATTTATACAAAAGTTTATTACAAATATCTCAAACTAACTTGAGATTTAATCTAAAAAAATATCTTCTTGCAAGAAGATAGAGACAACTATTGAACTCCTTCATGTTGTCCCTTTTATTTTGGTACTGCTGGCCTTTATGGTTTGATTTTATCCCTTTATGCTGCTTTGTTGTTTGATGGTGGAATCTTCATTTACTTTTTTCTTTCATCTGATACTCTTTGACTCTGCTAACCTGTCTTCATCTTTTTACCTGGCTGTTTTAGTTTTACTATACCTTAACCTTTTTACTGCATATTTCTCACAGTAAATCAATCAATTTCTCCCATGTCTCAGCATCGGGTAATTGGATTTTTAACATCCTTCTGTATATTTCATCTACCTCAGTTTACTTGGAAAAAGTAGGTTTATTGAAAAACAAGTGTTCTACCTCATGCTGGAGGTAAAACAAGTTTTCAAATGTTTGGTATAGCACTGTCCCTATTGGCAATGCCTTCATTGAAGATTTGTTCACTTGGTCCTTTGCTAGGTCTCTAAGTTTGTTGTTGTAATCCTGCTGTGTCATGAGCTTGTCATTTATGACTAAGGGACTAGGTAACCCTTTCTCTCTCAAAATTTGAAACTTAGCCATAAATCTATCAACGACTACCTGCATATTCTGACATTTGTCCTCCAAGTTTAACATCAAGTTTCTCTTGAAAAGGACTTTCCTTAACTCTAAAATTGTTTTTGTCCTGTTCTCTATATCCAATTCTTGAAGCTCATATCTATTTTCACTGTTAAGGAATTGGATGATTCTGGTGGCATCTTCGGGAATCTCTCCTAATTCTTCTTTTACCTTTTGGATGGCTTCTGTAGCCATCTTTATTAGATCTATCTGCTAAAAAATTACCTGAATAGATGGCCAAATATCATTGACAGAGTCAATGATATTGGCCCATAGCAGTTCCTTAGCTTGTCCAAGAGGTTCTTTCAGTGTTAGGTCCTTTTCCATGGCTTTTATTATTTCAGTCATTCTGGCAGCCTTTGCACTTCTTCCTTGTGCATGATTTTGGCAAGCTTGCAACCAGTTTCCAAGCTTGTCACCTTTTCTTTCCTCTTATTCATTTATGTAGCCTGTATGGACATTTACTCCATAGCTCTAACCAATTTTGCTACTTCATCTGATGTACCTGCTATTTATGTAGATTGTGTTGAAACCTGTTTTGCTGTGGCCATAGGAGCTGTGGGAGCCAATGAGGCTGCCAATGTAGAAGGAACAACTGTTGAGACTGTTGGGATGACATTTATAGATGTAGTGGCAATATCACTTTGCTTCAATTGAATTAAAGTGTCCAATTCCTTCTCTGTTTCCTTTAACTGATCATTGAGCTTGAGGACTAAGTCCATTAACTCTTCATGCCTGGTTTGGTTTCCAAAACTTCCTGTGTCTGGGGATGTTGCAACTGAGGTATCTTCAATTGTTTTTTAAGTGCTGCAATGTCATCATTCTTTTTATTAATTAGTTTCTCAGTGGCTTTGATATCTTTGGGATCATGTCCTAATTCAATCACTAAGTATTCCAAATACTTAATCCTGGTGTCTTTGGCCTGTGAGGAGGCCTTATCTAACTGATATTGAGCTGAGACATTGGTCAATGAATTCTGTAATTGATGGGAAGCTATGGATTTTCCAGTTAGGGTGGAGTAAATCATTTCTCCAGCCTATTTGTGGAATTCAATTTGGTCAATGGGATGAATATCCCTTGCCAATACCTCAAAATCAATCTTTTTATAATCTGCTGATGTCCTTGGCTATTGTACAGTTGGTTTTAAAAAGGACATTTGCATCATTCCCTCCTTGATGTCAAAAGCTGACATAAATCTAGTTTGGTTTGTAGGTGTAAGCTTGAGATACTGAGCATAAGATTGTGCCTTCAATTTCTCATTTCTCATTTTAATTTCTTTATACTTGTCTTTAATGTCTTTGTATTTATTAGCAGGCCTACTGAATGAGGAGACTTCTACGCTGAGCTTCCTTTCCAACATTTGAGTTTGTGATGTGGATGGCTCTTGAGTTTCTCCAGATGGAGTTGTGTGCTTGCTCATGTCAAACTCAGTATTGGTTACTTCTGTTGAGCCTTCTGTGTCTTTCTGTTCTGAAATAGGATTGAGCCTTGGCCTTTTGCTCTGGCTGCCTTCATACTGCACATTGGATGTGTCCATGCCTGAAGTGGAGGCTCCCTCTCTATTCCTCTTGGGATTCCTTTCCTCATTCTGAGGAGTTTGCAAACCTACGGGGGTACTCATGGTTGCTTCTTGTTGTGGTACCTGCAGGAATGAGTTTTCATCAAGCCGTCTCTCTAGACCAATCAAGGTATTTTCAACATATAACTTTGTACTATCTCTGTCTACAAGATTATTTTCCAACCACTTAGATTGATTGGCATATCTTTCTATCTCTGGTATGGGGTGATGAACGTAAGGCCCCAATTTGACCTTTTGTCTAAGTCTAGACATAAACCCTTGAGGGTCATATCTCCACATAAAATTATTTTGGAACTTCATATGTTGTAGAATCAAATCTGTTTTTTGCCCTGCTTCTCTAGAGTTGCAAATGAAAGGGCCTAACTGGTTTTTGACTTTGAACTGTGTTCTTTTATTGGCTGAGACAAAATTTACTTCATCATAATTAATTATTTTCCTATAATACTCTAGAGCAAATAACCTCATGGGGAGGTATTTGGGGAGTTTTTATGGGGCTAGCTGGCAACCATATATTCTTATCTTAGTGTGGTGTTGGTAAAGGTACCACTATCCCACTTTACTTTTCTTGGACAAATGGAGGACTCTTTTGATGTCTTGGCTTATTCTGGGTGGAGGACTTCGTGTCAGCGTGGTCATGACTGGATGGACAAACGAATCAATGAAGTTTGTATAAGTGTAGGGTGATAAATACTTGTGGAATAATGAAGTCCAAAATATGACAGACCTGGGTTGACCTCTAGTATCAAGATTCTGGAGGGTGAAAGGGAACCTATCTGACTGATAATACTAAAACATATGATAAAGTATAGATGAGTATTTGATCACTCTCATTGTGCATTATGGTAAATTGTTCATGCATCCTCTCAGCTATGAACTGGGTGTAATTGTATATAGTAGCAGGAGGCTTTCCTGGGGTGAAAATGGACATGAAGGCCAGGATAAGATCATCAACAAATTCATCAGTGGTGCAACCCAAAATACATGATATCATAGTCACAATGTGCTTGCCCCTTTCAGAGAAAATGGCAGAAACATATGGAGGGGCATATTTGGGAATGTGTTGATCTTCTGCAGTGAAAGTTTGGAACAATTGGGCCAATTTTGATGGACTCAACTTGGCGTACTGGTCTAACAAATCCACAATTGAGAGTGGGGTTAGGTTTGGACCTGGTTGGACTTGTAACATCTCATTGATTGATTCAGCTGTGATGGTAAACAAGACTTTTTGGTTAGGGGACATTATAGCTCTCTGGATGGGAATGTAACAAGCGTGACACATATGGACAATTTCAGGGAAAACATGTACTTGGGGAAATTAGTATTTGGGAAAAATGGATTCCCAATGACCAACGTCATCAGAATGATTCAGGTATCTATCCCTACTTAAACAATGAAGTTTGAGCATGACATCATATGCACTGGTATCTCTGATTTGAAAATCCTGGTCTGCCAGGGGGAGGTGGTCTTGGTCCATATGGGGAGTTGTGATAGGTCTGACATCCATGGTGATAGGGGTAGCCATAATTCAGTTATTGCGGATTTGAATTTGGCAGGGTAGGGTTGTATCAGAGGGTTGGAAGGCAATTCAGAAATTTGAGAAGGGCTTGGGTATGTGGTGTTGACTTGAAAGTATTTTTCAATTAATTTTACTTAATTAAAGCACTTTGAGAGTGAACGTTTTCAAATTTTAAAAGGGTGATGGGTAATTCGTTCACAAATACTTGGAGTTTAGGTGAATTGACTTCAAACTGGTTTTTTGGACGAGGGTGGAAGGTTGAAAGGGATTTGAGAGGTTTGAAGGTGGCCTTCACAGCTTCTTTGAGGACTGAAATGGGGTTAATTGGTAGTTTTCAGTTTTGCAGGTGTCGCACTGGTTTGCAGAGGTTTTCAAATAGCTCGAGCAAAAAAAAACAAAAAAGGGAATCTTGGCCTTTTTATTAAGCAACAGTCACTTTTTGGCGGGAAATTTATGAATGAATAGTAGGTGGCTTATCGGGTTGAGCTGGGAGGCGATTTTCTAGGCCATTGCACCGTTTTTGTGGAGGGAGTGGTATTTAAGAGGGGTCACCCAATCTACACCATCGATCAACACGTAGTTGTTGGGGGGCTGGGGAAAACCACCTTATTGGGCAAGTAAAGGTCGGCCGTCGGGTTCAGCCGATATGGCTGTGGACCATCGGATGAGGGAGATGGTGATCGGACGACAGTCGGGTGAGGGATTTGCGTGGGTTATAAGAGCATGGGCTTTGGGTGGGCCCAGAGCTTTAAACTTCGGTAGTTTGGGATTAATTAAGACTTAATCATGGATTTAATTGATCAGGCGGGGTTTAATGATGAGATTTATCTATTTTGTCGGGATATGGGGTAAATGGTATAGTTTATATTTAAAACTAAGGATTGGGATATTTATTTAGGGGATTTATTTAATAAACGAGAAAAGGTATATCAGGGGATTTATATAATTAAGTTAGAAATTAATATGAAATGAGAGGAGTGAGCATAACCTTAGCATAATGTAAAATTTGCGTGTTTTATTCACATACATTTGATACTCAGGATAAAACACTTTTTGTGGGTTTTTTGAATGAAATAGAATTTAATATGGGGGTTTTTTACTTTTCCTAGGCAAATGAAGTTTATCCTTAGGAAAAGTTTTATGAAGGGGATTCTAACACTTGATGTTCGTAAGTCATTAAGCTGAGGGTCTGGTCCCACCAAAAGTGAGAAATGCTCTGAGCCTCTTTGACTTGAAGGATTTAAAGTACTAGAATATACTTGTGGATACGAAATTAGTAAGTAAGGGGGAAAATGAATGAGGGGGAGTTAATCAGATTAACTTGAAAACCTTTGTTTTTTCTTCCTTAATTGATCATACATATTGAAATATGTGTCTAATCATGATGCATGTGTTTTGATCCAATCAACTTTATACTTCAACAACCTTTCTTCTACTTACCCATTTACTTACCCTAACATTTTTTCTTCATTTTTTTGGGTGCGTTTAGGCTAGCAAACCCTTATCATCCATTTTTCTTTTGAAAAGTAATCTATCTAATTCTAACCTTATATCATCCAAGGGCTCAGATTAAACTGATGAGCTCCTTTTATTTTCTCTACCTATCTAATGATCTACCAAGATTAAACTGTTTGGTCAGATTGTATTCTTTAACTATAAACATAAAATTCAAAGCATGATATAATCAAGATTAAATAGTTTGATTACCATGGATTGTGGCATGAATAACAAGTTGCACACAATCATTATTATGCATAAAAGTAAATAGTAGTGGCATTTAGGCTTGCACACTTTCATGGTCTCTTTTGTTTTTGGGGTTCATATATTTTCATTTTTTGACCTTCTCTTATTATTTTTGTCCTTTGATATTTCTTTTAGGACATATCCTCTTTACATTTTTTTATTTTTTAATATGAAAAACATTTGCAAAAAGCAAAGGTATGTACAATATTACAAGGCTTAATCTTAGTCATTCAAAATTATGACTCCTATTGGTATAGGAACCTAACACCTCAGAGTAGTCCACATGGATGAGATAACGGTGATAATCAATACATCACATCTTCAACAATGTAAGTACTAGAACAACCAAAGTTGTTCAACTATCTTAGTACAAGTTAAGAAAACATGCATTACAAATGTTTAAAGAGTAGTCCTACAAACATCTACAAAACATGCGTGAAAACGTGTTGGCCTTAACAGGCTTTTGAATTAAGAAAAAGTCTCAAGACACATATGTACAACATACATCACTAGTCCCAGTAGTGGGAAATTGGAGTCACTCCTCACTCCTCAAAGAATAGACAACAGACTCTCAAGGCTATGTGGGAGGATCCAAGGTGAAAAGTCCCTCCTCATACAATGGGATATATATATATATATAGACAAGGGTGATGCTTGAACCTTGTGACTCTTGGACTACCCTCATGACCGTTTAACTTCCAATGAATTTTCAACTGACATGACTCTTTAAATTCTTGTGTGCATCCATTGTGTTGGAAATAATACTGAGAGGGGGGGGTGAATCAGTATTATCTAGCAATTTACCAAATCTTCCTTATTTGATCTTTTGAAATATTCTTGCATATCAGTACCATAAAACAATGAGCATGAATAAAGAAAATAGACAGTCACACCAAAGAACACAAGATGTAAGGTGGAAACCCAATGCGGGAGAAAAACCACCTGCTGCAATATGTCTCTATCTTCTTTCAAGAAATTCTTTTTACAATGATTTTGTACTGGTGCAGTCCTTTACCAGCACGCAGGCTGCAACCTGCAGAGAGCTACAACTCTCTCTCGTTTTCCAGTCTCTCCTGGAAGGGAGCTACAACCCCCTACTTCTTTTCATGAAGAATCAAATGATCAACAAGTATACAACAGATACAGTCTACTACAGATATCAGATCAGTAATTACAGAAACAACCCAGAACACCTTATGGACAGAAATATACAGTCAACAGATCATCTTAAGACAGGGACGCATATTTTCTTTCTGTGGCCTGTGACTGGACGCAGTGTACCTTATGCTGTTCTGCGTGCAGACGCACTGTTCCTCTTTGCTTTTCTGCGACCGACGCACCCAGCAACACTATCGCGCCGCGTCTTTCGCTTCAGAGACGCACCTGAGCCTTTACTGTACTGCGTCCCGGCGCACTTTCCCTTCACTGAATCTGCGTCCCTTCAGATATAGAAGATAAGAGGACTTCAGAACCAACCCAAACACTCAGATCCACAGATCTGATCATGCGCCATATAGATCGTAGTCCATTAGAAGATTCGCCCTTATAGATTTGGACTAGATCTCACCAAGAGATGTTCAACCAAGATGATACAAAATCCAAATGAACTCCTTTGCTTTATATAGGTAAGCTTCTCCCCAAAGCGTGGAACAATACCACGAGCCGACACCATAGAAACACAAAACCGTCGGCTAGATACCACACAAGAAACCCCCACGTGCTTTTCTCTGCCTTGAAATGTGTGCACTGGGCGGACGCACCTCCTGAACGGCTGGCCTGCGTCCCTGGACGCGGGTTCTGCATGGTCTACCTGCGGGGACGCACTTTCTGAACATATTTTCTGCGTCCTTCTTGATTTATCACCTGAATGAGTTTGCCATCAAGGACAACACCTGAATCATAATGCCAACAAACTCCCCCTTTGGACTTGATGGCAACCACATAATCTTCAGCTTCATCATTCTCCCCTTTGACATCAAGGGCAAAGGGTATGCTCCCCCTATGCTCATGCTTCTCCAGATCTGTAACCAGAAATCCATCATGAAGGAGACAGAGACATATTGCAGCTATTTCCAAGATCTCCTTCTCCATAATGCCAACAATGCATTATGTGCTCCCCCTGAGCCTATACCATCAATAGGAAGAGGATCAATAGTGAGATGATGCATCAACAACCCCCAGCTTTTGCCTGAGGTATTCAAAAGTGTCCCTGGGCAACGGTTTGGTGAAAATATCAGCAACTTGTTCCTTAGAAGGAACATACTCCAACTTGACCTTCTGTTCAAGTACTTGTTCCCGGAGAAAATGGTACTTGATTGGTATGTGCTTGGTTTTTGAATGCATAACCGGATTCTTTGAGATGCTGATTGCACTTGTGTTGTCACATAAGATAGGAATAGGAGGTGTACAAGTGATTTGATAATCCTGCAAAGTCTGCATCATCCAAAGAAGTTGGGTGCAACAAGATGCAACAGCAACATATTCCGCTTCAGCTGTAGACAAGGCAATTGAACTCTGTTTCTTGCTGAACCAAGATACCAGTCTGGGACCCATAAAGAATGCACCACCACTTGTGCTTTTCCTGTCATCCACGCTTCCGGCCCAATCTGCATCTGTATAAGCATGAAGAGTGAGATCTGTATCTCTAGGATACCATAGGCCATAATTTTGAGTCCCTTGAAGATATTTGAAGATTCTCTTCACTGCTTGAAGATGAGTCTCCTTTGGATTTGCCTGAAACCTTCCAACTATTCCAACTGCATGCATGATGTCTGGTCGGGTACCTGTCAAATATAGTAAACTTCCAATCATAGATCTGTAGGTTGGTTGATGTACTGCTGCAGATTCATCATTTGCACTGAGACTACATCCTGTGACCATGGGTGTACATACTGGTTTTGCATCTTCCATGCCATATTTCTTCAAAATCTGCTTGAGATACTTGGTTTGAGATAAAAAGATTCCTCCTTTCTTTTGTTGGATTTGCAAACCAAGGAAGTATGTCAGTTCTCCTAGCAAGGACATCTCAAATTCTTTCTGCATGACCGAGGCAAAGCTTTGACTCATAGCTTCTTCATTACTGCCAAAAATAATGTCATCTACATACACAACAAGTATTAGTAATTTGTCATTTTCAACTTTTATATAAAGATTGCTATCTGCTGAACCTTTTGAAAAACCTTGTTGATGAAGATATTTGTCCAACCGGTAGTACCAAGCCCTTGGAGCTTGTTTGAGACCATAGAGAGCCTTTTTTAATCGGCATACAAGATTTGGATCGTTTCCAAGAATGAAACCATCTGGCTGTTCAATGTACACTTCTTCATCCAAGTCTCCATTCAGAAAGGCTGATTTCACATCCATTTGAAATACTTTGAAGTTCTGACAACTTGAGAGAGCAAGAAACATTCGGATGGCCTCAAGTCTTGCAACAGGAGCAAAAGTTTCTTCAAAGTCTATTCCTTCTTGCTGTGCATACCCTTTACAAACAAGTCTGGCTTTGTTTCTAATTACTTCTCCATTTTCATTCAATTTATTTTTGAAAACCCATTTTGTTCCGATAACATTCTTATCCTTTGGTCTAGGAACCAGCTCCCAAGTGTTGTTCTTTTCGATTTGCTCAAGTTCTTCATCCATTGCTTTCACCCAGCATTCATCTTTGCATGCCTCTTTCACATTTTGTGGTTCAGTAGAGGAGAGTAATGCCAAATAACTTGAAGCTTCTGCAACTGTTCTTCTAGTTTGTATACCTGCTTCTTTTTGTCCCATGATCTGAGATTCTGGATGGTTCTTTTGAACATATTTGGATGGAGTCTTTTCTTCTATTCTTGTTCTTTCTTCTGCTTCTTCGTGAGGTCCTTCTTGAGATTGTTCTTGCGGTTCTTCTTCTTCATCATTCTGTCTTTGAGGGTAGCTTTCATCTTCTTCAATGTCTTCACGATGTATTTGCCTAGGAATGTATCCCTTCTCATCAACCACTACATCAATGCTGTCAACAATTCTGCCAAGTCTTTTATTGTAGCATTTGTATGCTTTGCTATGTGGAGAGTAGCCAAGAAGAATTCCTTCATCTGCTCTAGGATCAAGTTTGCCAAGCTGCTCCTCAGTATTCTTGATATAGCATTTGCTCCCAAAGATTTTGAAGTGCTTTACCGAAGGAGTTTTACCACTCCAGAGCTCATGAGGAGTTTGAGTGCTGTTCACTCGGACATTTGTCTTGTTGAGAATAATAACTGCCGCATGTGCAGCTTCACCCCAGAAGGTTGCAGGAGTTCCTGATTCATCAAGCATAGCACGAGCCATTTGCTGGATTGTTCTGTTCATTCTTTCCACTACTCCATTTTGCTGAGGAGTTCTAGCTGTAGAAAATTCTCTCCTTATCCCATGTTCATCACAGAAATCGAAAAATTCATTTGAAGTAAATTCTCCACCTCTGTCGGATCTGAGGCACTTAATTTTGTGACCTGATTCATTTTCAACCAAAGCTTTGAAGGATTTGAATTTTTCGAAAGCTTCATCTTTGTGCTTCATAAGTCCTAACCAAACAAACCTGGAGAAATCGTCAATAAATAATATCAAGTATTCCTCTCCTCTAGGTGTTCTTTTTCTGAATGGTCCACATACATCTGTATGTACTAGCTCAAGAGGCATGCTGGCTGATCCTTCTTTCTCTGGAAAGTTAGTTCTGGTCTGTTTTCCAAACTGACATGATCTGCATATGGTGTTGTCAGGAATTTTGATATCTGGAAGATCGCGAACTGCCTGATATTTGCAAGCTTTCCTTATTTGTGAGAAGCTTAGATGTCCCAACCTTCGATGCCATAACCAGTGCTCTTCCTCCTTGCTTAGATAGCATTGTTGTTGTCCTTCATCAAATATGTATAGATTATTTGGAGTTCTTTTTCCTTTGAGAACTGTTTTACCTGTATCAAGATCACGAACAAGACATCCATTTGATCTGAATATAACCTCGGTTCTTTGATCACACATCTGGCTTACACTTAGAAGATTATGCTTTAGTCCATCAACAAACAAAACATTTCCAGCCTTAACATCTTCTTTTAAAGGAGCAATACCTTTTCCTTTTATAGTTGCAGGAGTATCATTTCCAAAAGAGACTTTCTTTCCCTTTTCTAAATTAGAATAAGATTCAAGTTTTTCTTTATCACCTGTCATATGTTTTGAACATCCACTGTCAATGTACCATAGATTTTCTTGTCCTTCTGCATAGAATGCTATCCCACATCTTTCTGTTTGAGGTTCCTTTATTTTCCATGTTTTGGTGCCTGAGGCTTGTTTTTTTTTTTGTTCTTGTACCTTTCTTTCCGGAAACCTGCTTCTGCATTCAAAGTCTTCATGTCCAAAATTATTGCAAATAGAGCATTCAACTTCATTTTCAAGAGCTGAAAAGTTGTTATAGGTCCTTTTTGTAATCCCTGTCATACTTCTTTGTTTTTGAGCTTCCCTAGTCATGATTGTTTTATACGCAACACATTGAGCTGCTTTGTGACCAAAGTTATGGCAAGAAAAGCATTGTCCATTGAAGAAGTTTCTGCGATTATTGAATCTACCAGCCAACTGATTGTAATTTCTATTTTCATCTATTCTTGAACCAAATTGGGAAGATTTTACCTGTGGCTGGTTGTGGCTTTTGTTCACCCTTAAGCTGGATTGCCCCTGATAGTTTCTGTTTGACGTTTGTCCCTGCTTTACCTGATGATCTTCCTTGTGCTCTTGCTCATTTCTTCTTGCTGCATCAAGATAACTTTTTGAAGTGGATGCTTGAGAAGTTTCTCCATTATAGCCCAGACCTGTCTTATTTAGTGGAGACCGCTGCACACTGATAATCTCATTCAAAGTTTCAGATCCTTTGACAAACTTGAGATTAATAGTTTTTGTTTTCTCAATTTCTTTTCTAAGACCAACAATTTCACCTTCTAATTTTTCAAGATGTTTTTCCTTTTCATCAATTTGAAATTGTAGAGTATCAATAATCATGTTCTTTTCTTCTATACATTTCTTGAGTCTAGTAATTTCATCATAAAGGTTATCCACATCTACAGCATCCTCATAATCATCATCTTCAAATGCCATTAACAATCTATATTTGTTACCTTGTTCATCTTCATCACTGTTTGATAAGCCATCACTATCTTCATGGGTGTAGTAGCTTTTCTTATTTGCACTCTGTTTCTTGTTCCATCTAACTGGTTCCTTTCCTTTATCCTTATAAGAGCATTTTGCAGCATAATGACCTACTCTTCCACAAGCAAAACATTTGAAAGGTAGCTTACCTCTGAACCTTCCAGAACCCCTTTGAAGATTTCTGACAAAATTTGATTCTTCTTCCTCTTCTTCTGGAACATGACTTGCTTCATAGTGATCTTCTTTGCCTGATGCTTTAAAAGCAGCTTCCCTTCTGTCTGATGGACCTCCCTTTCTCATTTCATAAGCAGTTAGAATTCCATGCAGCTGAGACATAGTGAGAACACGGAGATTTTCCTTTTCTTCTACTGCAGATACTTTAGATTCAAACTTGGGGGATAAAGATCTTAGAATCTTTTGAACTACTATAGTCTCTTTTATTTCTTCACCCAAATTTTTCATACAATTAACAATCTCATCTACCCGAAGAAAATAATTAGCCACACTTTCATCATTATACATCTTGAGAGTCTCATATTGAATCCTGAGAGTTTGAAGTTTAGCTTCTTTTACCTGTTCATCTCCTTCATAGCTAGTGATCATTTTGTCCCATATCTCTTTTGCTGATTTGAAGTGCATGACCTTCATGAACTCTGTTTGAGATATACTTCCTAATAGAGTACTGACTGCTTTTGCATTTGTTTCATACTGCTTTTTCTCAGCTGGATCTGTAGGAGTAGCTGAAGGAAAGGCATAGCCTGATTCTACAATGTTCCAAACTTCTGTACCAAGAGATTGAAGATATGCAGTAACTCTTACCTTCCAATAATTGAAGTTTGTCCCATCAAAGACGGGTGGCCTGATTGATGCTTCTCTCTCGTAGTTGCTCATGATGAACGATCTACCTTCAAGCGATCAAGCTTTTCTGAAGGACCCGCTCTGATACCAATTGTTGGAAATAATACTGAGAGGGGGGGGTGAATCAGTATTATCTAGCAATTTACCAAATCTTCCTTATTTGATCTTTTGAAATATTCTTGCATATCAGTACCATAAAACAATGAGCATGAATAAAGAAAATAGACAGTCACACCAAAGAACACAAGATGTAAGGTGGAAACCCAATGCGGGAGAAAAACCACCTGCTGCAATATGTCTCTATCTTCTTTCAAGAAATTCTTTTTACAATGATTTTGTACTGGTGCAGTCCTTTACCAGCACGCAGGCTGCAACCTGCAGAGAGCTACAACTCTCTCTCGTTTTCCAGTCTCTCCTGGAAGGGAGCTACAACCCCCTACTTCTTTTCATGAAGAATCAAATGATCAACAAGTATACAACAGATACAGTCTACTACAGATATCAGATCAGTAATTACAGAAACAACCCAGAACACCTTATGGACAGAAATATACAGTCAACAGATCATCTTAAGACAGGAACGCATATTTTCTTTCTGTGGCTTGCGACTGGACGCAGTGTACCTTATGCTGTTCTGCGTGCAGACGCACTGTTCCTCTTTGCTTTTCTGCGACCGACGCACCCAGCAACACTATCGCGCCGCGTCTTTCGCTTCAGAGACGCACCTGAGCCTTTAATGTACTGCGTCCCGGCGCACTTTCCCTTCACTGAATCTGCGTCCCTTCAGATATAGAAGATAAGAGGACTTCAGAACCAACCCAAACACTCAGATCCACAGATCTGATCATGCGCCATATAGATCGTAGTCCATTAGAAGATTCGCCCTTATAGATTTGGACTAGATCTCACCAAGAGATGTTCAACCAAGATGATACAAAATCCAAATGAACTCCTTTGCTTTATATAGGTAAGCTTCTCCCCAAAGCGTGGAACAATACCACGAGCCGACACCATAGAAACACAAAACCGTCGGCTAGATACCACACAAGAAACCCCCACGTGCTTTTCTCTGCCTTGAAATGTGTGCACTGGGCGGACGCACCTCCTGAACGGCTGGCCTGCGTCCCTGGACGCGGGTTCTGCATGGTCTACCTGCGGGGACGCACTTTCTGAACATATTTTCTGCGTCCTTCTTGATTTATCACCTGAATGAGTTTGCCATCAAGGACGACACCTGAATCATAATGCCAACACATTGGACTTCACTTTACATTACATTGAGTTACAATGGATATGGCCCATAGTGGGATGTGGCCAAGATAGCTCATGACACAACTCAACATGACACTACTGAGATGTACAAGATGATTGTGGTGTCCGTGTCAAGTTGCTGTGCGGCTGAGTGATGGAGGTACTCTTGGTGTGCTTTGTCTTCTCCTCTGCATGGCATAGTGTTGCGGGATCTTCGATGGTCTTGGTATTGCATGATGGTTCAATGTATATGTTCCTTTCCCTTTTTGCTTGATGTGCTTGGTACTTCTGTCCAGCTACAAGCAAGTCTTCTAGCATGTGCGCTCCTTCTTCATCCGTTCATCGTCTTGGCATGATATGTCAGTGTACATGTTCTGAGACAACGAAGCTCATGCTAGAATTAGGAACTCTGCAAGGACAACCTGCACTATCGTGAAAAAGTATGCAGTGACCACTGGGAGGCAGAATTGCGCAGTGAAGGACACCGGTGGTAGCTGCAAGGTGGGACCTTGAGGGGAATTTTTGCGTAGTTCCTAGAGGGAAGGAAAGACAGGGATGGGGGGGTGCTGTTGGGTAGTTTTGCACATTTTTCAAGAGCAAGGCATGATAGGGCTGCAGGGGGCTGCATAGTTTTGGAGAACAATGCAGGACATGTAGTAGACGTCATGCTAGACATGACTACGTGGTTTTCGAGAACAATGCAGGACAGGCAACAGAGGGCCTGCTAGACATGTCTATGAAGTTTCTAAAGGCAATGTAGAGCAAGGTAGTAGAGGACCAACAAGACATGCCTGTGCACTTTTGGAGATTAGTACAAACCCATGTCTTGGTGCAGTGCAAGGTTCCAACAAACCATAAGGAGGCTTGATGGCTATGCTTGAGAAATGCACAATTCGGTTTGAACGTGGAGGCAATTTCTACATAGTTCTGGGAGGAAAATGGACTACTCACCTCTGGGATTGTGTAGTGTAACTAACCTGGAGGAAAACCTCAAGCACTGCACAATTCCAGGAAGCAGGGCAAGGTCACTAAGGGTTGAGACTGCGATATTCAGCTCAGTCAGGATCTAGTGGAAGAGGGTTGTCCGGTCGGACATATTTTCAAGAAAATGACTAAGTGTTGAAAGAAAGTGAACTTGTGCAGAGTTGAAATTGTGATCATACACTTAACATACTTCGACGATGAGACAACACAGACTGCCAGTACAAGAAGACAAAACATGCCCTTGCTGTGATTGTCTTAGAGCTAAAAGTGACAAGCACGAGACTTGAGATAATTCTTCAGATGACCGTGATGACACTTGTGCGAGTGTGTGAGTGCGACAGATGGTTACATGGCGAAGACAAAATGAACACACAAAGACAAACCTTCAAACTCACTAGAACAAGATTGCAAGCATGACAAAGCAATCAATATGCCAAAAGACGATTGTTGGTCAAACAATAAAAAGGGTGAAAAGACTTCACGAGAGCTCATGGGGTGAGCTCGAGTGTTTGCAACCATCAAAGGAAAAACCAAGGAATGCTCTGAAATTTGGATGCAAGCCAAAATTTTGGAGGGTTTTGCAGCCGCTAGAACAAAACCCTAGAAAAGTATGAAAAGAAAGGAGAAACCCTAGAAATAGAAACCATAACTGATTGATTTCTCCATAAGAAAAAGGAACCTAGTTCTTTATGACAGGTACTATATCATAACGATGAAAAGGGCGTCCAATATTAAGAGGGAGTCAACCTTCCTCCAAAAGATAAGTATTTAACATCTCTTTGAATATTGTCTCTATACTTTTGTCTTCCTATTATTTCACAAGTCTTCTAATCAAGATTGCAGGTCAAGGAAAGTTCTATCTTAAGCTTGACTAAGAAAATGAAATACTTGAAGGAATGTGGCATAACATGAATACTATGAAGGAAGGAGCATCTTGATGTATGTATCAAGAAGATCATTAGATGGAAAAAGCCTTCTAGCCTTAGACAGAAAGGAGTTGTAAAGGCCTTGATGATTACAATATTAAATCCTTCTAATTGGTTTAGATTGATGATTGAAAGTTGAAAGGAATGAAGTTGAACCTAGTTGTAATATGTGATAGATTGTACAAAGGAATTTTGACATCATAGAAAGCCCATGATAGAATTTGAGATGAAGAATATCACACTTTGACTTGAGATCATTGTGATTTGATAAAATCCAATATTTATGATTTCTTTCAAATATGATTTGGCTCCCTGAAAGGTCATATTATAGATACCGGAAAGAGTTGTTGGATGACATTGATATCCCTACAACTTCTTGGTTTGATCACAGAACACATGGATTGTGTGAATAACACTATTGATGGCTCGCATAAACATTAAAGCATAATTCATATTGGAAATTTGATAATGAATTATGAGGCAGAACTTTGTTATGAAGGAAAAGGACATATGTTATAAGCCATGAGGAAGCTCACCCCGTTGTAGAAGATAGATGAATCAATTGATGATAATGTTGTTTGATTATTGACAAGATCTAGGAAGCTTAAAGTTTGATACAAAATGATGCTAGTAGGACCTGAGAAACCCTACCATGGAGTTGAAATGTGAAATAAGGTCGAAGCTCAGATATGACGTATTCTGAGATAGGAGTGTTAGCGACTACCACTAAGATCTCCATAGAAGAACAAGTAGTTGATGCATTGATGAAGTAAAGAGACCAACTAAGGATTGTGATGATGTATCCCTGATTGAGAGGGAGTAAGAAATATCCTCCATGTTTAAGGAGTAAGAACCTCCTCCATAGTTGAGAGGGAGAGATGGTGGACACCATATTATCCATATGTGCCATGCACTAGGCTAGGACTAACCGTTGTACGTCTAGTGTATCACACTGGGAGGGAGAATGGAGGATTGGATAAGAATCTGGGACTGGTACTCCTTGAGGATTGAAAATCCAATATAGGAATTAGCCTCATGGACCTACACTCTTTGAGGATTGGACAGGATTCAAAGACAAGAGTGGTCGAAGAGGGCCGATATTCTTTGAGGATTCAGAATCCAAGATAAGAATAGTCTTAGAAGGGCATACCTTGTGAACATTTGAATGAGGTATGTGCCTTGAGAGGCTAAGGTGTCCATGTGTATGCCTCCCAACATTGTGCTTTAATATTGTGGAGAGTTAGAAACTTTTAGTTAGGACACTGCTATGTTGTTATTTGACAATGCCAGTTATGATGTTGATGATTAAATATGGCTTACCAATCACTCTTATTATGAGAATATTTCGATTTGAGAAGTATCCTTGTACCTCTTATAGGATTATGAATACCTCCCTAGTTAAGAGAGAGTGTTAGAAAATGTAATTAGGTTCGGTCTTCATAATTATATCATTGCATATGTTCTGTAAAAGAAAAAGAAGAAAAATAATTTTATTATTATTATTATTTTAATAGATAATCATGTTATTCATGCTTCTAGTATTCGCTGAGTCAAAGAGTCAAAGTCCTATTTTGACCTATTGTAAATAAAAAGGAAAATTAATTTCTAAATATGCAATTTGGGTCAAAAACCCTTGTAGATGCCAAGTCGACCTACCTGTCAAATCAGCCTTGCCCCATAAGACATATCTATTCACACCCTTCTAGAAATTATATATAGGGGATGATTTGAGCTCATTTGGACACAAATTTTACTTGATTGGTTCTGAAATTTCACAAAAGAAGGAGGGTCAAAGTCGGATATTGAAGAAGATTTTATCTTGAAGTCTGATTTATGGAAGTTCTGCCTTATCATATCCATTGTTGAAGATTTGTTTTTGGTTTCTTGCTAATGGATTTTTCATGTAGAAAAAAGGAGGGTTTGACTTGGCATCTAGAGGTTGAAGTTTTTTTGTGGTCATGGGTCTTGGAAATCTCACTTTGATCTGAATCTATAAGAAGATATTTTTCTTGGTTTTCCCTTTGGAGGGGTTTTTCCTTGGCTTGGATCCTATACCTTGTGTTTCTGGTGTATCATGATATTCATGTTTTTACATTTGATAATATTTTGATGAAGAAATACATAATTAAATTAATAAGAAGCCAGTGAATTTTACAAGCAGTTATCAAAGAAAAAAAAATCTAATTTAATATGAAAGCCGCTCGATTTCTCAACAACAATAGCCTTGATATTTCTTCAAAAATGTTTTATTCATATCATCTCAAGTTCAAATGGGGTTTACCCCAAGTCCCAAAAAGCAATGGAGGGATACATATTTCAAAGTTGCGAGAAATAATTTCATGTTTTTAACATCCATAGAGTAATCATAGATGCGACATAGAACATCAAACTCAAGCAAAAAAGTATCCAAATCCTCATTTGAAAAGCCATCAAAATTTGGAAGGTCAAAAAGAGGAATTTTCTTCATTTGGACAATCGCATTAGGATCCTGGATGGGGAATTTAAAAGTAGTAGGTCTCTATTATCTAGGTCGATTTACTTCTTCATCTCCAATCTTTTATTTTCTTAAAGGCTCAGGGTTCTGAATATTGTTGGAACCTTCATGAATTTCCAGTTCCTTGTCCAATGTGGTCTCTTCCATTATTGGTATTTCTCCCTAAAGTGGTTTCCCTAATGTACTATTTTGAACTTGGGTGACCTTTAATGGATTCTCCTTTGCCCTCTCACTTTCTAGAATGTTAGTTCAACTGGCTCATACTGCACCACGTGTTGGGGACTTAGCAAATTTTTTTGTTTTAATTTTACATAGTGTTATAGTGCATATATCATGTCCAAAATTCGTGATATTTAGGATGTAGTTAATGAAATGGAATAACTAACAATTTCCCTTTGGTAAACCTAATACTCCTAAGTGCCTCCCTTGTAGCGGAAAAAAATGATGGTGTGAATATTCAATTCCTATATGAGAAAGGATTGGTATTCACTTATCATTTAATTTTTCAACCTAGGGTCTAATAAATTATGAGGCTCTTGGTGTTGTATGTGGTGAGCCCTAGTCTTTCACCAAGAATGTTGCAACTCCCAAGGGCTCCTCAACTCAAATTATCAACCTGAGGTTCGTACAAATTTATAGGTGACAATGCTATATGAACAATAGGTTATATTCTACTCATTCCACCCTCAATCATGACATTATATCAAGATGTTCAGAGACCATTCCTCCTACTGAAATATGGAGAAATATTTTTTATGAAAGAACAATTGAACACTGATTCTATCTATGAAAGTGAAAATGCCATTTTCTCAACTTGTAGATGATAATTAATCATTTCATGAAAGGAAAAGGGAAAACATAATTGCATAAGGAAAGATACTCTATATTTCATAATTCATTAAACCAACAACATAATTTCTTGTATCATCTATCTATTTCACACTTGAAAATTAGAAATATAACTTGCATCATGCTTGTGATTGAAAAACACTAATCCTACTCTGTTTTGCAGTGAGGAGAAGGAATGGTTGGATTGGCCTAGGAGCTTCTCTTGATCATCAAATAATAACTTAGGGTCATTATTCATCTTCACTAAGCTAAGGTTGAAGTGGTGAGCAAAGCAGGTGAAGAAAAGTGGTGATATAGGAGGTCATGTATTGCTATAGGAGGACCTATAATGCTACAAGAGGGGTTTTGAGAGCCTTTTTAGGGTGGAGATGATGTGTTGAGGGAATGAATAGAAGAGGTAGATAAAGGTTAGAGAGAGTGAAGGAAGGTCGGGGAAGCCTCCTAGCCAAGCTCAAGACCTCTCATAGGGCTTTCTTGCACTAGGATGAATGCCCTAAGTGTCCTAAATTTCCTAGGAAAAGTGACCGTGGAAACAAAGTTTTGGGGGCATAATTGAGGGATGGAAAGAGAAGATGGAGAAGTCCAAAATGGAGGTGAAAGAGGTTCCCTCCCCTGCAGATCAACGTAGCCCTGCAACCAACCATATACATACATCCATTTATCATTAACACAACAATGTAAACTATGATGGAAAAGATGAGTTGAATTTGAATAACATCTATTTCATGCCATAACAATACTATGACCACTGAATTGACTCCTAAGTTATAGAAAGTAAATATGAAGAAGGACAATTAAAATCTATCTATTTCCAAGAAATCATAAACATAATGTTTTTGGGTTGAGATTGTGAATCCTTCTAACCATTCTCCCATAAGAGAAGTGATGTAGAAGCTTGCAATCACAGGTTTTTATAGCTTAACCTCTAATGTAATGAAAGAAAGCTATGGAATGTCTGGAATTAAGAACAAACAAAAGTACAAAAGAGGGACCAAAGCCTCTGGGTTGGGCCCAAACCCAAGCGTCTCATCCCTCTAAAACTAACTCAGATGCAACTAAATAACCAACTTCTCATTATCAGAGAGTAAAAGTCTCATACATCACATGAAAGTAAAAAAAATAATAATGTCAATCTCTGAGACCAATACATACACCTATATGAATCAAAACTTCGAATCCTAATGAGATTTCCATCTTGTTTATTTATACAAAAGGGTAGCTGATAGCATCTCCCTTGGAAATAAGAGTGATTCCCTCGATCTCATAAATGATGGATCTGGTCCCTCTTGAGCTTCACTTGTACTAGGAGTTACTTGGTTGTCAATGAATTCAAACTAGTGAGAGAGGATGATGTGATCACAAGCCGAGTTCGGGAGTTAAGGAGGTGGAAAAACCCATAGATTCTCTTTTGGTTGTCTCCATCAAGCCCCTTCATAGTAAATTACTAAAAAATTCTTATTTTTTCTGCAACTAAACCACATTACGCTACATACTATGAAAAACACCTTTTACTCTTCTTACTAAGCATATTATAACAAAAATTGTGAATTAATGTGTGAAAAGGATAATTTTAAGGTTGGAGGATGGCATGATGATCTTCAAAATATACCTATTGATGGGACTCATCATCACCCGCCTGTTGAAGGTGTTTCTCACCCTCTAAGAAACTTAGTCATCCATGTCAAGCTATTTCATGGCCTTAGTGGCCTCTCTAACATCCGAAGGCACCTAAGATGGTGTGCATTCTTGTGGGTAAAAATCTACATTTGTTTCTATTTCAGTCCATTCCTTATGATTTTCTATTTGGTCTCTTCCTTCTTGTAAGACTAGCGGCAAGGGTGGATTGAGATTGACTCCTATCCATATGATATTCATCCTTCGCATGATTCACTTGTACAATGGTGTTCTCTCCAAGGCATTCCTTAGCCTTTCAGGACAGTGATATTCTCCAATTTGTAGATTGTGGGGTAAGGCATGCCATCTTCTCTAGAAATCTTGTAGAATTTTTGTTCCCAACATTCTAAAGTTGTCTTCAAAGTGAATAATGAAATTATCCTAGGTTGCAATGTATTTTCATGCTAAAGTAGCATCAGAGGAGATTATTTTATGATTGTTGCTGACAACCTTAGGGCTTACTAGCTCTACTCTAATATACAAGGGCTCCTTCTACTATTTGGCATTACCTTTTTCACCTCCTCAGCCCTTGCCTCCTCATGAGTCAACCAATATGCTAAAGCCATTAGCTGCATGTCTCCCAATCTTGAATTGGGATCCTAGAAATTCATATATGTCAAAGTGAAATTGTGCATGTAGAATTCATCTAACTTTGCCCAATCTTCCATACCAGTTTTTTTGAAAAACTCAATAAACTGCTTGTAGTCCTAAGAAGGTAGAGACCCATATTATTATAGAGTTTTTGTTTGGAACTACAACCATTGTTATTTTAGGAAGAGAGAATAATATTTTGATGGATTCCGACATTGGAGAGCTTCCATAGAGATACTTTCTATGGTAGAAAGTTGTGTTACTTTCTATGGTAGAAAGTTGTGTTACTTTCTATGGTAGAAAGTTGTGTTTCTTTCTCTTGCAGCCTCTCTCTCTCTCAACCTTGTGTTTTTTTCCTGTAGATGATCCTTCATAATAGACTCCCTTAGTCTCAAATCACTCAACTCCTTACCCATTTTAATGGATTTCTCCTCTGTGAGGGCTACATATTCTAAATTCTTGGATTTGACAATTTGCATCCACCTATGATTTTTTTCTCTCTCTATGTCTAGCTCATAGAGGAGTGGGACTACAAATTTTTCAGGGATAATGTAGTATACCTAGGGGGTATCATATAGGGTAGAAAGGGAGGTACCAAAGGGAATAATGTGATGTAATAATATGATGGGCTTATCAAATTATTCCCTAACTACTTGTGGTCCCTTGCATAATGTGGGTTGACCACTTTATTTATTAGCTATGGCCCATTATATTATTACATCACAATATTGCCTTGGGTACCTCCCTTTGTACCCCATATGATCCCCGCTAGGTATACTATAGACAATCCTTCCTCTAATGAATTTGTAGTAGGATCCCAAGCTAGGTTGTGGATCAGGATCTTGGAGCTTTAGAGGTCCTTTCCAAGTGACTTTGAGGTGGCTGCTTATTTTTGTAGCCCTTTTTTACACTCTTGTAGCTTCCCCTATTTATCCTATATAAAACTTTGCCTCTCTTGTAGCAAACCCTATCTCCCTTGTAGCTTCTCTTCTTCTACTTACTCAATAACAACTTATGTTCTGGGTTTCTTGAAGGTCCCCGACCTAGTGGTGGGCCTACCCACAAATGTTAGAGGTGACTTGGTTTTGGTTTCTGGAGAAGTGGCTTCCTCAATATTTCCCTCACTGGGTCCTACTTCTTCCTTTCTACTTGGAGATTCATCAATAATGATAGGGACCCTTGTGGGAGTTTGTGGTTTGCCCTGTCTAATTTTGGTGTCCTTCCTGGTTTTGAAATATAGTGGACCTTGTCTTGGTTGCCTCCTCTTGGGCTTGACGAGAGTGCCCACTCTATCCCCCAGATATATACTTATTTTAAGTGGTTGTTTATCTGCTTCTTGGGGGTTAGAAGTCTCCTTAGGTCTTATTGTTCCTTCTACTTGTTCCTTCTCATCTTCTTCTTTAATTTTTGCTTCTCCTTTCTTTGTCTTTGTTGCTTCCTCTTCCTATGTTTTTGCTCATTATTTTTCCTTTGTTTTTCCTTCTTTACCTCCAATACTAGAGGATGGTGTTTCTCTCGGTGTGATGGCTTGGGTTTCTATGAAATTTTCCCTATCCATGTCCACAAATTTAGTCCATAGGATAAGGATCCTTAAGTGGCTCAAAGCATCCATCACAATTAACTTGATGAGGCCATGGTGAGCTAAGTGTTGGTGCTTTCCTTCCCTCACCTTCTTATTCATCTCCATGATTGGTTGTAGGAGGAAATTTGGAACAATAATCCTTTGAGGGAGAGGCAATTATGCCTTGAATCTCATCTCACGGAGAAATCTAAAGTGGTAGGCATAAACCACACTCAATATTCCTCCACAATATATATAGTTAAGGATATGGTAAGCTACCTTATCCCAAGGGTAAGGTAGGCTTTATCTTCTTACTCCATTATTATCTTCTACATGCTTCTCTTTCAAAATGAAGAAGTTTTTCCTAGTTGTGACACTCACTACCTTGCCTTCTTTGCTCCAACGAATTCCTAGGGGTAAGGTGGTCACTTTGCTTATGGTTTTAGGACTTAGAGAGATAGCCAACCATTTTACAACAATAGTGGAATTGTCTTCTCCTTGAGAATGCAATGCCATGGAAAATTCATGAGTTAGATCATCATCATACCCCTTTAACAACTCAAATAAACCCAACCATTCGTGTATTCTAAAGATGTCCACTACAGGAGGGTGTTGGTGAATCCTCTTGGTGTCTAAGGGTTCTCTTCTATTATATCCTCCTCCCATTTATTATGTTGTCCCTCCTTGGCGCTACTTAGGTGTGGAATTCAGTTTTTTTAACAATCTCAATGGTGAAGCATGTTGGCATTATGATTCTGGTTTAGCTCTATGGTACAGGTGTTGTACTTGATGGCAACTCACTCAAGTGGAAAAACTCTATTCAGGCTCTTAAAATAATGAAAAATAAGAGGTTCACAAGTGCATCGCTGAAAAGGTGCGGACCCGCAGGTTTGCCGTCCAGGGAATGCGGACATACCCACAGGTTCACCGTTCATAAGGTGCGGTCCCCTAGTTCACTCACTCCAATGCAGAGAAGCGTGCTCACGTGGGGTATCCTATGTTTGGCCCTTGGTATTTATCCCGTATTTTACGATCCTATGGTTTTAGCCCGTGGTATAGGATCTAATTTATTGAACCCCGGCTTGGATCCCTTGTATTGGTTTTGATGGTTTTGTCACATGGTGTGGATAAGGGTTTGACTATAAAAAGGGGAAGGAGATCACTTGGCTAGACACTTGTGAAATTTGAATATCTTAAGATCTGAAATTTTGGGTGATTGGTTTTACAAAGCTAGATCTAAATCAAGGAGAAAACTTAAGGCGAATCTATTGACAAGTTGTGATCTCTCGGGCGCATGATCAGATCTGTGGATCTGACTATCTGTGACACATTGGAGGACTGTTAATTTGGCCCTAATCAGAGGTTCGAAGGCGATCCACAGCATAAGTGCAGGGGTACGCAGCGCAGGAGAAGACGCAGTGCGGGGGTACGCAACGCAGCAGAAGGCGCAGTGCGGGGTACGCAGCGCAGAAGAAAGCACACTACGGAGGTATGCAAAGGCACATAAGGATCAGTGCGGAGGTACGCTGTCTGACTGACAATGAAGGTGCGGATCTGAGCTGAGGTACGTAGTTCAGCAGAAGGAGTAAGTGCGGTGGTACGCAGAGCAGCAGAATGATCCAGTGCGGATCTACGCATTTCAAGCACAGAAAGGCTGCAGATATCCGCAGGTTTATATTGGTGAAGTTGCGGACCTGTATTGAAACATTTGTTGGCTATCTTTTATATATTGCTGCAGAGTTCTGGGTTTAGATTTCTGGTATTACTTTTCTGTTTACAACATTCTGAGAAGTTGGGTGATTCATTGGTTGATTTTATGATTTGCATGTACTTGATGATTATTTGATCTTCTTGGATACAGTTTGAAAATTAATGAAACGTGGTCCTTAAAGAAGTAGAAGAGCAAAGGGGGTTGTAGCTCCCTTTCAGGAGAGACTAGAAAACGAGAGAGAGTTATAGCTCTCTGTAGGTTGCAGCCTCCGTACTGGTAAAGGACTGCACCAGTACAAAATCCTTGTAAAAGAAGTTTCTAATTGAAAGAAGATAAAGACATATTGCAGCAGGTGGTTTTCACCCACATTGGGTTTCCACCTTATATCTGGTGTTCTTTGGTGTGCTTATCTATTTTTCTTGTTCTTGTTCATTATTATTTGGCACTGACATACAAATTAATGATCAATATCTGAAGAATAAATTAAAGTATAAATCTGGAAGGCATATTGAAAAGAATTTGATAATACTGATTCACCCCCCCTCTCAGTATTATTTCCAACAATTGGTATCAGAGCAGGTTCTTCAGAAGAAGCTTGATTGCTTGAAGAAAGATCTTGCATCATGAGCAACTACGAGAGGGAAGCATCAATCAGGCCACCGATTTTTGATGGGACAAGCTTCGTTTATTGGAAGGTAAGAAGTCTGGGATATCATAGATACAGGTTATACTTTTCCATCAACAACTCCTACAGATCCGGCTGAGAAGAAGAAATATGAAACAAATGCAAAGGCGGTCAATACTCTATTAGGATGCCTATCTCAATCAAAATTTGTCAAGGTAATGCAGTTTAAATCTGCAACAGAGATATGGGACAAGATTGTTCTGAGCTATGAAGGAGATGATCAGGTAAAAAGAGAAAAACTTCAAACCCTCAGGATTCAGTATGAAAATCTCAGGATGTATAATGATGAAAGTGTGGCTAACTATTTTCTTCGTGTAGATGAGATTGTTAATTGTATGAAAAATTTGGGTGAAGAAATAAAAGAGGTTCTTGTGGTTGAAAAAGTTCTAAGATCTTTGTCCCCTAGGTTTGAATCTAAAGTTTCTGCTATAGAAGAAAAAGAGAATCTACAAAGCCTTAAAATGTCACAGCTGCACGGAATTATAACTGCTTATGAAATGAGGAAAGGAGGTCCATCAGACAGGAGAGAAGCTGCCTTCAAGGCTTCAGGCAAAGGCAAGTACTACGAGTCAGGACACGCGTCAGAAGAAGAAGAAGAATCAAATTTTGTCAGAAATCTTCAACGGAGTACTGGACGGTTCCGAGGTAAGTTACCTTTCAAATGCTTTGCTTGTGGAAGAGTCGGTCACTATGCTGCCAAATGTCCTCACAAGGATAAGATTGACAAAGGGAAGGAACCTATTAGATGGAACAAGAAACATAATGCAACTAAGAAAAGTTACTACACTCATGAAGACAGTGATGGCCTATCAAATAGTGACGAAGATGAACGAGGTAATGATTATAAACTTTTAATGGCTTTTGAAGATGATGATTACATGGATGCTATAAATGTGGATGATTTTTATGAAGAGATTTGTAGACTCAAGACATGTTTAGAAGAAAAGAATGTGATCATTGACACTCTGCAATTTCAACTTGATGAAAAAGAAAAATCTCTTGAGAAGTTAGAATGTGAAATTGTTGGCCTTAGAAAAGAAATTGAGAAAAAAAGGTTCTTAATCTTAAGTTTGTTAAAGGATCTGAAACTCTGGATGAGATTATTAATGGACAACGTTCTCCTCTAATTAAGACAGGTCTGGGTTATAATGGAGAAACATCTCAAGCATCCACCTCAAAGAGTTATCTTGATGCAGCAAGGAGGAATGAGCAAAAGCCCAATGGAGATCATCAGGTAAAGCAGGGATGAATTACATCAAGAACAAACAGAGACTACCAGGTAAACCAGGGGCAATCCATCTTAAGGGTGAACAAAAGCTACAATCAACCACAGGTAAAAACTTCTCAATTTTCTTCAAGAATGGATGACAATAGGAATTACAATCATTTGGCTGGTAGATTTGATAATAGCATAAGTTTCTTCAATGGCCAATGTTTCTCTTGCCATAACTTTGGTCACAAAGCAGCTCAATGTGTTGCCTATAAGACAATCATGACTAGAGAAGCTCAAAAACAAAGAAGTATGACCGGGATTACGAAAAGGACCTATAACAACTTTTCGGCCCTTGAAAATGAAATTGAATGTTCTATTTGTAATAACTTCGGTCATGAAGATTCTGAATGCAGGAGCAGGTTTCGACAGAAAAAGGAACAAGCCTCAAGCACCCGAACATGGAGAATAAAGGAACCACAACCAGAAATATGTGGGATAGCTTTTTATGCAGAAGGACATGAAAATCTATGGTAAATCGACAGCGGATGTTCGAAGCATATGACAACTGATAAAGAAAAACTTGAATAATATACTGCTTTAGAAAAGGGTAAGAAAGTTTCTTTTGGAAATGATACCCCTGCAGCCATAAAAGGAAAAGGCACTGCTCATTTGAAAAAAAGGTCAAAGCTGGAAATGTTTTGTATGTTGATGGTTTGAAGCATAATCTACTGAGTGTTAGTCAGATGTGCGATCAAGGAACCGAGGTAATATTTCGATCAAATGGATGTAGCGTTCGTGATCTTGATACAGGAAAAATAGTGATCAAAGGCAGAAGAACTCCAAATAATCGATACATATTTGAAGAAGGACAACAACAATGCTATTTGAGCAAGGATGATGAACATTGGTTATGGCACCGAAGGTTGGGGCATCTAAGCTTTTCACAAATAAGGAAAGCATGCAAATACCATGCAGTTCGTGGTCTTCCAGATATCAAAATTCCAGACAACACCATATGTAAATCATGTCAGTTTGGTAAGCAAACCAGAACTAACTTCCCTGAGAAGGAAGGATCAGCCAGCAGGCCTCTTGAACTAGTCCATACAGATGTATGTGGTCCATTTAAGACAAGGTCACCTCGAGGAGAAGAATACTTTATATTATTCATTGATGACTTCTCCAGGATGGTTTGGTTGGGACTTATGAAACACAAGGATGAAGCATTCAAAAAATTCAAATCTTTCAAAGCATTGGCTGAAAACGAATCAGATCACAAAATTAAGTGCCTCAGGTCCGACAGAGGTGGGGAGTTTACCTCAAATGAATTTTTCGATTTCTGTGAAGAACATGGAATAAGAAGGGAATTCTCTACAACTAGGACTCCTTAGAAAAATGGAGTGGTGGAAAGGATGAACAGAACGGTCCAAAAAATGGCTCGTGCTATGCTTGATGAGTCTGGGACTCCCACAACCTTCTGGGGTGAAGCTGCATTTGCTGCGGTTGTTATTCTCAACAAAACAAATGTCCGAGTGAACAACACTCAAACTCCTCATGAGCTCTGGTATGGTGAGACTCCTTCGGTAAAGCATTTCAAAATTTTTGGGAGCAAATGCTATATCAAGAACACTGATGAACAGCTTGGCAAACTTGAACCTAGAGCAGATGAAGGCATTCTCCTTGGTTATTATCCCCACAGCAAAGCATATAAGTGTTACAATAAAAGACTTGGAAGAATTTTTGACAGCATTGATGTAGTGGTTGATGAAAAATGATACATCCCTAGGCAAGTAAATCATGAAAATATCGAAGAGGATGAAGACTACTCTCCAAATCAGACAAATGATGAAGAAGAACCTCAAGAGGCACCTGAGGAGCAAATAAGGATAGAAGAGAAGACTCCATCTAGGTACGTTCAAAAGAATCATCCAGAATCTCAGATTTTGGGGTAGAAAGAAGCAGGTGTACAAACAAGAAGAACAATTGCAGAAGCCTCAAGCTATTTGGCATTGCTCTCCTCCACTGAACCACAAAATGTAAGAGAGGCATGCAAAGATGAATGCTGGGTCAAGGCAGTGGATGAAGAACTTGAGCAGATAAAAAAGAACAACACTTGGGAGTTGGTTCCTAGACCAAAAGATAAGAATGTCATAGGGACAAAATGGATCTTCAAAAATAAGTTGAATGAAAATGGAGAAGTAATTAGAAACAAGGCCAGACTTGTGTGTAAAGGGTATGCTCAACAGGAAGGAATAGACTTCAAAGAAAATTTTGCTCCCGTTGCTAGAATTGAGGCCATCCGAATGTTCCTTGCTCTCTCAAGCTTTCAGAAGTTCAAAGTTTTTCAAATGGACGTGAAATCAACCTTTCTGAATGGAGACTTAGAAGAAGAAGTGTACATTGAGCAACCAGATGGTTTCATCCTTGGGAATGATCCAAATCTTGTATGCAAACTAAATAAGGCTCTCTATGGTCTTAAACAGGCTCCAAGGGTTTGGTACTGCTGTTTGGACAAATATCTTCATCAACAAGGTTTTTCAAAGGGATCAACAGATAGCAATCTTTACATAAAAATTGAAAATGACAAATTACTAATACTTGTTGTGTATGTAGATGATATTATCTTTGGCAACAATGAAGAAGCTATGAGTCAAAGCTTTGCCTTGGTGATGCAGAAAGAATTCGAAATGTCTTTGCTTGGAGAACTGACATATTTTCTTGGATTGCAAATCCAACAAAATGAAGGCGGGATCTTCTTGTCTCAAACCAAGTATCTCAAGCAGATTTTGAAGAAATATGGCATGAAAGATGCAAAACCAGTATGTACCCCCATGGTGACAGGATGTAGCCTCAGTGAAAATGATGAATCAACAACAGTACATCAACCAACCTACAGATCTATGATTGGAAGTCTACTTTATTTAACAGGTACCCGACCAGACATCATGCATGCAGTGGGAATAGTTGGAAGATTTCAGGCAAATCCAAAGGAAACTCATCTTCAGGCAGTGAAGAGAATTTTCAAGTACCTTCAAGGAACTCAAAACTATGGCTTATGGTATCCTAGAGATACAGATCTCACACTTCATGCTTATACCGATGCAGATTGGGCCGGAAGCATGGATGACAGGAAGAGCACAAGTGGTGGTGCATTCTTTATGGGTTCTAGATTAGTATCTTGGTTCAACAAGAAATAGAGTTCGATTGCTTTATCTACAGCTGAAGTGGAATATGTGGTTGCTGCATCTTGTTGCACTCAACTCCTTTGGATGATGCAGACCTTGCAGGATTTTCAGATCACTTGTACTCCACCTATCTCCATCTTATGTGATAATACAAGTGCAATCAACATTTCAAAGAACCCAGTCATGCATTCAAAGACCAAGAACATACCGATCAAGTATCACTTTCTCAGGGAACAAGTGCTTGAACAAAAGGTCAAGTTGGAGTATGTTCCTTCTAAGGAACAAGTTGCTGATATACTCACCAAACCATTGCCCAGGGAGACCTTTGAATACCTCAGGCAAAAGCTGGGGGTTGTTGATGTATCATCTTGTTGTTGAATCTCATCTGTTTCAGAGATTGTTGGTTGTACGCGAGGTCGATATGGGGTATACGCGTACATTTGCTGGCTTATGGATTGGTCGAAGATCGAATGGCACAGGTTCAGGGGGAGCACATATAATGCATTGTTGGCATTATGGTTGCACAGAAGGAGAACATGGATGCTGATCTAAATATTGCTGCAAAATGTCTCTATCTCTTTCTCTTATGGTGTATGGTGGATTATGGTTTGTAGATCTGGTTTACCGTCAGGGGGAGCATGATCAAAGATTTAAGCAGGGTCTCAGGGGGAGCATAACCCTTTGCGCTTGATGTCAAAGGGGGAGAATGACGATGAGGATCTTGAGGTTGCCATCAAGTCCAAAGGGGGAGATTGTTGGCATTATGATTCTGGTTTGGCTCTATGGTGCAGGTGTTGTACTTGATGGCAACTCACTCAAGTGGAAAAAATCTGTTCAGGCTCTTAAAATAATGAAAAATAAGAGGTTCGCAGGTGCATCGTTCAAAAGGTGCGGACCTGCAGGTTCACCGTCCAGGGAATGCGGATATACCCGCAGGTTCACCGTTCATAAGGTGCGGTCCCCCAGTTCACTCACTCCAATGTAGAGAAGCGCGCTCACGTGGGGTATCCTATGTTTGGCCCTTGGTATTTAGCCCGTCTTTTATGATCCTATGGTTTTGGCCCGTGGTATAGGATCTAATTTATTAAACCCCGGTTTGGATCCATTGTATTGGTTTTGATGGTTTTGTCCCATGGTGTGGATAAGGGTTTGACTATAAAAAGGGGAAGGAGATCACTTGGCTAGACACTTGTGAAATTTGAATATCTTAAGATCTAAAATTTTGGGTGATTGGTTTTACAAAGCTAGATCTAAATCAAGGAGAAAACTTAAGGCAAATCTATTGATAAGTCGTGATCTCTCGGGCGCATGATCAGATCTGTGGATCTGACTATCTGTGACACATTGGAGGACTGTTAATTTGGCCCTAATCAGAGGTTCGCAGGCGATCCACGGCGTAAGTGCGGGGGTACGCAGCGCAGGAGAAGACGCAGTGCGGGGGTACGCAGCGCAGCAGAAGGCGCAGTGCGGGGTACGCAGCGCAGAAGAAAGCACATTGCGGAGGTACGCAGAGGCACAGAAGGACCAGTGCGGAGGTACGCTGTCTGACGGACAGTGAAGGTGCGGATCTGAGCTGAGGTACGCAGTTCAGCAGAAGGAGTAAGTGTGGTGGTACGCAGAGCAGCAGAAGGATCTAGTGCGGATCTACGCAGTTCAGGCACAGAAAGGCTGCGGATATCTACAGGTTTATATTGGTGAAGTTGCGGACCTGTCTTGAAACATTTGTTGGCTGTCTTTTATCTATTGCTGTAGAGTTCCGGGTTTAGATTTCTAGTATTACTTTTCTGTTTACAACATTCTGAGAAGTTGGGTGATTCATTGGTTGATAGTATGATTTGCATGTACTTGATGATTATTTGATCTTCTTGGATCCAGTTTTAAAATTAATGAAACGTGGTCCTAAAGAAGTAGAAGAGCAAAGGGGGTTGTAGCTCCCTTCCAGGAGAGACTGGAAAATGAGAGAGAGTTATAGCTCTCTGCAGGTTGCAGCCTGCGTACTGGTAAAGGACTGCACCAGTACAAAATCCTTGTAAAAGAAGTTTCTAATTGAAAGAAGATAAAGACATATTGCAGCAGGTGGTTTTCACCCACATTGGGTTTCCACCTTATATCTGGTGTTCTTTGGTGTGCTTATCTATTTTTCTTGTTCTTGTTCATTATTATTTGGCACTGACATACAAATTAATGATCAAAATATCTGAAGAATAAATTAAAGTATAAATCTGGAAGGCATATTGAAAAGAATTTGATAATACTGATTCAACCCCCCTCTCAGTATTATTTCCAACAAAGCAATGTTAAATTCCTTGGTAGCAGTGGGGGAGAAGGATGTTAGAATTGATATCAACCAAACTCTTTTTCTCTGCTTCTAACCACAAAAATTTCCAAAAAAGACCTCTTGCTGCTTAATTATTTCTTATCTGATATCAATTTCAAGCAGACTTCTCATGTAAATGGATGTTAAAAAAAAGGAAGGATGATGTCACTTACTTCTTGTCAAAACACCTATGTGTGTATGATGATTTTGAGACAATTTTGAGCCATTGTGGCTCATTTTCCACCTTTTAATTATCTACCATAGCTCCTTCTCAAGCCTCCTATATCATATCAAACTTGCCTGTAGCACCTGTAGACATGGTTCGAAACTTGTCGGTGGAACCCTAGGTGGTATTATACAATAACTCATCTTTCCTCTAACTGTTTTTTGAATGAGCGATGGTGTAAATGAAGTCAAGCCCAATACATACTATTCTCTTTGGAATAAAATATTAGAGCGCTTTGGTGACATGGAATATACATGAGTTTCCTTTTTTAGACCACTGTCCCCACTCCTTGTAATCATTTCCTCTCTCCTTGTGATTATCACCCCACTCTTCATGAACACCACCTCACTTTGAGTTGACATCTCCATTTTGCATTGGTGACTAATACAAACTTAAGTTCACTAGCCGAGGGTGGCCAAGTTCACTAGCCACCTCTAGCCTATTAAAACTCCTCTCTCGACCATTACACATTTTAGTCATTTTATGCATAGGGAATAAGTGAGGGTTGCCATACCTGAGCCTACCTATGGATCGAATTGTGAGAGATGGTTTCATGTTGGAGCTAGTCCATATAACATCGTGATCTCATAGGGAGTTGACTATTTTTCTTGTTTCCTGTGCATGTCTTCATAACTTGATGATACCCTGATTGATAACTTTGTTATGTATGTATAGGTGCCTCTATTATGTCTAAGCTGCTGCTACTGGTGGAATGCCTTCCTGAGGATTATGTTTCCCTTCCTGGTTGTAGACATGGCTCCATCATGCTTTTTGTGGGTAGAAAAAAAGTCTTTTATTGATTTCTATCGTCACTGGACATGATGCTACATGAGGAGTTTTATCCCTATAAAAGTCATTTAATCCTCCATTGAAGTCCTCATCTTGAATGCTGGTGTTGAGGGAAAGTGATGACAGGTCATGAGGATAGGGTAATAGTCATGAGGAAGTCGTGTAGATGTTGGAGGAATAGAAAATAGGTGTTTATGTGTTTTTTTTAGAGGTAGGGCATATTGGAAATTTTGAGCAAGTTTTGGATAAATAGAGTGGATGGGTGATGAAAATTTCATTGGAAGACTCCCCTTTATCATTTCCTAGAGGAAACATAGCCTTCTGGTCTATTCTTCTCATTGGATCCCCCTCCTGTAGCTTTACAGTCTCCTCCTGTAGCATTACAAGACCTTCTGTAGCAATATAGGTCCTTCCTGTAGCATCACAACGAGGAGGTGAAATTCGAGTTCCTTGTTGATTGGATGGTGGAGAGAGATGGTTATATGAGTGGAGAGTATAGAGATGAGGTGTGTGGATGGGATTATGGATGGAAACTTGTAGGTTTAGTCATGTAGCCAGAAAATATGCCAACTATGTATAATCCTGCAAAAAAACAAGAATGTTAGCAAAAATGGTGTAAGATCTCTTTCCACATGTTTCTATTTTCTCTTTATTTATTCATTTTTTATTTTTATACAAGCAGGATTTCTTTGTAGAGGTTTTGAGCTTGCGTGATTGCCCTAGGTTCCTTAGAGGAGGTTTTCACCTAGGGATCTTTTTTTTTTTTTTTTTTCTCCTGGGGTCCCTCAAAGAAGTTTTCAACTCAAGAGTGGGCCTCATATGCCTCATGGAGGTTTTCATCTAGGCCCTCCTTTTTTTTTTATATAATTTTGGTGGACTGAGGGCTATGAGCCTCCCAATCATATTTAACTCTCTGCTGATTGAACTGAAAAATTCTTCCTTGGACATAGGTTTCTTGTACAATTTCAACCTATGACCATTGACAAGTAAAGGAATCCCTTCCTCATCAGTGGTTCTGATTTGGACAGAGCCATTCTCATGACACTTATCTACTAGATAGGGACCCGAACCATCTTGTCATCAACTTCCCATTGAAATCCTTAAATATGGAATCATATGATAGGGTCCAATCTCCTGCTTGGAAATTCCTTTCTTTGATGTATTTATCATTCCAAATCTTCCTCTGTAGTTGGATTAGCTCAGTGTATATGAGAGCTTGCATTATGAATTCGTCTAAACCATTGAGTTGGAGCATCCTTTCTTGTTGTGATGAAGTGATATCCAAGTCTAGCTGAGCTGCCATCCTCAAGGTATTGTACTCAAAGTCAGTAGAAAATAGGGCCCTCTTCCCATAGAACAACTCAAAGGGACTGAATCTAGTGGTGTTATTCTAATGTAAAAATTCCTTGTAGATTCAAACTACAGATTGTAATATGCTAAAACAATTGACTTGAATCTACTCTACTCATCAGCAAAAACAATAAATGATCGATGGAATCACAAAGCATAAAAGAGAAAGAATTGAATCACACATAACACAATAATTTTTTGGGGAAGGGCACAACTACAAACCCCTACTATCTGTATATTGCATTAATCATAAAATAGAAGAAGATTACAATGATTTTCTCAAGTCTGAGCAACCTCTGCACTATCTCTATCTATCTCCCTGCTTCCTAGATAAGCTCAAGCCAATACTTGGCCAATTCTGCTTCCTACCAAGCTCCTATTTCATTACGCAGTTTCCTAGGGAATTAAACCATATTTAATTGGGAAATTCCTCAATTATGAATTGTGCAATCCTCATAGGCCTTCCTCTGATTGCATGGACCACTTGTACAATTCAAATGATTTTACAACTGATAGTACACTGTCCTTGAACTCCAATCTCAACTAGGTCTTTCTCTGATCTGAAATGCATGAGTTAATTATGAGTGAATCTTCAATTTACTGGGTGATCAATGTTTGTTACACCCCACTACTGTAGGTTAGACCCCACTACTAGATCTCCCACTATTTCCTCCATTAGTTGGAACTTGTTTAACTGAATTTAACACAGTTAGACTGAATTGAATAATTACAACTCAAAATAAACTCAACAGGGCTCCTAAAAAGTAGGAGTCACTCTACATGACTCTAGTTATACTCCCAACTTGAATTGACTATGCCAACTAAGTAAAATTAACTTAGCTAACTATTACAAGTTGTTATGAAAATTGGAATTACAATTTAATCCCTAATTGAATTCAAGGAAAAAATTAAATTAGGATTTTCTTTTTGCATTTTCAACATCCAAGTGGTGTTGTAGGCCCAAGTAGCTTCCACAAGTCTGTCTGCCCAATCCTTTCTATTGTGCTAACAACATTTGTAAGAATGTTCTCCAATTCTCTATTGGTGACTTCCACCTGCCCATTTTCTTGAGGGTGATAGGCTTTGGATGTCTTGTGCTTGATATGGTGTTTCCTCATGGGATATTCAATCAAATTTGACGTGAATTGTGCTCCTTTATCAGTGACTACCTCCCTTGGATACCAAAATTTGTATAATATGTTTTCTCTTAAAAACTCATTCACCTTCCTCTCAATTGTAGTTTTAACTGCCTTTATCTCACTCATTTTGTTAAGTAATCAATGCAAACAATGATTTACTTCTTCTATCCTGATGGTGGATCAATTGGCGCAATGAAATCCACGCCCCACTTGTAAAATGGCTCTAAAGCCACTTGAGGTTGCAAAGGCATTTCATCCTTGGATGTGGGCTTTCCTATCCTTTGGCACTGATCACATCTGGTGGTGTATCTCCTTGCATCTTGATGTAGAGTGTGCCAATAGTAACCAACCTGTAAAAATTTAAAGGATGTCCTCTTAGAATAAAAATGACCCCCATAAGGTCCATCATGGCATGTTTATAGGATTACAATGACCTTATATTCCCTTACACATCTCCTCAAGATCTGATTTGGTCCCAATCTAAAAAGATTCCCCTCAATCCAACTGAAAGGAGCAATTTTCCTCACAATTTTTCTTTTCTCCTTGGATGATAGATTAGGAGGGAACCTCCCAGCAACCAAGTAGTTGGCTATGTCAGCAAACCAAGGAGAGAGAACCGAGATGGAAAATATTTTTTTCATATGGAAGTTGATCATCCAACATATCCTTGTTATCTATAGTCATGGTTAGTCTCAACAGGTAATATGCAACCACATTTTATTTTCCTGGTTTGTAAATAATAGTCAAATCAAACCATTGTAACAATACAAACCATCTAATTATCCTGACATTTACATTAGGCTTGTTCATTAAATACTTAATGGTTTCATTATTAGCATGAACAAAAGTTTGATACCTAGTGATATTGTGGCTGATTTTTTTTAAAGAATTTGCTACAACTAAGAATTCTTTTTCCGTGACATTGTAATTCAACTCGGCTTTAGACAGATTCTTACTAACGAGATAGATATCATAAAACAATTTATCTTCTACTTTTCCTAAGGCTCTCCCCAAAACTTTATCCAATCCATCATTGTGGATATGGAAAGGCAATGCCCAGTTGGGACCCTTGAGGATGGGTGCAGTGGTCAACTTTTCTTTCAACACTTCAAGGGCCTCTTGACAGTTGCTTGTCCAACAAAAACATGAACCCTTGGCTAGTAATCCAAACAAAGGTGAGGCCATTTTACAAAAATATTTGATGAACCTTCTATAATACCTAACTAATCCCAAGAAAATCCTGACATCTCTTTTCTTTTGAGGGGCATGGACCCTTTTGATGATGGAAATCTTATCTGTGTTAACTTGTATCCCTTCCTTGGATATGTAATGGTCAAGGAAAATCCCTTCATGCATCAAGGATTCAAATTTCTCAGGGATCAATGAGAAATTCATTTCAATACATTTCTTCAATACCTTGCATAGATTAGAGAGAGCTTCATGGAAGTCACATCCATAAAGAGTGAAATCATCCATGTATATTTCAACAAAGTCATGAACAAGTTCAGTAAAAATACTCAGAACTTCCCTTTAGAAAGTAGCAGGGAAATTTCACGGACCGAATGGAAGAACTCTATAGGAAAAGGTACCCCAAGGACATGTAAATGTGGTCTTATCTTGGTCTTTAGGGCTAATATGGATTTGATTGTATATTCTAAATCCACCCAGGAAGGAGAATAATTTCTTCCTGCAAGGCCATCTAGGGCTTGGTCAATGAAGGGCATAGGAAAATGGTCCTTTGTGTAGCCTTGTTAAGTTCCCAATAATCAACACAGATTATCCACTTCCCATTCTTCTTGGGAAATAAAACAAGAGGTGACATCCATTCACTACCTGAAATGGGGTATATGAACCCTGCATCTAGTAGAATTTGCAGTTATTCTTTCACAATGTCCTTAAGAGTTGGGTTCATCCTTCTCTGGGGTTGGCGCACAGGCTTACATCCATCCTTAATTTAAATATTATGAGTACAAATTGAGGGATGCACATCTTTCATTCTGTGAAAATTTTATGGAAATTTATCTTAAATTTTTGAAACCGCGGTGAACCTTACTAGTCTAAAATATACAAACTATAAAAATGTTTGGTGATATTCTTGTAAAAATATTCAATTTTTTTTATGATTTTATATAGTCTTTACAAAATTTTGGTGAATTGTAAGGTAAAATAATTTATACTATAAAATTTGGGCGAATTATTTTTAGAAAATGGAAATTGGTGAATGTTTTTTTGAAAAAAGCATGGAAAATTAGCCCACCTGCGAATATTATCCCCTAAAATTCTCCATGCTTTCATTTCATTATAATCCCAAGAAAAGGCTTCCAAGTGTTGCCTGAATACATTGCACAATTGTTCTTCCTATTTGGCCCAGAGAGGGGTTGTTATTTAAAGTTCTTGATGGACCAAGCTCTACAATATTAACATGTTTTGGACTTGAGTCAACATAACATAAGTCAATCCAAGGACTACTCTCATATTCTTTCATCAACTCATCAACTGGTATGGGAGTGGGAGGTTGATTCTGAAGGATATGGTCAATAAGTTCATCTTCATCAAGCTATCCCCCTCCTATAAAGGTATCCAGAGTGCAGGCTGGATAGGGGTTGTATGATAAAATTCATCTTCCTCCTCCTCCTCCTCTTACCATATGAGTAAATCATGTTCAATAGAAGGTTGAGCAGGAGGACACAACACAAGTTGTTTGTATAAATGTCCATTCTTGATAGTCATGTTCCCGGCCCTACAACTAATGTAGGCTTCAATAGTGGCCAACCAAGGTCTTCCTAAGATGAGAGGATAACCATTAAACTTGGTTTTGGGCTGGAGAACTAAGAAATCAATAGGATACTCCCAGGAGTCAATGGAGACCATAACATATTCAAAAATTCCCTTAGGAGCTACTGTGGATTTGTCTGTAAGATCAAACACTATGGTAGTTGTCCTCAAGGCCCCATGGAGATTGAGATTTAGCATGGTTTCCCTAGTCATCACATTGATTGTAGCCCTAAGATTAACCAGCGTATTAGGAACCATAATGCCATCAATGTGCACATCCACTACTGTGATGCTAGGGTCTAGGTATTTTGGGAAGATCACCCTCACAAGCATTAGATTAGATAGTTTCCCAACAACATTAATGGTGGGGGTGTCTTTTTTTTTTTTTTTTCTTCTCTCGGGATTTTTGAAGAATTTTTCCTTGATAATCTTATTATAGATTGGAACATCTTTAATGGCTTGGAGAAGGGCTATCTTAACACACAAATTCTTCAATTCTCCCATAAGTCCAACCTCTTCTCGGGTGTGGATTGACTTGAGGAGAAATTTCTTCCTTCTCGTCTTCAAGCTCTTCAGGTGGAGAAGGTGGATGATTATATGAGAGCACTCTCTGATACCAAAGTTTGATCTCCTGGATTTCCACAACATAAGTAAGATAGGATGTCTCTCCACTATAGACTTGTTCCATCTTGTTTTTCGGGTTCGTATTGGGTTGAGCAAGAATTTTAAGTTTCTTAGGTGGAGTAGGATGAGTGATTTGTGGTTAAGGTTGGGGTGGAGGAGGCAAAGCAAGAGGTTGATTGGCTTGAGGCCTCCACCCTTGTCATGGGTTGTCCCATTGAGAATATTGGGGTGGATATGGTTGAAAAGTATGGTTAACAAGATGATGAGGGTATGGAGGAGAATAAGGCGAAGAGGAGGTGTGGAACATGATGGATGAGTGGAAGGGTACCAAGGTTAGAAAGGTGCGTTCTGATTTGGATTGTAATAAAATTAATGTGCACCTTTCATGCCTTATTGATATGGTCGAGGACCTTGAGGCCTTCTCTAAATAATGAAGAAAATTTGCTCCAACCCACCTTCTGCCCCTTGGTATACAACTTTTAGTCCTGTAAAAGGGGGGAATTTTTCAGTTGCATGATTTTCTTCTCAAATTAGGAATACGTCTATGACATTTAATGGAAATTCATTCCTAGGATGTATTTAAGTGCATATAGGGCATAAAATATCTATTTCCCTCTCTGCTTCCTCTAGCTTTATTTTGATTTACATGGTAACCATTTTCAATGAAAAGGTATGCTCCATTTCAATCTTTGAATCCCCCAACATATTCCCTATCTCATTCTTGGTGGATTTTGTGGAGGGAGAGGAACTGACCAAGCCTTGACAAGCCCTACCCTTCTTCCTAGTAGCCCTAGAATGACTCTTGAATACAATTGTGATTGCATCATAGGGTCATTGATAGATATATCCTCTAGATAGAATGTTGAGGGTTTCCAACATATCCTCCTTGATCCTTGAAAGAAGAACTAGCTTGAGTGAAACAAGATCAAGGGTACAATTATCCCTCCTATAATTGAGTTGAAATCTCTCCTCACAGTCCTCTAGGGATTCATCAGGTCCAAGAGTCATCCTAAAGATTTATTACTTGGTTTATGTGGACCTATGGTAGTCCATTTACTTTCTATTAAATGCCTATTGCATTTGGGACCAGGTACTGATGTTATCCCCAGGAAGACCCATAAACTAGTGCGAGGCTGCATCTTTAAGGGTAGAGGGGAACAACTTCAACTTGTGCTCATAAGAGGCATAGTAATAGGCCCTACAAACAACAAAAAATTCAAACATGAAGGTGGTAGGATCCTCATAGGTTAAGATATGGAAATTTAGAAGGGAATTGGGGCTTATATTCTTCATTCTAGCCTCTCCATTGGTTTCTCTAAGGGGGAAAACCACATTATTCCTGTTTTCGACCATAGTTTGATTAGGTGAAGTGGGTTCTTCTTCTTCCCCAATAGGTTATTCAAAATTTTTTGGTTTCTCACCTAGAGGGTATTCTAACTCCCTTGCAGTTATAGAGGGAAGTTCACAGTCATCGACAAAGAGTGAAGCTTCACTGCTTGAGGGTGTGGGGTTTTTGGTAATAATTTTCCTTGATTATCCCTACTCCTATGAGGCATGAATTTTTTTTTCGATTTTTCACATTTTCAAAACTAAATGAAAAATAAAAAACAATGCTTAAGAAGAAACAAAATCTACTTAGACACCTCCCCAACAATGATGCCAAAAAGTGGTGAGCCCTGGTATTGCACCAAGAATGTTGCAACACCCAAGGGATCATCAAATCAAATTATCAACCCGAGGTTCGTACAAACTTAGAGGTGACAATGTTATATGAACAGTAGGTTATATTCTACTCATGCCACCCTTAGTCATTAAATTAGATCAAGGTATTCAAATAAAATTCCTCCTACTGAACTATGGTGAAATCTTGCCGATGAAAGCACAATTGAAAACTGATTCTAGCTATGAAAGTGGAAATGCCATTTTCTCAACTTGTAGATGCTAATTAATAATTTCATGAAAGGAAAAGGGATAATATACTTGTAGAAGGAAAGCTACTCTATCTTTCATAATTCATCAAACCAGCAACATAATTGCATGTATCATCTATCTATTTCACACTTGCTTGAAAATCAGAAATCTAACTTGCATCATGCTTGTGATTGAAAAACACTAATTCTACTTTGTTTTGTAGTGAGGAAAATGAATGGTTGGAGTAGTCTAGGAGCTTCTCTTGATCATAAAATAAAAAATTGGGGTCATTATTCATCTTGACTGAGCTAAGGTTGAAGTGGGGAGAAAAGTAGGTGAAGAAAAGTGGTGCTATAGGCCTGCTACAGGTGTTGCTACAGGAGGTCCTGTATTGCTATAGGAGGACCTGTAATGCTACAAGAGGGGTTTCGAGAGACTTTTTAGGGTGGATATGATGTCTTGAGGGAATTAATAGGTATATTAAAGTTGGATAGAGTGAAGGAAGGTTGGGGAAGCCTCCTAGCGAGGCCTAGGACCTCTTAGAGGCTTGTCTTGCACCGAGATGAATACCCACGGTGTCCTAAATTTCCTAGAAAAAGTGATTGTGGAAAAAAAGTTTTGGGGGAATAATTGAGGGATGGAAAGAGAAGATGGAGAAGTCCAAAATGGATGTGAAATAGGTGCCCTCCCCTGCAGATCAACACAACCCTGCAACCAACCATATACACACATTCATTGATCATTAACGCAATGATATAAACTATGATGGAAAAGATGAGTTGAATTTGAATAACATCTATTTCATGCCATAATAGTAATCTGACCATTGAAGTGACTTATAAGTTACATAAAGTAAATATGAAGAAGGATAACTAACATCTATCTATTTCCAATAAATCATTAACACAATGTTTTTGGGTTGACATTGTGAATTCTTCCAACCATTCTCCCACAAGAGAGGTGATGTAGAAGCTTGCAATCACATGTTTTTATAGTTTAACCTCTATTGTAATGAAATAAAGCATTGAAATGTTTGGAACTAAGAACTAAACAAAAGTACAAAAGAGGGACCAAAGCCTCAGGGTTGGACCCAAACCCAAGGGTCTCATCCCTCTAAACCTAACTTAGATGCAACTGAATAACCAACTTCTCATTATCAGAAAGTAAAAGTATCATACATCACATGAAAGTAAAAAAATAACAATGTCAATCTCTTAGCTCAATATATACATCTAGCTGAATCAAAACTTCAAATCCTAATGAGCTTTCCATATTGTTTATTTATACAAAAGGGTAGTTGATAGAAACTCCGTTGAAAATAGGAGTGATTCCCTCCTTGATCTCCTAAATGGTGGATCTGTTCCCTCTTGAGCTTCACTTGTACTAGGAATTACTTGGTTGTCAATGAATTTGAACTGGTGAGAGAGGCTGTTGTGATACCAAGTCGAGTTAGGGAGTTAATGAGGTGGAAAAACACCCTAGATTCTCTCCTGGTTGTCTCCATCAAGTCCCTTCATAGTAAATGCCTCAAAAATGCTTATTTTTTACTAAATTAAACCACATTATGCCACATAGTATGAAAAACAACTTTTACTCTTCTTGCAAAACATATTATAACAAAAAAAATTGAATTAATGTGAGAAAAGGATAGTTTTGATGTTGGAGGATGGCATGATGATCTTCAAAATTTACCGATTGATAGGTCTCATTAGTATGCACACACATCAAAATTACTACCACTTCTACATGTGGAAAACTAAAATGAAGGAAACCTATTAGTGATATGAGTCCTAAGTTTGAGATCACAACCTAACACTTAGCTCAGTTTTCATTGTTCCTTCTATGGTTAAGCAGTTATGCAAACCTATAGTTTCATATCATTTGTTATTGATTTTGCAACAACTATATTTTGTAGTACGAATATGAAATCATCACCTTACAAATTAGAAATCAAACGTTTCCCGGAAAGAAAATTCAATAAACATATAGAAATATAGCACACCATAATCAATGAAATTAACACACGCAACTTAATAGATTAGACATGGTTTTTCTTGGAAATACTGAGGGGGGGGGGTGAATCAGTATTTATTTTCAATTGTTACTTATACCAGTTATATCAATTATATTTAGAACACAAAACAAGCAATAGGAATAAATGATTTTATTAATATAATCTTTATAATGAATCAAGTACAATATATAGGGCTCCAACCCTTGATGAAGACACCGACCTTCAATTCCTTAGGATCCAACCTGTTTCCAAGCACCAACTTGGTCTTTTGTGAGGCTCCAACCTCTAGGGTTCCGAACCTATCTTGTCAAGGTACCAACCTTTGATTTAGGAGCACCAACTCCAAGGACACCAATCCTTCTGATTCTGAGGCACCAACCCAAAGGGATCCGACCCTATCTTGTCAAGGCACCAACCTTAGATTTAGGAGCACCAAATCCAAGGACACCAATCCTTCCAATTATGAGGCACCAACCCCAAGGGCTCCGACCCTATAGCTTTAATTTGTCAAGGTATATATGGTTGTACTTCATGGATCCCTAAGTCTTCTTCACTCAGCCCTGCCAACCTTCAACTTCAATACTACATCAATGACAACCTATCTTCATATGAAGGAGTCTTCACAAATCTTCATATTTCCCAAACAGAGACTACAAAGTTACCTCATGATGATTTCAAATAGCGATCATGATCTCCAATAATGTCTCCAAGATATACTGATGCTTTTCAACAAGATATCTTTGATAAGCTGCGCTAAGCCTCAATGTTTCCAAGAAATACACTCATAAACACTTCAATGCTGGTGTTGTCTACTACTCCATTAAATGATGACATATGAAACCTTATTTCACTTCACATAATTGTTCTTCGGGTTGCATTCTATACTTTTTTCCATAGATTAATTCATCATAGGTATGAGCCTTTCAAAGATTAACCCAATCAACAAAATTTCTCGACCTTCGACTTCCTTATTTCCTGCTGGACCCTCGACTTCCTTATTTCTTTCAAGTTCATGAGTTGTGAACTGTTACTTCTTCTCTATGTTATATTCCTGAGATAAATATATTTAGTGAAACATTTTAACTCGTATTTATAAGAGTTTCACCAATGACCGAGAGACACAATTATTGGAGGGAGGCCGACTTGTATATTATTCATTCAATTACTCATTGACTTGTTTATTTACAGAAAAACCATACAAGAGAGGCTATAACCATATTATAATAGAAGTCTGGTGGTCCCCACATGCCAAGTCACTGCTAATCTCAATCATAAATTTCGGAGGTCTCTTACAAGTCATGCTCATAACATAGCTGATTGCCCTATTACCGATGGATTAGATGTGATATAATATTAACAATTGTTAATACATCTGTCGGGTCCACAACCTCTATCACAATTAGCGCTTTGGCCATGTCAACCCTTAAGACTTGTGATATGACTCCCGATGAGGCAGACGCGATATTACATAAAGGTGTATTGTAATGGAGTGGTCGGGTCCGCATATTATATTACAATCGGCGTTTTGAATGGAACATCCCTTTACAGTTTGCAATTATGTGACGGATGCGATATTATATTAAGTTCTATTACAATGGTGCAATGGGTTCGCAATGATATCACAATTACAGATTTTGGGCGGTGATACATAATAAAGGCGCTGATATAATCCTTCAATGCATTGTGGTCTTTAAAGAGTTTTCACAGTTTATTACTCTTAACTCCTCCGTTATGGCTCTTACTCTTGGGTTCTCGCTCCTATGACTTATATTCACTATTCCACTCTTCTGATAGCTTTACTCCTCCGACTTAATGTTCCTCTTTGTTCTTCCGATATCACTATTCTTCCCTTTAGCACTTACCCTTGGGCATATGTGATAACAAGCTTCTCTTGCTCCAATAACCTACTTATTTGATGGCTTCCGATGAAATGGCTTCTCCTATTTACTCTTTCTCTTTCTCTTCTGATGGCTTCCGATATCTTTCATCCTCGGTTCCACTATTTCTATTACGTCTGTATTCAATCCTTGTATCCTCCATGAGCAGTATTGTGGTCAATGGGAATCAATGGAAACCTCACATGTCACAAGAAGTTTCCATCACAAACACTGCCATCTTGACATCAATGACAACCTAGACTAAAAATCTCCCCCTTTTTCATTGATGGCAATATTCTTTCCCTTTCAACATTATCTCCCCCTTTGACATCAATGGAAAATGGCGTGCTCAGGGACTCCCCCTATCAAACTTCTTCTATTCTTTATGAATAGTAGATTTCCATGGGTATGTTAGTCCACCTGCTGTGGTGCTCTTATTTTTACTCAAGATAGAAGGATTGTTGTCTCATCATCAGCTAGCACATTATCCCTTCTTAATGTCTTAAAGGCTACTTTATCATGGCTTCAACAATTCTTAAAGATGCTCCATTTCAATGCTTCCAAATAGACTCGAAATATCCATACACTAAATGTTCAAGTCCAAGTTTTTATGCTTCTGCAATTGAAATTCTGTTGTCTTCACAGTCAGAATTAAGAGGTCTTTATAGTCCAAATCAGGAGAAGATGCCATTGCAATTGTATTTCTTGCTATCTTTCTTTAGATCCAAGTTCCCTTGTATCTCTGTGCTTCTCCTTAAGTTACTGAGCTATTTTCGACTACACAACATTCTTATAGTCCTTTTGATAAGCCATCTTTTCCTTGTGTTGTTGTAAAAGTATTTGTAAGTTATTCCACTAGAAGATTTTGATATCCAATCTGTGACTATCTTTTAAATTCTTTTTATTGATTGTCAACTTTTTGCGATGCTTCAGTTTTGTTAGATTCTGCCAACTGCTCTTGCTTCAAGCTCCATTCCCAGATTTATCTATTTTTTTGAAGGTTACCTGTATTTGTGTGCATAATTCACCTGTTCTCACATCAAATTCATGAGTTGAAAACATTTTCAACAACAGTCCATTGGATAGTTAGGAGATCATGTTTTTCAATGGAGTGCTCCTAAGAAATGATCTTATCAAAGAATGATTATCAATATAGCTCATCAAGGATTTCACAAGGATCCATTCATGAATAACTTCTGCAAGAATGCCTAATCATCATAAGCTCCCCCTAATTGTATGCATGGTCTCGTTTTGGCACAATCCCATCATCAAACACTCAGAATATCAAGGATATATTCATTAAATCAACAACATGTGTGTTTGGCTGGGGAGTTCAGGATATTTTCATATTTTATTTGCTTTCTTCTCCATACTTGTGTAACTTTATTCTCTGGCATGGTTATAGCTTGCGTAGGAGCCCAAGTCAAGTTACAATTACGTGCCATATGACCAATGTTATGACATTGGAAGAATTCTATGGTGTTCATGATCCAGGTGGATGTTGGTGGCCACCCACCTATCCCATTTGGACCCCCACAACTGTCTCTTTCAGCTTTTTCAGTTTCCTAAATTGTAGCACAATTTACTATTTTTAGCAGTTTTTCGGGTCCTAAACTTCCGGAGCCGTTTTGAGGCCCTAAACGACATTTTTTTGGGAATCTGGGGCAACATGGGTCCATGGACCCATGTTGCCTCCCAAAGTGGTAGTACTTGGATAGATCTTTCTAATGAGCTATCGTACGCGTCAAACGGAGATCGTATGCCAAAGTTACGACCCCGGGAAATTGATGTACCAATTTACCCAAACGGGGCCCACAATTTGGCGTTTCATCTTCTAGGGTTAGGTTTCGGGATGTGAAGGGTTTTCCATTGTTTCTCAACAATAAATAGGCCTTCGAGCCTCATAGTAACCAGTTTTTAGAACAGTTCAGAGGCATGTAGCCGCCACATCTCTTCTCAGAGATAAGCTACCATCGCCCTAGCTAGTTTATTTCTATTCCTGTTTATAAGCATATTTCAGTATTTTACAATAATGAAATGAAGTATTATTTCCGCCGCATATCTATCTTTATGGTTATGTCTGTGTTTTATTACGTTCCTGTTTAAATCCGGATCAGTTGTATCGGAGCGGTCTGCTTTTTCTCTGTTTTTCTTTGCATGTCCCCAACGAGGTCAGGATATAAGGAGTTAGGGCTTGAACTGGTCGAACCTTTGCAAGACCAACCTCGCAAATCCCGACGGCCTCCCATGGCGGATGAGAAGAAAGACAAGGGGGCAGGAGATCCTATCAAAATCTTCCTCGAAGAAGCGCTCGAGCGACAAAGGAACGCGATGATGGATAACTTTGCGCAGATCCTTCAGCGGCTACCCAGAGGCGACGCATCGGCTTCCAACAACGGCTCTGGAAATGTCACACTGTTTAAGGTACAAGTAAATTTTGAAATCCCCATCTTCGAGGGTCAAATAGACGCAGATGCCGTAGATAAATGGTTAAATCTGCTAGATGGGTATTTTTCTGTTCATGAATTTTCAAATAGGGAAAAGATTGTTTTCGCTCTTCTCAAAGCAGCCCCCCACGTCAAGGAATGGTGGGAAACCTACTGCGAGCAGAAGGATGAAAGTACAGGCTCACTATTTTCAGCCGCATCCACTTGGAATGACTTCCGGGATGCCATCAAGGAGCAGTACTACTCTGTCGGAAGCTATGAGGACAAATACATCAAATGGACCACACTGCGGCAGGGACAGGACCAAGATGTGCCGGAGTTCGCCAACATTTTTTATATCCTTTGCACACAGTTGGGTATCAAAGATTGTGAGCTGCATCTGGTACTCAAATACTGCGGCTGCCTACACAGATACATCCAGGAAGAGATGGGGTTCTTGAACATCTCGTCACTCGGCACAGCATACCGATACGCTGTCAAAATCGAGCAAAAGTTCAAACAGAAGAAGCGAGACTTTGGATCTGCAAATCCAAAGCCCAAAGGACAAAGCCAAGGCGGGGTGACCCAAGACAACTCGTCAAAGCCGCAAGAAAAGAACAACACCATGAAGCCGAAGAAGGACACAAGGAAGTGGTGTGAATTCCACAAGAGTCCCACTCATAACACAAGTGAGTGTCAGACCAAGCAGTCGCTGGTGGCTGAGTTGAAGGCTTCCGAATCAGATGCATGTTCCGACCCTGAGACAGAACCCGACAAGGGGAATGGCAAAGGGAAGCAGATCATTGATGCGGATCCCAGCGCCACTGTTGCCACCACCAAGGTCCAGAAAGATGAGCCTGAAAATCCCGAGGAAGGGGAGCGTCTTTTCCACTCACAGATGTGGGTGAAGGGTTCGCCGCTACAATTCATTGTCGACAGTGGCAGCCAAAAGAACCTCGTTTCAGCAGAGGTCGTGAAGCGGTTGGGCCTGCTGACTACACCACACCCACAACCATACAGTATCGGGTGGCTTCATGAAGGATGAGATCTCAAAGTTCGCCAACAGTGCCACCTTCCCTACAGCATCAAGCCCTTCATAGACGAGGTATTGTGTGATGTTACACCTATGGATGTTTGTGATGTATTATTAGGCCAACCATACTTGTGGAGGCGACATGTTGTGTATGAGTCAAGGCCTCGTGCTGTCATTATTTCTTTAAATAATTCATTATATAGGATACCAAAGATAGCCCCACCTACTGCCACATCTTTGATCACTACCAAGAAAGGCAGCAAGCTCATATCACAGACCAGGAAATTCATCTGTCTGGTTCACTCCCAAAGTAAGGGGAAGATCGTTACCACATCCATGACCCCTGCAAAGGGTTCCTCCATGCAGCAGCAGCAGCAAAGGGATACAGTCATGACAAGACACAGGAACAACTTCTCCTCACCCACAGGGGTACCACACAAGTTTCAGGTGGGCGACAAAGTTTGGTTACATCTACAGAAAGAACGCCTTACAAGAGCCCATCAGAAGCTCCGACCACTCCGACATGGTCCTTACACTAGTACCAAGGCTATGGGCAACAATGATTTGAAGCATAGCATTCCTCCATTCCTTCGCTTGCACCAAGTGATCAATGTGGACCGTCATCGACCATGCTCCCCACCATTTCTGAACACATCAGAGATTGCAGAACAACTCACCACGGACCAAGTTCAGCAGATGGAGGAACTCAACGCAATGGGGACCATTGCTTCCTAAGGGGGGAGCAATGATCCAGGTGGATGTTGGTGGCCACCCACCTATCCCATTTGGACCCCCACAACTGTCTCTTTCAGCTTTTTCAGTTTCCTAAATTGTAGCACAGTTTACTATTTTTAGCAATTTTTCGGGTCCTAAAATTCCGGAGCCGTTTTGAGGCCCTAAACGACGTTTTTTTGGGAATCTGGGGCAATATGGACCCATGTTGTCTCCCAAAGTGGTAGTACTCAGATAGATCTTTCTAACAAGCTATCGTACGCGTCAAACGGAGATCGTATGCCAAAGTTACGACCCCGGGAAATTGATGTACCAATTTACCCAAACGGGGCCCACAATTTGGCATTTCATCTTCTAGGGTTAGGTTTCGGGATGTGAAGGGTTTTCCATTGTTTCTCAACAATAAATAGGCCTTCGAGCCTCAGTGTAACACAGTTTTTAGAACAGTTCAGAGGCATGTAGCTGCCACATCTCTTCTCAGAGATAAGCTACCATCGCCCTAGCTGGTTTATTTCTATTTCTGTTTATAAGCATATTTCAGTATTTTACAGTAATGAAATGAAGTATTATTTCCGCCGCATATCTATCTTTATGGTTATGTCTGTGTTTTATTGCATTCCTGTTTAAATCCAGATCAATTCATGAATAGGAATTCATGATTTCTTGCAAAATTGCTTGTCGGAGATTGATGGGGACCATAATATTTATCTTTGTGATATGCCCTACAATCTTTTTCCATGTGTCCAAAGTTTGTACAAGGATAAAAATAACAAAGAAATAAAATTTGGTACCTAGGAGATGGAGATTTCCTTGATGTACTTCTGAAGTCTTTTTGCCTTGAGATCCTTTGATGATAACCATTGCTTCTCGCATCCTTGAAAACATCTACATTTCTTCTTGGAGTAGGATTTCTTCCATAGTTTTCTTGACTCTTCTCCTTGCTTTTGCTGGAACTAGGAACATCAACATTTATTTCTAGCTTCCTCATATCCTTGTTCTTTGAAGCATTATAATTCTTGTTTGAGGATTCACTTGCATACCTGAGACCCGATTTATCAAATGCAAATCTTTGATGGCTGAGCATGTCATCCAAGGCTTGGGAGCTCTTAAAGATTTTGTTAATCCCTTCAACCTTTTTTCTAAGGGAGACAATCTCTTCTTCCAATATTTCACAGTATTTATTCTTCTTAGCAAATTGTTTCTCAATCTCTTCCTTGATACATGTTGCTTCATTTGCTTCTATTTTAAGGGAGATGATATCTGATTTCATTATGAAGATTTCTTTATTTTCCTTAGCTAGATTGCTCTCCATTTCTTCCTTAATCCTTGTAGCTTTACATGTTTCGGCCTTGATAAGGTTGAGGTTATATTTTAGTTTGAATATTTCTTAATCCTTTGCTTTTAGTTGGCATATCATGCTGTTTCTCTCATTTTCTTCTTCATCAACATGCCCTTCTATGATTACCAATGCTTCCATTGTCTTCTCAGTTCCTAGTGCTTGTTTCCTTGCTTCTTCTAGTTGTGATTTAAGGGAGGAGACCTCTTCCTTGTTTTCACCAATCTCTGCTTCAAGTTTGTTCAAGCTCTTGTGCCTTTGTTCAAGGTGGCTTGACACATTATATTCCCGTTTCTTTTCCTTATCCAATCGATTTTTCATGGATATGACTTCTTCATGATGCTTTCTTTTGTTTTGATGAAATTTCTTCTTAAGCTTGGCAAGCTCTTCATCCATTTCTTGTACTTGAAGCTTGAAAAGGTCAACTTCCTTCCTTGTTTGGTATTGGTTACCAGCTAGTGCTTTCTTACTAAGTTCCTCCTTTTCCTTTTTCAAATTGATAATCTCTTCCATGGCAGCCATGAGTTTAGTGAAGAGATCTTCTTCAAAATATTTTTCATTCTCTTCATCTTCTAGGTCTTCTTTAGCCTTTATGTTATCACTCTTATCTTCAACTTCCAGGTTGGGTTCTAGATTTCCTTGTTGCTTTCCATCATCTTCTTGACTAGTGGTCATGGTCAATTCTCCTTTTGAGTGAAGGTCATGAAGTTTGTCCCATATAGCCTTTGTTGACAAACAATTTTCTAAATTGTCATTTATAGAATATGGTATCCCATTCAAGATTTCCTTCCACACTTTTGCATTTTACTCCTTGGATTCTTCATCCATCATGTTATCAGCAATCACTGATTTCCAGACTTCAATGCCTTGAGTCTTTAAGAAATTACTCATTATTGCTTCCCATATATCAAAATTTCCATTGAACAATGGATTCTTCACAAATTGGTAGATTTCAACTTCGGTGGTTGAGGAAGACACATCTTTAGGAGGATTGGAGACTTTCTTCCTTGTCTCCACCATTTGTGTTCTAATTGATCAACCTTCAAGTTGTTAGGCTTTGAGTGAAGTTATTGGCTCTGATACCAATTGTTGGAAATATTGGGGGGGGGGGTGAATCAATATTTCTTTTCAATTGTTACTTATACCAGTTAAATCAATTATATTTAGAACAAAAAATAAGAAATATGAATAAATGATTTTATTAATATAATATTTATAATGAATCAAGTACAATATATAGGGCTCCAACCCTTGATGAAGACACTGATCATCAATTCCCCATGCTCCAACCTGTTGCCAAGCACCAACTTGGTCTTTTGTGAGGCTCCAACCTCTAGGGTTCCGAACCTATCTTGTCAAGGCACCAACCTTGGATTTAGGAGCACCAAATCCAACGAAACCAATCCTTCTAATTATGAGGCACCAACCCCAAGGGCTCTGACCCTATAGCTTTAATTTGTCAAGATATATATGTTTGTACTTCACGGCTCCCTAAGTCTTTTTCACCAAGCCTTGTTAATATTCAGCTTCACTGCTACATCAATGACAACTTGTCTTCATATGAAGGAGTTTTCACAACGCTTCATATTTCCCAAACAGAGTATGCAAAGTTATCTCATGATTTTCAAATAGCCATCATGATATCCAATAATGTCTCGAAGATCTACTGATGCTTTTCAACAAGATATCTTTGATAAGATGTGCTAAGCCTCAATGTTTCCAAGAAATGAACTCATAAACACTTCAATGCTGGTGTTGTCTACTGCTCCCTTAAACGATGATAGATGAAACCTTATTTCACTTCACAAAACTGTTCTTCAGGTTGTGTTCTATACTTTTTCGATAAATTAATTCATCATAGGTTCGATATTTTCGAAGATTAACCCAATTAACATAATTTATTGACCTTCGAATTCCTTCTTTCCTGTTGGACCATTGGCTTCCTTCATTCCTTCAAGTTCACGAGTTGTGAACTTTTACTTCTTCTCTGTGTTATATGTCTGAGATCAATACATTTAGTGAAACGTTTTAACTCGTATGTATACGAGTTTCACCAATGACTGAGAGAGACATTTATTGGAGGGAGGCCGACTTGTATATTATTCATTCAATTATTCATCGAATTTTTTATTTACGGAAAAACCATAAAGGAGAGGCTATAACCATATTATAATTAAGTATGGCGGTCCCTACATGCCACGTCACCTCTATTCGCAAATGCAACTTTCAGAGGTCTCTTCCAAGTCATGCTCATAACATAGCCGATTGCCCTATTGCCAATGGAGAAGATGAGATATAATATTAAATAGTCATTAATACATCCGTTAGGCCCCCAACCTCTATCGCAATAGGTGGTTTGGCTGTGTAAACCCTTAAGACTTGCGATATGACTCCTGATGAGGCAGACACGATATTACGTAAAGGTGTATTCTAATGGAGCAGTCGGGTCTGCATATTAGATCAAAATTGGTGTTTGGAACATCCCTTTATGGTTTGCGATTATGCGACGAATGCGACATTATATTGAGTTGTATTACAATGGTGCAGCGGGTCTGCAACAATACGCAATCACAGATTTTGGGTGGTTCTGCATAATAAAGCTACCAATAAACTGCTGATATAATTCCCTAGATGCATTGTGGCATTTAAAGAGTTTTCACAATTTATTACTGTTAACTCCTCCATTATGTCTCTTACTCTTGGGTTCTCGCTCCTGTGACATCTCTTCACTCTTCCGCTCTTCCGATAGCTCTACTCCTCCGACGTAATGTTCCTCTTTGTTCTTCCAATATCACTATTCCTCCCTTTAGCAATTACCCTTGGGTATATGCGATAACCTGCTTCTCTTCCTCTGATAACCTGCTTATTTGATGGCTTCCGATGAACTCTTCCTCTTATTCTTTGACTTCGCAATGGCTTCTCCTCTTTACTCCTCTTTCTCTTCTGATGGCTTCCGATATATTTCCTACTCAGTTCCACTATTTCTATTACATCTGTATTCAATCCTTGGATCCTCCATGAGCAGTATTATGATCAATGGGCATCAATGGGCAACCTCTCATGTCACTAGAATTTTCCATCATAAAAACTGCCGTATTGACATCAATGACAACCTAGATTAACAATTGTTACCAACTAATTTCAAAAATAAAACATAGTACAAACTATGTTATCGTAAAAATAATGTTGATTTTTGGTAGCATCGGATGTGCTCTAGCGATGAAAATTTGTGGAGAGGAAGGAACATGAGATCTCCATGATCCAGAAATTGTTTGGAGAAATTCCACCCTGATGAAGAGATATTAAAATAATTAATATTTTTAATGAGTTCCTAAGTCTAAATTTAGAAAAATTTAAATATTAATGTGTATTAATATAGTATGGGTGAGAAAGTTCTAAATAACAAGGATCAAATAAGTTCTAATCTTAGCCATTGATTAGGGACTTAATATCGGCCATTGAATCATTAACAGGAAAAGTATAAGAGGAGGCTTGAGGGTTAGTTGGAGACACAACAAGAGAGATCAAGGATTCGATTTTCTGGGGCTGGGTTTGTTGAAGAAATCGAGTTAGAGATTAGTTGCAGTGAGGGGAATTTCAGCAAGGGATTTCAATCCAAGGCTGAAGAATACATATCAGAGAGGCAGGAAAGTGTCGAAAGAGGCAGTGCAGAACCTAGGAGGGCTGACACAGAGGCTGTGGAGGCTAGGGTTGAGGATGCAGAAGCTGAAGAGGTAGATGTAGAGGACACAGAGGCTGACGCAGACAACACAGAGGGTTGTAGAGGCTGATGCTCGGTTGAAGAGACTGCACTGAGGAGGTTCTGTGGGTCAGACTTAGAGTAGATCGACCGGTATAGGGTGACGTAGTTCTAGAGAGGGTAATGCAGTTCCAAAGAAGTGCTTGGAGCAACTTTCATTGCTCAGCACAAGGAACAACTAGAGTCACTGTGGGCTTGTTCATTCGGTTGCTGATTTTCCAGAATATCTGTCTCCAGATAGAGGTATTACTGCTGAGGATATTCTCTGAAGGGTGAGTCAGTTCTGGCACCTTAGTTGTATTCATAAATATGCTTAATAATAAAACCCTCATATATGCTGCACCGGCTTTCGTGAATCGGGGTTTTCTGGGGACGATTCTCCAAAAATAGTGGTGTCCCTTGTGTCGTCTCATTCTATTTCAGTTGTTGATCTATATATTTGTAAAGGTTGCAATTGTGTTTACTTTGATGTTTATGTTATTAAATAACTTGTTAATGTAAAGAACAAGTAGGAGATAGTAAACCAAATATTGTGGTAGGGGTTTCTGATGTGTTAGATTCAGAAATTTTCACATGGTATCAGAGTGATTGTAGATCAAAGAGGAATGAGGTCACCAACCAAAGCAATCTGAAAATTTGCAACAGAGAAGAAACTATCCCAAGAGACATCGATGTTCTAGAGCTGAAGAGGCAAGAGGAGGAGTGACATAGTGAAAAGAGGGTGACGTAGAGACTCACGCAGAGCCTGCACATCAACATTCTAAGCCAAGAGAAGGGCCAACATAGAGGTAGAGTGGGGTAGAATAGGCTCACAAAAAGCCACACCATCTTTTTCAACCAAGAAGGATTGACGGAGTTGGTCAGGAGGAGTAGATTCAACCCAAGCCATGATTACGCAGAGCCTGAAGGGCTCAGATTCTTCAGTTGCCGAGGCAAAGGGAGCTCTATAGATTTTTATTTGAAGAGCTGATGAGATGCTATTTCTATCTGTGTAAAATAGTGTCTAAGGGAACTGAACCAAGGTAGAGGGAAGCACTACCTCAACAAGTTTCTAGCCAAGAAATCTAGATTCAAGTTGTAGCGACAAAGGAGGATTGGAGAGGAGTGTTTTGACAGTTGGATGGAGGATTTCCAGGAGGGAATTCGAGACTCAGAGGGAATCTAGAAGAGGAGGCCATGGTGAAGGTGAAATGCATGATCCTAGATGGGGTCAAGTAATACCACATATTGATGAGAAGTCAATAACAAGGGAGATGTGGGATACCATGACCACCTTATACCAGGGCTCTTCCGTGCATCAAAATATGTTATTGGAGTATCAAATGAGGTCATATCAGATGCAGAAAGGAGAGGGGATAGATAACTTCCTTCTCAGGTTGCAAGGAATTTACGACCAACTTACTTCCGTGGGCTCTACACCAAATCAAGAGTTTATGGTCAGGACTGCTCTGAATGCAGTCTTTGAGGGTTGGGAGACATTTTTACAAAGAATTTTTGGTAGAGCGACTCTCCCCAGTTGGGAGGAGATGTAGGCAGCTCTTCGACATGAATAGATCAGGAGGTTGACTAAGGTGGGGAGTAGCGGTAAGGGAGTTCGAATCAAGAAAGAGGAGGAAGAGGATGCGACTCTAGAATTTACGGGATAGTAGGGGGTTTAGAAGACGAAGAAGAAGGAAATCTCCAAGGTGAAGTGTTTCAATTGTTGGGAGATGGGACATTAGAGCTCTCAGTTCCCCAGGAAGAAAGGCAAGGGAGAAGCTTTCGACTCAAAGGCTACTCCAGCAAAGGCAGAGAAGGATGTTGAGACTGATGACGATTGTGCCATGAGTGCTCATGCACCTCTAGAGAATAAGTGGGGAGACATTGAGCCGTAGTTGAGAGGAATACATAAGAGGGGCAAGATGTGAAAATTCTATCACTACAACAACTGATTTATTTTTCCTACTTATTTCATCATAAGTTATTCATGAAATTACTTCAATAAACATTAAAATAAATACTACTGCAGATATCACACCGTAATATAGAAACAAACATATGCACACATTGACACAATTATTTTGGACTAATGTCCCCGGAAAAACCCAATGTGGCAAAACTGGTGCAGCAAGGGAGGATTTTATTATTCAGCAATGTTCTTGTACAACATGGTGCCAAATTGGCTTACCCACAGATAGACAAACTTCCAGCACTTTTCTAAACCTAGCGTAGGCCCTATTGACCTATGCTACAACCTAAAACCCTCAGCGTCAACCTGAAAACCTCAGCGTCAGCCTACTGAGGCTCCGTGTAGCCTCTTTGGTCTTCTACGTCACTCCTGCAGCCTTTGCGTGGATGACGTAGGCCCTTTTGGTTCTGCGCAATCTCTGCTACCTCTAAGTGGCTTCCTCTAGCTCTGTGTCTGCCTCTTCTACGTTGATCTCCTGTCTCTCTGTTCCATACTTGTTGCCTCCTGACTGCTCTCCAGACCACTGGTTCAATTTCTCAGCAAACCCCGCTCCAGAAATTGAACTGACTGGTCTCCTTCAGTGTGTTCCCCAAGTGCCCCTCAAGCCTCCTCTTATACTTTTTCTATTGACATCTCAACGGCTAAGATTAAGTCCCTAAACAATGGCTAAGATTAGATCTAGCTTGATCCATGTCTTGTGGACCATTCTAACATAGATTCATATTAATACACATTAATATTTTATTTTCCCTAAGTTTAGACTTAGGGACTCCATTAAAAATATTAATTACTTTAATATCTCCTGATCTATTTAGAATCTTTCCAAACCCTTTTTGTGTATTGGAGATCTTATGTGCCCCAACCTGTCCACTCAATTTTGTGGATAGAGCACATCTGATGCTACCCCAAATCAACACTCCCTCTTAGCGAGGACTGTGCTCTAGCAATACTCCTCACTGAGTATTACTCTGATTATCCATCATCAGTACCTGTGATGATGTTAGGCCTTCCTGCCCAACATCCTCTGCACTACTACCTCCTGTACTATTTCCCATGACTCTGCTACTGTCACTTCTACATCTGTATGACAACTCCCTCTGCATCTGTGCTACTACCGGTCCTTTCTCCCAACACTGCATCTGCATTGCAGCTTCCTCTGCATCTGTGCTGCTCTTGGTCCTTTCTCCCAACACTGCAACTTCCTCCGCATCTGTGCTACTGTTGGATCTTTCTCCCAACACTGCATCTGCATTGCAACTCCCTCTTATTCGTGCTGCTAATACACTACTTCTGAAATGGGTTCTTTACCATCCCCATCTTTTCCCTTAAGTAGTCACATTTTAACTTTCCAAGGGCCTTGGTGAGGATATCTGCCACTTGTTCCCCTGTAGGAGTGTAGCTCAACTGTACGACTCCTCGTTGGACACAATCTTTGACAAAGTGACACCAAATATCAATATGCTTTGACCTATCATGAAATACTAGATTCTTAGAAAGTTTGATGCAACTCTAATTATCACACATGATCCTGGTCGCCTCCATATTTCTTCTGAATAGGTTTACCAGCAGTTTTCTAAGCCATATGGCCTCACACGAAGCTGTTCTTGCTGCCATATATTTGGCCTCAGACGAGTTCAAATCCACAAACTTCTGTTTCCTACTGCACCAAGAGGTTATTCCTTATCCAATGTTGAAACAATACCCAGAGGTACTTTTCTGATCCACTGAACTTCCTGCCCAATCTGCATCAGTAAATACACTCAAACTAATATCCTTCCCCTTGTTTTACAAGATCCCATAATCAACTGTTCCCTGTAAATACCTGAGAACATGCTTGGCTGCTACCTAGTGAGCCCTCTTTGGTTCCACCATGAACTGGCTAAGGGTGTTGACAACGTAGAAAATATCTGGCTTGGTATTGACTAGATACATCAGGGACCCTATGAGATGTTGGTATAGGGTGGGATAGACATCCTTGTCTTTTGATGCATCAATCTTCTTCCAGTTGGTGATCATTGGCATAGCCATAGGTCTACAATCTCCCATCCTGAACCTTTTTAAGATTTCTGTAGCATACCTTCCTTTCCCAAGGAAGGTTTCTCTGAACTCTGTGGCTAGATTTTTCTTACAGTATTTAATGAGTCTGGATGATCCTGTCAGGAAAATATCATTCGCATATAATACTAAGATAAGTGGATTGCTCTCTATGACTAGATAATAGAGATTCAGATCTGTGTCACTCTTTAAAAACCCCAACTTCTGTAAGTAGCCATTTATTCGACCATACCACGCTCATGGTGCGTGCTTCGTGCACAAAAGGCTTTCTTCAGTCTGCATACATGAGACTTCTTCTCATGAGTTTCAAAGCCCTCTGGTTGTTCAATGTGTACTTCTTCTATTACCCCGTTTAGAAATTTCGTCTTGACATCCATCTGATTGATCTCCCATCCCATCTGGGCTGTAAAAGATATCACAGTCCTAATAGATGTATACGTAGCTACCGGGGCAAAGGTTTCGTCATAGTCAATCCCTTCCTTTTGAGCATACCCCTTAGCCACAAACCTGGCCTTGTATTTTTCAATACTGCCATCTACAGCATATTTGATCTTGTAGATCCATCTTGAACCTGCCACAGATTTGTCTTGAGGCCTTGACACCACCTCCTAAACATCATTTACCATTATGGAGTTATACTCCTCCACCATGGCATCTAGATAGACCTGATGTTCAGCTGCCTCCTTGAAGTTGGCAGGTTCTCCATCCTAAGCTACTAATGCCTGATACCTGTCTGGCTATTTTCGCTCCCTTTTACTATTCCTTGGCTCTCCGATGAAGTTTTCTGCATCACACATAATCTGACGAAGTTCCCTGCTGGTTCTTCCTCTACCAATAGGTGCTTCTATTCACTCCTCTTCCTCAACCTGAGAATCTTCCTGATCTGAGGAAGGATTCTTCACTTCCATTGGTTGAAGAGGCATGACCAACAGATCCACTTTTGACTGCTCCTTGGAAGGCATTTCACGAGATCTTCTGAAAGCTTTGTCCTCCATGAACTTTACATCTCATTGTACTACTACCTCCTTTCTCTCTGGAAGATAGATTGTTAAAATTGGCAACCAGGACAAAACTTCATGTGGGTCATCTTATTCATGGCTAATAATATTTTTATTAGATTCCTCTCATCGAGAGGTGTAGGATTGATATAAAGATCATCCAATTTCGATAAGTATTCATGGAGATATGAATTTATTTTGATTATGGAATTATTATCAAGCCGACCTACAACTCATGTAGGCTCAGAAGCCCAACAGTTGCATCTATTCACCCACCAACGTTGTGTATAAATAAAAGAGGACTTTTCCTCATTTAGACTCACTCATCTCATCACATCTCTCTCTCTCTACTGCGCAGATATGAGTCTCTTCTCTACTGCGTTGAAATGGGTTTTTCTCTCTCTCTCTCACATGTGAAGCCGGAAGCTGTTGAATTTGAAGCTGCAACTGTAGAAGTAAAGATTGACTTGCGTGGCCTAGAAGATCTCCTCATGTGAAATGCACTGTAGGTTCATCTGAACCTCCTCTGGAAGCTGAAACTTTTGGTGGTGGAATGAAGTCAATCCGACTGTCGGTTTGTGAGATATGGTCTGCCCTAGTTTGATAATGAAGCCGCTAATGCTGATGCTACTGATCTAGGGTTTGCTACTGCTGATATGAATCAGATTTATTGTACTATTTCTCTCTGCTGAATTATTGAAGATAAAAGAATATTTGATCAAAGGGTTTCCCCACACATTGTGGGGTTTGTCCCTGGCTAGCCGCCACATCTTGTGTCTCTTGTCTTGGCTTGTTTTCTGTCGATCGTTTAATGTTCTATCTGCACTTTACTTTATATTGCTAATCGGTGGAATATAATAAGAAAAGAAGTAAACTGTTATAAGCGTAGAACATACCATAACTTAACATGGTATCAGAGGTGAGGTGAAGACAAAGCCCGAGCAAGAGCAAGAGCAATCATTGAAGAGAAGATTGACAAGGCTATCCTAAAAGAACTATGGGGTCCTCAACACTCTTTCCTACCGAAGACAAGCTCCGTGAGAAAGCTAACTATCACGGATGGAAGATGTCTATCGATCTAACCCTTGAAGATCAAGGAGTGCTGGACCATGTAAGAGGCAATATTGTTGAGCCTTCATCAAATGCATCTGTTGCTGCCTGGAACAAATGGAAAAATGGAGAAGTCAAAACAAAGAAGATCATCCGGGATGCTATCGACAAGCGCTTGGTGGCCTACATCTCTGATCTAGACACCTCCAAGGAAATCTACGACAGACTGGTGAGTTTATTTAAAGTTAATGATGCAAATCAAGTTTTGTTTCTTAGAAATAAGTTGAGGGAAATCAAGAAGGGTAAAGATGAAAGTATGCAAGAATACTTCTTAAGAATCACCGAGATCAAGAACGATCTCCTATCTATTGGGGAAACCATTACTGATAGACAAATGGCACTCACAACTCTTGGAGGATTACCATCTGAACAGTATGTGTTCAGGACTACTCTTTTGAACAATAATGTAATTCCTAGTTTTGAGGAATTAATGGCTAGATGCATTCAAGAACAAACAAGGGTAGAAGAGCAAGAAATGCCCTTGCCTAAAGGTCCTCTTGCTGCTTTTTCTTCTCATGCTAAGAAAAGAAATAATTCCGGGTCTAAATCGAAAAGAAAGGTTGGATTTAAGGGTGGAAGAAAAGGACGATGTTTCATTTGCAATAAAGCAGGTCACTATGCAAGGGAATGCCCTGATAGAAAGGAATCTCACCGTGACGATGATCAAAATCCCTCTCATGGTAATCGAAGGAATGGAAAATTCAACAACAAAGGAAAAAGGAATGCGGGAAATCAAGGAAGAGGGCAACCATTCAAGAAGGCTAGAAATTCCAGGTATGAATCTAACACTGTTGACAATAAGCAGGCTGAATATTATCTACCAGCTGCTCTATCTACCTCCGCTCCTTCGGACTCAATGGGAATTTGGCTCATTGATAGTGGTGCCTCAAGACACTTCACTGGTTACAAAGAAATACTATATAATCTGGTAGAGAAAGAAACTAACCTGGAAATTGTCCTTGGAGATGACATGAAATACCTAGTGAAAGGTGTAGGCAATGTTTCTCTTAAACTGAATCAAGGTAATACGATTCACTTACAAGATGTATTATATGTACCTAATCTCAAAAAGAACCTGGTATCCATCTCGGTAATGGAATACAAAGGCTATAAGGTAACCTTCAGGGATGATAAGGTATGTATATGGAAAAATAATGTTAAAGATGCCTTTACTCTTGGGTTTAGTGTTGATTCATTATATCAGGTCGATGGAAGTATGCTAGGTGTCATGTCTTATGACACATCTCTTCTTTCTGAACTTTGGCATTAGAGGTTTTCCCCCCTTCATTATAAAGCTATACTCGGTGTAAGACAAATGGTGATAGGGATGCCCGAATTCTGAATAGAGAATGAAGGTGTATGTCCAGGATGTGCTGAAGGAAAGCTCAAAAGGGGACCATTCCCCTCAAGCCAAAGTAAGAGCTCTGATATATTACAATTGGTTCACTCAGGCATACCTGAGGTTGGCATTAAGAGGGAGACTACTACACCACATACTCCTGAGCAGAATGGTGTGGTGGGAAGGAAGAACCGCACGATGATGGAAGCTGTCTGGGCCATGCTACATGATCAAAGACTTCTGATGTTTCTATGGCCTGAAACTACAATCACCGTCGTATATGTACAAAATTGATGCCCTCATCAAGCATTGGGTTCCAAGACTCCTAAAGAAAAGTTCACCGCAAGGTGAACAATCTTTCGACTTTGAGGAGCTCTCAAGAAGCCAACACCAGGGAACCGAAAGAAAAGGATGATGAATCAATGCCTGATGTAGAAGAACCCATGGATCTCATAGATTCTCATCCACATGAGCCTTCCTCTTCTAGGAAGATGCCTTCATTGCTTAGGGGGATACTTGATGATGCTAAAGGACATGCTGCACCCTGAGGAACCTTCCGTCAAAGTAAGAAACTTAATAGGTATCAACGATCCTTGACCATCATGAGCACGATCATACAAAATGAGCCTTCGTCATTCTCAGATGCCGTCAAGCATCAAGTATGGAAGAATGCTATGACCGTAGAATATGAGTCTATTATGGAGAATGATGTCTGGGAAGTAGTTCCCAGACCCTGGACAAGACAATTGTTACTTCAAAATGGCTTTACAAGATAAAGCATGCAGCAGATGGAAGCACGGAAAAGTATAAGGCTCGTTTTGTTGCTCGAGGTTTCTCCCAAAAGGAAGGTATAGACTATGATGATATATTTGCACCTGTTGCCAGATATACGACCATCCGCTCGATCATAGCCCTTGCCGCTTCACAAGGATGGAACCTACATTAGATGGATGTCAAGACTGCGTTCTTGCATGGCTCGATCAAAGAAGAGGTCTACGTGGAGAAACCCGAAGGATTTGAGATTTATGATCGAAAATCTCATGTATGCAGGTTGAAGAAATCTCTCTATGGGCTGAAGCAAGCACCCCGAGCATGGTATGAGAGGATTGATAGCTACTTGATGAAGCTGGGATTCACTAGGAGTGAAGCCGATCCTAACCTTTACTTTAAGGTTGAAGATGAAAAGCCTCTCATACTGGTATTGTATGTGGATAACCTCTTTCTAACAGGTGTAGACCCTCTCATTCACAAATGTAAGACGGAGCTGGCCTTTGAATTTGAAATGAAAGACCTAGGACTGATGCACTACTTCCTAGGTCTTGAAGTATGGCAGAAGCCAAGGGAAATTTTCCTATCTCAAGGGAAATATGTGGTAAAGATATTGGAAAGATTTGGTATGATGGACTGCAAGCCTGTGACTACCTCGAGGATCTTAACTTTTAGAAGTTATATGGTAGTGATGTCGGACCAGATTGGGAAATGCCTCTGAGTTTCATAAACTCATTCACATTGACGTTCTTGGTGAACCTCCATCCGAACATATTTTTTGCAGTTAGCATTGTGAGCTCATATTTGGTTGAGCCTCACTGGATTGATGCCAGGAATCTTCTGAGATGTCTTCAGGACACAATCTCTCATGGATTAAGATACACTGCCGGAGATGTGAGACTACTTGGATATACTGATGTTGATTGGGAAGGCAGTGTGGTGGACCGTAAGAGCACTTCCGGGTACTGTTTCACCTTGGGATCTGCTTCGATATCCTGGATGAGCAGGAAGCAGAAGTCGGTGGCTTTGAGCACTGCCGAAGCAAGATATATTGTTGCTAGCATAACCTCGTGTGAGGTAGTCTGGTTGCGAAAGCTCTTCAGTGAGCTGTTTGCATTTACATTGGGTACCACTGTGATTCTCTATAACAACCAGAGGTGGGATTCGATTATTGAGGAATCCCGTATTCGTCGATTGTTCCAGCAGATAGACATCATCTTGGATATGGTAAGTTGATGAGCAAGGAGGCTCCATCGCATTAAGATGATGTACAGGTTGATACACCTTGTCAAAGCCCCGAGGAAAGATCTAATCTGTGATTTTCCCAAACGACTTGGAGTCGGTAAGAAACCCTTGTACAAGGGTCCTGCATGTTGCATACATTGAGCTCTGGGAGCTCTGAGGGCTTGCGGTTATTACTAGAGCAACATACGACCACAGGGTGACTCACCCTCCCTTGGTGGTGCACACTGGAACAAGATGATTCGCTCTCTTGTGGGAGAAGATGATTTGCTCTCTTGTGGAACAAGATGATTCGCTCTCCTGTGTAGCAGGATGATTAGTTCTCCTGTGAGGCCTGGATTAATGTGTTCTCCATGGCGATTGTAGCAGGATTGATGTGTTCTCTTGTGAGGCCTGGATTGATGTGTTCTCCATGGTGGCCTGGATTGATGTGTTCTCCATGGCAATTGTAGTAGGATTGATGTGTTCTCCTGTGAGGCCTGGATTGATGTGTTCTCCATGGCAATTGTAGCAGGATTGATGTGTTCTCCTGTGAGGACAAGATTGATTAGTTCTCCTGTCGAGGCATCCTACCCATGCAGTCTGGGACTCATGGGAAGTACCTCTCATCTGATCAATGAGCAGGGAAATGAAATTAGGGACCATAGTAGTACCGATGGATGCATCGTTGTAACTACCGTACTCCCTACGCTAGGATGACCTCCATTGATCTGGGATCAATGATACTGGTCTGGGACCAGTGGTAGGAGTTGTACCATACTATGATGCTGACTTCGGGTCGGTTGAGACTGGTCTGGGATCAGTGGTACATACTTTGAGACTGACTTTGAGTCAGTGGAGGATGATATTGGTCTGGGACCATTGGAGTTGTACTCACTATGACGCTGACTTTGGGTTGGTTGAGACTAGTTTGAGACCAGTCGTACATACTCTGAGACTGACTTTGAGTCAGTATGATAGATCCTCGATCATTTCTTCTTCTTCATAATTCGGACAAAAGCAGAGTAGAACAGAACAATGCAAGAGTAGAGTAGAACAGAACAAAACAATACAGATCATTGCAGGGCAGAACAAGACAAAACAGAACAGGAAAAATAGACCAGAGCAGGGCAAGGGTCAGGCTGTACAAGGCAGTGCATTTGATGGATGAATTGTAACGACTGATAGACAGATTGCAGATGAAGTTCTCCATGGTTGAGAGGGAGTGTTAAAATTGGAAACCAGGGCAAAATTTCATGTGGGTCATCTTATTCATGGCTAATAATATTTTTATTAGATTCCTCTCGTTGAGAGGTGTAGGATTGATATAAAGATCATCCAATTCCGATAAGTATTCATGGAGATATGAATTTATTTTGATTATGGAATTATTATCAAGCCGACCTACAACTCATGTAGGCTCAGAAGCCCAACAGTCGCATCTATTCACCCACCAACGTTGTGTATAAATATAAGAGGACTTTTCCTCATTTAGACTCACTCATCTCATCACATCTCTCTCTCTACTGCGCAGATATGAGTCTCTTCTCTACTGCGCTGAAATGGGTTTCTCTCTCTCTCTCACATGTGAAGCCGGAAGCTGTTGAATTTGAAGTTGCAACTGCAGAAGTAAAGATTGACTTGCGTGGCCTAGAAGATCTCCTCATGTGAATTGCGCTGTAGGTTCATCTGAACCTCCTCTGGAAGCCAAAACTTTTGGTGGTGGAATGAAGTCAATCCGACTGTTGGTTCGTGAGATATGGTCTACCCTAGTTTGATAATGAAGCCGCTAATGCTGATGCTACTGATTTAGGGTTTGCTACTGCTGATATGAATCAGATTTATTGTACTATTTCACTCTGCTGAATTATTGAAGATAAAAGAAGATTTGATCAAAGGGTTTCCCCACACATTGTGGGGTTTGTCCCTGGCTAGCCACCACATCTTGTGTCTCTTGTCTTGGCTTTTTTTCTGTCGATCATTTAATGTTCTATCTGCACTTTTCTTTATATTGCTAATCGGTGGAATATAATAAGAAAAGAAGTAAACTGTTATAAGCATAGAACATTCCATAACTTAACATAGATCCTGTATGCCTTAGCGTTCTCGCTATATCCTACCAGATACCCCTTTTCTGCAGTGTGATCCAGCTTCTTCCTCTTTTCTTCAGTTATGCGAAAATATGCCAAACTCCCAAATATCCTAAAATTACCGAATTCAGGTGTCTTCCTGAAGACTTTCTCTGGAGTAATTTTTCCTAATTCCCAATGAGGAGTCCTGTTCTGAACGTAGAAAACTATGTTGCATGCTTCTACCCACAGGAATTTTGGCATATCCTGATCATACATCATGGCCCTAGCTGCTTCTACAATAGTCCTATTTTTCCTTTCTACCACCCCATTCTGCTTCGGATTGTAGGGAGATGTCCACTCTCTTCTGATGCCCCAGTGCAATAATTAGTGAAGTCCTTATTGACATATTCTCCACCATTATCTGAGCATAAGAATTTTATTTTCTTACCTGTCAGATTCTCCACTAGAGCCTTGAACTCCTTGAATCGACAGAAAACCTCATCCTTGGTTTTCAGAAAATAGATCCAAGTTTTCCTCGAGTGGTCATCAATGAAGGTAAGGAAACATTCAGCACAACTGAGCCCTTTGATAGAAATAGGTCCATAGATATTTGAGTGTATAAATTCTAGTACACTCTTGGCCCTGTGGTTGCTCCTAAGGAATGCCATCCTGGCATATTTTCCTAGAGCGCATCTCCTGCATACGTCATCTCGTTTCATACTCAGATCTGGAACTCCTGTTACAGTGATCCTGAGAATTATTAGAGCTCCATGGTGCAAGTGACCCATCCTTCTATGCTATAGTTCATTCAAGTCTTTGTCCCTATGACTGCCTATTAGTGCCGTTGGAGATTCTAGTTGTAATCTGTACAACCGATTACTTTTGATCTCGATTTGCACTTTGTTTTTCTAGCTCGGGTGTTTGACGTATACCTTTTCCTTGATGAAGTATATTTCATAGCCATTGCCTTGTAGTTGTGACACGGAAAGTAAGTTCATCCCCAATCTTGGCACGTGCAACAAATTTGTGGCACGAAACTGCTCTCCTGATTCTGTTTGAAAAACTATGGTACCCTTTCCTACTGGAGTACACTTTGTCTTGTTCCCCATGGTCATCTGAAAGTTCATATTCTCTTCTTGATATTCTAAGAAACACTCCCTGATTCCTGTCATATGCTACGAGGCTCCACTGTCTATATACCATACTTCTGATGATGCAGCACTGGTCATGCACGTCACTTCTTCTTCCAACCTGGAAGCCAACATAGAGAAATCGAAATCTCTCTCTCTTGTGCAATCTTCTGAAAATCTACGTGAGTCCCCTGAGGTGGATCCCTCTGCATCGTGGTCTCAACCCATAACTGATTTTCCCTTTTTGTCTCTGATTACTTCCTTTGATACCATGTGAAAATTATATCACCGCAGCAACTGATTTATTTTTCCTACTTATTTCATCATAAGTTATTCATGAAATTACTTCAACAAACATTAAAATAAATACTACTGCAGATATCACACCGTAATACAGAAACAAACATATGCACACATTGACACAGTTATTTTGGACTAATGTCCTCGGAAAAACCCAATGTGGGAAAACCGCTGCAACAAGGGAGGATTTTATTATTCAGCAATGTTCTTATACAACAGGGTGCCAAATTGGCTTACCCACCGAAAAATCTAGCCATTTGAACTCTGTGGCTAGATTTTTCTTACAGTATTCAATGAGTCTAGATGATCCTGTTAGGAAAATATCATTCGCATATAATACTAAGATAAGTGGCTCGCTCTCTATGACTAGATAGTAGAGATTTAGATTTGTGTCACTCTTGAAAAACCCCATATTCTGTAAGTAGCCATTTATTCGACCATACCACGCTCGTGGTGCATGCTTCGGCGCATAAAAGGCTTTCTTCAGTCTGCATACATGAGACTTCTTCTCATGAGTTTCAAAGCCCTCTGGTTGTTCAATGTGTACTTCTTCTTCTATTACCCCATTTAGAAATTTCGTCTTGACATCCATCTAACTGATCTCCCATCCCATCTGGGTTGTAAAAGATATCACGGTCCTAATAGATGTATACCTAGCTACCGGGACAAAGGTTTTGTCATAGTCAATCCCTTCCTTTTGAGCATACCCCTTAGCCACAAACCTGGCCTTGTATTTTTCAATACTGCCATCTGCAGCATATTTGATCTTGTAGATCCATCTTGAACCTACCACATATTTGTCTTGAGGCCTTGACACCACCTCCTAAACATCATTTACCATTATGGAGTTATACTCAACCACCATGGCATCTAGATAGACCTGATGTTGAGCTACCTCCTTGAAGTTGGCAGGTTCTCCATCCTAAGCTACTAACGCCTCATACCTGTCTGGCTATTTTCGCTCCCTTTTACTGTTCCTTGGCTCTCCGATGAAGTTTTTTGCATCACACATAATCTGACGAAGTTCCCTGTTGGTTCTTCCTCTACCAATAGGTGCTTCTGTTCGCTCCTCTTCCTCAACCTGAGAATCTTCCTGATCTGAGGAAGGATTCTTCACTTCCATTGGTTGAAGAGGCATGACCAACAGATCCAATTTTGACTGCTCCTTGGAAGGCATTTCACGAGATCTTCTGAAAGCTCTGTCCTCCATGAACTTTACATCTCATTGTACTACTACCTCCTTTCTCTCTGGAAGATAGATCCTGTATGCCTTAGCGTTCTCGCTATATCCTACCAGATACCTCTTTTCTGCAGTGTGATCCAGCTTCTTCCTCTTTTCTTCGGTTATGCGAAAATATGCCAAACTCCCAAATATCCTAAAATTACCGAATTCAGGTGTCTTCCCAGTGAAGACTTTATCTGGAGTAATTTTGCCCAATTCCCGATGAGGAGTCTTGTTCTGAATGTAGAAAACTATGTTGCATGCTTCTAACCACAAGAATTTTGGCATATCCTGATCATACATCATGGCCCTAGCTGCTTCTACAATAGTCCTATTTTTCCTTTCTACCACCCCATTCTGCTCCGGATTGTAGGGAGCTGTCCACTCTCTTCTGATGCCCCAGTGCAATAATTAGTGAAGTCCTTATTGACATATTCTCCACCATTATATGAGCATAAGAATTTTATTTTCTTACCTGTCAGATTCTCCAATAGAGCCTTGAACTCCTTGAATCGACAGAAAACCTCATCCTTGGTTTTCAGAAAATAGATCCAAGTTTTCCTCGAGTGGTCATCAATGAAGGTAAGGAAATACTCAGCACAGCTGAGCCCTTTGATTGAAATAGGTCCATAGATATTTGAGTGTATATATCCTAGTGCACTCTTGGCCCTGTGGTTGCTCCTAAGAAATGCCGCCCTGGCATACTTTCCTAGAGCGCATCTCCTGCATACATCATCTCGTTTCATACTCAGATCTGGAACTCCTGCTACAGTGATCCTGAGAATTATCAGAGCTCCATGGTGCAAGTGACCCATCCTTCTGTTCTATAGTTCATTCAAGTCTTTGTCCCCATGACTACCTATTAGTGCTGTTGGAGATTCTAGTTGTAATCTGTACAACCGATTACTTTTGATCCCTATTTGCACTTTGTTTTTCTAGCTCGGGTGTTTGATGTATACCTTTTCCTTGATGAAGTAGATTTCATAGCTATTGCCTTGTAGTTGTGACACGGAAAGTAAGTTCATCCCCAATCTTGGCACATGCAGCACATTTGTGGCACGAAACTGCTCTCCTGATTCTGTTTGAAAAACTATGGTACTCTTTCCTACTAGAGTACACTTTGCCTTGTTCCCCATGGTCATCTGAAAGTTCATATTCTCTTCTTGATATTCTAAGAAACACTCCTTGATTCCCGTCATATGCCATGAGGCTCCACTGTCTATATACCATACTTCTGATGATGCAGCACTAGTCATGCGCGCCACTTCTTCTTCCAACCTGGAAGCCAACATAGAGAAATCGAAATCTCTCTCTCTTGTGCAATCTTCTGAAAATCTACGTGAGTCCCCTGAGGTGGATCCCTTTGCATCATGGTCTCAACCCATAATTTATTTTCCCTTTTTGTCTCTGATTACTTCCTTTGATACCATGTGAAAATTCTATCACTGCAACAACTGATTTATTTTTCCTACTTATTTCATCATAAGTTATTCATGAAATTACTTCAACAAAAATTAAAATAAATACTAATGCAGATATCACACCATAATACAGAAACAAACATATGCACACATTGACACAGTTATTTTGGACTAATGTCCTTGGAAAAACCCAATGTGGGAAAACCGGTGCAACAAGGGAGGATTTTATTATTCAACAATGTTCTTATACAACAGGGTGCCAAATTGGCTTACCCACAGATAGACAAACTTCCAAAACTTTTCTAAACCTAGCGTAGCCCTACTAACCTCTGCTATAACCTGAAACCCTCTGCGTCAGCCTACTGAGGCTTTGCGCAACCTCTCTGGGCTTTTGCGTCACTCCTGTAGCCTCTGCGTGGATGACGCGGGCCCTTCTAGCTCTGCACAGTCTTTTCTGCCTCTGTGTCTGCCTCTTCTGCACTGATCTCCCATCTCTTTGTTCCATACTTGCTGCCTCCTGATTGCTCTCTAGACCACTGGTTCAATTTCTTAGCAAATCCCGCTCCAGAAATTGAACTTACTGGTCTCCCTCAGTGTGTTCTCCAAGTGCCCCTTAAGCCTCCTCTTATAGTTTTTCTGTTGACATCTCAATGGCTAAGATTAAGTCCCTAATTAACAACTAAGATTAGATATAGATTGATCCATGTCTTTTAGACCATTCTAACACAGATTCATATTAATACACATTAATATTTTATTTTCCCTAGGTTTAGACTTAGGGACTCCATTAATAATATTAATTATTTTAATATCTCTTGATCTGTTTAGAAACTTCCCAAACCCTTTCTGGGTATTGGATATATTATGTGCCCCAACTTCTCCACCAAATTTCGTGGCTAGAGCACATCCGATGCTACCCCAAATCAACACAGGATCCTTGAGGTGCCCAAACTCTTGGATCATGAACGACTACAAGATCCCTTAACGACAATAGCATGATGACAGGTGTCAGGTGGAGCAAGTGTTAATCTAGGTTTTCATTCATGTAATTATGGCACTAGCCGAGAAGGAAAATATTATTGAGATGCTTGGTTCCAAATGATGATGTCATAACTCTTGTTTCATAAGAATGTCATCAATTAATATTTCAAGTCACTAATGAAGAAGTCTTAAGAAGTGCCAAGTGCCAAGTATTTAGAAGCCCTTGATGACATATGGAGGACTACATTTGATGATTTCATATTCTTAATGAATGACCACAATTGATGATGGCACTTGATGAGGTCTTGATAACATGGTTGGAGATCATTTGATGGTTGGAAGTTTGTTTTAGAGTTATGCTAATGATGTTGCACTATGTCTGCACTAGTATATCATGACATTGTTCATGCATCATGCTACATGGATGTTTCACTCCTAAATAATGATTCTATGATCCTATGATGACATTGATAACAATGAAGAAGCCACACTGTCCAAAACATTCTTCATGCTGTCCCAAAAATTTTATACATAAAATTTAAGGAGAGTCACAAAGAAAAATTATTTTGGACACCTTGAAGGATACTTTGAAAATGGACCCTAGCCCATCTTAAAGAGGATTTTTTCCTCTTTCTAACAAGCCTTTATTTGCCCTGAAAATCCCAATAGTTTGTGAGATATTGAATTTTTAATTTAAGGAAATTATTCCTAGCAGTGAACCGACCCACACTCAGTCATACAAGTTGGCCTCACTTCAAATAGATGTGTCGCTTCACTTATAAATGAAATATCTATAAATAGATGTCTAAACACTTCATTTTGATCAACAATTTAGGCAAGAGTTCAGAGATATGAAGTAAAAGAGAAGACATAAGGCTGAGGATAACAAGGAGACTATTGTTTAGGATGAAAAAAAGGATAATTTTGTTTGGGCATACAATCTTGGTCAAAGTTCCCGTATTTGCCGTGGTAGAAGCTACTATAGTTTCCGTGGTCGAGGCTACCATAGTTGTCATGTTCGAAACTACCATAGTTTCTGTGGTCAAAGTTGTTGTAGTTGCCGTGGTCGAAGCTGTCGTAGTTGTTGTGGTTGAAGCTATCGTAGTTGCCTTAGTCGAAGTTGCCGTAGTTTCCATGGTTGAAGCTGTCGTAGTTTCCATGGTTGAAGCTGCCATAGTTTCCATGGTTGAAGCTATCATAGTTGTCATGGTCGAAGTGTTGATTTATTGGGATTGGACAAATAGAGCTTGTTGAAGTCTTCTCTTGAGAATAGAATAGAACAGAGTTGGAGAACTTTGTGAAGCAACATATTGAAGATTTGTGGAGATCATTGAAGACCATGATGTGTTGAAGCTATTATGAGATGACCTTGAAGAAGTTTTGTTTGGGTAACATGAAGAGTAGTGGTGACACCTTCATGTGAAGAACAAGGTTGTCATTGATGATGTGACATTGAGACTAAGTGAAGGCATAGCTAAAGATTGAAGAAAACATTGGGAGCCATGAAGTATAACCAAACATACCTTGACAAAGTGAAGCTATAGGGTTGGAGCCCTTGGGGTTGGTGCCTCAAAATTGACAAGGTTGGTGCCTTGAAAAATCCAAGTTGGTGCTTGGAAAATATAGGATTGGTGTCCTTGGAGTTGGTGCTCCTAAAAACAAGGTTGGTGCCTTGTATAAGATAGGGTTAGAGCCCTAGAGGATCAAAGTCCTCAAGAAACTAGGTTAGAGCCTGAACTAGATATAGGGTTGGAGCCCTTGAGGTTTGTGCCTCAAAATTGACAAGGTTGGAGCCTTGGAAGTCCAAGTCGGTGCTTGGTAAATACAGGTTGGAGCCTAGGAGATTGAAGATCGGTGTCTTCACCTAGGGTTGGAGCCCTACATATATTGTACTTAATTTATTGAAGAAATTAATAAAATCATTTATTCTTATTATTCATTTTGTGTTCTAAATATAAGAGATCTAACTGGTAAAAGTAAAAATTGAAAAGAAATACTGATTCACCCCCCCCCCCCCCCCCCCCCCCCAGTATTTCCAACAATGGGTATTAGAGCTAGTATCTTCACTCAAAGCTTAACAGCTTGAAGGTTGATCATTAGAACACAAATGAATATGCCAAGGAAGAAAGTCCCCAATCCTCCTAAATATGTGTCTCCCTCAACCACCGAAATTGAAGTCAATCATTTTATGAAGGCTCCATTGTTCAATGGAAACTTTGATATATGGGAGGCAAGAATGAGGAATTTCTTAAAGACTCAAGGCATTGAAGTCTAGAAATCAGTGATTGTTTATAGCATGATGGATGGAGAATCCAAGGAACATAATACAAGAGCAATGAAAGCAATATTGAATGGGCTACATAATTCTATGAAGGCCAATTTTGAAAAATTTTCATCAACAAAAGGTATATGGGATAAAATTCATGATCTTCACTCAAAAGGAGCATTGACAATGATCTCTAGTCAAGAAGATGATGGAAAAGAAGAAGGAAATCCAAAGCCCATCAAGGAAGGTGAAGATAAGAGTGACATCAAGGCTGAAGAAGGCCTAGGAGATGAAGAGAATGAAAAAGATTTCGAAGAAGATATCCTTACTAAACTTATGGCTGCCATGGAAGAGATTAACAATTTGAAAAAGGAAAATGAGGAACTTAAGAAGAAAGTGCAAGTTGGTGACCAGGACAAGACAAGGAAGGAAGTTGACCTTGTCAAGCTTCAAGTACAAAAAAGAGATGAGGAGCTTGCCAATATTAAGGAGAAATTTCATCAAAACAAGAGACAACATCATGAAGAAGTCATATCCATGAAAAATCAATTGGATGAGGCAAAGAAACAAGAAGATACCTTGTCAAGCCACCTTGAAAAAAGGCACAAAAGCTTGAATAGACTTGAAGCAGAGATTGGTCAACACAAGGAAGAGGTCTCCTCCCTTAGATCTCAACTAGAAGAAGCAAGGAAACAAGAAAAAGGATCTGAGAAGGTGATGGAAGCTTTGACATTCATAGAAAGACAAGTTGATGAAGCAGAAAAGGAGAGAAACACCATGATATGCCAAGTAGAAGAAAAAGATGATGACATCACCAAGTCAAAATTAGAAATCACTTCGCTTAAGGCCCAATCATGTGAAGCAACCAAGATGAAGGAAGAAATGGAGATCATTCTATCAAAGAAGGATGAAGAATACAAGAAAATGAAGGAATAAATTGTATTTTTTAAAAAGGAAGTTGACTTGCTAAATAATAACTTGAAAAGCTCTCAAACCCTAGATGACATCCTAAGTCATCAAAGGTCTCCCCTCAATAAATTAGGTCTTGGCTTTGCAAGTGAATCCTCAAGCAACAATGATGCAAACTGTAATGCTTCAAACAACAAGGATGCAAGGAAGTCTGGAATAAATGTTGATGCTCCCAGTTCCAGCAAAGGCAAGGAGAAGAGTCAAGACAACTATGGAAAAAACATTCCTCTAAGAAGAAATGCAGATGGTGTCAAGGTTGCAAGAAGAAATGGTTATCATCAAAGGATCCCAAGGCAAAAAGAATTTAGAAGTAAATCAAGGAAACCTTCTTCACCCAGGTACCAAAGTATATTTCTTGGTTATTGCTATTCTTGTACAAATTTTGGGCACATGGCAAAAGACTACAAGGCATATCACAAAGATAATTATAATGTTCCCCGTCAATATCTGAGAAGAAATTTTGCAATAAGTCATGAATTCTTATTCATGAACAACATAAAGTGCTTCAAGTGTCATAACGTTGGACATATGGCACGTAATTGTAACTTGACTTGGGCACCTACTCAAGATAGAACTATGCCAAAAAATAAATTTACACAAGTATGGAGAAGGAAGCAAATGCAATCTAAAAATCTCTTGAACTCTCTAGCCAACAACACATGTTTTTGACCCGATCTCCGACAATCTAAGAATTTTATGGGGAAAATCTACCAAAAGGAAGACCATGCATATAGTTAGAAGGAGCTTATGATGATTAGGCATTCTTACAGAAGCCATCCGTGAATGAGTCTTATGAAATCCTTGATGAGCTACATGGACAATCATTCTTTGATAGATCATCTCTCAAGAACACTCCTTGAAGAATATAATCCTTAGTCATCCGATGGATTATTATTGAAGATCTCTTACAATTGATCATTAGCAGGTAATATTTCATAAGGGGGAGTTGGTTCATCACATGAAGGAATTTAAGCACATCTATCATGGACCACATTTTCAGAAAGAAGAGCACCATGACAATGGGAGTAACATACCTATGAAGAAATACTATTCGTAAAGAAAAGAAGCAGCTTGAAAGGGGGAGTACTTGGGCACCCCGTTTGCCATTGATGTCAAAGCAGGAGAGAATGTTGAAAAGGCAAGAATATTTCCATCAATGAAAAAGGGGGAGATTGGTAATCTAGGTTCTCATTGATGTCAATATGGCACTAGCCGAGATGGAAAATATTGTTGAGATCCCTGGTTCCAAATGATGATGTCATAACTCTTGTTTCATAAGAATGTCACCAATTAATATTTCAAGTCACTAACGAAGAAGTCTTAAGAAGTGCCAAGTGCAAAGTATTTAGAAGCCCTTGATGACATATGGAGGACTACATTTGATGATTTCATATTATTGATGAATGACCACAATTGATGATGGCACTTGATGAGGTCTTGATAACATGGTTGGAGATCATTTGATGGTTGGAAGATTATTTTGGAGTTATGCTAATGATGCTGCACTATGAGTGCACTAGTATATCATGACATTGTTCATGCGTCATGCTACATGTATGTTTCACTCCTATATAATGAATCTATGATCCTATGATGACATTGATACCAATGAAGAAGCTAGAGAATTAAGAAGTCGCACTGTCCCAAACATTCCTCATGCTGTCCCAAAATTTTTATGCATAAAATTTAAGGACAGTCACAAAGAAAAATCATTTTGGACACCTTGGAGGCATCCTTTGAAAATGGATGCTAGGCCATCTTAAAGAGGATTTTTTCCTCTTTCTAACGAGCCTTTATTTGCCCCAAAACTCGTAATAGTATGTGATATATTGAATTTTTAAGTTAAGGAAATTATTCCTAGCAGTGAGCCGACCTATAGTCAGTCATACAAGTCGGCCTCACTTCAAATAGACGTGTCCCTTCAATTATAAATGAAATCTCTATAAATAGACGTCTAAACACTTCATTTTGATTAGCAATTTAGGCAAGAATTCAAAGATACAAAGTACAAGAGAAGACAGAAGGTCGAGGAGAACAAGAAGACTATTGTTTAGGACGAAAAAAAAGGATAATTCTGTTTGGGCATAAAATCTTGGTCGAAGCTGCCGTAGTTGCCATGGTCGAAGATGCCGTAGTTGCCATTGTCGAAGATGCCATAGTTGTCATGGTCAAAGCTTCCATATTTGTCGTTTTCGAAACTGCCGTAGTTGCTATGGTCGAAGTTGTCGTAGTTGCCATGGTCGAAGCTGTCGTAATTGCCATGGTTGAAGTTGTTGTAGTTTCCGTGGTCGAAGCTACCATAGTTGCCGTGGTTGAAGCTGTCGTAGTTCCTGTGGTCAAAGTTACCATAGTTTCCGTGGTTGAAGCTGCCGTAGTTGTCATGGTCGAAGTGTTGATTTATTGGGATTGGACAAATAGAGCTTGTTGAAGTCTTCTCTTGATAATAGAATAGGGCAAAGTTGGAGAACTTTGTGAAGCAACATATTGAAGATTTGTGGAGATCATTGAAGACCATGATGTATTGAAGCTATTACGAGGTGACCTTGAAGAATTTTTGTTTGGGTAACATGAAGAGTAGTGGTGACACCTTCATGTGAAGAACAAGGTTGTCATTGATGATGTGACGTGGAGACTAAGTGAAGGTGTAGCTGAAGATTGATAGGGCTTGTTGAAGAAAACATTGGGAGTGATGAAGTATAACCAAACTTACCTTGACAAAATGAAGCTATAGGGTTGGAGCCCTTGGGTTGGTGCCTCAAAATTGACAAGGTTGGTGCTCGGAAAATATAGGATTGGTGTCCTTGGAGTTGGTGCTTCTAAAATCAAGGTTGGTGCCTTGGATAAGATAGGGTTGGAGCCCTAGAGGATCAGAGTCCTCAAGAAACTAGGTCGGAACCTGAAACAGATATAAGGTTGGAGCCCTTGAATTTGGTGCCTCAAAATTAACAAGGTTGGAGCCTTGGAAGTCAAAGTTGGTGCTTGGAAAATACAGGTTGGAGAATAGGATATTGAAGATCTGTGTCTTCACCTAGGGTTGGAGCCCTACATATATTGTACTTAATTTATTGAAGAAATTAATAAAATCATTTATTTTTATTGTTCATTTTGTGTTCTAAATATAAGTGATCTAACTGGTAAAAGTAACAATTGAAAAGAAATACTAATTCACCCCCCCTCTCAGTATTTCCAACAAGGTGTGATGAAGCGGAAAGGCAGTGCTAGAGTTTAGAATTTTGTAGCAACACAATGGAGGTTGCAACAGTGTGAGAGGCACAAAGGTTTTTGCAGTGGCAGCAGAGGGAGAACATGATAGCAACAAAGGTAGCTTCAGCATCACAAGGCTTCCATATTGACCAAGATGCCAGTTTTTGGGTGAAGTATCAATTATTTACTTCTAAGAAATTGAGTTACAGTGCAAAATTAGCAGTGGCAGTGCTATGGGCAACATGATGCAACATTTTAAGAGGGAGATGCAGTAAAAATGTAGCAGTGGAAGTGGTAGTGTTGTGGGCAGAAGTATAGGAAGCAACAATGTAGGGGATGTGAGGCAGCAGGCCAAGCCTCAACACAGGTACTGACGCGGAAGATTAATGTGATGTTTCTATGGTGAAACATTACTAGAGCACATTCCTCACTAATAGGGAGTGATGATTTCTTGTAGCATCAAATGTGCTCTAGCCATCAAAATTGGTGGAGAGGCTAAGGCACATAGATCTCCAAGACCCATAAATCGTTTGGAGAAATTCCACCTAGATGAAGAGATATTAAAAGAATTAATATTTTTAATGAGTTCCTAAGTATAAACTTAGGAAAATTAAAATATTTATTTGTATTAATATAATATGGGTGAGAAAGTTATAAATAACGAGGATCAAGCTAGTTCTAATATTAGCCATTGATTAGGAAATTAATCTCGGCCGTCGAATCATCAACAAGAAAAGTATAAGAGGAGGCTTGAGGGTCAGTTGGAGACACACAAAGACAGATCAAGAATTCAATTTTCTGGGGCTGGGTTTGCTGAGGAAACTAAGTTAGAGATCAATTGTAGTGAGGGGCAGTTCAACAAGGGATTTTGATCCAAGGCTGAGGAATACATATCAGAGAGGAAACATAGTGCCAGAAGAGGTAGTGCAGAGCCTAGGAGGGCTAACGCAGAGGCTGAGGAGGCCATCGAAGAGGATGCAGAAGGCATACACAGAGTACGCAACGACTAACACAGAGAGTTACAGAGGATGACGTATGTAATGTAGAGGGATGTAGGGGCCGACGCTAGGTTGAAGAGGCTACGCTGAGGAGGTTCTGTGGGGCAGACTGAGAGTAGATCAGCTAAGAGAGGGTGACATAGTTCTAGATAGGGTGACACACTTCCAGAGGAGTGCTTGGAGCAGCTTTTGCTGCCATCATAAGGAACAACCAGAGTCACTGTGGACTTGTTCATCCGGTTGCTGATTTTCCGGAATATATGTCTCCGGATAGAGGTACTATTGCCAAGGGTATTCTTTGAAGGGTGAGCCAGTTTTGGCACCCTATTTGTATTCATTAATATTCTTAATAATAAAACCCTCATATATGCCGCACCGGTTTTCCTGAATTTGGTTTTTCCGGGGACGATTGTCCAAAAATAACGGTGTCCCTTGTATTGTCTCAATTTATTTCAGTTGTTGATCTGTATATTTGTGAAGGCTGCAATTGTGTTTACTTCAATTTTTATGTTATTAAATAACTTGTTAATGTAAAGTACTCATAGGATATAGTAAGCCAAATATTGTGGTAGGGGTTTCTAATGTGTTAGATTCAGAAATTTTCACAAATAATAGAAAATATATGCACCATAAGGATTTACCTCAAGTGGGCCCATCTATGGGTTCAACCTACACCTATTGACTTATAAATTCACTAGTGTAATATTTAGCAAGTAATCCAAAACATCCATGGGCAAGAAGCTTTTAAATTAAATAAGACTGAATCATAGAGAAAGTCACCCACTATCTATTGTCTATTATGCATATCATCATTCCAATAGAGTACATATTTATATAATAAAATGGGAATCTATGTCTCTACAATGGTTTAAGATATTGTTTGCAATTTGGGAATGCTAACTAAATTAATTGATATAGTTCTATCACTTGTAAAATTTGATGTCTAAGTCAGGTAGCAACTTAAGAGGTTGGATTTTGTTAATGATAACCAATTTTTCTCTTAATGATGTTACAAGGTTACATATTTTAACCATCAACCCTTGTTTACAAACCACATGCCCCAACAGGTTCCCAAAATGAATGAGGAACATACATTTCTTGAGGTTGTGCACGATTTGGTATCTTCAGCATGTATCAGGCATCAAGCGTAGGTTCGCTATATGGCACCTAACCAGCCTAAATACAGTATAGTCATCAAAATAGACCTCCAATAACTTATGAATATATTCCATGAATGTCGCAACAACCACGCCCGAAAAAATGGCCGGCACATTCTTCAACCCAAATGGCATGACAGTGTATTGAAAGCAACCCCACTCAGTCGCGAAGGTTGTCTTGCTCCTATCCTCTAGCACAATTCTAATCTAGTGGTACCCTGAGAACCCATCCATGAAAGAATATGCTTCTTGACCACCTACGTTGTCCAATACCTCATCTGTGAATGGAGTTGGGAATGGATCATGTACACATGCGTCGTTCAACTTTATGAGATCCACACATATGCTTATTTCATCTTTCTGCTTCTTCTCTTGTACCACCATCAAACTTACCCAATTGGATTCCTCCACAGGCTCGATGATGCCTACTACGAGCATCTTGTCTAATTCCACGTGGACCTTCTCCTTGTATTTCAGATTTAAGTGATACGGTCTCTGCTTGACTGGCTTCGCATCGAGTTTTAACGTGATCCTCATTACCCCTAAGTCTCCGATTATTCCCTTTAAGTCCATAAACTTGGTCGGGAATAAGTCCTGATATTCATGGAGTAGTTCAGCCACCTTTTCCACCGTCGCGTCATCCCAGTAGTCCCCAATCTTCGCGAATTTAGGTTCCGCCTCCGTACCAATATTCACCTGCTTAGTCTTCACTGGTGCGGTTATGTCAGGATTCTCAATTTGTGGTCCTTGAACCTCGCGCTGGCCTTCTGTTTCAGGAATATTAATTTTCCATGGATCTTCATCCTCTTCCTCAATAGTTACATTATAACACTCCAGCGCACAGCTTAACTAAGCAGCCCATTCAGGCTGAATCAACTCTACCAGCTCCTGTGGCATCCTAAAGATGGCCACTTTTACTTCTTGTAGTGCTTCATCAATACTATCCCAACCATCCTCAAAATTGAAGGTCATTACGAACCCTTCGCACAGAACATCCCATTCACCTATCCTATGGCGGAGCTCTATTTATATATACCAGTTCATTGGTATAACATCCAAGGTGTGACAGAACAGGTGCACCCACTTGGGTTGTGGCTTTTTCGCATAGGCCTGCGTCCACTTGGCCAGACACGTGTGCAGATCATCCTGCCCATTGTATTTATCTACCAATCACACTCTAAGCTTCCCAAAAAGTGTGCGCATCATCCTTCTATATTCGCACCAGTCATCAAAGCTCGCTTTATGCGTACCCTAACACCTTGCGGGCGTAGTGCACAGTACCCAGTTCAAGGCCTGGAAGCATTGCTTTTTAGGCACCTCCCTTTCAAATTCATCGAAGAAAGAATATACCTCACTTAACCCATCATAAGTGTCAGGCTAGGCAGTAACTCCATAAAGCAGAAATTGATTCGTGTATTATTCCATTAGGTAGGTCTTTGTTATATACAATAGGGAGTGACTATTCAGTTCATCTCCCAATGACTGTTCACATTTCTAATTTAATTATTTACATAAATTCACCCAATCATGAGGATTAGGTGTCGACATTCCCCCCCTTAATCTGAAGGGATGTTGGTGAGTCCAAGCATTGTTTTAAATCGTTCAAGCTTTTCTCTTCCAAGCGCTTTGGTGAAGATGTCTACAATTTGCTCATTTGTGGAACAATGATGGAGATGGATTGTTTTGGCCTCAACATGATGTCGAATCAGATGATATTTAGTATTGATGTGCTTCGTTCGATCATGGAACTTTGGGTTCTTGGCCAACTTTATTGCAGAGGTATTGTCAATCATGAGTGGAGTTGATTGTACTTGTTTTACCTGCAAATCTTCAAGAATTTTCCTGAGCCACACAATTTCTTTTGTTGCTTTAGCTGTTGCCACGTATTCTGCTTCTGTTGTGGAATCTGCTGGAACTGATTGTTTGCGTGATCTCCAGGAGACAGCTCCTGATCTAAGACTCATAGCATATCCTGAAGTAGATACCCCAATTTCTTTGTCTCCATCGAAGTCTGAATCAGAGTATCCAATCAAACCGAAGTCGTCCACCTGTGTATACTTGATTCTAAAGTATTGAGTGCCCTTCAAGTACCTTAGAACTCTTTTTGCAGCAAACCAATGTCCCTCACAAGGCTTTTGCATAAACCTGGAGAGGATTCCAACAACAAATGAAATGTCTGGTCTGGTAGTAGTTAGGTAGTTGAGACTTCCTACAAGCTGTATATACTTTGTTGCATCCTCAAATTATTTTCCTTCAATAGATGTGAGCTTTAAGTTTTGTTCCATTGGAGTAGTAAGAGGATTGCACTCTGTCATGCCAAACCTATTCAACAAATCTCCAATGTATTTCTTTTGAGAAAGAAATATGGACTTTGGATGTTGGGTTACTTCAATGCCAAGATAGTAATGAACATAGCCAAAATCAGTCATTTCAAAACTTTTCCCCAATTACTTGTTCTTGTAGACCCACTTGTAGCCAATTGGTTTGGTTCCAAATGGAGGATCAACTAGCTTCCAAGAGCCGTTCTTTATGAGGGCATCATACTCCTTTTGCATCGCTTCTTTCCATTCATCATGAGAAGCAACTTCTTTGAAGGAAGTTGGTTCAAAATCTATAGACAAGTTCAATTCACAATCATAAGAAACATCCATATCAACAAGTGAATTAGAGTCATCTACATCACCTCCATTTTTTCGGTTTGAATTTCTAGTTCCTGTCTTTCCAACTTCATCAGGATGAACACTTTCAAGTGTCTTTGTCAGCCACTTTGGGGGACCTTTCTCAGATGTTCCAGGCTGCTCCGTTGATTGAGTTGGGAGTGAGTCAAGATTGAGTCTCCCAATTCTATCAATTACATCACTTAAAGCATCATCTGTTGTTGGAGTTTCATGCGGGGGAGAGTGTTCTTCAGAAGAAAATTCCACATGTTGATCTAGTATAGGAATCCCCTCTTCAAGATGTGGAATCTGATTATCAAATTCTTGAAACGATTTTGCTTTTCCGAATCTGTCCAAGCGATCAAGTTGCCGCTCAACAACATTGTTAGTTTTGGATGATTCAAGAAAAATTACACATCTAGATACAACAAACTTCTTATTTACTTCATCATAGAGACGATATGCTTTGGAGGTGTTTGAGTACCCTAGGAAGATACACTTACGACTTCTAGCACCAAGTTTATTTCTATGTACCTTTGGTATCAAAGCATAACAGGTGGACCCAAAGACCCTGAGATGTTTTACCGAAAGAACATGTCCATACCACATTTCATAAGGAGTCTTGTTTCTTATAGCATTAGATGGACATCTATTCTTTATATATGCAGCACATAGAACAGCATCAGCCCAAAACATTATCTTTACATTTTTGAAGAAAAGCATGGATCATACCATATTCAAGATTGTTCTATTCATTCTTTCAGCTACACCATTCTGTTGGGGATTATAAGGCACAGTTGTTTGATGTTTGATCGCATGTTGGCGAAGATAGTTTTCAAATTAATTTGATGTGTATTCTTTTCCATTATCAGTGCGAATAGACCCAATATTAGATTGTGCATCATTTTCAATCCATTTATGAAAATTCTTGAATGTTTGAAAAGCATCAGATTTGTTCTTCAATAAATAAACCCAGCACATTCTAGTGTAGTCATCAATAAACGTCATGATATATTTATTTCCATTTGCAGAAGGAACATGCATTGGACCACATAAATCTGAATGAATGAGTTCAAGTTTCCTATGTGCTCTTGAATGTGAATCATGAAAAGACTGTTTGCTATGCTTTCTTAGAATGCAAGCATCACATTGCTTAAGTTTTCTAGGAATTGTAGGAAAACCAACAACACCATTTTTCTTCAATAAGCAGAGACAGTCATAGTTCAAATGTCCAAATCTAGCATGCCATAATAAACTTGATGGAAGTGTACCTTCTTCATGATGAGAATTGTATGAGAAATGTTGTGCATGAGCAGATGTTCCTTGCAGTTTGAAAAGCCTTTCTTCTTCTATTCCCCTCATGACAAGTGAGTGGTCAGATGGTTTTCTTACCTCAAGCTTGCCATCAAACATATGAATGGAGTGACCTTGCTGGCGGATGTGGACCAAGGACAACAAGTTTCTCTTGAGCTGTGGGAGATATAGAACATGATCCAGAAGAAAGTCTAGAAGGCCAGGCAATTTAAGCCTGATTGTGCCAAGCCCTGATGGCTTGATTTTTAATTGATCTGCAAAGTATACTGCTCCATCAACATTGTCAGTGAAATCTTCAAAAAAATATTTTCTATGAGTCATGTGGCAGGTTGCTCATGAATCAAGCAACCAATCATTTTTCCAAGAAGCAAGTGAAGCATTAAATAAATCTTCATTTACTCCAATGTTACATTGTGCCATAACATAGTGAGCAGATTCAGGTGCTTTACCTTTGTCTGTATCATTAGTTTTACCTTTTTGTTGGTTTCTTTTCTGATCAATTTTGTCCCATGATAGCTTGTAGTGCAAATCTGCCTTTTTTCCTTGAGGGTGTCTGCCCCCCTGCCTCTGAAATATCTTCCTCTTGAATGCATACTGTAACAAAAAATACTTTTGCCAATATACAGTAAAATTGTACTCAAAAGGGCATTCTCAAAAGATTTCAAATCTCTTCCTTATATACCAATATGGACGCCAATACCATGCAGTCAGCGTACCAAAAATAAGGGGCTCAATACAATTCCATGTGTTAAACAGAGTTAAGAGTACACATTTTACATGTCAAAAAGTCTTCAAGTATATACCACAAAAACTTCAGAGTATATGCCAGCGATAATGATATTATCTCAAACACAAAAAAAACACATGATTTTTTTTTTGTGTTTAGATTAGCAAAACCCTGAAATAAAGCTCACTTCGCTACCCTAAACAAATGCACAACAAATGCACTACTCCACAGACGGCGCCAGAGAAAATTTGTTGTCAGATGGGAGAGCACAGCCTTCAATCTTCAATAGTGGCTCTCTCACTCACATATATATACCATCCAAAAAAAACTTTCGAATATCCTTCTTCCTCATGTGACATTTCAGATTAATCAACGCAGCAGATTACAATGTTTTTTTTTTTTTTTTTTTCCGAAGGCAACAGATAAATCAACGCAGCAGATTACAATATTTTTTAAAGGCAGCAGATTAATCAACGCAACAGATTACAATATTTTTCAAAGGCAACAGATTAATCAACGCAGCAGATTACAATATTTTCAAAGGTCCCCACGCTGCTTATGCCTTTAATCTTTACCTCTTTTTTTTAGTTTCAAACGGCCATCCACGCAATGTTCTTCTTGTCAAGCATACGCACTTAAAGCTTTGCACGTGGAAAGATTAAACAGAGTTCTTGGACATGCTTGGACAGATACAAGTTCAATATCGTTTCCAGGCCATCTGCAGCAGAGCGCTCGTCGTCCAAGGCACAACAAGGGAAGCAGCAAAAACGCAGATCAAAGCAGCGTTATGTGGAAGGCTTCAAAGCATTATTCACGCAGCATATACCAGCGTTAAAAATACCGGAGCAGCGTATATATATTGAAACAACGTTTATATTGATCATTGATTTAAATGTGTAAATATTACCCAAGAAACAACGTTTTCCTGTATCGTTAGAACCTTGTCTGAGCGAATTCAATACTTCTAATTTCGCATTTCAAGGCCTTGGCCACTCCCGCTCCACAATCACCGCACCAACGTTCCTCAAACGGACTGCATGGACTCACAATAATGGCGGAGGAGATGCTTTCAGTGAATAAGTATGGCAGAAAATGTTTGTTGACAGTCCAGCGTTCAGACCTGCCCACCATGTCAGGCCTGAATATATAGAATATGACAGACAGAGGGCGCAGGAAATGTCAGGAGCAGCTCTGGAGGAGCACCGCAGGTATATGGAGAGTAGACAAGGGAGTTACAAGGGACATAAGAGCTAAAAAGGAGCTGGCTCTGATACCATGTCAGGCCAGGCAGTAACTCCATAAAGCAGAAATTGATTCGTGTATTATTCCATCAGGTAGGTCTTTGTTATATACAATAGGGAGTGACTGTTCAGTTCATCTCCCAATGACTGTTCACATTTCTAATTTAATTATTTACATAAATTCACCCAATCATGAGGATTAGGTGTCAACAATAAGTAGGCAGGTCTCGCACTTCTGTCGATAGATAGTGCAGTGATATTGTCATCATATTGCAGTTCAAAGTGGTTACTTTGTGTAACTGGTTCTACCATCACTCTATCTCCTCATTAGAATCTGACGTACAAGAGATTTTGCGCTCCCATGAAATCCACCCATCCGCAGTAGGATTTACTCAGTCTTGCTCTCACGCGGTTATCTTGTAGATGCAGTCCAAATCATCATCACTTTCATAGTTGCGCACCGGCTCTGTATAGCACAATCCTTCAATAGAGTCCAAAGGTATAACTATGCGTAGTGACTTCTTCTCAAAAATCATCTTGCACTTCTTTAGATCAATCACCTCATTCATGTCAGTGGTCCAATAAATTCCTAAGAGTGCGGGGTATGAATTGCTATCATCAACAATCTATATCACTTCAAAGTCTGCTAGCATGCTTGCTCCCTCAAGATCCACAACGATTCCCTACAATCGCCCCATGGGTATTATTTTTTGTTGGTTCACCATTCACAACTAAATAGGAGACCACTATAGGGTAGGTCTCCCCATGTGTTCCCATGTCTGCGTCGACAGAACATTCGCGTTCCATTCTAAATCCATAATTACTTGGTCCATCTCATATTCTCCAATCTGCGCGGTTAGCCTCATTTCCCTTCTCGTCCTTGTCTTATGCTTTCCAATCTTCCAGACTATGTGTGGTTCTCTTGGTGCGGTCCCAACGCATCTATTAATGAGTTCCTGTAATCCTTTTACAGCCTTACTATCGCACAGTAACTTCATGCATGTTTCTAGGAACATCGTAAGCATAGATGGGTCCATCTGTGGCTTTGGTCTCTCTTTGCTTCCTGAAGTGGAGGCATCAGTGAAGCTCTTCTTAGCTTCCATAAAGGTTTCCCAAGCGTGCTCCAAATCAAACTCCGATTCTTTCACCAAAGCTTTGCGAACCCAAGTACTATCTTCCGGCTATTTGTCCTTATCATCTCTTGTTGCAATTCCACTTTGGAGCACAATGTTCAGATTTGGATCTTCCTCGTGCAGCTCAGACCTCATCATTTGTAGGTTCTAAGTCAGGGGAGGTGGTAGCACTCCCTTTTCACGTATCCTAGGTATCAGCATAGGACAATATTCCATCTCATGATCAAACAAGGTACAATACAGACATGATGGATGCATTGGGTTCATACAATCGCGGGCATAATGTCATGGCCCTCCACAATTGTAGCATATCAGTTGTCTGCGACCTCTTCCAAGTCCTCCTCCACCTCGGCCTCAACCAAACCCCTAAAATCTTGTTCACGCCACTCCTGCGTTCTGGTCTAGGGGCCGTGTTTTGTCCTGAACTCTGTAGGTGGGATTCCTATCCATCATTAACTCATAGCTTCTACAAGTGTGCTCATTGTGTCCCATTGACCTACAAAAATTACAGAATAATTATTGCGCATTCTGCATGTACTTCTGTAGCAAATGGCAGTTGTTCGTAGCATGCTTTCCACCTATTTGACAAATCACACACCACAAGGTAGGCGCCATGCTAGGTCCTGCTTGCATTTCTGACCTTAACAACATTGGTCCTCCTCTCGCAAGGTAATTTTTGAACACCGGGCAGTGTTCCTTATCATGACCCTAACCCTTGCATTTTACGCACCACACCTCTTCGTGTACTTCTGGTCGAGCTGTCTTGTCCTATTTTAGACTCTGCATCTCAAGGCATAAGTTTTTCAACTGCATGTGGATCTATTGAACTACCAAGTTAGGATTTCATTTGGGTTTCATGAAGCCTAATAGTGATCTCTAAGGCCTCTGCCTGAGTTGTTAACTTCTTCTGCGACAGTACGCTCCGAAAATGTGGTGTTAGCGACGCCACAAACCATTCACGATGTTGTCCATCCGTCAGATTCATATTAGCTTCACGAATCATACACTTCAGCTTTTTATCCAACTCCCAAGGAGTCTTGCCTGGTAGCATTGTGATCTCTTTGAATCCAATGATAAACTGGGCTTCTGACTTTGGTCGACTAAATTCCTTATTTAGCATAATTTGGATATCTGTGATTGCGACATTCGGATTATCATTTGAGTGCTTAATGTGCCATGTTAGCGCACAATCTTGCAGAGCACTAATGAATGTCGCTTTCTTTATATTGTCTTCTGTAACCCCCTGTGCTTCCCATACGATTCTTACAATGAACCAAAATTGGGCCGGATCCTCATTTCCCAATCCCTTGAACAAAAAAAACTTTATCGTGCTTGCCATATTGAATTGCAATGGTGGCAAAGGTGGTGCGGGTGAAGATGGAGGTGATGGTGGTGAAGCTGGTGGTGGTGGGTGGGGGTGGTATGCGTGGAATTCTCTACATTATCAAATGGATCACACTTCATGGAGAGACCTTCGTGAGTTCTTCCTCGTCCCCTCACGGAGGTGAAATCAAAGGGCTATTCTCTAGTCCTTTACTTCCTTCATTCCTGTAGGTTTTTCCACTTTGCGTAGCTCGAGACATCAAGGTAATTGCATAACCCTCTTTTCACACAATAGCATTTTAATCCAAGTATTCAGAGACTTTACGTACTTACCTTGTGGTCCTTTGAGAAAGTGCCGCTCTGCCTCACTATAGGTGACTGAAGTATTTACCGCGAACTCAGTAATGAATCCTCCTACAATCCGATCGAGCTAGTGATCAACATTGCGCGCGATCTGATCCTCCGATGTGTCTAATCTACGCACCAACTCTGGTGTCCACAAAATAGGACCATCGAGCTTCCACCTTCCTTCGCTATCTGCTAGCTTCGCGATACACTCGTACAACTCAGTAGGGAAAGATTCCAAGAATATCTCGTGGATTTCTGTGTACAGGTAGCAGTCTAACCACTCTTCTTTTGTCAGTCGTAGATTCCTATTCTCCTACACCGTGAACTCGTGAATTCTCCTATCCAACCAACCTTCAATTTCCTTCTTAGTTGGATTCCAATGATATGACATCAGGCATCTCTATGTAGATTCCGGTCCCAGAAATGGAACCATTTATTGGCTTTATGGGGCCTAACCAAGGTTTGGAGTTAATTAGCCAAACAAATACCTACACTACTGGCCCTTTCGGAAACAGCCCGCGGTGCATGGACTGAAGTCTCACTCGAAGCAGTATGGGGGGATGCTGGAACCAAGTTTTCGCACCCTAGAGATGTCTGAGGTGTTGATTTAGTCCAACTGTGCCTACCTTCGCGTAGGTCACTTCGCAATCTGTCCTGACCTGCGAGACCTTCGCGATATATTAGGATCGCCTTTCGCGTAACCCTAACCAGGGGCTGAGATGATTTCACGCTACTAGGGCAACGATCTATGCTATTTCCCCAAGTTACACTTCATATCTTACTTATCTTCTTACAATTGTTAGTTAACTTCACGCAAACAAATACTTTATCTCACTTTTACTTAATCAACACAGTTATATATGGCCGCGCACCATATAGATAATAGAAATACAATTTATACCCAATATATTTGATACAGAAAATAGGAAATAAATACACACAATTGATGTAAACTTCTCTTTATTAATGATTCAACAATTACAGACTTGACTTGCCTTATGGACTCAGCTGTAGGGGTCCACGCACTCAGCTGCGGACTACTAGGCCTTTTCGCACTTAGCTGCAAAGCCTTCTCCTACTCTATGACCCAAAGACTCGACTTTACCCTTAGATCTTCTGCTATGCTTCTATTCCATGATCAGTACTTGAATTATACTTCCTTTTACAACTTAGAGCCTCGCTCTATTTATACAATCCCATGGTCTGGGACCATGGGTAGATCTTTAAAGCCGACATTACATTACAAAATTAAGGGTGGACAACCCTATGACTCATTTACAACTTCGCGCTCTGCGACCATAAAATGCGGAGTATTTACATCGTATTTACAATTTTGAGCCAAAATCTGGGCTGTAAGCCCCAAAACTTCCATTGGGGGATCCCGTGCCCAACAGTTGGAAGCATCGGGGGATAATATTGCCTGCGCTATCGATCAATGGCTCGATTGCATCATAGGAGGATTTGTGACTGGAATTGCAGTTGACACCTCAGTTAGCTATAGCGAGGTAGAGAGACGCTTTTTCAAAGGACTGCGAGGTAAGTACATTAAATATTTGAATACTTGGATTAAAAAGCTGTTGCGCTAAAAATGGGTTATGTAAATACCTCGACGTTCGGGACTACGTGAAGCGGAAAAACTTGCAAGAACGAAGGAAAAAACGGTCCGGAGTATAGCCCTTTGATTTCACCTCTGCAAAGTGATGAAGAAGGGATAGTGAAGGTTTCTCCACAAAGTGTTATTCAGTTAATAAGACAAGGATTCCCACGAATACCACTTTCACCCACACCACCTCCAACTTCACCACCCTCACCTCCAACTTCGCCCGTACCACCTCCACCTCCACCGTGATTCAGTATGGCAAATACAATGAAGTTTCCTTTGTTGAAAAGCTTGGGAAATGAGGACCCAGACCAATTCTGGTTCATTGTAAGGGCTGTATGGGAAGATCAAGGTGTTACAAATGATAATATAAAGAAGGTGACACTGGTTAGTGCTCTGCAAGATCACATGTTAACCTGGTATATTAAGTACTCTAATGATAGCCCGAATGTTGGAGTAGTAGACATCCAGGAAACATTAAATAGGGAATTTAGTAGGCCTAAATCTGAGGTGTAGTCAATTGTGGGATTCGAAGAGATCGCGATGAAACTAGGTGAGACGCCTTGGGAACTAGATCAGAGGCTGAAATGTACAATCCGCAAAGCCAACATGAATTTGACAGATGGACAACATCGCGAGTGGTTTTTGGCTTCGCTACTACCACACTTAAGGAATGCACTATCGTAGCAGAAGATAACAACTCAGGAAGAGGCCTTGGAGATTTCGATGAGACTACCGATGCAAGTTCCTAATCTAGGAGTTCAACAGATCCATGTGCAGCTGAAGAATCTGTGCCTTGAAATGAAAAGTATGATGCAGGACATAACTGTTTGACTAGATGTACACGAGGAGGTATGGTACTTGAAATGAAAGAGTCAGGGTCAAGACAAAGACCGTTGCCTAGTATTTTCAAATTACATTGCAGGAGGAGGACCGATGCTTTTAAGGCTAGAAGCTCAAGCAGGACCTAGCCTAGGGCCTGCATTATGTTGCGTTATCTGTCAAGTAGCCGGAAAACATGCCACAGATAACTGTCACTTGCTATAGAAGTATGTACAAGAACCGCAACAACTTTTCTGCAACTTTTGTAGGTCAGTAGGACATGATGAGCGCACTTGCAGGAGCTATGAATTGATGATGGATAGAACTCCTGCCTATAGAGTTTAGGTTGAAACGTGGCCCCTTGACCATAATGCAAGGATGGCATGGACAGGATTTCAGGGGTGCAGACGAGGCTGAGGATAAGGAGGACTTAACAAAGGTCGAGGACAGTTGATTTGCTACAATTGCGGAGGACCAAGACACTATGCTCGTGATTACACTAATCCAATGCATCCTTCATGCAAGTACTGCACACTATTTGATCATGAAACAAAAGAATGTCCTACGCTGATAGCTAGGATATGTGACAAAGGGGTGCTACCACCTCCGCTGACTCAAAACCTAGAGATGATGAGGTTTGAGCTGTGCGAGGAAGATCCAAACATAAATATAATGCTTAGAAGTGGAATTGCGATAGGAGATGACAAGGGGAAACAACCAGAACACAATACATGGGTTCATAAAACCTCGACAAAGGAGGCTAAGTTTGATTTGGAGCACGCTTGTAAAGCCTTCATGGAAGCTAAGAAGAGCTTCCTTGAGGCCTCCACCTCAGGAAGCGAGGATAATCCTGAGCCAAGGATGGACCCCTCTATGCTCATGACTTCCTGGAAACCTGTATGAAGTTACTACGCGACAGTAAGGCTGTGAAAGGGTTACAAGAACTCATCAATAGATGCGCTGGAACCACGCCAGGTGAGTTGCACGTAGTACGAAATATTGGCAAGCATAAAACAAGGACGGGACAAGAGATGAGACTGACTGCATAGATAGGAGAATATGAAATGGATTAGGTCATTTTGGACCTAGGGTCAGATGCTAATATCCTACCAAAAAATACTTGGGAGTGAGTGGGGATACCTGCACTGCAGTGGTCTCCAATTCAGCTAAGGATGGCGAATCAGCAGAGAATCATCCCCATGGGGCGGCTGTAGGGGTGACCGTGGATATTGAGGGATTGAGCACACTTGCTGATTTTGAAGTAATAGAGATAGTCGATGACAACAATACCTATCCTGCACTCTTGAGAATTGACTGGGCTACTAATATGAATGGGTAATCAATTTGAAGAAGCGAAAGATGATCTTTGAGAAGAAATCATTGCGCGTAATAGTGCCCCTCAATCCTGCTGAAGGATCACGCTATGCTGAACCTGTCTGAGATTATGAGAGTGATGATGACCTAGACTGTATCTATAAGATAACAGTGTGAGACCAAGATTGGGTGAATCCCACTGCGGATAGATGGATTACATGGGATCGAGAGAGTTCCTGCACTTCAGACTCCGATGAAGAAATAAAACGCTGACAAGATCGGTTACATGAAGTAACTATGTTGAATTGCAACATGATGAACCGATCGCTACGCTGTGTGTCGTAAGAGGTAATAAATATACCTATTTATGATGGTTTGAATGAGGTAGATATCTTTTTGGATGCATCTAAAAGGGAGGTACCAGAAAAGCAGTGCTTCTAGGCCTTGGACTGGGCACTGTGCGCTACGCCCGCAAGATGGTGGGGTATGCACAAGGGAAGCTTTTATGATTGGTGCGAATGTAGGAGGATGATGAGAACATGATTTGGGAAGCCTAAGATGTGATTGACAAACAAGTATGATGGACAGAACGATCCGTGCACACATCTGGCCAAATGGACCCATGATTATGGAGAAAAGCCCCAACCTGAGTGGGTGCACCTATTCTGTCATACCCTGGATGTTATCCTAATGAATTGGTATATAGAAACAAAGCTCCGCCATGGGACAGGCGAATGGGATATCCTGCACGAAGGATTCATGATGACATTCATTTTTGAGGATGGGTTCGACAGTATTGATGAAGCACTACAAGAAGTGAAAGTAGCTATCTTTAGGATATCGCAGGATCCTTTAGACTTGATACAGCCTAAATGGGCTACTCAGTTGAGTAACGCGCTAGAATTTTATAATGTAACTACTGAAGAATAGGATGAGGATCTGCAAGGTTCAAGGACCGCAGGTTGAGAACCTTGATATAACCGCACCGTTGAAAACGAAACAAGTGAACATTGGTACAGAGGTAGAACCCAATTTCGCGATGATTGGAGACTACTGGGATGACAAGATGGTGGATAAGGTCACTGGATTTCTCCGTGAATACCAAATCTTATTCCCTACCAATTTTACGGATCTGAAAGGAATAATCAGGGACCTAGGAATGATGAAGATCACGTTAAAGCCCAACGCGAAGCCAGTTAAGAAAAGGCCTTACCGTCTCAATCCGAAATATAAGGAGAAGGTCCATTTAGAGCTAGACAAGATGCTCGCGGCATGCATCATTGAGCCTGTGGAAGAATCTGATTGGGTAAGCCTAATGGTGGTGCAAGAGAAGAAGTAGAAGGATGAGATAAGGATATGCATGGATCTCAGAAAACTGAATGACGCTTGTGTGCATGATCCTTTCCCGACTCTATTCACAGATGAAGTGTTGGACAATGTAGGTGGCCAGGAAGCATATTCCTTCACTGATGGGTTCTCTGGGTACCACCAAATCAAAATCATGCCGGAGGATAGGAGCAAGACAACCTTCGCAACTAAGTGGGGTTGTTTTCAATACATTGTAATTCCGTTTGGATTGAATAATGTGCCTGCAATATTTTCGCGCGTGGTTGTTGCAACATTTAAGGAATTTATTCATAAGTTCCTGGAGGTATATTTTGATGACTAGAATATATTTGGGCTATTTAAGTGCCATAGCAAGCTTGCGCCTGATGCTGGATACCTGTCGAAGATACTAGATTGCGCTCAATCTCAAGAAGTGTCTGTTTTGTGTTCCTTTTGGGAACCTATTGGGGCATGTGGTTTGCAGACAAGGATTGATGGTAGAACTTGCGAAGATCCCAGTGATACTGAGCTTTGAAGCGTCGAGGAGTGTGAAATAGCTGTGCGCTACTCTGGGACATATGGGATATAACAGAAAGTTTATCAAAATCTATGCCTAGATCACCACGCCTATGGAAAAATTGTTGAAGAAGGATGTCATGTTCTGCTGGAATGATGACTGTAAGAATAGCTTGGATATATTGAAAGAAAATATGGTTACTGCACCGATTTTAGTCTTCCCAGACTGGAAGAAAGAGTTTCATGTACATGTCGATGTGTCATGTATAGCGCTGGGAGCAATACTAACACAAGTTGGTAGAGAAGGCTTGGACCATCCTATTGTGTTTGCAAGCCACAAATTATCCAAAGCAGAGAAGAACTATTCTACCACTGAGCGCGAGGGGCTAGCTATGGTGTATGTGCTCCAGAAGTACCGACACTACATGCTAGGAGGCCATTTTAAGATGTATACGGATCACTCTGCACTGAAGTACCTGGTTAATAAGCTTGTTTTGGGGGGGGGAATCTGTAGATGGCTCTTATTGTTCCAAGAGTATGATTTTGAAGTTGTTGTGAAGCCAGGACGACTGAACGTGGGACCAGACCATCTGTCGCTCGTCGAAACAGGGGAGGAACCTACTAACTTGGAATAAGGATTACTTGACGCACAACTATTTGCAGTGTGTGTCGCGGATGGCCATTTTGAGGATACAATACACTTCCTAACAACAAGAATTGCACCAGAAACATACTCTGTCCAAAAAAAGAAGGAATTAGTGGTGTGCGCGACAGATTTCTCTATCATTGCTGGGCATCTATACAAGATGGGGACTGATGAGATATTGCGACAGTATGTACCTGAGTTCAAACGAAACATAATTCCTCGTGGATGCTCATGGGGGCGCCGCAAGAGGACATTATGTGGGGAGAGCAACTGCGCAGAAGATTCTACATGTAGGGTTGTGGTGGCCAACCCTTCATCAGGATTCAAAAGCATATTGTAAGGCGTGTGATGTATGTCAAAGAACGGGCATGGCATTGCGAAGGGATGAAATGCCTTTGAATCCTCAAATGACGTCGCAACCCTTCAAGAAGTGGACGATAGATTTTGTTGGACCCATTCAGCCACAAGGGAAGATAGGAGCAAGGTACATTATCACTACCATGGAGTATTTGACTCGTTGGGCCAAAGTGAAGCCAGTGAAGGATTGCACGGGTGCGATGACCGCAAATTTCCTATTTGAGCATGTACTGACGTGATTGGGATGTCCAAGGATCTTGATGAGTGATCATGGTACGCACTTCCGGAATGAAACGATCAGTGCACTAATGGAGGAATTTAAGTTATATCACCATAAGAGCATGCCTTATCACCCACAGGCTAACAGGACAGTGGAAGCATTCAACAAAGTGCTCGAAAACACGCTGACCAAGGTTTTCAATGCTCAACGAAGTGATTAGGACCTATGCATACCTGCAATATTGTTGGCTTATCGAACGACATGCAAGAAGTTGACTCGACAAACCCATTTTAGGCTCGTATATGGTGTGGAAGTAGTATTGCCTATGAAATGCATCATACATAGTCTGTGCATAGCAGCACCCATAGGTATGACGGATCGCGGAGCCCTAGAGGAGAGGCTCGCACAGTTGGATGAGCTCGAAGAAGAAAGATTTTTGGTTGGATTTCACCAGCAGGTCCAAAATCAGCGCGAAAATGCATGACATGATAGAAACATCAAACTGCGCATATTTAAGGTAAATGATTTGGTTTTGTTATATGATAGTAAGTTTGATAAATTTCCAGGGAAATTTAGGATGCACTGGTTAGGGCCTTATGTTATTAAGGAGATTATGATGGAGGAGCAGTACAACTGATCAAGTTAAATGGAGAACCCTTCCCAGGAAAGGTGAACGGAAGTCACTTGAATCCATACACTGGCAGTCCGGACATGTGACTAAATGGGAGTAGCAGAGTCTTAGTGCTCTAGGTGGCTGAAAGGAGGCGCGGGACTATAAAATACACTGTCCAGGTGGGGGAGCTGCGCGATTATAGGACGGTGCGAAGCACAAATGTGTCACTGGGTCCGTAACAGCATGGAGGGAGTTGTGCTACCTAGGGAGAAATCGTGCAGGTCGGCTGGAAAGTGACCATTAAAGTCACTGTTCATGAAAAGACGACAGAAATGAGGCCAAATGGAGTGGGCAGCCGGCATTTAAGACGAAATTTATGGCTTAGATCCTTGAAAATCTACCACCAAACCGACATTAATGAACTGATTTTGGGGGGAGTGGTCGGATTTGAATTCAAAATGCCCTATAAATTACAAGGGGTTGTCCAGCGAAAAACACTTGGAATTTTGAGTATTCAATTGTTGAGATCTCAGACACCTATGGACCTAGAGTTCTTCGAGGCTCTCAAACGGACTCTTACATTTGTGAACTTGCCCGAGACTTCGCATGCCTGATAGAAAGTGTTATGTCAGCACCCCTAGAAGTTATCAATACACAACAAGTAGTAGAGGAGCCAGCATAGGGAATGGAGAGAGAGGCCGAAATAGCTGCCCCAAAAGTGGCCGAAGTATTGGCGGAGGTCCCTAAATCCCCAAGAATGCTGAGACTGAAGCCAACCCCAACTAAGGAGACCATGAAAGACAGGAAGGGCAAGCAACTTGCCAAACTGGTGCGTACGTCGCCAAGACAAAACCCACCAAATCCGACTGTTATAGGACAAAATGACCTCCTCATCAACTCAGAAGTGAAAGACAACATGAGTGAAGCAAAGACCATAATTTCAAGCCTTGATTCCACACTAACGCTCCCTGTACACTGCTAACCTGCTTTATAAAGCTTGTTACCAAGCATAGAGGAGCGTTAGTCACCCTGCTAACTTAAGTTGTTAGACCAGGGGGAGCATTAGTGAAACTAAGAGATGTTAAGTGGGTCAAGCCAATGAATTTGCTCACAAGTATCTTGATATTTATCCCTAAATTTTTTCAAGAAAAGCAAGGAAACTCCAAAATCAAATTATTTTGGGAAATTCCAATATGAGAATGAAGGCAAATGGGAAAAAGCTTAAAAACAGTGTAGGTTCATGGATTTTGCCCTAATGAACTCTAGGAGGAGCTTGGCAGCCCTAACTCGATTGCTACATAAGCAGTGAGAGGGCCATTGTGAAAGGGGTCAGAGCATTTGAAAGGATAGCCCACTAAGCTGTTGTGAATTGTCATACACTTGAAGAAGTGAGCTGAAAGAGAGAGAGAGAGAGGAAGAAGGGGCAAGGGAAGGCTGATACAATGGATGGTTGTAATCACTCTTCCATTATAAATACAGAACTACAATTGTGTTCCCTACTCCATAGTGTCGGTAACATTGTTCATTGAGTTTTTCATTTCGATACTTGTCGAGTTGAGTAGTTTAAGTTGTATACAAGTATATGTTCATTGTGCATTCTTATATTAGTTTTCTAGATTGTATGTTGTGATTGTGTTTGCCTTTCCTTTTTGTAGGAATTGTCTTGGAGCCGACTTTGGAGGAGTTCTTCTTGGCTGCATTGAGATCTCCAAACAAATCTAGAAGGAGATTTGAGGTAAACACTCTTTCCATACTTGGTTAACTTATATTTGATAGATGAACATGTGTATAACTTGGTAGCTTCTGTAGATAATCTTACAGTCTATCGAAGGTCCCGAGAAGGCCTTTGAGGGTAGGTTTCATTCTCCATACACCATGCATTTTACCCCATAGCAGAATTAGCGATGCTGCTGGGGACTATACATCTAGTTCCTGGTTTACTCGGACTCCTCTTAGTTCTTCTCTTTCTTCTAAGAGCTCCCTACTTCTTCAAATCCTTTTCTGATCCACCAACTATCTTGTTACATCCTACTAGTTTGCATTCTCCTCAGAAACTGATCCTAAAGACCATCTGTTTGAGCATTTCCCTCACTAACACAGGTTTCCAGGCTAAACAGAGCTTTATAAAGCACTGTGCTTGTGTACAGAGAGCATTAGTGGAACAACTAACTCTCTGTTTACATTGAAATAGAGTGTTAGTCTCCCATTTCCATGATTTCCAGTAGTGTTTGTGGACCAAAGGGTGGGGGGGAATTTTCTCATGGGTTGAAGTAAGATCTGCAACTATATTATGTTAGCAAATTTGGTGTCCTGAAAATTCATTTTTAGGAAAACGTTTTAGTTTTTCTCTCTTAAAATACATTTTTTTGAAAGAAAGACTGATAAATTGTATTCATCTTTCTGTTGAAATAGTTTTAAGCTGCTTCATTTTGGTTTTCAGTAGTTGTTAGGAAATATTGGAAAAAGAATCTTTTGGTTTTGCAAGTGTTGAATGGCTTTAGATGCACAGACGAATCTATGAATATGTGAAAAGATGAATATGTAGAATAAGACTTGTTTGCATAATTTTTTTTTTTTTAATTTTAATTTTTATTTATTATTTATTATTTATTATTATATATATTTTATATATATATATATATATATATATATATATATATATATATATATATATATATATATATATATATATAGATATATATATATATATATATATTTTTTTTTTTTTCAGAGCATTGTTCTGCATGATTTATTGAGTCAAGAGTCTCACCATATTCATACGTCAACACCCCTACCGAAGACAAATAATAAAGTACACTTAAAATTTACATTAAAATTAATCAATTACTCTTTTGAGAAAACCAACATTAGCTAGACTAGGATCTTGGGATAAGCATGTGAGTGACTGCCCAAGGTTAAAAACCAAAACTAGTGTCATTAACGAGTGAAAAGTCCTTCTGCACTCATATTACCAGGACCACTCCACTAACAACGGAGCGAAATAAGAGACAACATCGGACTGTAATTGAAGGTAGCCCGCCCTCTCTTACAAATCATTTGGGCATTCTGTGTACTAGGGGTCCCTTCGGGGATTTCAAAACTGAGTCGGGGAGTCAGGTTTCCTGCGCACACAACATGCTGTCTATGACTATGTCCCCCTGGTAATGTCTGTGATTTGAGGTATCTCTAGTGGCCAAACTTCTAGGTACTTACACAAGGTGACTGGGACAGGCTGTCCTGGTACCTAACACGGATGAATCTACTCTGTCTTCAGTTTTTGGGAGGGTGCTCGTCTTCATGAGAGTACTTAGCCCCTCAATCTGAGGTTTGGGCAAAGCTTTAGAGTAACCGTAACCGTACATTTGGCCATCCTTCTCTATTATTCATTGAGATACTGGGTTTCATCTCCAATGATCGGTGCTTATCAGATGAGGTACTTTCCCTATGTTTGCTGATTGATACATTTAGTGTATTTTTTATTTTTAGGTACCTAAGTGCTATCATTTTTTAGACTTTAAAGAATATCACATTAAAATTTATTTGATAAAACTTAACGGTCACCGTGGCTACATCCGGCCCTCGTCGTCACTCCAGACGATTGTTAGGACTTCCTCCACTCATTATGGAAGACTGACGATCCAAGTTTGCCAGAGGATTTCTTCACAGAAGGATTTCTTCCTCACTTTAACACTCCGCTCACAAATCTGTCGTACCCTATCGTGGTTCCCATGGTACCTGTACTTCCTTCTTCAATAGGTTGAACTTTCCCATCTATCCAGTCGACGACTCATGGGTTGTGGAAATTTAGAGACACTGTTGGTCCTCTACCACTTCCCCAGTTGACAGTCATCACAACACCGGTAATGTGGAATCCCGCTATCCCGTTTGTCTAGTCAATTTAACGTCTTAAATTTCTCTACATAAATTATCAATCCGGGTATCGTAAACTGATGAAGTGTGGTGCACCATATGTGCTTAGTTAACCTTTTTCTTACTTCGTTGTTTTATAGTTTATGTTGTTTTTGGGGTTTTGTTCTTGTTGGTTTCCTAAAGTGTTTAATGCAAATGGAAATCCTATTCTAAGGTCTTAAGAATACTTTTAAAGGTCAAGTATGGATGTAGATTTCAAGACAAGGTTTATGTCCCTTATGGTAACTTCCAAAACTTAACACTTCAAAAGATCTCAAAACATGTTATTGATCAAATCAGTACTTGAACAAAAGTGTAAATATGCAGCTACTTAAATCAAACAAAAGATGAAATACTGATCATGAAATCATTGTCTCTGCTGCCCATCTAATTACAGAAATAAAATCTAAACTATTGCACTCAAACAAACCAAAAATTGCAGACTAACAAAAGCAAGATCAATTTACTTCACTTATAATTTGATAGCTCGCCAAGTAGCTTTTCTGGGTTAAGCCATGGCTCTGGAGATAACGTCAATAACATGAAGAATTGATATCTAAATTACCTACTTGAAAATGAAAGTATAATCAAGTTACTTCACTTATAATCCGATAGCTCGCCAAGTAGCTTTTCAGGGTTAAGCCATGGCTTTGGAGATAACGTCAATAACATGAAAAGCCTGATATCTAAATTACCTACTTGCAAATGAAAGTAAAATCAAGTCACTTCTCTCATAATCTGATAGCTCGCCAAGTAGCTTTTCGGGGTTAACCCATGGCTCTAGAGATAACGTCAAATGACATGAATAATTTGATATCTAAACTAACTAACAACAACAAATAAATAAGACTGAAATCAAAGTATAATTGAAATTGAAAAGCTTAAGAAAAAGTTCAGCAGAGAGGCAAATCTCATGTCACTATTTGATGCAAAAACATGTAAAGAAAAACTAATCTACAATCAACCGGTTGAACACTCTTGCATGAATTAAAATTGAATCAATGGAAACTCTAATCTATCAAACTTGAAAGAAATCAAATGACATAATGAAATCAAAGTAAAATTAAAAAATAAAATCTACTCTACCTTACATTCTAATGTGCTCCATGACATCTACTTCACATCTCCTTCCATGTTGAGAACATCAAAGCTTTATTCAAATTCTTCAAAATTACCAAATACAACAAAGCTCTCCAAAGCTTTCCAAAGCCATCAAGGAAGAACTATAAAGCCAAGCTAAGCTAAGACTAACAAGCTAACAAGCTCTAAACTAACAAATGAAGGAGAGAGATCTCCTATTTATACAAAAAGATGAGAAGCCATCTCATTAATGAGAGTCCATGAATCTCTCCCTCTACCTCTAGAGTCCTAATCAAAATAGGAACTGATAAGACACATGTCTTCTTAGAGTTACAATACAATTAGGAGATGTGACACATATCCTCATGATCTCATGATTCTCTCCACTCAAATTCGAATTTTGCCTTAGAGTGCCACATAAGGGTCTTCTAGAAGCGTCCTTTTGACCTACACATGTCAACAATCTCAACCCACTTGTTAGGTATAAGCATATGCGCATTATTTCCTAATTTTTAACCACAAATTCACTTAAAAAGGCTTATAATTAATAAAGTTTGGAAAAACATAAATGTGGCCCAATGATAATGAAATTGGGATGAATGTGGTGACATAGTAGTGAAATGGAGGTGATATAATGGACATAATAGTGAAAGTGTAAAGGAAATGAATGACATTTTCAAGACTCAACACCGTTTGTCCCAGGTATGACAACTCACATAACAACCTCTATAAGTGGAACCCAGTAGATGCCAGGTTCCACTCCTATGGTGCCACACTGCATACCTTCAACGAGTGCCACATATAGTGCTCCATATAACACTCAATGTGGCACTATGGGCGTGGTTCCCGTTTACCAACAACACGGTCGGCCGCCAATGTACAGTTCCAACCCCCAGATTCAGATATCTGGGGGGGTTCCCAATATGCACATGCCAGTAGGGAATGTCACAGTTCCCCCTCCATTCTCAGGCATGCATGGACAGTCGCTAATTGACATGAGTGTTCCCTCTGTCAATCAAAGCCAAATGGTTAGTTCTGTGTCGGTCGAGAATCCACAAGGGGTTCCCAACTAATCCATGGGGGCACCCTACTCACAGACTAAAATGAATCAAGGGGGCACCGCTTACACTAGGGGCAATTTTATACCCCGATATCAAAATCCTCATGGAAATCCACTCTACAACACCATACGCAAAGCAACTGCTACACCACACAACCCATGTACACTATGGGGAACCAAATGATGAGAGGAGCACAGAGCTCCTCAGGTCATCTGTCATCACCATGGTCCAAGTCGGGGGCACCTAACTCTCTACCTTTTTTGGCAACGTTGGATATTCCTGACTTATACAAGCTGACAAACGACCCCATCTACCACAACTTACAATGGTCGTCGATCCCGCATAAGATACCAACAGACATTCCCAAGTTCGATGGAAAGCAAAGGGGAGGATCCGGGCACCCATATCACCACCTACCATCTTTGGAGTGTTTCTAACTCCATGGTGGATGATAGTGTCTGGTTACGTCTTTTTCCCCGCACCCTTACTGGCAATGCAACAAAGTGGTATATTATGTTACCACGTGCATCAATAAATACCTTCGATAATTTAGTGATGGAATTCCTGAAGCACTTGCAGCTACCTATCTACTATGAGACTGGGACAAAGCTCCTCACTTCATTTCGTCGAGATACCGCCACCCACATCTCCAATCATATTCATGAATGGAGACGTAGGCGGAGGTTAGTCAAAGCTCCCCTCCCAGAGTTTCTCTTAACGGACTAGTTCTGTAGGTATTTACTTCCGCAAATCACTAGAGATGTCACTCTAGGTGGTCCAGTCACAGAAGACCAATCCATACGTCGTGCCCAACACTTAGATTTGATATATTCGCAGTCTGGAACTCTTTACGACATAATCCCCAATGCCCTGGCAACCCCAATGCTTCCGCTACCACCAAATTGACTACTCTTCCTACCACTGCGATAAACTCTGTTCAGTCTACACAGAAATATGGTGGTAAGAAAAAGAAGAATAAGAAAAAGACCGCTCCTTCTGAAGAGCAGTCACCCAAGCAACCTAACCCAAAACAGAAGGTCGTTGTGCCTACTGATGATGAAAAGGATACACCTACCAAATTTCCTTGCAAACTCTATGCTGAAGATCATGTAACCTGGCGTTGTCTGCGTCTTCAAGAATGCACAGGGTACCTTGCCAAAAGGGATACTGGTAAGACCCCTGTTGTCCTTAGGAATCCTTTTCCCAATCGGTAGCAGCAAAATCTTATTGCAAACCAACAGCAACCCACGCCAGGGGGCAACGATGGTTCGCAACATCCTTCAGTTGGTGAAGGATCTTCTACCATTTTTACATTTGAAATGGTAGAACTTGCCACAAGAGTCAAATCTTATGGAGCTCCTATCGCTCCTGCAGCAGAACCATCCTCAGGTCAAAACCCATCACCGCCTAACATATCGAAAGGCCGGTTGAGGACTTTGTAATTCGACCCCTAGAAGGGGCACTTCAACGCACAATGCACAATACATCTGTACGTGCCGCCCAACACTACAACATCGTAGAGGATTTGGCGCAAGCCCCGTTGGCTATGTCGGTGCTCGAAGTATTACAAACATGCCCCACCCAACGTAAAGGTTTGCTTTTGGCTATTGGAGGTCTTGACCCTACGGATTCCATGCTTGCTATTTTCGACATGGACAAGTGTAAACCTCCCCTTTCCCACCAGCTTGCATTTTAGGTGCATATCACGTTGAAAGGTAAAGGTATACACAAAACTATCATCGATGAATGTGCTTCTACTTGCATCATGTCAACTTCATGTTGGCTCACCCTGGGTTCCCCAACCTTATCCCCGCCGTCAAACTCCTTTAAAGCTTTCGACGGCCACACATTTATCCAAAAAGGATACCTAGCCAGTTTTCCCATCACTTTGGTTGGGAAAACCGTAACGGTGGATGTATAGGTCGTAGACAGAAAACTCGACTATAATCTCTTGCTGGGTCGCAGTTGGACATATGCCATGACGGCCATCATATCTACTGTCTTTCGCATCATCCAATTTCCATTGGATGGAAAGGTTATTACAATAGATCATTTGTCTTTCTGCACCCCTGATTATTCACCATTACCAAGTGGCTCCATACCCCTAGTAGGAGGTGGAACTGATAGTTATGTTAGTTTAGATACCGGTCTATTGAAGGCTTCTTCCCTCATGGGTTGTTTTCCTCTTCAGCCGCCGAAGGTTTCACAGATGGTCAATATGCTTTCATCTATTCCTCATGAAAAGACCGATCCATGGATCCTACCAGCTCCTTCAGACATTGACACATACGGAGAAAGAATGTCACTGTCACCCGCTGAATTGGCCTGCGAAGCCATTCAAATTACATCCGAATCTCCAGTCACTTTGGTTTCAACCAATGATACCACTGCCCCTCCCATAACCGCTCCTTTTTTCAATCCACTCAATCAAGTCCTAAATATGGATGAAGCTATTAGAGAGATCACGAGTTTAGAAGAGCGACCTTGGGAGGATTCGCATCATCATGTTTTGATATCTGATTCGGACATGATGCCTCTTCAAATCTTGTCACCTGACACACATGAAATTGTTTCCTCACCGTATACGACTATCCAACTTTTGGACTCGGAAAGAAATAGGGGCAATATTTCACAAACATTGCTCCCGATATTTCTATCATGACAGGGATCGTGGAAAACATACAGAGTGGAGCCAATCACAATCTTGAGAAAATTGTGAGCTTCACCTACTCGTTTAGGGACTTCCGTGATGTTTTTCCTTGGTCTTATGAGGAAATGCATGGCATAGACCCTTCTAATGTCAAGCATGAGATCGAGCGTTCTTTTTATGTTATTTTTCTTGCTCGTGAATCCGAAAAACCTCGAGTCTTCTTCTTTGGGCTTGTTAAACTACTACAAAGATGAATAGAGCAATTTTAGGGATATTTTATTGCTCTTTAAAAAATATAAAAATCTCCGAGTTTTCATCGTTGTGCTAGGTAAATTTGTACGAAAATGGTCAGAGAACTTTTTGTGATATTTTATTGCTCTTTAAAAAATATAAACATCTTCGAGTTTTCATCATTACGCTCGTTAAATACATGCAACGATGCTCTAAGAAACTCTTTTTTGATCTTTTTCTAGCTCATAAACTGAAAAAAGACCAAAGGAGCATTCTTTTTAGGCGCTTTTTTCTCGCTCTTTAAACTGAAAAAATCCCGAGCTATGTCTTGTTGCTCGTTAAACTTGCTAAAGATGACCCAAGCATTCTTTTAGGTACTTTTTCTTGCTCGTTAAAAACTGAAAAATCCCGAGTTTTTTGTTACTGGGCTCGTTAAAAATATATGGCAGTAGCAAGAGCACTTTCTTTTTGGGGACCGTTTCTCACTCTTAAATCAAAAAATCCCTAAGTTTTTCCCCTCCTTCGAGCTTATAAAACTATGAAGAAGGGATGAGCCATTCTTTTCCCTCTTTTTCTCGCTCACTAAACAGAAAAAGATACCCTGAGTTTTCTTCATTTGACTCAAATTTTTTTTTGATGAAGGTATTGAGTTTGTCGTCGCGTGACTCATTAAAAATTCACGATGAAAAATGAGTTTAGTCCATCGCCTCGTACTCGTAACAAAATGAGGTCGACATCAATTGAAAATAGGTTTCTCTTTATCCGGGTTCAATAAATAAAAATACGGAAAAGTAGCCGATCTGGGTATAATATTAACCTTTTGTCGCACCCGGTTAACAACTATGACCAAGGGACCACCATGGAGTCTCTCTTTACGATCTTTCTAGACTCTCTAAATATGAAAAGACCACTGAGTTGTCTAGTCTGGACTCTTTAAATTACACAGACAAGATATAGAGTCATTCTTTTTACGATACTTTTCAGACTCTTAAAACATGAAAAAATCGGCGAGTTTTCCTATTTGGACTCATTAAACTAATCAGATAGAGAAAAGAGTTGTTCTTTTTGAGATCCTTTTTAGACTCTTTAAACATGAAAAGATCGATGAGTTTACCCGTCTAGACTCATTAAATTAATTAGACGAGGAAAGTGGACAATACAACTGTATTCCGTATTTGAAAGCGTGGTTTGGCAGCAATTGTTCCCTTGAACATGGCACTCCCTCAGATAAACCTTCATTTTGATGGCCTCTCAATATGAACCCTACCAACCTATGAGTTTTAGCCTATATACCCTGATGAAATTGCATCTTCGTATCCTAACACTCTGTAGTGTTCATGAGTCTAGTGTTGTCTGGTTAAAACTGTTGTCGTGCCTTCTATTGTTCAAGGGTTCCCATTTGTTTCCTCTATCAACCAATCATACATATCCTTTCATCATGCCCTCCGTTGTTTAGACCCAAATGCTCAAAATATTCCTCAAAAAACAAAATCATTCTTGTCTGGTTTCATGTCGACTGATGTAGGACACGTCATTGCCTACCTTTCGATAGGTTTCTTCCTATCGACTTCAACACTCTATCTAGGAAGACAACCCAAAAACACATTCAGGGCCTTGGTACTTGTAGACATTAGTGGCAGGTTACCTTGTGTTTGATCACAGGTTTTCATTATTGGCTCCTGGTTAAGCGATTCTATGAGTGTTCGATGACAAAAAAATCTTTCACACTCCCTAGTTTGCACTGTGCATCTTGGAGACCATCACCATGATTGGTGGCCTTCCTCGCATCTGTTAACGATCTCCATTATTCATTGGTAATCAGATGATTTCATGCATGTTCGACGTCAACACACCTTATCACATGTACTGATCCATGCTGTTCGGTGAAGCGGAAATCAAGACCTTGGGTAGAGGCTTGCATCATTCAACCTTGTTTCCTCTTCCAAGCTGCAGATATTGTTCTTTGGAAACAACTATTTCAGGATGATCTATTATGACACTGGATCCGCTTTGTGCTTATCGGCGGCCAGCATTGTTATATCTCAGAAGAGAAAATTACTCTGACATAGCTACTGAGCATGGGAATGCCCGACTCAGGACATGATTTTAGTAGTTTATATATATGTATATGTGTTGTATCAGGTTTTCCTTGCCGCCCGAAACTTCTCTCTCTCTACAAAATTTTGACAGAAAATTACATTTTTAGTAAAGTATTTCGGCCATCATCTCTGCCTCTGATCTCACACTTTAGGGGGCATCTATTATAGGACAAAATGACCTCCTCATCAACTCAGAGGTGAAAGACAGCATGACTGAAGCAAAGACCACAATTGCAGGCCTTGATTCCACACTAACGCTCCCTGCACACTGCTAACCTACTTTATAAAGCTTGTTACCAAGCATAGAGGAGTGTTAGTCACCCTGCTAACTCAAGTTGTTAGACTAGGGGGAGCATTAGTGAAACTAAGAGATGTTCAGTGGGTCAAGCCAACGAATCTGCTCACAAGTATCTAGATATTTATCCCTAAATTTGCTCAAGAAAAGCAAGGAAACTCCAAAAATCAAATTATTTGGGGAAATTCCAATATGAGAATGAAGGAAAATGGGAAAAAGCTTGAAAACAGGGTAGGTTCATGGCTTTTTCCCTAATGAACTCTAGGAGGAGCTTCGCAGACCTAACTCGATTGCTACATAAGCAGTGAGAGGGCCATTGTGAAAGGGGTCAGAGCATTTGAAAGGATAGCCCACTAAGCTATTGTGAATTGTCATACACTTGAAGAAGTGAGCTGAAAGAGAGAGAGAGAGAGAGGAAGAAGGGGCAAGGGAAGGCTGACACAAAGGATGGTTGTAATCACTCTTCCATTATAAATACAGAACTGCAGTTGTGTTCCCTACTCCATAGTGTCAGTAATATTGTTCATTGAGTTGTTCATTTCGATACTTGTCAAGTTGAGTAGTTTAAGTTGTATACAAGTATATGTTCATTGTGCATTCTTATATTAGTTTTCTAGATTGTATGTTGTGATTGTGTTTGCCTTTCCTTTGTGCAGGAATTGTCTTGGAGCCGTCTTTGGAGGAGGTCCTCTTGGCTGCATTGAGATCTCCAAACAAATCTAGAAGGAGATTTGAGGTAAATACTCTTTCCATACTTGGTTAACTTATATTTGATAGATGAACATGTGTATAACTTGGTAGCTTCTGCAAATAATCTTACAGTCTGTGGAAGGTCCCGGGAAGGCCTTTGAGGGTAGTTTTCATTCTCCATACACCGTGCATTTTACCCCATAGCACCGAATTCCTAGGTGAAAGGCAAGGCTATAAACCTAGAAGCAGAAGAGGAGGATGTCGAAGACATCCCCATGGGCGATGAGGATGTGGGAGTGGAAATATAGGAGGTTGAAGCCCAGGGTGCAGAACCTATTACATGTTTGCCAGAATATGTCCCTTCACACAAGCCTAAGTCCAAGGTCCCAAAGGCCATTGATGAAAGTAATACTCCCCTACAAACCCCTCTGCTACCAGATGAAATCACTTTTGATTGTCCGTGTTTGGCACAGGTGCCGATTTTGAAGCTCGAAGGCTGGGACTTGGCGGACCATGAGAATTTCTGACACCCGGTGACCGAAAAGTTGATGCGCTGCATCATAGAACTAATATGGTGATGACTACATTGGAGCCACGAAAGTGGCTCAGAGGAGTAAAGAATGTAGGATTACTCAACTTACTCTGGGTGCCGCACTATAACCGCACCCCTGTAATAGTTTTGGTCATCAAGTAGATGATGTGCTTGAAGCATGATGGGTGTCTGTGGATGGAGGAGCTGATACCCATCACCGATATGTTGATTCACCACATAACACACCTACCATATACAAGTGAAAATACAGCTATGATCTTTGGTGGCAAGGGTGGCGAACCGACGCTTGCAGAATCAATGAAAGAGAAGTTCAAACTGGTGAAGAAGCCGCGCGGGTACGCTATTTATAGCATCTACGACCTCGCTATGAAGGTGGCAACACAGATCCTTGCAGGGAAGGTGATACGGAAGTGCCACGCTAATGAGGTACCGGTGCCTGTCGTCGCGCTCGCATAGTAGTGCGCGGAAGGAGTCCAGTTTAACTAGTCAGAATACCTTCGCAGAGAGTTTCCGTCGAACTACCGCGAAGCGTAAGAGCAAAGAAAGATGTTCCACTACGTGTGGCTCTTGCTATCGATTGTGCTCGTAGTGTGGGAGCTACCATAGGAGAGAAAATTCCCCTTAGTTGCGCCAGACCTTCCTGAAGCAGCAAAGTATGCTTTGTTGTGGGCGACCAAGGACACGGAGTGCGTTCAAGACAGAAAGATCTTATGGATTTTGCTGGAAATGAATATCAGGATGGCTATCAATTGCAAGCCGTGATTGTCACCCACGGTATATGCTAACCTACAGAGATATGTCGAGTTTAAGGCTGATTTCCGTCGGATTTCAATCACGACGGGGAAGGAACTTGCATAGAAGTGGTACGATTTGCCATACCTAGCCACAGATGATGCCATCGATGCGGTGCTGGATAAATTTACGACGGAGTGGTGTACCTCCATGGATTTGGCAATGGGTGGAAGCAAGTCTGCCACACAAAAGAAGAAGGAAGAGGCTAAGTTGAAGATGGCGCAGCTGGTTGAAGAAAGGAAGAAGGAGGCCGCTGAGAAGGACCAGGCAGAACAGACAGGAAAGGAGGCAGAAAAAAAATAGGTGGTGTAGAGCGGGGCTCAGACAAAGGCGCGTGGTCTCCTTCACCTGAGACCGAAGAGGAGGACATAGATCAGCACAGTGTGGACCCTCAGGAGATGTCCGGCTGCAATAAACACCCAAGAGAGCTAGAAAAGGGAGTGTCCAGACAAAAATCCAAGGTGACCAAGACCTCTCTGGACCCTATCACACTAACGGAGGGTGACTTATATGACATCAGTGACACAGTCTGAGATGTCACTGCAGAGGCCATGTGGCAATTTGAAAAGCAACAACAGATCATCCTAGGGGCCATTGAGACTGGATTGCAGGAGTTGCAGACCTGCGCATCGCAAGTTGGTACGGTGTCTACCAGCTTGGCTATCGGCACATCAGAGGCTGCCAATATGCTGCGCACGAAGGCTTCCAGTGCGCTAGTGCTGCCGGATGGAGCACTAACAACAGAAAATGAGGCTGACAGGCCCATTGTCAGCGCCTTGAAGGGAGTGCGATTGAACTTGCCAACACTCCCACGTGAAGCACTCCACCTCTTGTAGGATGGAGTCATTGCAAAGCTGAGGGCCCGTGAGCACCGTACCCTCCAGGTGATCAGTGAACAAAAAATAAACAATGAGGAGAAGGCCTTATAGAGGAAAGCTGCCATTGCCGCCAAGGCCAAGGCGACCATCCAGAATAAGAAGATCCTACAGGTTGTGGAGGAGGCATGCAAAATGGTCCCAGAATTGGCCATTCCGGAGGAGGAGCCAATCGAGGTCTGAATCCGCAAATTGGCCACAAGGGTGCTGTTGAGCCTCAAACCTGCACCTTCCTATACACCCTCTCAGCCTTCCTTTTCCACTTATTGCATCCACCCAGCTGTTAAATCATTGCATTATAGTTTAAAAAGAGTTCTTTACATGGTTTTCTGACTATACTTATGACTGTTGTTTGGTTTAGTTTTTTTGTTCATGCAGCTGCGGAAACTTGTCAATTTCTGCAGCCAGCACAGGTTTCCGTAGCCAGCACAGGATTCCGCAGCTATTTTGTTAAAAGCTGTGCTACAGGTATCCTATGAAGAAACGAGCCACATGGGCAAGCTCCAGGTGACGGATACATGGAACGTGTCCCTTCGAAGCAGCCAAATCATCCATGGAAGGTCACGGTCAACGAAGGTCAAAGGTAGAGCCAACTAAAGAGTTCAGCGGTGGCACGTCTCTGTTTTGAGCACGTGAACGTTACGTGGCACAGTCCTCAGCTCACGAAGACACCAGCACACCTGGAGATCACTTCTGTAACCGGAATCTAACAGCAACCACTCCAGAGATTTAATAAACATGATGATAGTTACGCTAGATTTCGGCTGAAGGGATCTACGTGCCCCTGGCAATACAGTCAATAGCGTAGGAGTTAGTTAGATAGTTTCAGCACTTTGTCATTATAAATAACGCGTCGATGAACGCTGTAAAGAAGTTTTTCCCTTATGTAAAATTCTGAACTGTTGTATTGTCACCCCACTGTTTATACATGTTGCTGATTTAATATATGAGAAGACTTTTCTGAGCTTATTCGTGTGATTACTTGTTGACCGGCTGAAGTGGCAGAGGGCCCCTGCGCGCTGAAGCCTTGTAAAGTTTTCATTTTGTTTTATTATGTCCTTGTATCATTAGCTTGTACATAACACTTCATTTGATGTTTCTTAACTCACTGCTGTTTAGATTTTCACCCCTGTTTTCTTATAACTGTCAACTGATCAGTGCTTTTCTGCAGGTTTTCTTAGGCAGCCCAGGCAAATTTTCATCTTTTTGATAAACTATTGGCATATGAGATCATCTTGTCCTTCCTGCTAACTTTCATTTTCTGAAGTTCTTTCATTTTCTGAAGTTTAATTTCAGCACTGTCTTTTCCAAGTTGTGATTTGCTTACTTATTTTCTTTGTTACTTAGATATCATACTGCTCATCAATTTATGGTTTCTTTCTATAGTGAAGTGACTCTATTAGCAAGAAATCAGAATATCACTAACTGTAGTGTGATTTAGTTATCATATTGCTTAAACTTATTCATGATTGCTTCCCACAAGGTAGATTGAGCTGAAGGGTAAAGGATCAGAAGAGTTGAAGTAGTGTGATTAGTTTCCTTTCTGCAATTTAATTTCTTGCAACTTAGTTATCATATTGCTTAAACTTATTCATGGTTGCTTCCCACAAGGTAGATTGAGCTGAAGGGTAAAGGACCAGAAGAGTTAAAGTAGTGTGATTAGTTTCTTTTATGCAATTTAATTTCTTGCCATTTAGATAGCATATTGCTTGACTTATTCATGATTACTTCCCACAAGGTAGATTGAGCTGAAGGGTAAAGGATCTGAAGAGTTTAAGTAGTGTGAATTAGTTGCTTTGCTTTTGGTTTGAGTTGCTTTAAGTTCAGTTTTTACTTTCTTTTCATTCAGCAGCAAGGATACTGGGCCATTGTCATTAGTTCACTTTTTGATGCATTTACTTTCTTTTAAGAATTGATTTCAGTTTAGTTGTTTTAAAGCTTTCTTCTTGATCACTTTCAAGTTTGAGAAAATCACCATAGAAACCACCATCACTATCCATACTTCACATTTCACTTTCACTCTCACCACCACACATTAGGAAAAGATAAACCCAAAAATAAACTAAAAATTCAAAAACGACAAAAGATTAAGGAAATGGTTATCTAGTACATATAGTACACTTCACTTCGTCAGTTTACGAACCCCGGATTGACATTATAAATAGCAATTTAGATCACACTAAATTGACCAAACAGGTGCGTGACACTTAGAAAGAGATCATACAGGATTAGTTGGAGCTAAACCTGCAGATTACAGAGCTCTAGTTGAGGGATCAGCCTTCAACACCACCATAGGTAAAGGAACAATGGGTGACCGTTGTCACAGAAGTAGTTGTGGCAGTGGAGAATGCAGTAGCAGACTGTACACAGTTTTTGGAACAATAGATCGAGGTCCCAACCAGCTTACAGGAGGACCCAAAAATCCAGAGGCTAGATATGGAAGCGCGCAAACTCCAATAGCGCTATGATGAAGTTAAGCGCACAACGTGAACCGTCGCGTTGAAACATAGGTTAGCCAAGCTGTAGGAAGCCAAGCAGCTGAAGGAACAGGTGGACGTAGCGCTGCATAATTAAGCAATGTTGAAGGTGCGACTAAAACCCTAGCTGGAGGAATCTTACACAGTCACAGGAAACATTGAAGTCAAGCTTGCAACTTTGCAAGTGACGCAACAATAGCTTCAGGCTAATAATTGAAGGGAAGTAATCGAGAAAACAGTTGAATATGCAAAGCAGGCAGCAGCTTAGTGCACAGCCGAAGTTGCGGTCATTAGGGTCGAGCTGGATGGGCTTCACACAAAGATCTCCGCACCTACCGAGTGACTTGAGGGCAAGTCACGATGTTCATGTTGGGTGCCTGTTGGGAGCGGGATCCCCCAAGGGTAGTTTTGGGGCTAAAATCCCATGTTTAAGTCAATTTTTGTAATATTACTATAAAGACTCCGCATTTTGTGATCACGGAGCGCGAAGGTGTTATGTGTCATAAAGGGTAGTCCGCCCTTAGTTTTGTAAAGTAAAGTCGGCTGTAAGAGATCTACCCATGGTCCACGGACCATGGGATTGTATAAAAAAGGCTAAGCTCTAAGTAGTTTAGGGGAGACAACATGTAAGAGAGTCATAGCTTTAGAGCAAGAAATCTATGTATTTGATTTTAGCATAGGTAGAGGCTTTGCAGCTGAGTGTGCAGAGGCCTAGGATAGAAGTACGCAGCTGAGTGTGCGGACCCCTGCAGTTGTGTGCATAGGGGGAATAGAGTCTGTAACACTTGGAAGATATTAATAAAAGGAGTTATTTTGCAATTTCTGTGTATTTTTTCTATTGATTGGTTTGAATACTTTGTATATGAATTTCATTTATTATGCTTCTATGATGCGTGAATGAATGCAGTTACATTGAATAAATAAATGCAATTACGAAAATCTGGTTACGCGGTGATAACTTTAAGTATTTTGCGAAATAAGCAAATCACTTAGGGTAATTTAGGAATCTGCACAGTGCGCTGCCATAACAGCACGAAAGTACCTGAGCCCCATGTTAGGGTTGCGCGAAGGTCAATTGTATACTTTCGCAAAGGTATTGAAAGCCAAAATAGAGGGTTTGTCTTACAAGCCCTAGAGCGAGATCACCTACGCGAAGGAAGGGATAGAAGAAATCAAACCATATCACAACCATCTCAGGGTGTGGAAACTTGGTTCCAAAATCCCCCCATACTGCTTCGGGTGAGACTTCGGTCCGCGCTCCACAGGCTGATGCCAAAAGGGCCAGTAGTGTAGGGATTTGTTTGGCTAATTAACTTTGAACCTGGGTCAGGCCCCCTTAAGCCAACATTTTCCAAGTAGAAATTGAAGCGATAGAGCGTCCATCTTAGAGGATTTTTCCTGCAATGTCGTATTGGTGTTACACATTGAGGAATCTTATTTGTTCCCCAACCATCTACATAACCATTCATGTGATGATTTAAACAATATAACATTTAACCCTTTGTAAAAATGAATCTATCCTTGATGAGTCAGTTGGAGAATGAAATTGCATGCAACATCTTCAAAGAATATCCAAGTTGTTGCGAGACTGTACATGGAATCTATTTCCTTCTTGGGATACCATCATGATGTTGATCCTTGGATCAAAAAATGACACCTGGTAATAATAGATGGTTTTATTTTTATAATCAATTAAGTTAGCCCCTCTATTCCACTCATACATAAAATATAATAAAACGACTTAAAATATCCTTTAGTTCTAGTCTAAAAATGATAATAAGATAACTAGTTAATAAGAAATCATACCTTGAGTTGCTTGTGATATATATACAAGTCTTTATGATAATTTAGGATGGAAAAGGGTGGTTTGATCAAAATAAAGTAGGCTAATTTCATATCAAATATTCATAATTTTTCAGTCCATCATAGGCCTCAAATTTCATAGTTATGTCAAGAAAAATGTCAACCATTCATATATTATCCAAATTAAGGTTTTAAAGGTGTGTATCTTAGAAGTGACATGACTTTTTATTAGAAGACCCATTTTTTTAGTGACTGAAAATTATGATAAAGAGGAGTGCTATTATTATTTTCTCACATGGCTCCAAAATAAGATTAAAAGCTACTACACGAATTAAACCTCCTAACAAATCACCCAAGAATTATGAAGCAAGAGATGAGTTAGAATTTAGGTCCTCCTAACTAGAGAAGAAAGTAAATGAAATGGATAGTTATATTTTGAAAAAGGTGGATTTATCCGGTTCTCAATAAAAAATTAAAATAGAAATGATATATGAAATGGAAAAGAAGATGAATAAAAAAATGGAAGAAATGATGGATGAAATGGAAAGGAAGATGAATGAGAATAAGGAAGAAATACAAAAATTCTTAAAAAAATTACTAAAATTTCTATTAAAGGATCTCCTTAAAATGGATATGGAGATCTAAGGAAATCATGAACTAAGGAGAAACATGGTGTTGAGACTCAATCACATCTATATACCCTACTTCAATGGATCTCCAAAAATTTATCAATAACCATTCAAAAGTATTTCGAGATATGCTTAAGGTTCTTTCACCTACTTGAGATCATGAATATTTAGTTTTAATTTTGTACAATTAATTTTTGCAAACACATGCTTAATGAGAACAAAGAGGAAACAATGACAAAAACCCACATTAACATAGATATTTTGTCCTAAAAATATAAAACCAGGAAAACCAACAATATTTTTTCAATATATATTTTTATGTGTAGTATTGAAATAAATATGTCTCACAACATACATCAACAAACCTTTAATTTACCCTATATTAGAATACAAGCATAGTTCCTTAACCAAAACTATAGAACCGGAGGAAAAACCACTATGAACCAAAAAATATCTTTTAGCAAAAATTGTGTGCTGAAAACTACCAAAAATAGATGCAAAAAAATTCATAAAAAAGTTTGAAGGCATTTCCCACAAACTGCCACTTAGAGGGGCGAGACTTCCTAGATGAACCTTCAAAATATTTTAAAAGCCACCCCTTAAAAGGTAAAAAAAAAATCAGGGCATTATTCCTTATCACCATCAGAGGAAATCTTATGGGAATAAAAATCCAAAACTTTAGATAAATACTATATATGAATATATTTTAGACTTTTCACATGATACTAAAGAAAAATATTGATCAAAGAAACAAATTTAAGAAAAATTAATTGATGTTCTAAATAAAAATAACTTGTTAAAGAAATATTTTCTTTTGTTAATTTGGATATGCAAGAATTAAAAAAGAGAGAATAATTAAATAAATTTGAATTGCATAAATTAGATAGTTATTTTGAAGGATTTTTTGGGGATGAATATTATACAATTTCTCAAACCCAGGAGGTACACAAATAGGTCCCAAAACTCAAAGGATTTGAGGATAGGATAACTATTCATTTGACATTAGAGTACCGAAGTATAAATATACCTTGGACGCACAAGGTGACACATGATTTATAGATTCATGCACAAAATATAATGCAATTCTGTATTATTATTGGGAACCCACAAATGCATAGTTAAAAGATATCAATAAAACTATTATTCCAATCAAAGGTTTTGCTCTTGATTTCCCTATTATTCCTAATTGTCAGAAGATTGTATTAATATGTATTTTTTTGAATCATAATGTGATATGTTGATTGGCCAAGAATTCTTAAGAAGGCATAGGTTGCTTATCATAAATGAAACTAATATCATTTTCCATTTACAAGAGATGCTAGTTGTATTGGAAAGAAAAGATGACTACATTATCAAAGTCTTTGATGATCAACCAAATCAAGTGGAATAGATAATAGAAAAGCTCACAAGGATAAATAAGGTCATTAGGAATGTAGAGTTGCAAGGTGAAGAAGTAAAAGAGAAAAGAGAATTTTGGAAGAATTGTACATCAAACTATTGAGATGTTTTTTGGTCACATTAGAAATATTTTGTAGATATTCCATATGAAGAAAACTACCAAGAAAAACATCAAAAATCCCTTGCAAATTTCATGTCATCTCAAGAGCTCCAAATGTGAAAAAAAATTTAATGGGATGTTGCAAAAAAAACTTATTGAACCTTGTAGGAGTCCATGGGCTTGTCCAACATTCTATGTGAATAAAAAATTAGAATAAAAATATGGAAAACCAAAGATGGTAATAAATTACATGGCACTCAATGACACATTATTGCCAGTAAGGTATCCTCTTCCTTCAAAAGAAATATTATTTTCAAAAATCAGTTAGAATAATATATTTAGCAAATTCGACATGAAAAGTGGCTTTTCGAAAATAGCAATAGCTCCTAAAGACAAATTCAAGATTGGTTTTGTTGTGCCACAAAAAATACCAATGGATATTCATGCCTTTGAGATTAAAAATGCACCTTGAAAATTCCATAAATGCATGGAACATATATTTATAGGCCTTTATTTTTGTATAGTTTATATTGATGGTTTATTGATTTGTTCTAATGACCTAAGATAACATAATCAACACCTAGAAGTTGTCTATTAAAATTTTCATAAACATGGCCTAGTTTTATCTAAAAGGAAGATGGAATTTACAAGAACTTGTATTGAATATATTGGGTTGATTTTAACAAAAGAAAAGGTTGAACTTAATGATTGTGTGCTTAAGGATTTGTATGAATTTCTTGGTGAGATAATAGATAGAAAGAAACTACAACAACTCCTTAGGAGCTTGAATTATGTAAGACAATTCTATGAAAATCATGCCAAAGATGAACATTGTTAAGTAGATTGATGCAATGACCAAAGAAGTCCAAATAATCAAGTAAAAGGTCTAACACTTGCCTAGTATTACACTACCTAGTCCATAATTTCCATTTAACGTAGAAACATATGCTTTAGATACTATATGGGCAAGGGTGTTATTATAAAAACATCCAAAGAAAGAAGAAATATGTATGTATTCCTCTAGAAGTTTTAAAGATGCAGAAACAAGGTATCCCTCATCACATTAGGAAATTTTGGCAGTTAAAAATGGGATCAAGAGATTCAAGTCATTTTTGAAACCAATTCATTTCATAGTTTAAACAAATCTCAAACACATGAAAGGGATGCTCGCAAACAAAATATTCTTAAGAAATCGAACATTCATATATTAAGATGGAGTTTATGGTCATATGGCTTTGATATTGAATACAAAGCACATAAGGAGAATTGCATAGCATATTTTCTCACTAGAGAAGGCTAATCCCTTCTACCAAAATAAATGAGGATGTTTCCAAGCAAGAGGATACCTCTAGAATCACCTCCCGGATAAAACTGGATTCTTCTTTGTGAATATGAGATATGTGTGTGTATGTGTGTGTGTGTGTGTGTGTGTGTGTGTGTGTGTGTGTGTGTGTGTGTGTGTGTGTGTGTGTGTGTGTGTGTGTTGGGTCTATCAAACAAAAACTATGGTAGATCAGTTTAAGAATGTCTCCGTGGTGGAGTTGATCTTACCAAGGATATATATATATATATATATATATATATATATATATATATAGACACACAAAAAATGAGTCCTGCACTAGATAGAATTATGTATTATTGGGTCAATTATCCTAAATATAACTTAGACCGTTTCCATGAGTTTCACTAATCCCCTAGAGTAACTTGTAGTATGATAGGAAACACCTCCCAACATTACATATTAATCATTAAATGAGGTCTTACAATTAGGGAGTACTGTATACTCTTAAAATTTCTAAATAATATAGGGTTTGCATGTGTCTTTTTTATTTCACTCAAATTGGTGATCCATACTTATTACGGAATGGGTGGTTCAATTTTTTTTGTATATATAGGGTTTTCATGGGTCTTTTTATTTCACTCAAATTGGTGATCCATACTTATTATGGAATGGATGGTTCAAAGTTTTTATGTATATATATTGTCCAAGATATAGCTATATATCTATCCTACCAGGTCTTGGATTCTCATATATACTACAAATGGATGTTTTGGAAGCAACCCACTAAAATACATGGTTTTCATTTAAACTTTTGTACCTTGGAAGTAGTCTACAACTGACACATGAAGAGCCACCAAGTAAACCTCACTTCAAGGTTAGTAATGAATTCCTTGGTAAATGTTGAGAATATCACAATGACTTGGTCCCTTGAATAATGAATTCACTACTTTGGCATATGCACTCTCAATTTCCACCACATGGATATGATGGTACACTTGATTCACATGATTTATACAACTCCTCATCCTTTCAAGAAGAATGATGGACCATTAGGACAAAGATAATATATCAAAGTCTCTACTTTAAAGTACAATAATTCGGTTCCATGGCTTGTCCAACAAATAAAATTTCACTATGTATTTGATTTTAGTACATAAATTCAGTTATGTGGGTTGCTCAACAAAGAAAACTCCATTTTGTATTTTATTTTAGTACATAGATTCAATTATGTGGCGTTGTCTGGCAAAGAAAACTCAATTGCGTATTTTCTCTCAGTACATATATTCAATCGATATGCAAATCTCTTTAGATATTTTAAGTTCAATAATATTGATAGGAAAATATTCCCACTAGACCTCCTAACACTCCAACACTTTCTTGCATGGTTATGTTACTTGACAAGGCTTCCATAGGGAAAAAGTTCAACTTTTTTTTTTCTTGGAAACACCCAATGCATTCATGATCGTAATAAGTATGTACATGAATCTTTGTAGTAAAAAATATTTCAATTTCAAGCATCCCCTTCTCTACTTCTCGAGTCCCTCAACTAATTTATTCCTTGGCAAATCTTCCTCACACAATAAGAGTCTTGAGATTTATGTAGTCTTACAATAGGTGCATCCATTTGGCTTGCCTTAAATATCACAACACATTTGTTTAGTAAAAAATATTTCAATTTCAAGCATCCCCTTCTCTACTTCCCGAGTCCCTCAACTGATTTATTCCTTGGCAAAGCTTCCTAACACAATAAGAGTCTTGAGACTTATGTAGTCTTATAATAGGTGCATCCATTTGGCTTTCCTTAAATATCACAACACATTTGTCATAACATAACTCATGGTGGTGAATAGAAATCAAATCATTTCTCACTTGAGGTGACACAACTTATGGAAGAATATATCATGTCAAAAATCTTCTTATTTTTGGATTATGCATATACTATAGGTCATATTTGGATTAACCATATCTAAGAGAGAGTCAGAGCGATGGAGCATCTGGACAAGACTCGAACCTGCATTGAGGTGGGTTAGGGTTTACTTCTAGGTTTCACTGCATAATGTCTGCTTCGGTCATGCTCGCTCTCCTACAACCAGTGGAGTCCCTTCCGTAGTCTCCTTGGGGATTCACTTTATCACTGTTTACTGACCTGGTATCTAGCACAATTGCCTCATGGTTTTTCGGCTAACAGAAGCATGGAGACAAATCTGGTTGATTATTCAGAGGATCCCTTCACATCGGTCCCCATCTGGATGACCACACCACCCCCGATATCAGATGTGTCTTTGCCCTCGCCTCCAGCTTCCCTTGATGATTTTCCCTTGGCGGTCTCCTTTTCGTTTCCTTTAGACCCCAACCCCTAGTGTCTAGCGGATGAACTACCTAATGTCTCCCTCCCCTGGCCGGATTCTATTACCCCTCCTCCCTCTCCGACATCCCTACACTTCTTGGCTTCTTGTATTGACCCTGCATCCCCATTTTACCCACTGGGTTATTCCATTTCTACACTTGTTGGCATTTCCTCCCTTCCCTCTTCCTCTATGCTGACACCTAACCCTCCGGATATACCCTCTGGACCATCCTTTGATCATCCACATACCTTTGTTTCTGGCCCATCCTCCTCGGAGTTTTTCGAAGGGACTCCACTTTGTCCAATGGAAGGAGACTCTGAACAATGGGTGGAAGAGACAAAACATCCTCCTGAACCCTCCTTGGGAGCTTGAGATAGAAAGCAAGTGAAGCAAGGGAAGAAATCAAAGTGTGTTAAGGCAAAGAATCAGGATATATCTCTTCGTTTCGGGGAAGGTATCCATATGGGGGAAGTCGTGGATACAACAGACTGGGTCTTGGTTGGGCGTGTATGGGGGCATACCTATTCATCTGCCAGGCTTCAACTATGGATCTCGGAGATATGGGGGCACATACTATCTGAGCTATCGGTTGTTAGCACTTCGGCACAAGGCTGGTTTTCTCTTTGCTTTCAGTGGGTTGATTATACATCTTGGGTTCTCTCCAACTATTGGCACATCGAACTCACTCCAGTGTTACTAAAGATATGAAGCCCTTTGTTTGATCCAGAGCGGGAGAAATTGGGAGCAGGTCCCCTTTGGGTGAGACTTCGAGGCGTGCCTTTACATTTCTGGTCTGAAGACATCTTCAAGTGCATTGGCAATGCATTGGGGACATATCTGGATCATGACAAATCATATATTTCATCTAGAAACATGTCTCTGGCTCGTATACTGGTACACCTCTACATGCAAGAAGGGTTGGAGGAGAAAATTACCCTCTACTAGAAACACTTCACTCACATTCAGATTTTGGACTATGAAGGGGTACCCTTCTGGTGTAGATGCTGCCACAAAGTTGGGCATATTTTTAAGGAATGTCCCCTAGTTAAGAACCCCATCACAATCGAGCATCTATCCGTGGAACAAAATATTGCACCGAAAGCACAAGCTCGTGGCACTCCTTCAGGTTCTGTTCCCTCATTGATCTGGATCTTGGGAGGAGGCCCCCAAGATCTAAAAGATTGAAATGGATCTTGGGAGGAGGCCCCCAAGATCTAAAAGATTGAAATGGATCTTGGGGTAGAGACCCCCAAGATCTGAAAAGTTGAATTGCCAGAAGAAAAAAGAGGAGAATGCCCCATAAACAAAACCACAAAGAATTTTTTTATTAAAACCGATAATAACTGTAATGCTTACAAACAGTAATGGAAATAAACCAGCTAGGGCGATGGTAGCTTATCTCTAAGAAGAGATGTGTGACTACATGCCTCTGAACTGTAAAGGCTACATTGTGGCAGACCATCTGTCCTTTTACAAAATGTGACTTGTTACTTATAGTATTTTTCAGTTTCAATACCACGGGTCAATTCCATGGGTGAATGAATACCATGGGTGGATTTTACAATACCACGGGCGGATGCCATTTACAATACCATGGGTAAATTCCATGGGTCGATGAATAATATGGGTGGATGAGTACCATGGGTTGATGCCATTTTCCATTCGGATCATTCCTCCCTCCTTAAGAAGTAATGGTCCCCATTGCGTAAAGTTCCCTCCTACGAAGCCTTTGTTGAATATGAAGAGCCACTGAAGATAAGGGTTTTATGTGGTTAACCCAAACCCCTAATGAACGAAGATCCGAGGATAGAGATACCTTGTAATGCTTGTGACCAACTGTGATTCTGACAATGTGCGGCCTAGCAAATGGAATTCGATGACATGGATTGTATGCGGTTGACCCATAACCATGATGTTGGTTGCTGATGAAGTAGCAGGTGCCTACATAGCTTGGGGTGGGAGGGCACATCTCCAAATAACCCAAGCCGAATGCTGCTCTAGAATTAAAATGGACATAACTCGGCCAATATAACTCAGAATATTTATTATAACCTGTTTTTGGAAGCAGAAGGATCATTTTGCATCTTCCCATGAGTTGGAAATCCTTATCTGGGCACTCTGAGATCTCAGATTTGCGCTGCAACAGTGCCGCCGTCACAAACATTCTGATAAAATAGCTGATTTTAAATCAACAATATCTCCCACATCCGGGCTCCGATTTGACCCATTTTTTTTTTGAAATTGAGTGATTTTTCGAGAGGAATCCAGATATGGTATTTGTTTTTGTAAATTTCGCACCAAATGTTTTTAGATCTGATCTGCAAAGTCGCTGCCCAAAAACATTCCTGCAAAAAAATGAAAAAAGAAAAATTCTTCCTGCTTGACCCAAGGAAGTGCTCTGTGGAGGTTGTAGCACATGCCTGAATTTTGTTGAATATTGCTGCAAAATTTGAAACTGAAATATGCATCAAACCCTCATTCCCATGGAATCATAACCTGCTCTGATACCACTAATCTGGATTTAAACATGAACGCAATAAAATACAGAAATAACCATAAAGACAGATATGCAGCGGAAATAATACTTCATTTCATTATTGTAAAATATTGAAATATGCTTACAAACATAAATGGAAATAAACTAGCTAGGGTGATGGTAGCTTATCTCTGAGAAGAGATGTGGCAGTTACATGCCTCTGAACTGTTCTCAACCATGTTACAATGAGGCTCGAAGGCCTATTTATTATTGAGAAACAATGGAAAACCCTTCACATCCCAAAACCTAACCCTAGAAGATGAAACGCCAAATTGTGGGCCCCATTTTGGGGTGAGTTGGATAGCCAACTTCCCGGCGTCGTGAATTGGTCGTATTATCTCCATTTGACGTGCATGATAGCCTGTTGGAAAGATCTCTCCGAGGACTACGACGAAAAAGACTATTTTTTGATAGAAAAATCACTGGCGATAGATTTCCCAAAAAACGTCGTTTAGGGCCTCAAAAATGGCTCTGGAAGTTTAGGACCCAAAAAACTGCTAAAAATAGTAAATTGTGCTATAATTAAGGAAACTGAAAAACTGAAAGAGACAGTTGTGGGGGTCCAAATGGGATAGGTGGGTGGCCACCAAAATCCACCTGGATCATTCCTCCCCTCTTAGGAAGCAATGTTCCCCATTGCATTGAGTTCCTCTCTGAGATGAGGAAGCTTCTGCTGAGCTGGATCTCTAGTGAGCTGTTTTGCAATCTCTGATGTGTCCAGAAATGGTGGGAAGCATGGTCGATGACGGTCCACATTGATCACTTGGTACAAGCGAAGGGATGGAGGAATGTTGTGCTTCAAAGCATTGTTTCCCATAGCCTTGGTACTGGTGTAAGGACCATGTCGGAGTGGTCTGAGCTTCTGATGGGTTCTGGTAAGGCGTTCTTTCTATCGATGCAACCAAACTTTGTTGCCCACCTGAGACTTATGTGGTACCCTTGTGGGTGAGGAGAAGTTATTCCTATGTTTTTTCATGACCATATCCCTTTACTGCTGCTGCGTGGAGGAACCCTTCGCAGGGGTCATGGATGTAGCAACGATCTTCCCCTTACTTTGGGAGTGAATCAGACAGAAAATGAATTTCCTAGTCTGGGAGATGAGCTTGCTACCTTTCTTGGCAGTGATCAAAGAGGTGGCGGTAGGTGGGGCTACCTCCGGTAACCTATATAATGAATTATCAAAGAAATAATGACAGCACGAGGCCTTGACTCATACACAGCATGTCGCCTCCACAAGTATGGCTGGCCTAATAGTACATCGCAAACATCCAGAGGTGTAACATCACACAATACCTCGTCTGTGAAGGGCTTGATGCTGTAGGGAAGGTGACACTGTTGGCGAACTTTGAGATCTCGTCCTTCGTGAAGCCACCCAATACTATATGGCTGCGGGTGTGGTGTAGTCGGTAGGCCCAACCGCTTCACGACCTCTGCTAAAATGAGGTTCTTTTGGCTGCCACTTTCGACAATGAATTGTAGCGGCGAACCCTTCACCCACATCTATGAGTGGAAAATACGTTCCCCCTCCTCTGGATCTTCGGGCTTATTTTTCTGGATCTTGGCGGTGGCAACAGTGGCACTGGACTCCGCATCAATGATATGCTTCCCTTTGCCATTCTCCTTGTTAGGTTCTGGCTCAGGGTCAGAACATGCATCTGATTCGGAAGCCTTCAACTCGGCCACTAGCGACTGCTTGGTCCAACACTCACTTGTGTTATGAGTGGGACTCTTGTGGAACTCACACCACTTTCCTGTGTCCTTCTTCGGCTTCATGGTGTTGTTCTTTTCTTGCGGCTTCGAGGGATTGTCTTGGGTCACCCCACCTTGGCTTTGTCCTTTGGGCTTCGGATTTGCAGATCCAAAGTCTCGCTTCTTCTGTTTGAACTTTTGCTCGATTTTGACAGTGTATCGATATGTTGTGCCGAGTGAGGAGATGTTCAAGAACTCCATCTCTTCCTGGATGTATCTGTGTAGGCAGGCACGTATTTGAGTACCAGATGCAGCTCAGAATCTTTGATACCCAATTGTGTGCGAAGGGTATGAAAAATGTTTGTGAACTGCGGCACATCTTGGTCTCGTCCCTGCCGCAGTGTGGTCCATTTGATGTATTTGTCCTCATAGCTTTTGACAGGGTAGTACTGCTCCTTGATGGCATCCCGGAAGTCATTCCAAGTGGGTGCGGCTGAAAATAGTGAGCCTGTACTTTCATCCTTCTGCTCGCTGTAGGTTTCCCACCAGTCCTTAACGTGGGGGGCTGCTTTGAGAAGAGCGAAAACAATCTTTTCTCGACTTGAAAATTCATGAACAGAAAAATACCCATCTAGCAGATTTAACCATTTATCTACGACATCTGCGTCTATTTGACCCTCGAAGATGGGGATTTCAAAATTAACTTGTACCTTAAAGGGTGTGGCATTTCCAGAGTAGCTGTTGGAAACCGATGCGTCGCCTTTGGGTAGCCGCTGAAGGATCTGGGCAAAGTTGTCCATCATCGCGTTCCTTTGTCGCTCGAGGGCTTCTTCAAGCAAGATTTTGATAGGATCTCCTGTCCCCTCATCTTTCTTCTCATCCACCATGGGAGGTCGTCGAGATTTGCGAGGTTGGTCTTGCAAATGTTCGACCAATTCAAGCCCTAAATCCTTATATCCTGACCTCGTTGGGGACATGCAAAGAAAAATAGAGAAAAAAGCAGACCGCTCTGTGGAGGTTATAGCACATGCCTGAAGTTTGTTAAATATTGCTGCAAAATTTGAAACTGAAATATGCATCAAACCCTTGTTCCCATGGAATCATAACCTGCTCTGATACCATTGATTTGGATCTTGGGAGGAGGCCCCCAAGATCTGAAAACTTGAAATGGATCTTGGAGGAAAGACCCCGAGATCTGAAAAAATTTGAAATGCCAGAAGAAAAAAAGAGAGGAGAATGCCCAATAAACAAAAACCACAAAGAAACTTTTTATTAAAACCGATAATAACTGTAAAGGCTACATTGTGGCGGACAATTTGTCCTTTTTCAAAATGTGACTTGTTACTTATAGTATTTTTCAGTTACAATACCACAGGTCAATTCCATGGGTGAATGAATACCATGGGTGGATTTTACAATACTACGGGCAGATGCCATTTACAATACCATGGGTAAATTCCAGGGGTCGATGAATAATATGGGTGGATGAGTACCATGTATTGATGTCATTTTCCATTTGGATCATTGGATCTTGGGGTAGAGACCCCCAAGATCTAGATCTTGGGAGGAGGCCCCCAAGATCTAGAAGATCTGGATCTTGGGAGGAGGCCCCCAAGATCTAAAAGATTGAAATGGATCTTGGGGGGAGAGACCCCCAAGATCTAAAAAATTGAAATGGATCTTGGGGTAGAGACCCCCAAGATTTGAAAAGTTGAATTTCTAGAAGAAAAAAAGAGGAGAATGCCCCATAAACAAAACCACAAAGAAACTTTTTATTAAAATCGATAATAACTATAAAGCTTACAAACATTAATGGAAATAAACCAGCTAGGGTGATGGTAGCTTATCTCTGAGAAGAGATGTGTGGCTACATGCCTCTGAAATGTAAAGGCTACATTGTGGCAGACCATCTGTCCTTTTAAAAAATGTGACTTGTTACTTATAGTATTTTTCAGTTTCAATACCACGGGTCAATTCCATGGGTGAATGAATACCATGGGTGGATTTTACAATACCACGGGCGGATGCCATTTACAATACCATGGGTAAATTCCATGGGTCGATGAATAATATGGGTGGATGAGTACCATGGTTTGATGCCATTTTCCATTTGGATCACACATCTTCTACAAAAGGCACGAGAGAAGAAGTGTGACACCTCCCAAATCTAACTTCCCTCGCCACCTCTCACCAGGGCTCGAGCGGTGGCTGCTACTGCGCTTTCTTCAAGTAATTCCAATCTTTTCTCCTTTGTCAATTCCCTTACTTCTTTTGCATCTGTGTTTTTTTCCTCTGCATCTCATTGTAGCTCTGCATTTGCATCTTCTCCCCCCCCTTGACCTGCCCCTTGAATCAACCCTCCCCTACTTTCTCTTGTACCCCCCCCCCACTTCACGGAGCTCAACCTGACGACCACTCCCTCAGAGGCATCAGACTCCTCTCTCCCTTCCCATTCCTACAATATTCGCTCCTTGAATCACCCTATGATTCAAGACCCTTGTGGTATTGGCATTATGTCCCCCCTTGCCTCCTAAGATTCCTCGGGGTCGCCCATCCTCTATTTCGAAGGCCATTACACAAGATGGTATTGATGTGGTTGCTGGTTGTCAACTAGCTATTGATCGGGTTCTTAGAGCACAAAATACCTTGATGTCTTCTCCCCCATGAAGTGGTTCTCCCTTAACTGCCGAGGGCTAAGTAGTCCCGCTGATATAATCCCAGATTGGTCAAATTATCAAATACCTGGGGAGGGTATGGATACATTGGAGTGGACATATATTCTTTTGATCTCTATTTGGATATCCAAATAATCAATGTTTATGGCCCCTACCAAAATAGGGCTTTTTTCTGGGACCATTTCCTCAGTTCTGGTCCCCTTCAAGATGATAACATCATTTTGGGATGCAATCTTAATTTTTAAAAAGGACATGCTGAATCTTGGGGACACAATGCCCATATTTATTCCCTATCTGATACAATTGAAACACTCCTTGAGGAGCATGGGTTCATTGTTTGAAATAATACTGAGAGGGGGGGTGGATCAATATTTACAGTTCAATAATACTTCATTTCCCAAACAAATTTATGTATGCTACTTCAATGAAGTGAACTTGCGTGTACACGCTATTGTGATTAGAGAAACTAGCATATATATAGAGAACTTAGGATTTAGTCAATTTATCATGTGTAGATCTTTAATCAGTGCATCAATAACTTATTATACAGTAACTATGTGCAGTAATGACATAATAAACCATCACACATAAGAAACACACATGAACACCAAGATTTAAGGTGGAAAACTAATGCGGGAGAAAACCCACCTACTCTTGTCATCTCTGTCTTCTTTTAATATAAAGAAAATTTGTTTACAATATTGTACTGGTGCAGACTCATACCAGTACGCATGCACCAACCTACATAAGGCTACAAACTTCTCTCATTTTCCAGGTTTTACTAGAAGGGAGCTACAACCCCCCAACTCTTGCATTAGCCGATGTGTTTACTAGTACGTAGGCGCCGACCTACAGAAGGCTACAACCTTCTCTCTTCCTCCAGGGACCACGTTTCCTTAATTTTTAGACTGGATTCTCCTGGTACACAATAATACAGATGAAGTCCTCATTTCATCAAATTTTCATACTGGACCCATTAGAAACTTTGAAACTCAAACTAAATCAACCAACAATAAGTTAATCTGAACAATTAGATCACTGTCACCAGAACACTGTGCTGAACCCAGAAACTTGCATCATCATTCAGAACCAACTTCAACCTCAAAAATCATACATCAGAATGCATATGCTACTTTATTGAACCTAACCTACATGTATATGCTACTTCCTTTATCCAAACCTGCGTATACCTTCAAAACTACTGAAACATAAAACTTTCTGAATCAATTCTATACCAACCAGCAATATACTGAGCATATACTATCAATTTACAGAGATTTGGACAGGGAGTATCAGAGATAACCCTTCTCACTTAATGTTACAGGGAAAAGTGTCTATATAGAACTGCTCTATCCCACTAAGGTGTGATAGCTGCCTTAGAAACAAACAGAGAAAATCTACTTTTGTTTTTACTTTATGAATTATAGATAGAGAGGAATAGAAAGACCAACCTCTGTCTTGCGCTAATCTCCTGATTTGATCCCTCTCTTCTTTGATAGTCCTTCAGCTACCTGCTCCCTTGCACGCCCAGCTTCACAAAGTACCTGTAAGATCACAGAAGCATAGCACTATACAAAGACATGGATCTATAATCATAAACAATCTAGGATCAGATGTAAATTGACCATACAAATGTAGCAAGCATCAATGACACAAAAGCATGGAGGAAAACTCAAATAGCTTTTATTGATAAACAAGAAAAGAGCCAGGAGGAGTTACAACCAGTTGTTCTGACCCAACATCAACCTCCCAGCAAAGAAGCCCCTCTTCACCTCAAACAAAGCTTAGATCACCCAACAATCTGATGTTTGTCTCAAGAAACCAACAACAATTCCTTACAATATGCAAAATTCCAGCCTCTGGATCTCTGGGATGAGGGATCCATATATAGATATCCGTAAGGGGGATGAGTCAGCTTGTGATTTGATTAGTGTCTTCTCTCTGATAGTTCTTGCTTCCACTTGGAGACTGATGGCCTCTTACTCATCCTTGGTCGAATTCAGTGAGGCAAGTGTCACAGGAGAAGATTCTGGAAGCTTCCATTGCCTCTCCACCTCGCAGAATGACACTGCCATTTGTCATTTCTCGCCCATCGCACCCCACAGAAGGGAATTTTGAAATGCAACGCACCCTCACAGTGTATTTGGGTGAGATGCAATGCACTTAGCCAGTGGAGCAGCTGCAATGATCCCGTTTTGACCAATTCTGAGCAGTTTCTCATGGAGAACTTCTCGGAGAAGCTGTAATCTGTTGACCTTGTTCCTTTAGGGGTTAGAACAACACTTTTAGGGACTTAGGAGCCCTTGGTTTATGGACATTTCATGCTTGGGGTTGTAGGGCCCAAAAATGTCTATAACAGTTGCCCCTAAAGCATGAGGCCGTTAATCTTTTGATGTCGGGTGATGTCGGGTGAAATGCTTTATTATGAGGATCCGAAGTTCTTTCAATGTTGGGAGGAGACCTGTAATAAGATACAATACAATACATTATCTTCATACTATTTTCATGATCTAGCTGAGGCGGGCATTCCCATGCTCAGATTTATAAATTCATTTTCATGTACATAGGACAAACAATCGTCTGAGTGTAGACTGATGATTCTGATAGAGCCATCATCCTTTTGAGTGGATGATTATCTGTGCAGCAATGATGTACATTTGATGTCTTTATTTTCCCTGAATATATATCACAGCCCGGATGGATGAAACTAGATCCGGGGTCTTCAATCTCGTTCGATCTTCACTCAAAGTACAAGTCGATCCATGTGATAAATGTTCTGAAGTCGAACATGGAAAGACATCGCTTGATTACCAGTCAATGATGTAAACTGTTAACAAGCGCGAGAGGAATCACCGATAATGATAATGACCCTCAAGGTACTACAGTACAATTCACGTGGTGTGAATAAAGGACTTGGCGTCGAACACCACGCAAAATCTTTCGGTCGAAGGCCATTGATGTAAACCTATCGCCGGAAGTGAGAAACTTGCCATTGAGGCATGCAAGCTTCAAAGTACTGAATGGGGTGTTCCTAGATCAACTTCTTGGATAATGAGCTGATGTCGACAAGAAGTGATCCGTCATTGGAGGGCCTTAATGAATCCCACATCAATGACACGGAACGGAGCAAATGATTTTAATGGAGGTGAAAACGATATGGTGATATAAGGTTCAGGGTGGCGGTCATGAAAGAATGGAGTATAATATATGGTAGTGGGTGAGACACAGGTGAATTCTCTGAATGAATTCTCTTGAACATATCGGTGACTGATGTGATGGATTGGTAGCATTAACCCCAAATGTGGATGGTATGGCATGACCATGGTGATGTGACCGGTGAATGAAACAACCCAACCTGACTCGGACACAGAGTGGAAGTGTCATGTTCAAGAGCGACTTGCTACCAACAAAGTTTCTTCAAGTTTTCTTCCCAATTTTCCCCAGTCATTGCTGACCAGTACCTCTTTATTTTTGTCAAGCTTGAGGAGGATAACATATGCTTGTTCTATAATTTGCCCTTTGGGCAAACCCATCGCTATGTTTTAACGAGCCTAGCGATAGTGAAACTCGTTCTCGTCTATAGACAAGTTTGTCGCTATTAATCTTTTTAACGAGTTTAACGACAAAGATAACTCGGTCCTTTTCAATTTTAGAGAGTCTAAAAAGGAACATAAAGGTAACTCCAAAATTCCTTTTTTGTCATCTAATCCCTTAAGTCCGAAAAAGTATAAAACAATACAGAAGGGATGAATTTTTGATACTTTTAACGAGCCGAACAAAACAAGCGCTTGATCTTTTTGTGTAATAATCCCTCAGGTCCAAAAAGATTAAAATCTAGAGGAGGGATAACACTTCCTGTCCCTTTAACGAGCTGGAGAGGCCAATGGCTCGGCAATCTTTTCATATTTTACGAGTCAGTTGGAAAGAGCTTAAAGGAGACTCGTCTTTTGAGGAACGAGTGATAAAATGGGTAGCAGCTGATTCGAGGTAAGGTTTGGAATTTTCCAATCACGGCAGTGTCACAAGGATGGCTAGTGAAATCACTCTTCGCAGCTGTTCCTCAAAATGGGTAAACAATCAAATGGAGGTGAATGATCGGCCAATGAAAAAGTGGAGGTGACGGTGCAAACACGACCAAGGCTTTAATGGCTGAAGTACTACATTCACGATGGTTATTTACCGGGGAATAGTTCATTTTTTAACGAGCTTAAACGCGGGGGAAACATTTTCTCATGGCTTATGTTTATTTTTTAACAAGCTTGAACTATGTGCTAAAACTGCTCGATTAATCCAGACATGTGATAAGAATGTCTCATATAAAAACGACAACTTTTAGAGTTTTTCCCCACATCCTTTCTTTATGCAAGTTAGGAAACGACCAATCCTACGAGTTTAAAGGGTTAGAGGACCTACAAATTTAAAAAAATAAATAGTCGCTCTTCGCTTGCACGCCAAAAGGTTTGCATGCCCCAGGTATAAAACAGAGTTTCAAGGTTACCTCTTCTTTAATCCGTTAAAACATTTGTTTTAGCGAGAGAGGCCTACCTCTTACAGGTTACCAAAGATTGTTCTATTTATAGCGTAAACAAAACACCTCTTCGGCGATGTCTACTGAGATAAACAAAGGTGAGCGGCGATGCCCGCCAACTCACATAACTTTGACAAGAGAATCTTGTTCTAGAATAACCCCCTCTTCCAATCACGGACGAGAGTACAGACTAGTCATATTCTCTCGCAGAAACCTACCCTATACCCGAAGTTTTCCTACCGAAGCAGACCAGGGTGCATGCCCCCCTGGGTTTCGGTCGTGTCCCTCGAATCACTTGCGCTCATCGGGTGGACGGACTGGGGATTGAGACATTTCTTGCGTGAAAAGACCATTCAGGGATGGTATATGACTATTTGCTATGCGTGATCCGGGAAATCAAAGTTGGTCTACGAGCTTGACCACTCTTCCTTCGTGCGGAAAACACATCACTCTAAAGAGTGATGAGACAATGGCTCTCACGCAATAAATATAGTCTCGTCCAAGGAGTAGATTGTAATCCAGGGGTCCTTGAACTACCATCACATTCATGTGAATGGTTTTCCCTCCCAATGTTATGGGCACATTGGGAAGGATCCCTAACGGTCGACTGGTTCCTTTATCAAAACCTGTTAGATTTCTCATCTCAGGAAAAAGCGATGGTGAACCAAGCGCTTTCCAAGCAGTTGAGGAAAGGATACTCAAAGAAGTCCCCTCATCTATGATGGTACCAGCCATAACCATTCTATATATTTGAACAATGATTCGAAATGGTATACTAGCTGGTAAACAGGGTCTGCCTAGTTGATTCCAGTCGAAGGAGACAACTAGGTTGCTTGGAGGTGGGACCGAATAGACGGCCAGGTACGACTCTGATGAACTTCCTTCCTGCGGTAAAGGAACAGGTAAATTGCCCCCATGTTCGTTGGAGTCTGTGCTTATGAAAAGAATTTTGGACGGTGTCATCCTTATTCTCTTCCGTGACCGTATCATCAGAATATGGAACCTCTGAAGGCAAGATCGGGTCAACTGCTGCCTCGACCTTTTGAATTTCGTTTGGTATGGTTTTAGATGGTTTATCTTCAATGATAGATGCTTCGGCCGACCACCTGAGCGGGCCAGCCGGATTTTCAACTAGTGACGGACTTGGCAAGAGTTTTTTATATCCAGGAGGAAGTCGTAACGGTGAAACCGGACGATCGTCCAAAACTCTTTTAGCTTCGTCTAAGAAGGGACAACGGTGGATGGCATGATCGCCTTCGCACAGTTTACAAGGAAATCTATATTTTCCTTTTTGTCCCGGGGCTTCAATTTCACTAGTTGACGGTGCGTTTTCAACATGATCATCAGAGGTTGATGACACCGGGTTGTGTAAATGAGGAGACCAGTCCCTTAAGATCCGAGGGATGCAAGGACAATCTCTGTGATAGTGGTCTCCTTTGCAAATGACACATGGAGATTTAGGCCTGGTCGGTGTAGTGTGTGGATTTTCGCTAGACGACACTCGTTTTCCCCCATTCGCTTTTGGCTCCTTCTTCTTCTTCTCTTTCTTCTTCTTTTCCTTCTTCTCCTTAGGTACTTGAATTTTGGATTTACCAGCCCCATCAAGCGAAGAGGAAGGAGGAGAGGAAGAATTAGAGGAAGTAGAAGGTTGGTGGGTAACTCTGGACTCGTCTAGTTGCTGATTCGATTGTTCAGGAATTATGGTGTTCTGAACGACAGAGGTTGAGAAGAGCCATACAGGCAAACCAATTGTCAAAACTGGAAGCAACAATGTGACCATATGGGGTGCACCAACATCTCCCCAAGAGGAGAAGGGACTAGGATTTCCTCCAAGGGGAATTCCTTGGTTGTTGGATTCCATTTTATCAACCCAAGATCAACGTAGGAAAGGGTAATGAATATTCCGTTTAAAATAAATTTTAGACGCTTTGACACAACTTGTTTTTTCAATTTTTAAGAGTCGAGAAAAAACAAAAGATGACTCTAGTATCCTTCGATTTTTAATGAGCATGAAGTGATAAGTGCTCAGATGGACCTTTTCCGTTAAGGACTCTGAAAAGGAACGAAAGGGACTGCTCTGGAAATCTAGGTAGAGGGATTACCAAACCAATCGCAAAACTGCAGAATACTTTTTACGGTACGACAGTCAATCTTCCCGAATGCTGTGTTCAGTGCATTGCGATCGATAGGGCGGCAACCATGACTTCCTATGGATAAAGGATTAAGCCTATTGGGGTCTCCAAAAATATACTCGATGGTACGTGGGAGCACAAGCCCGTACTGGTACTTATCATCTCAAAGTGGAGGAATCACCCAACCATCAGTGAGAACAACAGTTACCAGGTTTTACGATGCCGGAATACGTCTCTGGCCTAGACTTCTAAATGTTGTGTGTTAAGTTCCAAAGCGTTGTTAGATTCATTGAATTTATTTTAAGTTGATCTTTTTTATGAATTTTGCCTTTCGGGTTCACCACGAGATGTAGATGTAATTCCTAAAATGCAATCTAAGATGATAAACAAACTTTTTATCTCCTTTATGCAATGAAAATCCTAGCTACTAGGGAAAAGAAAGACAAAATCTTTTCACAAAGAGCAAAGAGCACACTCTAAATGCACTTTCCTAAATCAAGCCAATCAGACGTCTATATGAAAATGCACATGCATGTATTTGTTTTCGACTTTCTTAGTATATGAATGCTAAAAAGAAAGTTGATGCACAAATCTAAATTTCTTTTCAAGTGACAAATATCAACAAGTTTCTTTTCGAAATAAAAAATGGAGGCGATCACAACACTTTACGATTTTGAACTGAATACTTGTTCTTGACACTAGAAAATTACAAATTCAGACCAAAAGCAATAGTAACAAGGTAATCGACCATCAACAGCAATCAAGCTCTTTCCTACGATTGAAATCGACACTTGCGACAGATTCAAATCAAAGGACGACAGTATGATTACACTACTTTTGCAAAGGAGAACTGTAAATGACTCAACAAACACACAAAAACATCTACAGTTCTTTTGTACAAAGGAGGCAGAATAACAGCAAGGAAAAGGGGTTTCAAACAGACATATACTGATCACAGGCAGCAAAATTCAGGAATAGAACTGGAAAGAATGAACCACAGAAGCCACAACTGCACAGAGCTAGTCTGATCAGCGCACCTGTAACACAGAGAATCTGAAATGTAGCGCAGGTTGTCCACTCGGGAAGTGCGCTGAAATTCAGAATCTGTGAACAATACCTACACTGGGCTAGAAACGAGACTCTGTTCGGGTTCCGAGTCACATTTTCCAGTTCAGTTCTTGGGTTTTGGCCGAGAAAAAAGCAATCAGTAATGCAACAGTCAGGGGTAGATCTAAGGGGGATCTAAGAGATATCACAAGGGCAATCAGATAGTTTGTGAATCAATTGTTTAAATCATAAACAAATCCAGTAGATGGATTGAAGCAGCAGTTATCTACTTCGCATTTGTTATGGAAAATGCAGTTCGAATGCTACTTGTAAGTTTATGAAACAAACAACAAAGAATGATAAACAAACAAACTAATTATCTCCCCAGCGGAGTCGCCATTTTGTTACAGGGAAAAGTGTCTATATAGAACTGCTCTATCCCACTAAGGTGTGACAGCTGCCTTAGAAACAAACAGAGAAAAGATACTTTTGTTTTTCCTTTATGAATTATAGATAGAGAGGAACAGAAAGACCAACCTCTGTCTTGCGCTAAACTCCTGATTTGATCCCTCTCTTCTTTGATAGTCCTTCAACTACCTGCTCCCTTGCACGCCCAGCTTCACAAAGTACCTATAAGATCACATAAGCATAGCACTATACAAAGACATGGATCTATAATCATAAACAATCTAAGATCAGATGTAAATTGACCATACAAATGTAGCAAGCATCAATGACACAAAAGCATGGAGGAAAACTCAAATAGCTTTTATTGATAAACAAGAAAAGAGCCAGGAGGAGTTACAACCATTTGTTATGACCCAGCATCAACCTCCCAGCAAAGAAGCCCCTCTTCACCTCAAACAAAGCTTAGATCACCCAACATTCTGATGTTTGTCTCAAGAAATCAACAGCAATTCCTTACAATATGCAAAATTCCAGCCTCTGGATCTCTGGGATGAGGGATCCATATATAGATATCTGTAAGGGGGATGAGTCAGCTTGTGATTTGATTAGTGTCTTCTCTCTGATTTTTCTTGCTTCCACTTGGAGACTGATGGCCTCTTACTCATCCTTGGTCGAATTCAGTGAGGCAAGTGTCACAGGAGAAGATTTTGGAAGCTTCCATTGCCTCTCCACCTCGCGGAATGACACTGCCATTTGTCATTTCTCGCCCATCGCACCCCACAGAAGGGACTTTTGAAATGCAACGCACCCTCACCGTGTATTTTGGTGAGATGCAATGCACTTAGCCAGTGGAGCAGCTGCAATGATCCTGTTTTGACCAATTCTGAGCAGTTTCTCATAGAGAACTTCTGGGAGAAGCTGTAATCTGTTGACCTTGTTCCTTTAGGGGTTAGAACAACACTTTTAGGGACTTAGGAGCCCTTGGTTTATGGAAATTTCATGCTTGGGGTTGTAGGGCCCAAAAATGTCTATAACACTTAAACAATCAATCAATTAGACACCAAACTCCTTATGCATTCATATTTACATTCAGATCTAAGAAGACTTCATTCACAGACAATAATAAAACAACAAAACTGATCAGATAGATTAATCATTTTTGAAGAATATGATTTTCTTTTGTATATGCTTCTTGGAAGAGTCAAACCTGTGTGTATACGCACCTTTACTGAGGCGAACCAGCATATAGATATGCAAATATTAACTCGCAACTTTGCTGCTATTCCAGACTTAAGACATACCCAGATCATGACATTTAAAGAATAAAACAGGTGTACGCAATCAGATCTTGCCCAACCAAAATCAAATCATTCAATGATAAGTCATTTAAGGTCTCATGATCTTGATCCAACATTGAATACAAGGTGCATAAAATATTTGAGATCATATCACAAACATAGCCCCTGCAACATAAAATATACTTCAGATAGAAGTATTCCTGAGAAACCCTTTCACTTGCACACCTTGGCCCTTTGATCTTCTACTCCTTTTATAGTTTTTTGCCTATCTCAATACCTCGAACCAAAACCACACTTAGGAATTGTGGTATTCTTGGACGGGATCAAATAGTCGTTACTCCACTCAATATTGTGCGCTAATAACATGGTATTGACCTCTGGTATTATTTACTCTTGAATTTCCTTGATTTTCCAGCCTATACACACTTTTCGTCTTGTGAAAGTGTGTGCATATGTATATGTTCTTTTTGTTCTGTGAAACTACGTGTATACGCTCCTTTGACAAAGTGGATCAACGTATACATCTTAAACTTCTTTACACCATCCTTTTCCTTCAACTTCTTTATTGTGATTAGTGGACTTTTTTTCCATCTCCCTGTTCTTCTATACCAATGCCCTATTACCTCTGAAATGATCTGTTACATTGTGAGTTTCCTTTTTATCAAAACTGAACTGACCTATGAGTGAGTTTCCATCAAGGACAACACTTGTATCATAATGCCAACAATCTTCCCCTTTGGACTTGATGGCAACCATGTTGGTGTTGATTACTGAAAGCTGTAGATACTATTACAGATAACAAGCAACACCAAAATATTATCCCCCTTTGACATCAAGGGCAAAGGGCGGACCAAGATACTCTCCCCCTTTGATATACAATATGTTGTCCATGCTCCCCTTGAGTACATGTAGAGTCTGCAGATATATGTTTCAAAATAATAACATGACTCTATAAATAAACTAAGTGAGTATGACCTCCCTAAGACCAAAGACTCATACATACATCAATATCCCAACCAACTGGGGATACATCGAATTTAACTCATCCACCCAACCAAGTGGGGATATACCAATTGTTTATACATAACTGAAATATAGGAATTATTAGATAATCCTTCCCATGCATACTGGGCATACAAAATTACATCATATGTCCAACATGACTCATTCAAAAATAGACTATGACAGACATAGACATATTACCCCCTAAATCTTTTACATGACTTATGCATCAATTGGTGTGAACATCTGAAAACAGAGTAGAAATCAGCAACCATAATGCCAACAATGCAGAATTTTTGTGAAGGCTAATGCTCCCCTTGAACCTGTGCTACCTGTGCATTGTCAACAAATCATTCATCAAGGAATCTTTGTCAGTCAGATGAAAAATAATGAATAAAGAATATTATGAGACTGTAATCAGCAATATAAGACTGAGCACCCATATTAGAGTCTGACCCACTATTTTTCAATCAGAAAAACATATATGCTTATGTAGCCATAGAAACCCATGTATATACGCGATTATCCTTCATGAAACCCACATATATGAACCTTCCTCTGAAAAATGGATTTAACAGCAGGATGATGCAAAAACTACTCCCAAATTTTGTCTGAGATATTCAAATGTTTCTCTGGGAAGCAGTTTGGTGAATATATCAGCAATATGTTCTTTAGAGGGAACATACTCCAATTTAACCTTTTGTTCAAGCACTTGTTCTCGTAGAAAATGGTACTTAATGGGTATGTATTTTTTTTTGTAAGGTTAAGCGGGACTTTATATTAATAGAATACAGTAAAATACAAAATGCAGAGTGGGAGTCGAGGGGACCTCCCTGTGTCTGCCTTTACAAAACTGCCTGGGCCTGGTCTGAGAACCCAGCGAATACTCTGTGTCTGTTTTCTAATAGTACACTTACATCCGGTAGAATTATCGATATAGATGCATACATAGAAGAAACAAGGAAAAACAGTGACAGTCATGCTCTGCATGTTTACATGGCCCGAAGGTCCGAGTTGTTAATGGTATTGCACGTAGCTTTGATTTCCCCATCCTCCAAATCTTGCCAAAGGATGTGATAGTCTTCAAGATTGGACTGAACGCCAGCATTGGCCAAGGCATCGGCCAACTTGTTGGCTGTTCTTCGAACCACTTGAAAGGTGACACCTTGAATATTGCTGAGGTGGCCTTGTAGGTCCCTCAGGATTGTCGAGAGCCTCCAGCTTGGGGTTATCTTGTCCACCTGGGTGCCAGTCTGGAGTTTTCGCAACAACCTGATGACAATCTCCGAATCTCCTTCCACCACCAGAGGTAGAAGTCTGTAGCGATCAGCCAGGGTGATGCCTCAGATGAGAGCGATTAGCTCTGCAGCGTTATTGGTGTTCACGCCAAGATTTCCATGATAGATGAGATGGATGGTACTAGCATGATCCCTGACTGCTCCACCATAACCAACGTTTCCCGGGTTTTTCTTTGACGCCCTGTCGAAATTCAGCTTGAATGTTTGAAATGGAGGCAGACACCACTTATCCTGTGACATAGCAACTGAAGCCTGGTTCCTTCCAGTAGGAATGGTCGTGGCTTTGAGATTTAGGATCTGGATTATTCTTTGGTCACTCGGAGATGTGCTTCCCTCTAGCTGCAATATACCCATGGCATTGATCGACTTCATGATGAGTTGTCGCGTCTTTCCTTTTAACATGTCCATTGCCATTGTCGAATTCTTGAAGATTCTTGCATTTTTCTCTTTCCAAAGGATCCATGCTATGGCTCCTGGAATGAGATTCCAAGCTCTGTTGACCAGAGGGTTGGAGGATATGGAGGATCTCCAGTTGCTTAGTGAATGACAAATAGAGTTCCTGCTTCTGTTGGATTGTCTGAAGACGATGGCCATGTCATCCCAAAGAGAGCAGGCAGTGGGGCAAGTGTTGAGAATATGATTGAGAGTTTCCTGATCATTCTCATAGAGGACACAGTGGGAAGGCCCTATGAAACCCCATTTCTAAAGATTGTCCCATGTGAGTGCTCTGTTATGCAAGACCAGCCAGGAGAAAAGGGTGATTTTGGGCCAGGTTCCTCTGTTCCAAAGAGCGTGCCATTTGGGGTCCGGTTGCGAGTCAGGAGAGGCAGCCATGATCTTGTAGGCTTCTTTGAGGTTGAAGGTTCCTTTAGGATTACTTCCCCACCGAAGGATATCCTCTTTATTTGATGTGAGGATTCTCCACTGATCTAGGTCTTGTAAAAGAGGGTCTATATTCACATGGCGGTCTTGGGTGAGCCATTGCTCTTTTGATAGCCATTTTTTCCATGTAGTAGCCGCGTTCATAGGTTTCCAGTAGTCTGCTACAGTTACCAACCCTGCTTCTTGCATGGCTGTTTTAAGATTCGCCCAATCTGGATGGTCCAAGGGGGGGGGGGGAGTTGGTGCCAAGCATCCTCCCAGAAGAGGGCGGTGTTGCCTTGGTGCACTTCCTAGAGGCTGTGCCTCTGAACAATATGTCGATTTTCCCATGCTTTGTTCCAGAGGGGGGATTCTTGAGTGTTGCCAGTGAGCTTGATGAGGTCTTTGTCCCTGACTTGATTCATGCACTTCGCTTTCCACAAGGTGCCCCAGAGGGAATTAGGATTTTTCACCCATCTCCACCAGATTTTCACTGCTACAACCTTGCTTAGGATTTCACGATCTCTTAGGCCCAATCCTCCTACCAATTCTGGTTTAGAAATGTTTGTCCACTTGAGGAGAACCCACTTTGATTTCTTAGAAGCTCCATTCTAGAGGAAGGACCGCTGGATGTTTCGAATGGATTTATAAACAGATAGGCTGGCATAGTTTGAAGAACTGATTTGACCAAAACCAGTCTGCTAGCCATGTTTAGGGCTCTGTGAGTCCAACTACTTAACCTGGCCTTCATTTTGTTAAGGAGGGCTTCCCAGTTTGCAGATTTGGGGGCATATTCCGAGAGTGGAATGCCAAGGTATTTGGTTGGAAGGGAGTTCTTCTGAATATTAAGAATTTTGCTAAGATTTCTCTGCACAGGAACAAAAGTATTGAAGAAAAACAGTTTGGATTTTGTGAGATTGATTTCCATACTTGAGGCCTCTAAGAAGGTCTTTAGCACCTTGCTGATGGTTCGAGCTTCCTGCACTGTGGGGGAGCCCATGAGAATTGTATCATCTACAAATTGTTGATGCGTTACTGTGGGGCCGTGAGGTGCAGGTTTGATGCCTTTGAGCTGATTCTTCTGGTTTGCTTTGGATAGAGATCTTCCCAGACCCTCTGCCATAATAACAAAGAGAAAAGGAGACAAGGTATCTCCTTGTCTTATACCTCTGGATGGAAGGAAGGGTTGTAGGGGTCCTCCATTCAGCATGATTCACCCTCAAAATTTGGTCTCCTTTCGAATGGGTATGTGCTTTGTCTTGGAGTGCATGATAGTATTTTTTGAAATACTGATGACACCTGTATTATCACATAGAATGGAGATGGGTGGAGTACATGTGATCTGAATGTCTTGCAATGTTTTCTTCATCCAAAGTAGTTGTGTACAACAAGATGCGACAGCCACATATTCTGCTTCAACTATAGATAAGGAAATCTAACTCTGTTTCTTGCTGAACCAAGACACTAATCGTGAACCCATATAAAATGCACCTCCATTAGTGCTCTTTTAATCATCAACATTTCCTACCCAATCTGCATCTATATATGCATGAAGAGTAAGATTTGTATCTTTAGGATACCATATACCAAAGTCTTGAGTTCCTTGAAGATATTTGAATATTATTTTTACTGCCTGAAGATGTGATTCCTTTGGATTTTCATGGAACCTTAAAACTATTACTACTGCATGCATGATATCAGGTCTGGTACTTGTTAGATAAAGCAGACTTCCAATCATAGATCTGTAATTTGGTTGGTTTATTGCTGGTGATTCATCGTTAGCACTGAGACTACATCCAGTTACCACTGGAGTACATACTGGTTTAGAATCTTCCATTCCATACTTCTTCAAGATCTGCTTGAGATATTTGGTTTGTGAAAGAAAAATACCATCTTTTGTTTGTTGTACTTGTAGACCAAGAAAATAAGTAAGTTCACCAAGTAAGGACATTTCAAATTCTTGCTGCATAACCAAAGCAAAGTTCTGACTCATAGATTCTTCATTGCTACCAAAGATGATATCATCAACATAAACAACAATAATTAGTAGTTTATCATTTTCAATCTTTGTATATAAGTTGTTGTCTGTAGAACCTTTTGTGAAACCTTGTTGTTGTAGATATTTGTCAAGGCGATAATACCAAGCCCTTGGAGCCTATTTCAGACCATAAAGAGCCTTTTTGAGCTTGCATACAAGTTTTGCATCATTTCCTAGAATGAATCCTTCTGGTTGCTCAATATAAACTTCTTCTTCTAAATCTCCATTAAGAAAAGCTGATTTTACATCCATTTGATATAATTTGAATTTTTGAAAACTAGAAAGAGCAAGAAACATTCTTATGGCTTCAAGTCTGGCAACAAGTACCAAAATTTCTTTAAAATCTATACCTTCTTGTTGAGCATACCCTTTACAAACAAGTCTTGCCTTGTTTCTAATAACCTCTCCACTTTCATTCAACTTATTCTTAAATATCCACTTTTTTCCTATAACATTTTTATCATGAGGTCTAGGAACTAATTCCCAAGTATCATTCTTTTCAATTTGGTCAAGTTCTTCATCTGTGGCTTTAACCCAACATTCATCTTTGCTAGCTTCATTTACATTCTGTGGTTCTATGGAGGATAGTAATGCAAGATAACTTGAGGTCCCTATAAGAGTTCTTATTTTCTGTACTCCATACCCTTTTTCTCCTAGAATTTGAGATTCTGGATGATTCTTTTGAACATACCTGGATGGAGTTTTTTCCCTGTCTGTTGTATCTTCTTCTAGTGCTTCACTGGTTTCTTCCTCTATGTCATTTTGATTTGATACGGGAAAGCATTCACCATATTCCTCATTGTCATAATCGTTTGTTGATTTAATGTGTTCCGAATTTCTGCATGCTTCATCAATTACAATGTCAATTCATTCAACAATTTTACGAAGTCTTTTATTATAACATTTGTATCCTTTACTTCTGGATAATAACCAAGAAGAATTCCTTCGTCTGCTCTCGGTTCAAACTTACCAAGTTTTTCATCAATCCTGTTGATGAAACATTTTCTTCCAACAGCTCTAAAGTTTTTTATAGTAGGAGGCTTACCATACCAAAGTTCATATGGAGTTTGATCGCTATTTACTCGAACATTCGCTTTGTTGAGAATAGTCGAGACGGAAAATGCAGCTTCACCCCAGAAGGTTGCAGGAGTTCAATATTAATCAAGCATATCTCGAGCCATTTGTTGAACTGTTATGTTCATTCTTTCCACTATGTCATTTTGTTGAGGAGTTCTAGCGACTAAGAACTGCCTTTTTATTCCATGTTGTTCACAAAAATCAAAGAATTCATTTGATATGAATTCTCCCCCTCGATCAGATCTGAGACATTTGATTTTCCAATCTGATTCATTTTCAACTAAAGCTTTAAAGGCTTTAAAATTTTCAAATTCTTCATATTTATGCTTTAGTATACCTATACAACACATTCTAGAAAAATCATCAATGAACAAAACAAAGTATTCTTCTCCACGAGGTGACTTTTTCCTTATTGGTCCACATAAATCAGTATGGATGAATTCAAGAGGCTTACTTTTTGATCCTTCTATTTCAATGAAATGAAGTCTAGTTTGCTTACAAACCTGACATGGTTTGCATATGGTATTTTCTGGAATGATGATATCTGGAAGATCACGGACCACCTTGAGCTTGCATGATTTTTTTATTTGAGAAAAGTTTAGATGCCCCAATCTTCTGTGCCATAACCAATTTTCATATGTTTTTCTTAGATAGCATTTTTGTTGTCCTCCTTTTAGTATGTATAAATTGTTTGGAGTTCTTGTACCTTTGATTATGGTCTTTCCTGTATCAAGCTCACAAACCACACATCCGTTTGATCGAAACACAACTTCATTTCCTTGATCACACATTTGATTGACACTCAATAAGTTATGCTTTAAACCATCTACATACATGACATTTCCAGCTTTAACCTTTTCTTTCAAGAAAACAAAACCTTTACCTTTAATGACAAATGGTGTGTCATTTCAAAATGAGACATTCTTTTCCTTTTCTAAAGCATTATATGAATGAAATTTCTCTTTATCACTTGTCATGTGTTTGGAGCATCCGCTGTCGATGTACCACTGGTTCCCTTGTCCTTCTGCATACAGATATATGCCACATCTTTCTGTTTGAGATTCCTTCTTTCTCCATATCTTGGAATTTGATGATGTTTTCTCCTTTTGAAGTTTTGGCCAAAATTTTCTCTTGCATTCAATTTCTTCATGACCAAAGTTGTTACAAAATTAACATTCTATTTCATCTTCAAGAGGAGAAAAGTTGTTATAGGAACTTTTCTTGATTCCTGTTACACTCCTTTGATTTGGTGCTTCTCTTGTCCTGATGGTTTTGTAAGTAACACATTGAGAAGCCTTATGTCCAAATTTATGTCATGAAAAACATTTCCCATTAAAGAAGTTTCTGCGGTCATAGAATCTTTTGGCATTGTTTACCTGTTGATTAATGCTTCTATTGATGTTCATCCTTGGAGTAAATTGAGCATGATTTACCTGATGAGTACTTTTAGGATTTTGCTGATGATTGACATACTGTTCACTAATCTTTTCTGCATCAAGATAGCTTCTGGTGGAGGATGACAAATTTTGAGATTGGGATGACTCTTTAGTATATCCAAGACCTGTATTTATAAGAGGAGAATGCTGAACTTTGATGATTTCATTTAAATTTTCTGATCCTTGAGAAACTATAAGATTAAGATATTTTTCCTTCTCAGGTTCTTTTCTTAGACACACAACTTCACATTCTAGTTTTTCATTGTGCTTTTCTCTTTCAATAAGTTGATGTGTCAATGTATCTATGATCATATTCTTTTCTTCTAAACAGATTTTGAGTTTTGTGATTTCCTCAAGAAATTCTTCCTCTTCTAAGGCATCCAAAAAATCATCATTGTCATAAGCCATGAGTAGTTTATAATCTTGTTCAGTTTCATCTTCATCACTATTAGATAAACCATCACTATATTCATGAGTATAATAACTCCTTCTATTAACAACCTATTTTCTATTGCCTTTTGCATATTCGTTCCCCTTTTCATATTTATCTTTATGAGGACATTTGGTAGCATAATGGTCGACTCTACCACAAGCAAAGCATTTGAATGGTAGCTTACCTCTGAATCTTACAGAACCCCGTTGAAGCTTCTTGACAAAATTTACCTCATCTTCTTCTTCTGAAATGTATCTTGGTTCATTGTGCTCTTCCTTTTCTTTTCCCTTTGCTGAAGCTTTAAATGCGAATTCTATCATATCTGATGGACCTCCTTTCCTCATTCCAAAGGCAGTTATAATTCCATGGAGTTGAACCACAATAATAGTTTGAAGATCCTGTTTTTCTTTTATGGAAGATATTTTTGACTCAAATTTAGAAGACAAAGATCTCAAAATTTTCTCTACTAAAGTAGCTTCCTTTATCTCTTCACCCAGATTCTTCATACAATTAACAATCTCATCTACACGTAAAAAATAACTAGCAATACTCTCATCATTATGCATCTTAAGAGTTTCATATTGAATTCTGAGAGTTTGAAGCTTAACACGTTTTACGTGGGAGTCTCCTTCATAGCTCTGAACGGTTTTGTCCCATATCTCTTTGGCTATCTTGAGCTGCATGACTTTGACAAATTATGATTCTCACAGACTTCCCAATAAGGTATTAACTGCTTTGGCGTTGGTTTTGTATAACTTCTTACTTGCTGAATCTATAGGTATTTCTGCTGGAAATTCATATCCTCCTTCAACAATTTCCCAAACATCGGCTCCAAGCAATTGAAGATAGGCTCTGGTTCTTATTTTCCAATATACCAAGTTGCTCCCTTTGAATATTGGTGGTCTGATAGATCCCATGCCTTTGTGATTGTTCATGTTAAAAGATCTTCCTTCAAGCAATCAAGCTTCTTCTGAAGGACCTGCTCTGATACCAATTATTGTAAATAATACTGAGAGGGGTGGTGCATCAGTATATACAGTTCAATAATATTTCATTTCCCGAACATATTTATATACGCTACTTCAGTGAAGTGAACTTGCATGTACATGCTAATGTGAGTAGAGAAACCAACGTATATCTATAGAACTTAGGATTTAACCAATTTATCATGTGTAGATATTTAATCAATGAATTGGTAACTTATTATACAATAAATATGTGCAGTAATGACATAATAAACCATCACACATAAGCAACACACGTGAACACCAAGATTTAAGGTGGAAACCCAATGCGGGAGAAAAACCACTTGCTGCTGTCATCTCTGTCTTCTTTTAATAGAAAGAAAATTTGTTTACAATCTTGTACTGGTGTAGACTCATACCACTACGTAGGAAACAACCTACAAAAGGCTACAACCTTATCTCATTTTCCAGCTTCTACTGGAAGGGAGCTACAACCCTCTAGCTCTTGCACTATCCGATGTGTTTACTAGTACTTAGGCGCCGACCTATAGAAGGCTACGACCTTCTCTCTTCCTCCAAGGAGCACGTTTCATTAATTTTTCAGGCTAGATGCTCCTGGTACACAACAATACAAATGAAGGCCTCATTTCATAAAATTTTCATATTGGACCCATTAGAAACTTTGAAACTCAAACTGCATCAACCAATAATCAGATCACCATCACCAAAACATTGTGATGAACCCAGAAACTTGCATCATCATTAAGAACCGTTGCAACCTCAAAAATCATCCATTAGAATACATACGCTACTTTATTTAATCCAACCTGTGTGTATACGCTACTTCCTTTATCCAAACCTACGTATACCTTCAAAACTACCGAAACATAAAACTTTCTAAATCAAGTCTGTACCAACCAGTAATATATTGAAGATCTACTGTCAATTTATAGACATCTGAATAAGCATTATCAAAGATAACCCTTCTCACTTAAACAATCAATCAATCAGACACCAAACTCCTTATGCATTCAGATTTACATTCAGATCTAAGAAGACTTCATTGACAGACAACAGTAAAACAACAGAACTGATCAGATAGATCAGTCATTTATGAAGAATAGGATTTTCTTTTGTATACACTACTTGGAAGAGTTTAACCTGCGTGTATACACGCCTTTACCGAGGCGAACTAGTGTATAGATATGCAAATATTAACTCACAACTTCGCTGCTATTCCAGACTTCAGACATACCTAGATCATGACATTTAAAGAATAAAACATGTGTACGCAATCAGATCTTTCCCAACCAAAATCAGATCGTTCAATGATAAGTCATTTAAGATCTCATGATCCTGATCAAACATTGAATACAAGGTGCACAAAATATTTCAGATCATATCACAAACATAGCCCCTACAACATAAAATATACTTCAGATAGAAGTATTCTTGAGAAACCCTTTCACTTGCACACCTTGGCCCTTTGATCTTCTCCTCCTTATATAGTTTTTAGCCTATCTCAATACCTCGGACCAAAACCACACTTAGGACCTGTGGTATTCTTGGACGGGATCAAATAGTCATTACTCCGCTCAATATTGTGGGCTAATACCATGGTATTGACTCATGGTACTATTTACTCTTGAATTTCCTTGATTTTCCAACATATACACGATTTTCCTCTTGTGAAAGTGCGTGCATACATATACGCTCTTTTTTTTTCTTCTATGAAACTGTGTATACGATCCTTTGACAAAGTGGATCAGCTTATACATCTTAAAATGATTTACACCATCCTTTTCTTTCAACTTATTTATTCTGATTAGTGGACCTTAGTTCCATCTTCCTGTTCTTCTGTACCAATGAGTTGTTACCTCTGAAATGATCTGTTAAACTGTGAGTTTCCTTTTATCAAAACTAAACTGACCTATGATTGAGTTTCCATCAAGGACAACACTTGTATCATAATGCCAACAATCTCCCCATTTGGACTTGATGACAACCATGTTGGTGTTGACTACTGCAAGCTGTAGAAACTGTTAAAGATAAGAAGAAACACCAAAATATTATCCCCCTTTGACATCAAGGGAAAAGGGCGGACCAAGATACTCTACTCCTTTGATATACAATATGTTGTCCATGCTCCCCCTAAGTACATGTAGAGTCTGCAAAGATATGTTTCAAAAGAATAACATGACTCTATAACTCAACTAAGTGAGTATGACCTCCCTAAGACCAAAGACTCATACATACATCAATCTCCCAACCAAGTGGGGATACATCAAATTTAACTCATCCACCCAACCAAGTGGGGATATACCAATTGTTTATACATAACTGAAATATAGGAATTATTACATCATCCTTCCCATGCATAGTGGGGATACAAAATTACATCATATGTCCAATAGGACTCATTCAAAAATAGACTATGACAGACAAAGACATATTACCCCCTAGATCTTTTACATGACCTATGCATCAATTGATGTGAATATTTGAAACTAGGGCTGAAATCAACAACCATAATTCCAACAATGTAGAATATTTTTGAAGGCTAATGCTCCCCCTGAACCCATGCTACATGTGCATTGTCAAAAAATCATTAATCAAGACATTTTCGTCCATCAAATAAAAAACAATGAACAAAGCATATTGTCAAACTGTAATCATCAATATCAGACTGAGCACCTATATCAAAGTGTGACCCACTTTTTTTCTATCAGAGAAATATATACACTTATGTAGCCATAGAAACCCGCATATATATGAAATTATCCTTCATGGAACCCACATATATGAACCTTCCTTTGAAAAACTAGATTTAACGGCAAGATGATGCAACAACTACTGCCAGCTTTTGTTTGATATATTCAAATGTTTCTCTCTGAAGCGGTTTGGTGAATATATCATCAATCTGTTCTTTGGAGGGAACATACTCCAATTTAACCTTTTGTTCAAGCACTTGTTCTCGTAGAAAATGGTACTTAATGGGTATGTGCTTTGTCTTGTAGTGCATGACAGGATTTTTCGAAATACTGATGGCACTTGTGTTATCACATAGAATGGATATGGGTGGAGTACATGTGATCTGAATGTCTTGCAATGTTTGCATCATCTAAAGTAGTTGTGTGCAGCAAGATGCAACAACCACATATTCTGCTTCAGTCGTAGAAAAGGCAATTGAACTCTGTTTCTTGCTGAACCAAGACACTAACTGTGAATCCATATAGAATGCACCTCCACTAGTGCTCTTTCGATCATCAACATTTCTTGTCCAATCTGCATCTGTATATGCATGAAGAGTAAGATCTGTATATTTAGGATACCATAGACCAAAGTCTTGAGTTCCTTGAAGATATTTGAATATTCTTTTTACTGCTTGAAGATGTGATTCCTTTGGATTTTCTTGAAACCTTCCAACTATTCCTACTGCATGCATGATATCAGGTTTGGTACATGTTAGATAAAGCAAACTTCCAATCATAGATTTGTAAGTTGGTTGGTTTATTGATGTTGATTCATCGTTAGAATTGAGACTACATCCTGTTACCATTGGAGTACATACTGGTTTAGAATCTTCCATTCCGTACTTCTTCAAGATTTGTTTGAGATATTTGGTTTGTGAAAGAAAAATACCATCTTTTGTTTGCTGTACTTGTAGACCAAGAAAATATGTAATTTCACCAAGTAAGGACATTTCAAATTCTTGTTGCATAACCAAAGCAAAGTTCTAACTCATAGATTCTTCATTGCTACCAAAGATGATGTCATGAACATAAACAACAATAATTAGTAGTTTATCATCTTCAAACTTTATATATAAGTTTCTGTCTACAAAACCTTTTGTGAAGCCTTGTTGTTGTAGATATTTGTTAAGGTGATAATACCAAGCCCTTGGAGCCTGTTTCAGACCATAAAGAGCCTTTTTGAGCTTTCATACAAGTTTTGCATCATTTCCTAGAATGAATCCTTCTGTTTGCTCAATATAAACTTCTTCTTCTAAATCTCCATTAAGAAAAGCTGATTTTACATCCATTTGATATACTTTGAATTTTCAAAAACTAGAAAGAGCAAGAAACATTCTTATGGCTTCAATTCTGGCAACAGGTACAAAAGTTTCTTCAAAATCTATACCTTCTTGTTGAGCATACCCTTTACAAACAAGTCTTGCCTTGTTTCTAATAACCTCTCCATTTTCATTCAACTTATTCTTAAATATCCACTTTTTTCCTATAACATTTTTATCATGAGGTCTAGGAACTAATTCCCAAGTATCATTCTTTTCAATTTGGTCAAGTTCTTCATCCATGGCCTTAACCCAGCATTCATCTTTGCTAGCTTCATTTAAATTTTGTGGTTCTATAGAGCATAGTGATGCAATATAACTTGAGGTCCCTGTAATAGTTCTTCTATTCTGTACTCCACACCCTTTTTCTCCTAGAATTTGAGATTTTGGATGATTCTTTTGAACATACCTGGATGGAGTTTTTTCCTTGTCTGTTGTATCTTCTTCTGGTGCTTCATTGGTTTCTTCCTCTATATCATTTTGATTTGATACGGGAAATCATTCACCATCTTCCTCATTGTCATAATCCTCTGTTGATTTCATGTGTTCCAGATTTTTGCATGCTTCATCAATTACAATGTCAATGCATTCAACAATTTTCTGAAGTCTTTTATTATAACATTTGTATCCTTTACTTATGGATGACTAACCAAGAAGAATTCTTTGGTCTGCTCTGGGTTCAAACTTACCAAGTTTTTCATCAGTCCTTTTGATGAAACATTTGCTTCCAAAAACTCTAAAGTGTTTCACATTAGCATGTTTACCATACCAAAGTTCATATGGAGTTTGATCACTATTTACTCGAACATTCACTTTGTTGAGAATAGTCACAACGGAAAATGCAACTTCACCCCAGAAGGTTGTAGGAGTTCCAGATTCATCAAGCACAGCTCGAGCCATTTGTTGAACTGTTTTGTTCATTCTTTCCACTATGCCATTTTTTTGAGGAGTTCCGGCGACTAAGAATTGCCTTTTTATTCCATTTTGTTCACAAAAACCAAAGAATTCATCTGATATGAATTCTTTCCCTCGATCAGATCTGAGACATTTGATTTTTTGATCTAATTCATTTTCAACTAAAGCTTTGAAGGCTTTAAAATTTTCAAATGCTTCATCTTTATGCTTTAGTAGACCTATACAACACATTCTAGAAAAATCATCAATGAATAAAATAAATTATTATTCTCCACGAGGTGACTTTTTCCTTGTTGGTCCACATAAATTAGTATGGATGAGTTCAAGAGGCTTACTTGTTGGTCCTTCTTTTTCAATGAAATGAAATATGGTTTGCTTGCCAACTTCACATGGTCTTCATATGGTATTTTCTGGAATGTTGATATCTGGAAGATCACAAACCACCTTGAGCCTGTATGCTTTTCTTATTTGATAAAAGTTTAGATGCCCCAATCTTCTGTGCCATAACCAATTTCATCTGTTTTTCTTAGATAACATTGTTGTTGTCCTCCTTTCAGTATGTATAAATTGTTTGGAGCTCTTGTACCTTTGATTACAGTCTTTCCTGTATCAAGCTCACGAACCACACATCCATTTGATCGAAACTAAACTTCATTTCCTTGATCACACATTTGAATGACACTCAACAAGCTATGCTTTAAACCATCTAGATACATGAAATTTCCAGCTTTAACCTTTTCTTTCAAGAAAACATAACCTTTACCTTTAATGACAACTGATGTGTCATTTCCAAATGAGACATTCTTTTCCTTTTCTAAAGCATTATATGAATGAAGTTTCTCTTTATCAACTATCTTGTGTTTGGAGCATCTGTTGTCGATGTACAACTGATTCTCTTTTCCTTCTGCATACAGAGCTATGCCACATCTTTCTGATTGAGATTCCTTCTTTCTCCATATCTTAGAATTTGATGATGTTTGCTCCGTTTGAAGTGTTGGACGAAATTTTCTCCTGCACTCAGATTCTTCATGACCAAATTTGTTACAAAATGAACATTCTATTTCATCTTCAAGAGGAGAAAAGTTATTATATGAAATTTTCTTGATCCCTGTTACAATCCTTTGATTTCATGCTTCTCTAGTCATGATGGTTTTGTAAGCAACACATTGAGAAGCCTTATGTCCAAATTTATGGCATGAAAAAAATTGTCCATTAAAGAAGTTTCTGCGATCATAGAATCTTTTGGCATTGTTTACCTGTTGATTGATGCCTCTATTGATGTTCATCCTTGGAATAAATTGAGCATGATTTATGATGGGCCTCTAAATTAGACATAAATTAAGGCCCATGCTTATAAGTTAAACATAAATTAAGTTCCATCTAACCATACTTCAACATATTAAACCTCTCTTATTGCATTAGATAATTTATTTTTAACTTTAATATATTCATTGGGAAGGTTATGAATAATTGGATATTTGTGCCTAATATTTTTTTTTTTTGGGAATATTATGAGAATATTGGGTAGATTATGAAGATTTGGAGGAGGAGATAATTTAGGGACTTGTTCCCTACTGCATGAGGATCAATAATAAATAATAAATCAACAAGATATTATGGAATTATAGCACAGATTGTGGAACTCCAATGATTGAGAAAATCTAGGAATGTGTTCCACTAATTAAGGGACCAGATCCACTAATCAAGGGATTTTGGTGGGGAAAGCTTCCTCCATTCATGGGGAATGGTTCCTAATCATTTTGTATAAGTACCAAGTCAAATTTTCCTCTAGGGATATATTTTCATTAGTGTTATTGTGGAGAGAGCTTGTATTTTTACAGCTCCATTGTATTTTCTTGCATGGATGTAATTCTATTGATGAAAATAATGAAGATTGGTGTCATGTTCAGCTTCTAAATATTGTTCTCCTCCATAGGTCTCTGAGTTTCCTTGGGCTTGGCCATCCCAGGAACCTCAGATCCCTTTTGTATCATTTTCTTTCCTTCTTTTCACTTCTTATTCACATGCATCTCTTGTTTTTATTTCTTTCTATTTCTGCATTTAGTATTAATGATTTCTTGTTGTAGGATTGAGTTAAATGGTTAATGTAAGTTCTTCTGTAGGATAAAAAGCTTTATTTCATCCTTGGAAAAGCTTTTGAAGTTCATGTTAATCATTGAGCTGCTTGGATTAGTCTTCTTATTCCCAAATCTAGATTGTTGGACATCCTTTTTAGCAAAGTAAAACAAATTTCTGATATTTTTTATAGCATGCTAACAAGCTTCAATTGAGTTGGTTCCACTTGAATTAGATCAAAAAAACATTCTAGTTCATAGTAAAAACTACCCCATTGCATTTGCACTTGATTTGATTAGGCAATTTTTAGATTTACTAGCTCACTAGTTCTCGAATTTATAGATTTTCGACTAGTAATGTTTTTCTATTTTTTAGCATGGGTTAACAAAGTTATTTTTGAGTGATTCCATTTGGAATGGAGACCTAAGACATCCTAGTTAATAAAAAAAAATTTCCCATCCAATTTGGATTTGAGTTGCTTGGTCATTTGATGAATTATAGTAAATTTGTACATCTTGTAGGAAATCACTGTAGCATCCTGTAGGAAAGCCTCTTTTGAGCCCAAATTGAGAAAAACCATAATTGAAGCTAGGATTAGGCCTCTACTTGACCTCCATGCCATCAAGACCATTTTAACCCTCTTTCTCCACACTTAGGTCAACATTTTTCTAGTTTTCAAGGGTAGGATTTGATTTCCATTTCTTCTATCTTCAGTCTTCCATTAGATCTCATCAATGTTTTATATCATTCTACAAATTTTTCCTCATGCATGAAGTAGATAGCTAGCTCATGAAATTCTGTTTCCTTTAGATAATTGAAATTCTTCTTGTTTGCATGATTTTTGGGTAAATATCAATGTTTGATGCAGTGCAGGTGTTTCAGGAGTACAGAGAGATTTCATAGTCAACAACCTCATCCCAAATTCATCCACCCATGATCCTCACTTTCTTTCACTAAACCCTCACCAATTTCATCATTTCATAAGGAAACTTCACCAAGTTTTTTGAGCAAATCCGATCATCTCCCAACTTTGGTTTTGAGTTTTGAAGTGGTCCTAGGCACTCCCTCGCCTCATTCCATCCACCAACCACCTTGCCTAAGCTTTCCATCACCTTCAACATCCATCCTTTTGCTCTCGGTTGTACCCTGTAGGTTTTTAGGGGATCTTGTAGGTTTTCCTATAGTGGTTTGTTTTGAGGCCGAATTGAGGAAAAAACCTCTAGGAAGCTAGAAAAGGGTCCCTACTTGTCCCCCAAGCCTTCTTACCATTCACCATCATCTCCAAGCTACCTGCCACATCAACAAAAGAGATTATCTTTCACACTTTCACATGAAAAAAGACAAAAAGAAAAACAAATTTATTTTATTCATTTACATGCACAGTAGTAGAAGGTTTGATTGTTTGAATCTGCATTCTTAGGACAATAGGATTGCATACGTGTTAACTTAGCATTCTTTTGAAGCAAAACCTCTTAGCAATTAGTTAGAAAATGGTGTGTTTTAGCATTTGATTTCAGTCTCTTTCCTTGTATTTTCTTTCTTGCAATAGGTTAAGGTTCCATTTTGAACATTTCATTATTTGCAATTAGTTTAGGATTTGGCTTCAGTACATGCACTCCATTACATCATGACAACAAAGGAAGGACACATTGTATGTCGCACATATAGTGTCGATGCCTCTTAAGTTTGTACGAACACCGGGTTGATAATTAAAGTCAGTAGCCTTGGGATTTGAAGCATTCTTGTTGTAATACCGAGGCTAATCAATTTACCTCATGAGTACTTTTAGGCTTTTCCTGACATTGATATGTTGTTCACTGATCTTTGTTGCATTAAGATAGCTTCTGGTGGAGGTTGACGGCTTTTGAGATTGGGATGATTCTTCAGTACCCCCAAGACCTGTATTTATAAGAGGATAACACTGAACTTCGATGATTTCATTTAAAGTTTCTAATCCTTTAGAAAATCTAAGTTTAAGATATTTTGTCTTCTCAAGTTCTTTTCTTAGACCCACAACTTCACATTCTAGTTTTTCATTATGCTTTTTTATTTCAGTGAGTTGATGTGTCAACGTATCTATGATCATATTCTTTTCTTCTAAACATATTTTGAGTTTTGTGATTTCTTCAAGAAAGTCTTCCTCTTCTAAGGCATCCAAAAAGTCATCATTGTCATAAGCCATGAGTAATTTATAATCTTATTCAATATCATCTTCATCACTATTAGATAAACCATCACTATCTTCATGAGTATAATAAATCCTTCTATTAACAACATGTTTTCTATTTCCTTTTGCATATTCCTTTCCCTTTCATATTTATCTTTATGAGGACATTTGGCAGCATAATGGCTGACTCTACCACAAGAAAATAATTTGAATGGTAGGTTACCTCTAAATCTTCTTGAACCTCGTTGAAGCTTCTTGAAAAAATTTACATCATCTTCTTCTTCTGAAATGTATCCTGGTTCATTGTGCTCTTCCTTTTCTTTTCCCTTTGCTGAAGCTTTAAAAGCGGCTTCTCTCATATCTGATGGACCTCCTTTCCTCATTTCAAAGGAAGTTAGAATTCCATGGAGTTGAACCACAGTAATAGTTTGAAGATCCTGTTTTTCTTCTATGGAAGATACTTTTGACTCAAATTTAGAAGACAAAGATCTCAAAATTTTCTCTACTAAAGTAGCTTCCTTTATCTCTTCACCTAGATTCTTCATACAATTAACAATCTCATCTACACATAAAAAATAACTAGCAATACTCTCATCACTATGCATCTTAAGAGTTTCATACTGAATTCTGAGAGTTTGAAGCTTAGCACATTTTACCTGGGAGTCTCCTTTGTAGCTCTGAATGATTTTGTCCCACATCTATTTAGCTGTCTTGAGCTACATGACTTTGACAAATTCTAATTCTGATAGACTTCCCACTAAGGTATTGACTTCTTTGGAATTGGTTTCGTATAACTTCTTACCTGCTGAATTTGTAGGTATTTATGCTGGAAATTGATATCCTCCTTCCACAATTTCCCAAACATTGGCTCCAAGCGATTAAAGATAGGCTCTGGTTCTCATTTTCCAATATACCAATTTGTTCCCATTGAAGATTTGTGGTCTGATAGATACCATGCCTTCGTGATTCTTCATCTTGAAAGATATTCCTTCAAGCAATCAAGCTTCTTCTAAAGGACCTTCTCTGATACCAATTGTTGGAAATAATACTAAGAGGGGGGGTGAATCAATATTTATAGTTCAATAATATTTCATTTCCCAAACATATTTATATACGCTACTTCAGTGAAGTGAACTTGCATGTACACGCTACTGTGATTAGAGAAACCAACGTATATCTAGAGAACTTAGGATTTAGTCAATTTATCATGTGTAGATATTTAATCAGTGCATCAGTAACTTATTATACAATAACTATGTGCAGTAATGACATAATAAACCATCACACATAAGAAACACACATGAACACCAAGATTTAAGGTGGAAACCCAATGCGGGAGAAAAAACACCTGCTGCTATCGTCTCTGTCTTATTTTAATATAAAGAAAATTTGTTTACAATCTTGTACTGGTGCAGACTCATACCAGTACGCAGGCACCCACTTGTAGAAGGCTACAACCTTCTCTCATTTTCTAGATTCTACTGGAAGGGAGCTACAACCCCCTAGCTCTTGCACTAGCCGATGTGTTTACTAGTACGTAGGCGCCGACCTACAGAAGGCTATGACCTTCTCTCTTCCTCTAGGGACCACATTTCATTAATTTTCAGAATGGATGCTCCTAGTACACAACGATACAAATGAAGGCCTCGTTTCATCAAATTATCATACTGGACCCATCAAAAGCTTTGAAACTCAAATTGCATCAACCAACAATAAGTTAATATGAACAATTAGATCTCTATCACCATAACACCGTGCTGAACCCAGAAACCTGCATCATCATTCAGAACCAACTGCAACCTCAAAAATCATACATCAAAATGCATACACTACTTTACTGAACCCAACCTGCATGTATACACTACTTCCTTTATCCAAACCTGTGTATACCTTCAAAACTACTGAAACATAAAACTTTCTGAATCAAGTATGTACCAACTAGCAATATACTAAACATCTAGTGTCAATTTACAGAGCTTTGGACAATTAGTAGTAGAGATAACCCTTCTCACTTAAACAATCAATCAATCATACACCAAACTTCTTATGCATTCAGATTTACATTCAGATCTAAGAATACTTCATTGGTAGAAAAAAGTAAAACAAGAGAACTGATAAGATAGATCCATCATTTCTAAAGAATAGGATTTTCTTTTGTATATGCTACTTGTAAGAGTCGAGCTTGCGTGTATACGTGCCTTTACCAAGGCGAACCAATGTATAGATCTGCAAATTTTAACTCACAACTTTGCTGCTATTCAAGACTTTAGACATACCCAGATCATGACATTTAAAGAATAAAACATATGTACACAATCAGATCTTGCCCAACCAAAATTAGATCATTCAATGATAAGTCATTTTAGGTCTCATGATCCTGATCTAACATTCAATACAAGGTGCATAAAATATTTTAGATCATATCACAAACATAGCCCCTGCAACATAAAATATACTTTAGATAGAAGTATTCATGAGAAACCCCTTCACTTGTACACCTTGGCCCTTTGATCTTCTCCTCCTTATATAGTTTTTTTCCTATCTCAATACCTCAGACCAAAACCACACTTAGGACCTGTGGTATTCTTGGACGGGATCAAATAGTCATTACTCTGCTCAATATTGTGGGCTAATACCATGGTATTGACCCTTGGTATTCTTCACTCTTGAATTTCCTTGATTTTCCAACCTATATGCACTTTTCCTCTTGTGAAAGTGCATGCTTACGTATACGCTCTTTTTTTGTGAAGTTGCGTGTATACGCTCCTTTGGCAAAGTGGATTAGCGTATACATCTTAAACTGCTTTACACCATCCTTTTCCTTTAACTTATTTATTCTGATTAGTGGACGTTAGTTCCATCTTCATGTTCTTTTGTACCAATGCCCTATTACCTCTGAAATGATCTGTTACACCGTGAGTTTCCTTTTATCAAAACTGAACTGACTTGTGAGTGAGTTGCCATCAAGGACAACACTTGTATCATAATTCCAACATTCATTTATATACCCATGGCTTGACTACAACTGACTTGGAGGATCAGAGGATTGGGGAAGCAATGCTAGCTCAAATATTAGATCCTTTCCTCATCAAGGAGAGACTCTTAGGGAGAATTCCAGGGAAAATTTTAGGGGGCTAATATTCATCCATGGGCTAATTTTCTACACCTTTTCCAAAAAAAAGATTCACTAATTTCTATTTCTTTGTAAAAATGATTCACCCAAATTTTATAGAATGAAATTATTTTACCCTAAAAATCACCAAAAAATTATATGTATACTATATAAAAATATTATAAATTTGAATATTTTTACAAAAATATCTCCAAACATTTTATAGATTTCATATTATGGACTAGCGGGATTCACCAAGGTTTCTAAACTTTAAGATAAATTTCCATCCTTAAAAATTTCCCTGGAGAATTCGTAACTATAGACAATGGGTTGGATCGGGGGGTTTATCAGATCACTCTCCCATTTTTCTTGAAATTTGTGGCCTCGATCATAAACCAAAAACACCATTCAAATTCAATGCAACTTGGCTGAAGGATCCTGAGTATCTTCGTATCGTATCTGAATTTTGGAAGGATAATCCCCCCAACATGGGCCGATCTATCTTGGAGGGGTTCTCACATAATCTCATTAACCTCAAGCATATTTCCATGAAATGGGCCCATACTAAAAGATTGCTTGATGATAACTCTCTTCGTTCGATTGAGACTGAGATTTCTAGCTTGGAGGATGAGCATGGCAGAGGCTATATATCTGATGACTCCAAGTCTCATCTCATACACCTTGAATCTGAATGGGATAAAATCTTGAAGGATAGGGAGGAATCTTGGAGACTCTAAAGCAGAGCTATTTGGCTGAAAGAGGGTGATGATAATACTAAATTCTATCATAAATTCGCCAATGGCCGATGCGATATCAATACTATTTGGCAGATGACTAATGATCATGGTCAGCGAGTCTATTCATTCCATCAGTTGGCTTCTCTGGGCTCATCTCACTTCAAGAATCTATACAGGGCTCCCCGCGAAGCATCGTTGGCCGAAGTTATAAGAGTGGCTAGTTTATTTCCTCGCTATGTGGAACAGGAGAATGTTGAGGATTTGCTTAAGCCTGTCTCAATGGGGGAGATAGAGAGCACTCTTAAATGGTTTAAGAAGGATAAAAGTACCTTATTAGAATTATTAAGGATTGCCACACTTCGGGGAGAATTCAAATCCACCTTTATTGCTCTCATTCCGAAGACAAACTTTCCAGAAACCTTCAATGATTTTCAATGTATATCCCTTTACAATTGTATCTACAAAATAATGGCCAAAATCATAACCAATCGTCTCCACCCCATCCTCTCCGCTTATATTTCACTTGAGCGATTCATATTCCTCAATAATTTCTAGATACATGATGCTAGCAGCACCACCCAAGAGGTTCTCCACTCAGTCCAGACAAAGAGATTGAAAGGTATGATTCTTAAGATTGATCTTACCAAAGCTTTTGATTGTGCTAGCTGGCTATATCTAAGAATGCTATTAACACATTTGGGATTTCCTCTGGAGTTCATTAATTGGATAATGTGTTGTATCACTAAGGTTTCTTTCAGTGTACTCATAAATGGCTCTGCATCTCCTTTTTTTCATGTTGAAAGGGGTCTCAGACAAGGATGTCCTCTCTCTCCTCTGCTATTTATGCTTATTATGGAAGGCCTTAGTCGCCTCATCTCAGAAGAGTGTCACTTAGGATGCATTCAGGGTATCAAGATTACCAATAATTGCACATTAACACACTTATTATTTGTAGACAATGTCCTTATATTTCTCAATGGAAGTATTGGGGATCTGACTGATTTATACTTAGTTATGCTACTTTTCAGTACAACTACAGGCATGGAGACTAATGACAGAAAATCCACCATCACAACTTCTGGATGCTCTCCATACGAGATCCAATTTGCTCTCCACAGATTTCCCTTTACTATACAATATTTAGATGATGGCCTCAAGTACCTTGGATTTAGACTTAAGCCCTTACATTATAGAATTGCAGATTGGACCTGGCTAGTTGCAAAGATTGAGAATAGACTCAATATCTAGCATCATAAATACCTCTCTATGGCCGGCCGCCTTGTGCTTATTAAATCTGTTTTGGAGGAAACCCCAGTCTACTAGATGTCCATGGCCTAGATACCTAGGGGCATTCTAATGAGAATTCAAAAATCATGCTGCAGATTTCTTTGGAAGGGAAGATAGGATGGACGATTATATGCTTGGGTTTGATGGGAATTTATTTCCCTTCCAAAGAAATGGGGAGGGTGGGGATTAAAAAATTTGGTTCATTTCTCCATAGCTATGGCAGCCAAAATGGGGTTGCAGATCCTAATGGCACATATTCTGTGGACTAAGGTTGTATTTCATAAATATATTTAGCCCCTTTGTACCTTGGACTAGATTCGGTTGCCCTCATGGAATAGGATAGGCATCTCAGTGATCTGGAAAGCAGTGATAAATTCTATTTCAATTGTACATGATGGAATGACTTGGAGGATTACGTGAGGAACCTTTATTCGGTGGGACTGGACCCTTGGACCGACAGTGGCAATGCATATCGTCTTCCACAAGATCTGATCACCTTCTTATCAAACGTGAACATCTATCATCTTGATCATATAGCAGATCCTGGGAACACCAACCTTTTCTCACAAGCTTGGAAATCTGCTGCCCATATTGGAATACCAGATATATGGCATAATGATTGGCTTAACTATATCAATGCTCTTACTGAATCACATGTCAGAATCATTGATGGGGATGATGAATTGATATGGGCTATGGAAAAGCATGGATTATACACCCCCAAGGATGACTACCCTATTATTTTTTTAGCTCATCGACCACCTGTAATAGAGTGGTGGTGGAGCAGCCTGTGGAAGATGAAAGCTCCCCCTCACTCTAGACTATTCATGTGGACTGTTCTCTGGAACAAAGCACCCACAAGAGACAACCTCATGAAGCGATCTTTCAATGGACCTTCATGGTGTTGTTTATGCCGTCAAGACTCATAAACTATTGATCATCTCTTTTTGCACTGTCTTATTACTAAGGATTTCTGGGGCCTGATCCTTTCCTCTCTCCCCTTACATACCTATTGGCAAGGAAACACTATCCAGGAGGCTTGGAAATCTTGGTGGTCTTTGGCGAGGCCACTTAAGGCTCAGAATATTCCTATTCTAGTTTGTTGGGCTATCTGGCTTGCTAGGAATAAATTCATATTCAACAATATACCTACGCTCTAGAATATTGTAATTTCCCGTGTTCTGGGCATCTACTCCTTAATTCTAGACGACGATAAACTTGTTATCCAACGTACTATCACCCCTGAAGTCATTGATAAAAGTCTTCCCTAGGCATATTTTGATGGCTTGGCACAAGACATGGGATGTGGGGGAGGAGCCATTTTGTATCTTTCTGACACTCACCTCTTCAAAATCCAGATGGGATTGGGCAATGGGACAAATAATTTTGTTGAATTGATCACCCTCAAACATATTCTTCAATTTTCATTAGAGAAACAATGTCCCTAGGATTTTTATCTTCACAACCATCATCTATCCTTCTTGGATAGATCATCATCTTACCTATATCACAAATATACAATTTCCATGAGATTAATCATAATAATTTAAGTCAAATATTTTTTCTTTTCTTTTCTTTTCCAAACTTTCCTCATATAGGAATTAGGTTTTATAGGTATGTGATTCTTCTCATGATGTTTGACTCTTGCATATTGTAGTACTCAACACTAATTATCATAACCAAGTCCATTTCAACTGTAATTTGTATTTTCAAGCAGCCAAACAATGGTAAGTTTTCATACATAAATATTTTCACTGCAAGATTTATAACGTGCCCTAAAGTGATCATATAATTATTATACACATAATAATTCCATCACTCTCAGTTGATTTAAAAATAAATTGAAATGAGGCTATAATCGTATTATTTATTTGCATCACAATCATTCCAAGAATTTCATAATACATTCAAACATTTATTCCAACAACCAAAGGGTCAAAACTAAAAGGTACATATCTCTAAATTCATGAGTAATTAGCTTCCACTTTGCTTTGCAGGATTGGGGATTTATGCCACTCATTCCACTACTAAAAAATTCCTCAAAATTATTAGAAGCTATTTCTTTTCATAACATTCAATCATACAATTAATTAAATCATACAAGAGTACATGCCCTCAATGCACCAAACATATGTACCACCATGATTCATAATATGCATGTCATGAACAAAACATGCCATAGTAACTCATGGATGCATCATGAATATTCTAGCAATATTTACATACTGAAGGCTTCTGCATTTGTCATAACCCACTAGGTATTAATGAAAAACTTTCTTTCATATATCAACATTCCATATAATTTTCACATTAGCTAGGAAAAACAAATCCTTCAATTAGTTGTTCCTTACCAAAAAATTCAACATTATATGATATAATCAGTTGTCTCAAGCTTAGAAACTATTGAGTCAATAATCATGAACTCATGAACAAAATTGCAGTCCCTATATCTACTTCATACATCCCACACTTTTATGCATTTTCTTAATGCATTAGAAAACATATTTTATCTCATGAGTGTATTATTCATTCGTTTAATCTTTTTTCAACATGGAAGCTCAATGCCTTCACATATTATTAATATTTTACCAAATCTCTATGTGCTGACAATTGCCTTAACCATACCCTTACTTAGTCATCCATTCAATACATGCATTAATTTAAAAAGCAAAAGATATAAAATTTAGCTTAAAGGTATTCTTACCTAATTCCTTTACTTTTTTACCTTTGCTTCCTACTTGCCCTACTTACGTGGCTACCATCACTTGCATTCTCATCTAATATATTTTCAAGGAGTTGAACTGGATTCTTAGCATACTTGATGTTGTAACATTCAACAGCCCTTGAAATGGTCTCGACCTCACATATTAGAAACAACTCTATCAATTAATATGCTTACACTCAAGTTTCAATGAATATTCATAAACAGAATTTGTAATATGTATATTCATAAAGGGAATTTATACATTCAAACAATGGTTTCAATAATGCACCCAAAAATGTGCATATACATCTCGCCATGCATGTCCCATATTTTCACATATTCCATGCTATTCATACACATTTATTTTTAAATCTAATTTTCAAACTCTCTTATTGTCAAGCATTCACATGACAAGTCTCATAATAATAAGCATAAACACATTACTTTCTTTCATGTGTTAGTTAACAATAAGAGATCAATCTTTCACACTTGCCATATGAACATTCCATGTGACATGGAATTCATTAGGTAACGTGTTTGTATTACCAAAATATAACAAGTACTAGTTTTTATTTTCTTACCATTCATTCATTCATATTATTTTCATAAATAAAATATATCAACCAAGCACGATTTTCAATTAAGGGAAACTCCCTTCTTAAGCCATTTTCACAACTATGAGTTCATTGTGCATCTGGTTCATATTGATCTAGTCAAATCCTCCTTGATTGATCATTTATGCACATCTTCCCTCTAATGCAGCTAACCCAAGAGTCTTCCTTCTAAAATCTATGGGGTTCTCCCCCTTGCACTCTTGTGCATATCAACTATCTCAACACACATTATATTAGTGAAATTGTCTTAGAACATGATAATTCCTTCATGCAATCTCACAAGCATTAAAAAAATGTTGTAGCTGTGCATAAAATTCAAGACTAATAATCGATAATTCTTAGAACACTTATTTGGAGAAAACAATTGACTATCAACAAACCCCTTATTTTCTCTTAGCCATAGGCTCTATTGCTCATGTTTTGTTCAACAGTGGGTCATTCTTAGGATGGGCCATGACTCCACAAATATATTAGATTATCAAGGGTCAAGTATGATACATAACCAATATTAAACACAAACAAGGTCAAGGTACCAACCCCAACAACCTCTAACCAACAATCTCACATCCCCCCATCAACCCACTCAACCCAAGATAGTGTACCCTCCTTCTCTAAACACAATAGTCCCTTGAAATGTGTTATTGTCCTTCTAGGGTCTCCAACTTGGGTTTTCCAAGGATGTCTCAAAGCCCTGTGTCTTATAGGATCTCTACCTTTAAGGCTCTAGGTACTCTCTAGACCCCACACACAAACACTTGTCCCTACACTCCTCCCTCCAGGGCTCTAACCTTCCATAAGTCAACCCAAGGAGAAGTGTACTCACAACACTATCACAACATGCATATCAATATGCATATGTGCCACTTGTACCATTCTCTCATCAACACCTTATCTTCCATAGTCGTGATTCCACGGGACTACATGCAACACCTTCATTAGCTTCCCAATCATGTTGTCAACCAATTCCTAGTTACATGTCCACCATTAACCACTATTATTCATTTGAATTATGTTATTACAATAGATTATTTTGAGTTTTTATGCTTACACATCCATTATTATATGCACCTTTGAAGTATTTCATATCTTTCATTTTTATCATGCTTATGATATTATTCATCGACATATCCACATATGACAACTTATCAAAACATTAAAGAAAAGTATCAAAACTAGTAAGAGATAGCTTAAGAGATTCCCGCTCATACTTATGGCTACATCACTCAACCATAAAATTTTGCAATTCTATTGGGTTGCTCCAAGGAATCTAGTCAACATTTTGTATGTTCATCTTGTTGCATCAAACTCAAGTTGGACATTATATAACATCAATGTATTTATATATACAAAAAAATAATTTCATAAGTACATATACATGCATAGATATTATTTAAAAATTAAATTCTTTTGTATACACAAGCCCATCCCAGTTTAATGTAAAACCTTAGCTCTGATACCACTTTGTAACATAGTATAAAAGCTACCATTTCATCCATTCTTATCCCATCTAGGGATAGTGTTGAACCATGCTCTGATACCACTTTGTTGCATACCTGGTGCCTTAATGCTCGATTAGGGATATAGGGTATTAAATTTTGTTCTTCTTCATGAGCTTAACAATTAGCTCTTATACCACTTTGTCACATAGCTAGTTCCCTCAATGACTTACAAAGGTCACAGGGTACTAAAAATTGTATTTTTATTTTTACTAACTTGACAATAAGCTTTGGTACCACTTTGTCACATACCCCTACTAAATTTGTCCTAACCACACAAAACTTGATTTTCTTCTCTCGTACATTTTGTCAAACACTTTCCATATAAAATTTTCTTCAAATACTTTGTATACAATCAATTAAGTGGTCATTTTCTTGTAAAAAAAAAAAAAAAAACCCATTGATCTAATTCCACTTGTAACATACTATCTGAAATATACCACTTAATCGTGCAACTTTTGATTTCTGTCTTTGAGGCATTTTATCAGTTAAAATTGTACAAAAATATTCTTGATTATTTCCTTTTTTTATCATGATTATTCGCCCCCTCCCTGTCGCGCCCCCTTTTTTGTCTAGTAATAGATAATGAATAATTTCATATATGTATAAACTATTAGTAAATATTGTATTATATTTTTTATTTTTATTATTCTATTTATTTATTTATGAAATAGAAATAGGGTTAGTTTGTATATAACTCTGGTCATTTTATAAATAAAGATGGTTATTATAATCAATAATTCATATATAGTATTTTAATATTATTAATAAATAATTCTATTTATTGATTTATGAAATAGAAATAGGGCTAGTTTGTATTATTAATATGTTTTTGATTTGACTATGGTTATTTTATAAATAAAAATTGGTTATTATAATCAATGATACATATATAATAATTTAATATTATTAATAAATAATTTCTTATTTTCTTAAAATCATATATATATATATATATATATATATATATATTCCAATTAAAGACTAGTTGTTGTAAATTAGTCAATAAACAATTATTGACTAGTTTACAACAACTAGTCTTTAATTGGAATATATATATATAACTAATTCCTAATGGCTAATTCTGACTCGGATGCATCCTTGCTATTTATTCATTAAGATCTATGGAATTTTTCACCTTTGTCCTGAGGATGAACCACATTAGCTAGTTCGAAACATCGACCAATTAATATTGATATAATTAATCCGAAAGACATTCTTACTAGAACATTACTATCGTACAATAATGTGAACATACAACAATATTATCCCCATCTACAAAGGAACATTTTCATTGGGGAATTCAATCAAACAATTTGTATGCAATGAATCATAACCCATTTAGGCATTTCTTCAAACAATTTGCATGCAAGCTAATACAACAACTTCCTTAGACCATATCTCCTAATAATAGTGGTCCAAGTTATGAAAATTGAACCAGATGATCAGAGGGAATTCCCCTCATTATGGTCAAAGTTTTAGCCTCTAAAACCTCCCAAAAAGTAATAGGGGAAATTCCAATATTACCAATTTGATGCATGATTTTAGGAGCATCTAGGAAGATCAATTTCCTTCTATCATATCTCCTAAAATATCACCACCCAAAATATAAAAAATTGACGAAATGATCAACAATATTTACATTCACTACGGTCCAAGTTTCAGCTTCTGGAACCTCTCAAAAGAAACGTCATAGAAAAAATTCCAACATGAACTATTTGATGCATGTTTTTAGGAGCATCCAGAAAGCTCAGCTTCCTCTAAATATATTTCCTAAAATTCTGTGATCCAAGAACTTAAAACTAGACTAGAAGATGATCAATATTTCCCCTCACTATGATCCAATTTTTAGCTTCTAGAACCTCCTCTAAGAAAAGTTAAAGAAAAAATTCCAACATGTCCTATTTAAAGAAGAATTTGGGAAGCCTATTTTCCTCAACCAATGTTATTATAACATTTAATACATATAAAAATACATATCCAATTGAATTTAAGCCCATTGCACTTATTTAATTTCAAACTTTAATGTCATAAACAACACCGATATCAATCCCGGATGCGGGTGTTTAATTACGCTGGTACGATGCAATGTACATGGGTTGGCAAGTGGCGAGGCCACCTGGTCACCCATGCTTCCACCCAGAAGGTCACCGCCGAAATTAATGGCATATTAATGCACTGTGCGGGCCGAGGCTGCATCAATTCGGGTTTTAAGATGGCCTCTTCAGACCGTCATCCCCCTGCTTCGCCTCCTCTGAACTGCAATTGTCTCCCTGCTGCTGCAGAGCCGAGCTCGCGCATGACAATGGGGAGACGCTGCCAAATTTTGTGCTGCATTGAGATGGTGGATGGTGCACACTTCACGCAAAATCTTTTATGTTGCCTTCGGACTGGTTCTTCGGGCTTGAATCTCAGCTCTGAACTGCTGATTTCTGCTCCTTCTGCTCCAATTGCCCACTTATTCTCTGGATCTGCTCTTCCTCATCCTCATCCGCTCATTTTTTCCCAGGAGAGCATGCCTCGCCTGTGGCATAGAATGTGCTGCAGGAGGGGAAGTAGCAGAGGAAGAACAATTCGCCCCCCTTCCTTGTCCCTCTTTGACTCATCCCCCTCTGACTCATCCTCCCCTTCGACGGCTCATTTCTTTGGACGCTACCCAGCCACTCGTAGCGGTAGGGGGTGAGCTCAGACTGCAGGTCCTCGACCTATTGATGCTTCTCCCCAGCCTCCTACTGCCTCTATTTCATCCTTGCATCCCAGCCATTCAGCTTAATTTCAATTCTGATGCACGTTGGATCGTCCCTACATCATAGTGACTATTTCAGTGGAATTTAGAGAGGAGCCATAAAGCTTTGAAGACCCAGCCCGCAATATTCAAGTGCAGAACACCACTAGCAAGAGAAAAGCCCCTGAAAGCAGCTCAGGGATGCACATAGGAAGCGAAGCAGGTTAGGGACGCACATAGGTAGCTCAGGATGCAGAAGAAGACATGAAGGTGTACGAGTGTCTGATAGTGGAGAACCTCTTCCGCCTAACGACACCTAGCTGGTCAAGGTCTTTTCAGGTTCTAGGTTCCATTACAGGCTGTTACCCCTGCGTGGGCAGCAAACTTTTATAATTTTGGACTGGTTTCCCTGGTGAGGGCAGTCTCTTTCAGTTTTTGTTGTTAAAGATGGCTTATTTTGGACGCGCTCTGCGGAGGCCGATGCGTCCTTGTATTATTATGTTACATTAATAGATTTAGCCAAATTTAGGAAAAAGAAACAACACCAATATCAATAAATTAAATAATATAATAGAAACAAATAATCATATATGTCGCTAAACCATATGTGTTAGAAATATCATTAACACATAAATAAAAGTTTACCTATTGCAACTAGAAAAATATTAGAAATTGAAGTAGGGTGAACCAAGTTGTGATGAGCTCTAGTATTGCAGCAAGAATGCTACAACTCCTGGGCTACCAGCTTTACTTATCAACCTGGGGTTTGTACAAACTTGGAGGTGATAGTGATATATGCACAAGTAAAAGTGAAGGTCTTGCCTATTGTCACTGTTCATCCAGCGAGAGACCCCAGGGGTTCCAAGCCAGACTTCTAGAGTCAAAAGAAGCTTGATTCTTTGATGGAAGAAGAGAAAATCTATTCTAAGAGAGCTACTCTACCACAGTAATGAAGAAACCATCATGTAATTCTAAATCACATCATATCCTAATTAACCATTTGAACAGCTATGCTAAGAAGAATTGTTAAATAAACACTAGCCCAATGCTGCTATTTAAGCTACAAAAGTAAAGAGCATCAAACCATACTAATGTGTAAGCAAGAAAACTAAGCTAAATCTGTTTTCACCTTTTTTGGTTTTTTGGGCAAAATCAAGTATGCAAACTAACTGTTCTTGTGGATGTGACAGGTGGATGGAAGGTGATGGAGGATGGATAAAAAGCTTATGAAGTGGTTGGATGGTGTGGAAGGGTCCTAGGAGGCTTTTTGTGACTTCCTAGAGGTTCCCCATCAATTTAGCCTCAAAATGGGCTGTTTCGAGAAAACCTATCGGATGATCCTGTAGGAATTATAGGAAACCTACAAGATACGACTGAGAGCTAATTGTGAGGTGTTGGGAAGCTAGAAAAAGGTGTGTGATGAGTGGGATAGGGCGTTAGAATGTCTAAGAACACTTAGGAGTCAATATCCAAGAGAAGAGATGGCTAGATTCACTCAATGTGTCTAGGGGGATTTCAATGAAAAAGGACAGAAAAACTAGTGAGGGTGATGGTGGAATAAGAGATGGTTAAGGTTGATGAGGTGGAAGATGGATGTTGTTGATGAAGTCTAGACCTCCTCCTGAAGTACCTATAGTGCTTAAACATGTGTGTCTTTCAAGAACTATGCAACAAGATACATCTTCATAAACTAGAAAAGCATGAATCAATTTCCCATATTATGAATGAAGAAAGTGCTAAAGGAAATGAGAACATGTGTGAGATATTATTGAAAAAATAGAGTAATGGAAAAAAGATGAAAATGAAATGAACCAAATGCTGAATCAAGACAACAAACTCCAAAGCTCATGTAAGAATTAGAAATTTGTGTTTTTGGGGCTGCTGAAGGGTCTCTTCCTCAAGTCATGGTCCCAGAGGGAGGAAGCAAGGCCAAGGCACCTACTAACAACCTTGTGGTGATCCTTTTTCTCCTTGCTAACCTGCTAACTGAAAGAAGGCACAAATGGAAGCAAACTAACATACAACCAATCTAATCTACACTACTATAATAGAAATGCAGTTACATAAGAAAATGAACAATCAAACTATGAATCTATGCTAACATACATGTACAATAAAGAGGAGTCGTGGCTACTAGGGTTGGGCTTGTTAGCTCTGCTACAGTTTGCAACAGTTGATGGATCAAAAGAGGTGTTAAGCAATGTTGGTTTGGGTTGCAAAGGATTTGCAGTAGTTTGTTTTATCTCTCCCTTTCATTTGCCTTATGCTATTTTAACTCCTTACTCCTCCGTTTCATCCTTCCCCTTTATCCCTGTTATTCCCCTTTTAAACCTCGCCTAAACCCTTGTTTACCTAGCTCCCGGGCTTCTTTGTGTTTAAAACTTAACAGAACCTGATACCCTTTATTAAAAGCCCGAAACCCTTTAAAACCTGCATTAACCTTTGTTTTTTATTTTAACCTGGCCCTAATGTGTTAATCCATTATAATGCACGGATTTAATAAAAACATAACCTGGCGGACCCATTACCTGTCACCGTACCTGTCACATCACCCGAAACGTATGTATTAACCTGTCGACCGTCCAATCCTCCGCTTGATGATCCAATGGTTATCGCAACCCCCGCTCCGTCAACCCACTCGTTCGTTAGCCCGCGGGAAAGTGGTTTCCCCGCTGACTTACCTGCCACGCGTCTTCATTTTACTGCATCGCACTCGCCTGTACGTAAACCACCCTTGGCCATAAAGCGGTGCGGGGAAACCATTTACCGCCCTTCCGGTACGGCTCCCCGCCTGTTAACCCGCGATCAACTCCGCCGCCCGTCAACCGTCGGATCTCCCCGATCATGATCTGATGGTCCACGATCCTCCGTTCAAATTCCTTCCCGATGGCTTCCATAATTTAATCTCCACCGTCTGATTTCGCGATCTAACGGCTGCTATTGTTCCCTGCATCTCTATGTCTTCCATTGCCTCCCACCTTCAGATCTGGGCTGTCCATTTTTTCATCATGTTTGTATCGAAGAAGCCAGTGTTATTGCTAAGATTCCGCATTTCCATCATCGAAAATTCAGGGAAGCGCTAGAGATTGAAAAGAGACCTAATAATCTCAATAGAGATGATGGTTGGAAAGTCAGCAGGTGTTGGGTCCCTGCCCTCTCCTCCTAGTCGTGTTTTCCGTCTGCGTTGGTTTTTATAATGTTCTCTCATTTATTTATGTTATCATCATTATTTCGCCTCTCCTAATTTTATTTATGGACCTCGGTGTAACTTAATTCTTCTTATATTGCTTTTCTATTTTACTATTTAACACGCTATTTTTATACATTACTCTATACACCTAGTTTTTCCCTTTCATTTTCTTACTTTATTTATTTATTATTATTATTATTATTATTAATTTAGTTATTTTATTATTTATTCTATTTATTTATTTATTTATTTATACATACTATTATTTTTTCAGTTTTGTTTTATTCTCAGTTAGTTATTCAATTTAATTTTATTCTTTTTATTTTTATTATTTTTCTTGTGTTGTATTATTATAGTTATTACTTTAATTATTATTATTATTAATTTTTAAATTTTAATTAATTAATTTATTATTATTAGTACTATTATTATTATTATTATTAATTTTTATTTATTTAGTTTAATTTTTTTTTTTTTTTTTTCATTTAGGTATTTATTCTTTACCATTATTTTTATTCATTCACTAAGAATAATAACTGTATACATTACTCTATACACCTAGTTTTTTTCCCTTTTATTATTATTATTATTATTATTATTATTATTAATTTAGTTATTTTAATTTATTTTATTGTTAATTTTATTTATTCTATTTATTTATTTATTTATTTATACTATTATTTTTATTTTTTCAGTTTTGTTTTATTCTCATTTAGTTATTCAATTTAATTTTATTCCTTTTATTTTTATTAATTCTCGTGTTATTATAGTTATTATTTTAATTCATTTATTATTATTATTATTAATTACTAATTATTAATTTTAATTAATTAATTTATTATTATTATTACTATTATTATTATTATTATTAATTATTATTAATTAATTAATTTATTTAGTTTAATTTATTTTATTTTTATTTTTATTATTTATTTTATCCATGTAGGTATTTATTCTTTACCATTATTTTTATTTTTAGTCATTCAGTTAGGTTTTATTCCCATTTATTTGCTATTTAATCATTTTATTTCTTTTTCTTTTTATTATTTTTAGTGCTTTATTATTATTTTTCACTTATTATTCTTTTTAACCATTATTGTTATTAATACTAAGTTTTTATTAATTAATTATTTAATTTATTTTATTATTTTTATTTTTATTTTTACATTTTAACTCTTATTTATTATTTTAATTATTATTATCTGATCTCATTTGTTTTTATTTTATTTTTATTTCGGGGTTTTTTATATCTATTTATTTATTTAATTTGTTTTTTTTATTATTTTTATTCAGCTAGTTATTTCATTCTCCCTTAATTTATTCTTAGAAGTGGTCTGTTGCAACTAACTTTCTTTTAATAGTAATTGACCTTTATTTTTTGATTACTTACTGTTAAACTAGTATTTTGATCCTGGTCCTTTGGTCAATATTAGCGGTTGGTCAAACTAGCCGTTGGAGGCTCTGCTCGGTCTATTTAACATGCTAAGCTAGATCTGTTCTTCAACTTGTCCTGACGATGAACCACACTGGTTGGTTCGAAACGCGTCGACAAATGACATTCCATGTGATTTTCGCCGAAATCTTTCTCTAACTTATTATGGATCACAGAAGCCTAAACTCTATTAGCGTTCATTCTCATTTTAGGTCTATTTTCATTGCATTTTGCAGAGTTTTCGGCTTGTCCCATGCACGAGAAGAAGGAGGAAATGATCCAGCGACCTGCACATTTAATCATCAGCTACCATAGTTAAAGAACAACACGGTCAAGGACGAGAAATTACTGCCTCAAACAATTGAATTCATTCAGCAGTTATGAACATTTATGCAGGGAACATTCCACCTGTTCAAGGAGTACACCAGAGCAGCAGAAAAGCCATTTTGTTCATTAAAAAAGCAATAAAAATGTATCAGAAGCCCATATCTGTCTGTAAATGCAGTTGGTGGTCCATTAAGACACCTCCACGCATAGGCTAGCTGAGAAATTTTGTAAACAAATTCTATATAGACCTAGAAAAACGATGTAATCAGGTTGATGAGTGTTATTTTGTTGTAAGCTTCAACTTCTGGAGACTGTAACTACTGTGTAACCTGCAGCATCTGGTCTTCATTTCCAGCTAATACAAGCTTATTTTGTTGTTAATTTCTCATTGTCCACTTCTTCTTCTAGTTTCAGGCTGTGCCCGTTTCGCATTTGTTCATGTGTTGTTAATGTTTAACATTAGAGGGGTTGTCATTCCACCTCTGTGTTAGGATTTAGCATGTATCATTGAATTTGTATGCAGGTTTCTGTTGTTTAATGCCAGAGAGCTGTCATCCTGTCTGTGTATTAGAAAACAGATTTGCAGACCTTTTACTGGTTGCAGCTGGCCATCACAGGGTCCTATGCATCTGCTGGTGTAATGAGTCTTCTCCATCATCACATTTTTCTAAATTGTGAGTAATTGGTGGTCTAAAACCTTGTAGTCTGGGGGTGTTCACCCATGTCTAGGATCAATCATAGTAGAAGTGGTTATCTGGCTTAAATATGCAACATTTCTTTCATTCATCCACCATTTATCCAACTTTTTTGTTGAGTTTGTAATGTTCCCGAGCATCTCTGATATACAACTTGGAAGAGTTTCTTGGGGTGATAACATTAATTGGTGCCATTGCTGGGAACAGGAGAATCGAAGGTCAGCTTCCCTGGGAGAACGACACAACTTCAAGATTTGATGACAGATAAGGTTTGAACACACTTTCTGGTTGTAATCATCTGTCTGGCAACTCCACTGGTGGAAGATCATCCTTTGGTGACTCCACATTGAAGTTCTGGCTCAGTTTGTGAGACATACTTGAAGAAATCCTCAGAAATCTCCTGCTAAACCAGTACCTGAATCTGAGAGGACTATCAAATCGAAGAAAGCTTCATAGAAAGGGGCATCAGGATTAGGTAAGCCTAAGAAGTTTCATGCATCTCTGAAAGATAAAGTTGTTGCAGAAGATTTACAGTTTGAAGATTTAGAAATCAGCACTGTTAACAAGGAAAAGTATTCAAAGATTAGTTCAGCCCCTTGTGCAGTTAGTTCCCCTTTGAATCTCAGTCCAAAGAAAGCTTCTCGTTCACTCCAAAACATCCCTTTGTCTCTGCCATCCATCACATTACTCCCTACCATTCAATCTGCTAGTATTCTTCCAAATATTCCAATCATGGCAGGAAAACAAGCACCTACGAGGATAGAAAGAATTGTAGCTGCCAGGTATGGACCTTTGGTATTGCCTGTCCCTTTAAATCCTATGCATGTGGGAGAATATAAAAAATATATGGATAAATTCACTGTAACATAGGGAGTAATAGCAGAAGAACACCTTGAAGCTTTCTACAGTTATGCTGATAATTTAGATATAAGTGAAAATGATGTGTAGATGAGAGTTTTTTTCCAGAGCCTTGATGGAGAGGCTGGGAAGTGGTTTAGAGAATTACCCTAGAGATCAATAACATATATTGAAGCATTAGATGATGCATTTTTGAAGTAATGGGGAGATAAAAAGGACTTGCCGTATTAACATATAGAGTTTGGTAATCTGAAGAGGGAAAATGGGGAATCAATATCTAATTTTAATAAAAGATTCAATCGAATGTATAGTAAGATACCAGCTGAGGTAAAACCTACCCCTACCTCTGCCGAACTCACTTATGCCAATACTTTTGACTCTGATTTCTGCCTGTTATTGAGAGAAAGGAGATGTGCTATGTTGGTAGACATGCAGGATGCAGCACTAGAAGTCGAATCTAATATCATGGCTGCAGAGAAGCTAAAAAGCCAAGCTTATAGAAGGAGGAAGATAGGTCAGGCTTCTACCTCTTCTAGTTCATCTTTACAGCCAAAATTAGATAAAATGACTAAGATGATAGAGTCATTGGCTGCTGAAATTTTTAAGCTAAAGGTTGAGCAGAATTCAGGGAAAACAAGGCAGCAAAACACATTTGCTCCAAGAAATCCAAATCCTTTCAGAAGAGCAAATGAGAAGTTACAAATTATGCAAAGGGGTGAAGAATCAAAGAAGATCAGAAAGTTAAAGCTCCCTTCCAAAATGTAGTCATGGAGGAGGAACAATTTGAAGAAAATGAGGATGAAATTCACTGCATGGAGGATAAAGGCAGTTATGCCTTTTTGACTTTGGTTGCATATCAAGAGTCTTTGCTGCAGGAACAAAACAGTCAGGAATGGGATAGAGAAGTTTTCCTACAAGCTGAACAGCAGTAGAGATATATTCTGAGGTCTAATGCAAAGAATGTCAAAGAAAATCCTGCCCAAAGAGCTGCTGTCCAAGCAGAACCACAGAATGTCAAGCAAAGAAGACCAGCAGCTAATCCAGTCATCCTCAAAGCTCTAGTGCAAGGGGTAAGAAGCTCTAATAAGTCATTTTCTTCTTTCAGCTTTGAGTCAGAAGTCCATAAATTGAAAATAGTTGTGCCTCTGGTTGATTTGGTGAAGAGTGAAGTATTTAGGAAGCCTATTCTTGAAGTTCTTGAGCTAGAAACCAAACAAACCTCCACTGACTCTGTCAATTTGCAAGATGACAAGCCTGCCATTGTGCTTAGTCCCATGATTGAACCTGCTGATAACAATTCTCCATCTTTTTATGTCTCCTTGACCATTCATGATAAAATCCTCCACAATTGCCTGCTAGACACAGGGGCCAATCACAATTTAATGCCTAAAACTGTCATGGAAGAGTTAGGCCTTGATATCACTAGACCCTATCATGATTTATTTTCTTTTGATTCAAGGAAGGTGAAATGTCTTGGATTGATTAAAGATCTAGCCATTACCTTAACTCAGCTGCCCATGAAGAGTATGATGATGGATATTGTGATAGCAAACGTCCCTCCTAAGTTTGGCATGCTGCTCTCTAGAGGTTGGATTAAGAGACTAGGTGGGACATTACAAAATGATCTATCTTATGCCACTGTCCCAGTGTTTGGAGGAGAGAGCAGGAGGTTATATAGAGAAGCACAGTTGGCATACATCATTAGTGATGAGAAGAATCCTACAAATCATCCAATATATGTAGTGGACACTGATTTTGGAGCTTGTATTCTCCAACTAGAAGAGTCTCAGAAGGCCTTAATGTAGCTCAGGAAACCAGCAGTTCAGGCCAAGGAAGAGCAAGGAAATCAGATTTGGGAGATGTTCTTTGATGGAGCGTGTTCCAAGGAGACTGCAGGAGTAGGGGTGGTGCTAGTATCTCCACAACAAGAAAGCATTCAGCTATCTTTTAAGCTGGTTTTCCAAGTCACAAACAATATAAGAGAATATGAAGCATTGTTGTTGGGCCTTAATGCAGCAAAAGACAGAGGAATCAAGAATCTGAAAGTATTTGGAGATGTTGATCTGATAATTCAGCAAATAAATAAAACTTTTCAAGCAAAGCACCCAAGGTTGAAGGCATACATAGATGAGGTATGGAGAATCAGGGATTCCTTTGATTTTTTCTGTATTTCATATATTCCTAGAGCCCAAAATCAGCTTGCTGTTTCTGCTAGTCTATTCATACCTCCCATGCCTCCCAAGCTAGTTTATGAAGTCAAGATAATGTATAGACCATCCTTGCCTGATAATTTCCACCATTGGAAAGTTTTTGAAGATGATGATGAGATAAATAGGTTTCTACAAGTTATTGATGAGTTTTCCGAAATGCAAATTGACTAAGAAAATGATGCCTTGGAAGAAAGCCACCAACCCCAGCTTAGAAATAAAATTGGTAAAGACAGCATTGTCCAGCTTCCTAGCAACCATATTCCCAAGGGTCTAATTCCTCTTGAAAGACTGTTTGATCAAAATGATGTGCCTTACAAAGCTGCCCAAAAAGAAGACCAATCTACATTCTTAAGCATAATATAGGAAGCCCAGGCCAGCCTAAATATTTAAATTTGTCCACTCATTTGTCTGCTGATCAAAGTGCTGAATACTGCAATTTAATGAGGCAATTGGTTGATGTGTTTGCCTAGAAGTATAATGATCTGAAAACATATGATAAGAACATAATTCAACATAAAATCCCTCTGGAGAAAGACACCATTCCTTTCAAGTAGAAGCTGAGACCAATAAATCCTATGCTTCTTCCTCTAATTGAAAAAGAAATTGAAAATTTGTTGGCTGCCAAGATAATTGTTCCTCTCAGGTATTCAAAATGGGTAGCCAATCTAGTGGTGGTGAGGAAGAAGAGTGGAGAGATCAGACTGTGTGTTGATTTCAGAAATTTGAACAAATGTTCCAAGAAAGATAACTATCCTCTGCCAAAGATGGAACATTTGCTGCAAAAAGTCTCAGGAGCTAAAGTAATGTCATTCTTAGATGGATTTTCAGGCTTTAATCAGATTGTTGTGCACCCAGATGATCAAGAAAAGACTGCATTTACCACTCCTTGGGGCACTTTCATGTATGCCAAAATGCCATTTGGATTGATGAATGCTGGAGCCACCTTTCAGATAGCTATGGATATAGCATTTGTGGGAGAGAAGGACAAATTTGTGCTTATCTACCTTGATGATATAACAATTTATTCCAGCACCAATCAAAATCATTTGCAGCATTTGAGAAAAGTGTTCTCGAAGTGCAGGAGGTTTGGAATCTCAGTCAATCCCAAAAAATCACAATTTGCTTTGGAAGAAGGCAAGCTGTTAGGACATATTGTGTCTGCTTCAGGTGTTCAAATTGACCCAGAAAGAGTCAAAGCAATTCAGACTTTGACCGTCCCTAGATCAAAGAAGGATATTCAGTATTTTTTGGGCAGAATTATTTTTGTCAGGAGGTTTATTCCAAATTTTGCAGAATTTGTGAAGCATGTAACCTCCATGTTGAAGAAAGGGTCAGAGGTAAGATGGACTGATGCAGCAAGAAAATCATTTGATTCCATCAAGAAAGCTATTATGGAGGCTCCCACTTTAATAAGTCCAGACTACAACAAGGAGTTCCACATATTTTCTTTTGCCTCTGAAGATACTATTGCAGCAAGATGAAGAAGGTTCAAAACATCCAGTGGCATTTTTCAGCAAGAATTTGAGGGATGCTGAACTAAGGTATGATATTATAGAAAAACATGCATATGCTCTTATTAAATCCTTAAAGGCTTTCAGAGTTTATATCTTGCATTCAAAAATAATTGCATATGTGCCTTCTGCTGCAATAAAAGATGTCCTAACACGACCTAATGTTGATGGAAGAAGGGCTAAATGGATTGCAAAAATGATAGAATTTAATATAGAGTTGAAGCCCACTAAGCTGGTCAGAGGTCAGGGTCTTGCCAAATTATTAGCTGAAGAAAATTGCAGGTCTTTAGATATTGATTTCCTGAGCACAAATGCAGAAAATGGTCAGACAAATGAAGAAGAGGAAACAACTAAAACAGAGAGAAAATAGTCAGCGGCTGAGAATCTAGCTTCATGTAGCTGGTATGCTGAAATAATTAAATTTTTGCTGAAGCTAGAAATCCCTTCAGGCTGGAGCATAAGTCAAGCTAGAACTTTAAAACTTAGAGCAACAAAATATTGCATCAATGATAATTTGCTCTACTGGAGGGATCCATCTGGAATATTTTTAAGATGTTTGGACAAAGAACAGTCAAAGGAAGTTATGTAGCAGTTTCATAACAGCAGGTGTGGAGGGCACCATTATTGGAAAACTATAGCCCATAAAATTCTCAGAGCTGGGTACTATTGGCCCACTTTATTTTCTGATGTGTTTTCTTTTGTTAAATCTTGTGACAGGTGCCAAAGATTTGAAGGAAAACAACAATTAAAATCTCCGCCCCTAAAACCAATAATTGCAAAAGGACCTTTTCAGCAGTGGGGTTTGGATTTCATTGGAGAAATCAATCCACATTCCAATGGCAAGCATAGGTGGATATTAGTAGCAACTTATTATTTCACTAAGTGGATTGAAGCAATCCCTACAAGGAAGGCTGATCATAATGTGGTCATGAAGTTTTTGACAAAAAATATCTTCAGCAGATTTGGTTGTCTACATAAATTGATAATAGATAATGCAGCAGCTTTCAGGGCAAAAGAACTGGTGTAAATGTGTGATTCAATGGGTATCAAACTTGTTCATTCTACCTCATACTATCCACTGGGAGATGGTCTAGCAGAATCCTCTAATAAAAGTCTGATCAGGATAATAAAAAAGCTATTAGAGGACAATAAGAGGAATTGGGATTCAAATCTCAAGTATGCACTATGGGCTGACAGAGTGACCATTAAAAAATCCACTGGCAATTCTCCTTTCAAGTTAGTATATGGCACTGAGGTTGTGTTTCCAATTCAGTTAATTCTCCCTGTGGAAAAATTCCTTCAAGAAGAGCAGGATGAGGAAGAAGACATGGCAAAGAGGATCACTGATTTAGCAGAAATACATCAGATTAGAGAGCAGTTGGTTGAAAAGGCTGCAGCACATTAGAGAAAGGTCGAGGAAACCTTTTACAAAAAGGAAAAAACAAATAATTTTCAGGTTGGAGACTTGGTTTTGAAATGGGATGTACTAAAGGAGAAGAAAGGCAACCATGGGAAATTTGATGCTTTCTGGACAGGGCCTTTCATCATTTCACAAATACAAGGGAACAACACCTTCATACTGAAAAGTATGGGAGGAGAGATAGTTTTTGATGGCCCAATTAATGGGCGGTTTTTGAAAGTTTATGTTGTTTAAGGTCTGTTGGCCTTAAAGGCTGTAAATATGTTGTTTTTATCAATTTTGTGCAGGCACAGTAGACTCCATGCCCAATGGAACACTAGGAATTTTGGCTAGTTTGTTTTCAGCTGGAAAGGCAGTGGTCTGCAGGTTCTTGAGACCTCACAGGGAGGATCTCATCCCCAGAAGGAGCTAGTGTTAGCTCTACTACAATTTGCAACAGTTGATGGATCAAAAGAGGTGTTGAGCAATGCTAGTTTGGGTTGCAAAGGATTTGCAGCAGTTTGTTTTATCTCTCCCTTTCATTTGCCTTATGCTCTTTTAACTCCTTACTCCTCCATTTCATCCTTCCCCTTTATCCCTGTTATTCCCCTTTTAAACCTCGCCTAAACCCTTGTTTACCTAGCTCCCGGGCTTCTTTGTGTTTAAAACTTAATAAACCCCGATACCCTTTATTAAAAGCCCGAAACCCTTTAAAACCCGCATTAACCTTTGTTTTTTATTTTAACCCTGGCCCTAATGTGTTAATCCATTATAATGCATGGATTTAATAAAAACATAACTTGGTTGGCCTATTACCTGTCATCGTACCTGTCACATCACCTGAAACATATGTATTAACCTGTCGACTGTCCAATCCTCCACTTGATGATCCAACGGTTATCGCAACCCCCGCTTCGTCAACCCCCTCGTTCGTTAGCCTGCGTGAAAGTGGTTTCCCCACCAACTTACCTGCCACACGTCTTCATTTTACTGCATCGCACTCACCTGTACGTAAACCATCCTTGGCCATAAAGCAGTGTGGGGAAACCATTTACCGCCCTTCCGGTACGGCTCCTTACCCATTAACCCGCGATCAACTCCGCTGCCCGTCAATCGTCGGATCTCCCCGATCATGATCTGACGGTCCATGATCCTCCGTTCAAATTCCTTCCTGATGGTTTCCATAATTTAATCTCCATCATCTAATTTCGTGATCTGATGTCTGCTATTGTTCCTTGCGTCTCTATGTCTTACATTGCCTCCCGCCTTCAGATCTAGGCCGTCCATTTTGTCATCCAACAGACAACGTTCATTCTCAGTTTTAGGTCTATTTAAATTGCATTTTGCAGAGTTTTCAGCTTGTCCCATGCACGAGAAGAGGGAGGAAATGATCCAGCGACCTGCACATTTAATCATCAGCTACCATAGTTAAAGAACAACACGGTCAAGGATGAGAAAGTACTGCCTCGAGCAGTTGAATTCATTCAGCAGTTATGAACATTTATGCAGGGAACATTCCACCTATTCAAGGAGTACACCAGAGCAGCAGAAAAGCCATTTTGTTCATTAAAAAAAGCAATAAAACTGTATCATAAGCCCATATATGTCTGTAAATGCGGTTCGTGGTCCATTAAGACACCTCCATGCATAGGCTAGCTGAGAAATTTTGTAAACAAATTCTATATAGACCCAGAAAAACGATGTAATCAGGTTGATGAGTGTTATTCTGTTGTAAGCTTCAACTTCTGGAGACTGTAACTACTGTGTAACTTGCAGCATCTGGTCTTCATTTCCAGCTATTACAAGCTTCTTTTGTTGTTAATTGCTCACTCTCCACTTCTTCTTCTAGTTCCAGGTTGTGCTTGTTTCGCATTTGTTCATGTGTTGTTAATGATTAACATTAGAGGGGCTGTCATCCCACCTTTGTGTTAGGATTTAGCATGTATCATTGAATTTGTATGCAGGTTTCTGTTGTTTAATGCCAGAGAGCTGTCATCCTGTCTGTGTATTAGAAAACAGATTTGTAGACCTTTTACTGGTTGTAGCTGGCCATCACAAGGTCCTGTGCATCTGCTAGTGTAATGAGTCTTCTCCATCATCACATTTTTCTTAAACTGTGAATAATTGGTGGTCTAAAGCCTTGTAGTCTGGGGGTGTTCACCCATGTCTGGGATCAATCATAGTAGAAGTGGTTATCTGGCTTGAATATGCAGCATTTCTTTCATTCATCCACTATTTATCCAACATTTTTGTTGAGTTTGTAATGTTCCTGAGCATCTCTGATATACAACCTAGGAGAGTTTCTTGGGGTGATAACAGGGCTCTAACCTAAGAGCTTCAGCCCTCTGAGCTAACTCAGTGTTGGCCCAAAACAAAACTCATTCTTGTTATCAAAACAATGGATTACATCAAAAACTGTCACAAGTCTTGTAGCTCGAAAATACAATAGAGTTTTACAATAAAAAATATGAATCCTACTGAGGTCCTAGGCCTCTCTTCTTATACATCTAAATTCTCTGACGACTTCCTTAAAATTAGGGAGGCTCGGCTCCCAAACATCGAGATAACTAATGCTTTGTCTTTCACTTGCTTAGCTGCCTTCTATTCCTCATGATTTGGTTGTTTGCACTCTGAGCTGATGGAGTAATATTCGAATGGAGGGGTAATAAATGAGGAGGATTTACCTCCTATAATTCCTTTCCCTTGTCCCATTCGAGTTTTGACCAAGGTCTTTGCCAAAATTCCTTGCTTCTATCCTTTAATCCTGCATTAAATGCATAGTAGACCACAAAGAAAAATATCCAACTCTAACTCATCTCATAAACAGAATATAATAAAAAATATGCAATAAGTTGTAAGAATAGTTGGTTTGACTAAGCTAGGAGGTGAATTAAGACCCATATAATTACCCAATGATGAGGCTCATCATCACCCCCTTACTGAAAGTGTTGCTCATCCTCTAAGCAACTTAGTCAATGTCCATGTCCTTCATGGCTCTGGTAGCCTCTCTAACATCCCATGGCTCTGCTGTGGTATCTTCTTCTTGTTCATAGAAGCCTGCTTTCTTTTCTACCTCTTCCCACTGCCTCTTTTCTTCTTTTTCCTTTCTCCCTTCTAGCATCCCTAGGAGTAGTGGTGGACTGAGTTTTAGGCCTATCCAATTGACCATTAACCTTTGCATTGATTTCTTATACATAGGTGTCATGTTGAGTGCCTCTCTCAACCTTTGAGGGGAGTGATATTCTCTGATCTTCAAGCTATGCGGGAGTTGTGTTCCATATTCGTAGGAAGGCATATATACTATCATCTCCTAGCAGCTTAAATATATCCTCAAAATGTGAAATTTCTTGCTCTTGGGCAGTAAGATATCTAGGTGCCAGTTGAGGGTCATTTGCAATCAAATTATGGGTGTTGATTAGGGCCATGGGATTTGATTGTTTAGCTCTGATGAAAAGAGGTTCATTTTCTCTCTAGCCAATATTATTTTCATCTTTGTAACCCTTGACTCCTCATGGTTCATCCATGATGCCAAAGCTTAATTGTAGATATCCTAGCTTGGCATTAGGATCCCAAAAATTCATGTCTATGAGTGCCATGTTGTGCAAATAAAACTCAGTCATGTTGGCCCTATCCTCTAGTGTACTTTGATCACAAAGATCAATAAACTGCTTGTAGTCCTGAAATGGCATGGTGCCCCTTTGTGCTAGTGTTTTAATATGAAACTGTAGCCACTGTTCTTTGAGGTAATAAGCATAGGATTTAGCTGGAATCCTACACTAGATGGCCTCCAAGGAGAGGCTGACCATACATGCTAGTTGGTTCTCCCTTTCCTGCAACTGTCCCCTCAGCGATGCATTTTCCCTCTCAAGTTGATCTCTCATTATTGCTTCTCTATCCCTTAAGCCACTTAGCTCTTTCCCCATTTATTTGAGCTTCTCTCCCATGTGCTCAATGTCTTCCATCCCTTTTGACTTGGCGATTTGCATCCATCGGTCGGTTCTAGCTCTCTCCTTCTCAAGTTCGAAAAACAATGGGACGAAATTTTTTTGAGGTATCACCCTACCTCCTTCAATAAATTGGTAGTAGGAGTCTAGGTTAGGTTGGGGGCTTGGTTCCTTTGTTTCAGGGTCTTCCTCTTTTGTTTCTTGCTACTCCCCTACCTTGCCTTCCAATTTCTGTGCTTCTTGTAGTTTTTGTAGAGTATACTATAGGATTGGTTTTGCTTCCTGTAGGTTTTGCAGTGGATCCTGTAGGATGGCCTTACCCTGTAAGGAAGTTGATCTGGTACTAGGCCTCCTTACATAGATTATTGGTGACTTAGGGGAAGGCATTTTGTCTCTTGGTGTAGAGGAATCTTCAATCTCAATTGGAATTTTTGTTGATATTTTTGGCTTCCCTTGTTTGATTCTTGTGCTCTTTCTTATTCTGAAATATAGTGGGGCTTGCCTCCTTCTTTTCCATTTTTGCTTGACAAGGTGTTGAGAGAAATGAGGGAAGCTGCTTCCTCCTTCTCAGTAGCCTCTGGGGACACCCTAGGCGACTCCTCTTTGTTTTCTTCCCTTCCTGTTTCAATGCATTCTTCCTCTCTGTTTTTCTTATCTTCTTCCTCTTGTTGTTCTTCCTCATCTCCATCAATTTCTTCCTTAGTTTCCTCCTCTATTCCATCATCCTCCTCCTTCTCTTCTCTCTCTTCTTCTTTTGCTTCATCATGTTCTTCTATATCAGTTTCTTCTTCATCCATCTCATCCTTATCTAGCTATGTATCTTCTTCTTCCTGTTTTGCCTCCTCCTCATTGACAAGGGGACTAACATCATAAGTGAGGGTTTTGATGTCATCCTCTGTTGGAAAGTCTCTCAAGACTGACCATGTTATAGGGATTTTGAGGTTTTGTAGGGCATTCTCAATGAGGATCCTGATCAACCCATGGTGAGCCAATTGTTTGGAATTCCCTTCCTTTTATTTGTTGTTGGAGTCTATGAGTGCTTACATCAAGAAATAGGGTATGCTGAGTCTTTGGTGAACTAGCGTTTCTACCCCAAATCTTAATTCTTCAAGGATCCTAAAATGGTAGCCATAAACAACTCTATATCTACCCTCACATGAGATATATTTCATGATTTGGTAGCCTACCTCACTCCATGGGTATGGCAGACTGTCCCTCCTTATTCCATTTTTGTCCTCTGTGGGTTCTTCACCTTCTAAAAAGAATTTCCTTTTTGCCACCTGATTGTCTCATTTGTCTTCTTTTCTCCATGGAATTCCTAAGGGAAGTGTGGTGACCCTACTGATGAGCTCTAGGGTGAGATCTATAGTGAGGCCTCTAACTAAAACAGTGGCATGGATTCTGTTGTGTGGAGTGAGGGAATGAGCAAATTCTTGAGCCACCTCATCATCATACCCTGTGATTTTTTCACATAAACCCCATCCAATTGTGCCTTGTAAAGATTTCAAGCGCTTGTGGGTGTTGTTGTATCCTCACAGTGTTTGTGGGTTCTCTCCTCTTAAATCCTCTTGTCATCTTACTTGTGAGGCTTGAGGAGAAAATGAGAGGGTTGACACAAAATTTTTAAATTCAGGAGGAAAACAGAGTTTACTATGTATGTATGTTGGGCGTGGGATCCCCCCAAGGCATGTTTTGGGTCTTAAAGCCTAAGTTTTGAGTAAGTCCATTGTAAAGACTATGTGATTTTTGGGCACGGAGCACGAAGTCATAATAGAGTCATAGGGTTGTCTGCCCTTGTTTTTGTAAAGTAAGGTCAGTTTGAAAGATCTACCCGTGGTCTATGGACCATGGGATTGTGTAAATAGAGCGAGGCTTTAGGTGTAAAGAGATCATCGAAGGATGGATCAATGAATCTAAGAATTCAATGAAGCATTGAGTCGAAGTGTAAGTTGTGTCTTTGGGTCGTAGAGTAGGAGAAGGCTCTGCAGCTGAGTGCGTAGAGGCCTAGCAGTCTGCAGCTGAGTGCACGGACCCCTGCAACTGAGTGTGCAGGGCAGGTTGAGTCTGTAACTAGTTGGAAGCATTAATAAAGAGAAGTTTTACCATATTTCTGTGTATCTTTTCCTATTTATGCATTGAAGTATATTGGGTATGAATTGCAAGTTTACTGTTATGTTGTTGCACGAACTTATATAAATGTGTTGAGTAAGTAAATATAATAAAAGGTAACTATTTACGCGAAGATAACTAACTGTCATAAGAAGATAAGTAAGATCCATGGTGTGACTTTGGGAAACATTGCAGATTACTGCTCCAGCAGCGTGAAATCCCCACAACCCCTGGTTAGGGTTGCGAGAAGTCAAGTATAACAAGGGTGCGAAGGCATCGCAGGTTAGGAAAGCACACAAAGTGACCTACGCAAAGGTACTCACGGTTGGACCCAAATTGACCCCTCAGAAGGGTGCGAAAACCTCATTCCAGCACCCCCCATACTGCTTCGAGTGAGACTTCAATCCGCGCTCCGTGGACTATTGCTGAAAGGGCTAGCAATATAGGTATTTGTTTGGCTATCAAAATCCGAACCTGGGTTAGGCCCCAACAAGCCAACAAATGGTTCTGTTGCTGGGACCAGAATCTGCATAGAGATGTCTGATGTCGTATCACTGGAATACAACTAAGAAACAAATTAAAGACCGGTTGGATAGGAAGATTCATGAGTTCGCGGTGCAGGAGAATATGAATCCATGACTATAAAAGGAAAAGTGGTTATATTGCTACCTGTACACGAAAATCCACAAAATTTTCTTTGCATCTTTCCCTACTGGGTTGTACGAGTGGATCGCGAAGCTAGTAGATAGCCAAGGAAGGTGGAGACTTGATAATCCTATTGTGGAATCCAAAATTGGTGCGGAGATTGGAAGCATCGAAGGATAAGATTTTGCACGCTGTTGATCACTCGCTTGATTGAATTATAGGAGGATTCATTACTGAGTTCACGATAGATACTTCAGTTAGCTATAGTGAGGTAGAACGAAGCTTTCTCAAAGGATCACGAGGTAAGTACGTTAAGTCTCTGAACACTTGGATTAAAAAGCTACTGTGTGAAAAGTGGATTATGCGAATACATTGATGTTTGGGGCTACACAAAGTGGAAGAATTTACAGAAACGAAGGATGTACAGAACTAGAAATTATCCCCTTGATTTCACCTCCGCGAGGGGGTGAGGAAGAGCTTGCGAAGGTCTCACCAAGAAGTGTGATAAATTTGATAAGGCATAGGATTGCGCGCATACCACCCCCACCCACACCACCACCAATGTCATTGCCTTCATCCCCATCTTCACCCATACCACCTCCGCCACTGCTGCGTGTCGATGTGGCAAGCGCGATAAAGTTGCCAGTATTCAAGGGAATAGGAAATGAAGATCCAGACTGGTTTTGGTTCGTGATAAGGGATGTATGGGAAGCACAAGGAGTTACACATGATAATATAAAGAAAGCGACACTGGCCAGTGCTCTGCAGGATTATGTGCTAACCTAGTAAATTAAGTATTCTAATGACAATCTAAATACAGGGATAGCGGATATCTAAATTGTGTTGAACAAAGAATTTAGCAGGGCGAAGTCAGAGGCGCAGTCGATCATTAGGTACAAGGAGATCACAATGCTTCCAAGTGAGACTCCTTGGGAGTTGGATCAGAGACTGAAGTGCACAATTCTCGAAGCCAATATGACTTTGACGGATGGACATCATCACAAATGGTTTGTAGCATCCTAACGCCGCATTTAAGGAATGTGCTATCACAACAAAGGTTAACGACTCAGGCAGAGGCCTTGGAGATAGCGATGAGACTGCATGAGACCCCGATACAAGATCTGAACCTAGTAGTTCAACAGATCCACATGCAGTTGAAAAACTTATGCCTTGAGATGTAAAGTTTGAAACAGGACAGGACAACTCGCTCGGAGGTGCGCGAGGAGATATGGTGTATTAAATGTAAGGGACAGGGTCATGAAAAGGACCATTTCCCAGTGTTCACAAATTACCTCGCGGGAGGAGGGCCGATGCTATTAATACCGGAGGCACAAGCAGGACCTAGCGCGGTGCCTGATTTGTGGTGAACAATTTTTCAAATAGGGGGAAAGCATATTAAGGACAACTGTCATTTGTTGTAGAAGTACACACATAATTCACAATAATTGTTCTATAATTTATGTAGATCCTTAGGACATGATGAGTGCAACTGTAGAAGTTATGAGTTGATGATGGATAGGACTCCCACCTACAGAGTTCAGATCAAAATGCGGTCCCTTGACCAGAAGACAGGAATGGCGTTAACTAGATTTCAGGGGCGCAGACGAGGCCGACGTGGAGGAGGTCCTGGAAGGGGTCGCGGACAACTCATATGTTACAATTGCAGAGGGCCAAGACATTATGCCCGTGATTGTACGAATCCAACGCGGTCATCATGTCTATATTGTACATTGTTTGACCATGAGATGGAGGATTGTCCTGTAGAAATTTTGAATAATTTAACACATATTCAACAGAGATTATCCTGATCATGTACTATTGCGGAATACATACACAATACATAAACTCCTCTACGTTGATCAACAATATAGCAGCATCAATAACAATAAAACATCAAGAGCATTCACACATTAACACAGTATGTATCCCGGGGAAAGCATCTCGCTAAAAACCCCAACTATCTGTATATTAATGATTGAGTCATGTAACATTACACAGCATAATACTTCTCACAAGTATCTCCACCTCTGTTACACACAATACAGCTCAGATCTGATCTCCAAATCTCTTCCACTGCTTGCCTGCCTCCACTACTCAATACCTGCTCAAGAACTGATGAGAATGGCTCACCAAACTCGTTTTTCACCTGAAAAATAGTCACTCACACTTTGTTGGACGTGAGCACAAGCTATAATGTGGGAAAATACATGAGCAAACTCATTGGCATACTCAATCCCTTGATTGTGCAAGATCTGGTGCACAACTATAGTCACAACTGATAGCAATCTGATTCTCTACCACCTGTCCCTGTTGAACTGAACATGCACTGACATGCAACTGAGTTAACTGATGTATTCATTAGTTGTATTATGAGTTAATAACTTGTGAATTAATTAATAACTAATTCACCCAACTCATCTCTAGTCTATTTGCCAGTTAGACTAAATACAACCAATTTAACAAAGCTAAACTGAACACAACTCCATCAACTCCACAATCAACTCCACCAAACTCAACTGATTGAGTTCTAACTGAAGTCATGCATGCAACAACTCAACTGACTCATAAGAAAAGCGTATTTCCTTCTGATAGCTGCATGTGCCACCTCTGTAGCTCAAACTGAAGTGCTCCAAGAGAATAAGATTAAGTTTATAGTCCAAATATTATTGTGAGATAATAATATTTGACTTTTCTATTTTTGACAGCCAGTCTAAAAATAGACTTTGATCACTCACACTGTGATCACTCACACTTTCATCAAAAATAGAAGTCCATCTATTTTTTCCCAACTTGATCAATCATCCATAAACAGCAACCTGCAATCAATAGACATGATCCATATGTCTAAAAATAGACATAGTCTAAAAATAGACTTGCGCCAAAAATAGCCTGCGGGCCCACTTAGTGAAGGCGACTCTTTTCACTAAGCTCCATCATCTTGTTGCAATTTCAACACTCCCTCTCGACAAGATATGGATTATCAGCAACCCCTATCCTGCCTCGGTGGTACTCGAATTTTCTCCTGGTGAGAGCCTTCGTCAGAATATCAGCATCCTGATCCTCCGTTGGAATGTACAAAAGTAACATGATCCTCCGCTGCACACAATCTTTGATATGATGGTACCTGATGTCAATATGTTTAGATCTATCATGAAATACAGGATTAGCCGAGAGTTTAATGTAACTCTGGTTATCACAGTAAATCACAGTAGGATCCAAATGAGAACCGAACAAACCAACCAGGATCTTCCTCATCCATATAGCCTCGCATGCAGCCAAACTTGCTGCCATATACTCGGCCTCCGCTGAACTGAGTGCCACGGATCTCTGTTTCCTGCTGTACCAAGAAACTGCTGTTGATCCAATACTGAAGACCCCTCCTGATGTGCTCTTTCTGTCTGTTGGGCTCCCTACCCAATCTGCATTCGTGAAGCCACATAGCTTCACCTCATCCTCCTGTCTGTACCACAAGCCATATCCTGATGTGCCTCTCAAGTAGCGCAATACATGCTTGCCCGCCTTCCAGAAGAGCTTGGTAGGCTTAACCATAGCTTGTGAAAGCTGGTTAACTGCATAGCATATATCAGGTTGTGTATTGACCAAATACATCAGCGACCCCACCAACTGTCAATAAACAGTGGCATCCACTTCTTCTCCCGAAGTGGCATCCTCCTTCCTCCAACCTCCAGGAAGAGGAGTATCAACAGGCTTGCAGCCATGCATGTTGAACTTCTCCAGTATCTCCCAAGCATACTTGCCCTGAGATACAAACAGTCCACCACCGCGCTGCCATATTTCCAATCCTAGGAAATAGTGAAGGAGGCCCAAATCCTTCATCTCAAACTCTGTAGCAAGATCCTTCTTGCATGACAGTATCAACAGCTCATCATCCGTTAGAATCAAATCATCAACATACAGTACAATGATAAGCAACCTACCCTCCACCACAATCTGGTATAGGTTCGGATCCGCCTCGCTCTTGGAGAATCCAAGTCCTGTGAAATAGCTATCTATCCGTGTGTACCAAGCACGTGGTGCTTGCTTCAACCCATACAGCACTCTCTTGAGCCTGCACACATGCGACTCACTGTTGAAGACTTCAAAGCCTTCGGGTTGCTCAATGTACACCTCCTCCTCAATGACTCTGTTGAGGAACGCAGTCTTCACATCCATCTGATGAATGTGCCATCCCATCTGCGCTGAGTGAGCAAGAATCGTCTGTATGGAAGAATACCTTGCGACAGGTGCAAAGGTCTCCTCATAATCGATCCCCTCAATCTGTGAAAAGCCTCGGGCAACAAATCTTGCCTTGTACTTCTCCACACTCCCGTCAGCTGCCTGCTTAACTTTGTAGATCCATCTCGAACCCACCACTGATTTCCCTTCCGGTCTAGGAACAATCTCCCATGCAATGTTTCTGATAATAGAATCATACTCTTCCACCATGGCGTCTACCCATGCGGGATCCTCCACAACTTCCTCGAAAGAGGATGGCTCAGTCACAACACACTTGCTCATAAGAGCCATGTATCCAGTGTACCAATCAGGTGACTGTCTTTGCCTGCGTTGGGCTGTAGGTGGTCCTACAACTTTCTCTACATCCTGAGCCAGTCGCTCAGCTTCTGTCAAGCGCTTTCGCCCTCTGATGGTTGGCACTGCATGAGTGGTCTCTTCCACTCCATGAACCTCGTCCTGTGGCTGATCCACGTCCTGAAGCTCATCCTTAGGAACTAATAGCTCCTCATCTGCATGCAAGTGTAGCTCCCTCTCAAGCGAACACTTCATGGCTTTCTCCTCCTGAAATTTTATATCCCGTCGCACAACAGTTTTACCACTGTCTGGCAAATACACATGATAGTTGTGGGGCATATCAGTGTACCCCACAAATATCCCAACCTCTGCGGTCGGCTCCAACTTCTTTCTGGCATCCTTCGTGACATGCATGTAAACATTAGCACCAAAAATCCTCAAATGAGAAAGATCAGGCTTCTTACCAGAATAAGCCTCCTCGGGTGTACTCATGCCAAGTATCCTATGAGGACAACGGTTCTGCACATAAACTGCTATATTGCATGCTTCCGCCCACAAGTGAAGGGGTAGGCCCTGATCATGCAACATTTCCCGTGCAGCACCCACAATCGTTCTATTCTTCCGCTCAGCTACCCCGTTCTGCTGTGGGTTATGGGGAGCTATGAGCTCTCTACGAATCCCTTCTGTCTTGCAGAAATCCTTGAATTCGTCCGAGATGTATTCACCACCATTATCGCTCCTAAGAGCCTTCACCTTCTTCCCCGACTCCTTCTCGACCAATGCTTCGAATTCACAGAACTTTGAATATGTCTCGCTCTTCTTCTGCATGAAGAAGATCCAACACTTACGAGAGAAATCATCAACAAAAATCACATAATACCTGTGTTTTGCTGTCGAAGCAACTGAGAAAGGTCCACACACGTCTGTGTGAATTCTCTCAAGGATCGTCGTGGCGCGACTATCCTTCTCGTGAAAGTTGGCTTTCACAAACTTTCCCAAAGTACACCCCTTGCACTGATCTGACTGCGCAAGTGTGCCTTTAGGAAGCCCTGTAGTGATCTGCTGCAGTATCTTCAAGGCTCCATGGTGAAGGTGACCCAATCTCCTGTGCCACAACTCGCCATCATCCCGGCTCACCAATCCTTCTGCCTTGCCTGCCATTGTTGCGCATCCATCTACATGCAACTGATAAAGGTTCCTCACTCGAACCCCTATCTTCCGGGTCTCACCAGTTGTCTTGCTGCGCAGGAAGGCCTTTCCCTCGCTGAAAACAACATCATACCCCTTGTCTTCTAACATTGCCACTGAGATGAGATTCTTCTTCAATCCTGGAACATGCATGACTTCCTTCAATACAAAGGGTTTACCAGACTCCCTCTCAAAGGAAATGGTACCAATACCGGTCGCACTGTATCTACCATCATCGCCCATCTCGATGTGCACTCCAAGATCTTTGTCCTCCAGATCAGAGAACAAATCTCTATCTCCCGTCATGTGAAAAGACACACCACTGTCCAAGAACCACACTGATCCCATCACACTTGAAACCAAGCATGCGATCAATGAAAAATCAAGCTCAAACTGAGAAGCTAAGGCCTCTCCCCCTGTAGATCCAGCAGCTTGCTTGTTCTTCTTCTTCTGTGGACAATTTGTGGCATAGTGTCCGTGCTGGTGACAGTGAAAACACTTCACCTTGGACATGTCCTGCTTCTTGCCTTTCGCACCGGAATGAGAAGCTTTCTTGTTCTTCCCCTTCTTTGCTTTGGCAGCCAAAGCGCAATTCTCTTCATCAGATACCTTTGATGAAGATCCATTCTCACCTTTATTGTTACTGAGTTTATCCTTGAGCGCCAGGTCGCTCTTGCTTTGGAATAACATTCGCAATCCGTTGAAAGACATTTCAACAACACTGCTGCAAATTCGAATTCCACCAGCTCCAACTCAACTGCTTCCGATCTAGAATTCGTGAGAACAAAATATTTCTCGTACAGAGATTGACTGTATGGGCATTCACCAGATATCTCACCTTCCAAAGGAAGGATGAATCCAGAGGCTACCTGGCCTGATTACAGACTCTGCCTGAAGAAATAGAATGTAAACACTTCCTGAATAGTAGATCTGATGATCAACAGCTCCGATACCATGTAGAAACTTTTTCTATAATTATCTAGCTCGCTCTGATACCATGTAGAAATTTTGAATAATTTAACACATATTCAACAGAGATTATCCTGATCATGTACTATTGCGGAATACATACACAATACATAAACTCCTCTACGTTGATCAACAATATAGCAGCATCAATAACAATAAAACGTCAAGAGCATTCACACATTAACACAGTATGTATCCCGGGGAAAGCATCTCGCTAAAAACCCCAACTATCTGTATATTAATGATTGAGTCATGTAACATTACACAGCATAATAATTCTCACAAGTATCTCCACCTCTGTTACACACAATACATCTCAGATCTGATCTCCAAATCTCTTCCACTGCTTGCCTGCCTCCACTGCTCAATACCTGCTCAAGAACTGATGAGAATGGCTCACCAAACTCGTTTTTCACCTGCAAAATAGTCACTCACACTTTGTTGGACGTGAGCACAAGCTATAATGTGGGCAAATACGTGAGCAAACTCATTGGCATACTCAATCCCTTGATTGTGCAAGATCTGGTGCACAACTATAGTCACAACTGATAGCAATCGGATTCTCTACCACCTGTCCCTGTTGAACTGAACATGCACTGACATGCAACTGAGTTAACTGATGTATTCATTAGTTGTATTATGAGTTAATAACTTGTGAATTAATTAATAACTAATTCACCCAACTCATCTCTAGTCTATTTGCCAGTTAGACTAAATACAACCAGTTTAACAAAGCTAAACTGAACACAACTCCATCAACTCCACAATCAACTCCACCAAACTCAACTGATTGAGTTCTAACTGAAGTCATGCATGCAACAACTCAACTGACTCATAAGAAAAGCGTATTTCCTTCTGACAGCTACATGTGCCACCTCTGTAGCTCAAACTGAAGTGCTCCAAGAGAATAAGATTAAGTTTATAGTCCAAATATTATTGTGAGATAATAATATTTGACTTTTCTATTTTTGACAGCCAGTCTAAAAATAGACTTTGATCACTCACACTTTCATCAAAAATAGAAGTCCATCTATTTTTTCCCAACTTGATCAATCATCCATAAACAACAACCTGCAATCAATAGACATGATCCATATGTCTAAAAATAGACATAGTCTAAAAATAGACTTGTGCCAAAAATAACCTGCGGGCCCACTTAGTGAAGGCGACTCTTTTCACTAAGCTCCATCATCTTGTTGCAATCTCAACATGTCCCACAGTGATAGCTAGGCTGCGCGACAAGGGAGCGCTCCAACCTCCCCCGACTTAAAACTTGTAGATGATGATGTCCGAGTCACACGAGGAAGACCTTAACATAAATATTGTGCTCCAAAGTGGAATTATGATAGGGGATGATAAAGGCACGCTACCTAAAGATAGTACTTGGGTTCACAAGGTTCTGACGAAAGAACTAGAGTTTCATTTGGAGTGCACTAAGGAAACCTTCATGGAAGCTAAGAAGAGCTTCGCTGATGCCTCCACTCCAGGAAGCAAAGACAGATTGGAGCCAGAAATGGACCCATCGATGCTCAAAACGTTCTTAGAAACATGCATGAAGCTACTGCGCGACAGTAAGGCTGTAAAAGGATTGAAGGAACTCATTAATACATGCGTTGGGACCACGACAGGAGAACCATGCGTAGTCCATAAGATTGGAAAGCACGCGATGAGGACGGGAAGAGAAATGAGGTTGACCATGCAGATTTGGGAATACGAGATGGACCAAGTGATTCTAGATCTAGGATCGGACGCGAAAGTTCTGTCGAAGCAGACCTGGGAGTGCATGGGAAGGCCTACACTACAAGGGTCTCCTATCCAGCTATGAATAGTGAACTAGCAAAAGATAATACCTATGGGGCGATTGCAGGGAATCACAATGGATATAGAAGGAGCGAGCACGGTAGTAGACTTTGAAGTGATAGAGATTGTAGATGACAACAATCCCTACCCCACGCTATTAGGAATAGATTGGGCCACTGACATGAAATGGTTGATAAACCTAAAGAAGTGCAAGATGATCTTTGAGAAAAAATACTTGCGTGTAGTCGTCCCTTTGGACCCTGTAGAAGGATCGCACTACATGAAGCCAGTGTCTGACTATGAAAGCGACAACGACTTAGACTTCATCTACAAGATAACCATGCGAGAGCAAGACTGGGTAAATCCCACTGCGGATGGACGAATCTCATGGGAGCACGAAAGCCCCTGTACATTGGATTCTGATGAAGAGATAGAACTATGGTAGAACTGATTACATGAGGTAACCACGCTGAACTATAACATGATGACGAGATTTTTGTGCTATGTAGTGATAGAGGTACACACCGAGGAAGCTTTGAGGACTAGCGTGAATGCAGGAGAATGATGCACATGTGTTTTGGGAAGCCTCAAGTGCGATTAATGGACAAGAAGGCTAGACGCAATGGTCCACGCGTGCACCTGTCTAATTGGGTATAGGCCCATGTTAAAAAACCTGCACGGATACACATGGACTTCGTGTTCGAAAACATGATCAATACGCATGGGTGGGAAAGGCAATTGCGTGAACGGTCCCTCTAGTTGGGACTATGCAGTGGGGAAAGAATGACTACGTAGGAGGATATCCACGTAGAATCCTTCAGCGGAGTATGTGAAGCACTGAACATGATATATTAGGTGCAGCGAAGGGATTGGGACCTACACGTACCAGTAGTTCTGTGCGCTTATAGGACAACGTGCAAGAAACTGATGAGGTAGACACCTCCGAGACTGAAATACGAAGTGAATGCTGTAGTCCCAAAAGAGGATAATATGCTTAGTCTGCGCATAGTAGTGCTGGTGGATATGACGGCTTGTGAAGCTTTGGAAGGAGGGATAGCATAGTTGAACAAAGAAGAACGCTTAGGACCTGAAGAATAAATCCGACAGGGTGATCTTAGGCTCCAAGAACTCATGAAGGAAAATGTGCGATTAAGGGAGAAAAGAACTCTGGGGGAAGCAGAAGTTGAGAAGCTTGAGGAGGAAATAAAGAAGGATTTTCTCGATAAGAGAATCAGGGTGCACACGATTACATTGAAAAATTTGGGGACTACCGTTGGCAGTTAATCAGCTTGATACCTTGGATTGGACCATATATTACTAAAGGGATCACCCATGCTAGCGCGACGTAGATGGTGAAGTGCGCGATGCAGACAGTGAAACCAAAAGGTGGATTTGTTCTAGGAAAGGTGATGGATGACTGGTTGGAACCCTATACAGGTGGCACGGCCACCTGATTAGCTGTGGGAAGTATAGTCTTAGCGCTCCAGTGATCAGGAGCTCAAGTCTGAGCTAGGGAAAAAGCTCAAAATTCAAAGTGCTCAAATTCACATGGAACTTGAGCGACCAAATAGGCCTTGGCGATACGATCCCAATGCCATGAACAGTTCGAAAATCCAACATCGCATGGAGAAGTTATTGCATTTTGAAATTTGCCCAATAACCTGCAAAAATTGCATTTTGGAAAAATAAAAAAAATATTCCGAGGAATATTCCTCAAAATATTCGCTAGAATATTTTGTTTTGAAGGCCAATCAAATGATGCCATGTGGCCTTCCCAGAGGCCGCCACGTGGCCCCAAGATTGCGGAATTTTCAATGGAAAAATTATTTTGGTCTCGGCAGGATTCGACCCCGAGTCTCCTGGCTGGCAGCCCACGTTCCTCCCCAACCCACCTACATGACACGTTTTAACCAACTCAGGAGTCAATGCGTATTTAATGCTTATCAAAGGTTTGGTTGGTTGGAAACGGGGCTAGCCCCTAAGGGCCAGCCTCATAACCATGTGACCACGCGCGCGGAACCCAAGGCTTAAGCTCAGCGGCAACAAACCCTGATGGTTACGGTTATGGTGGTCACATGTGGATTAAATGCTAGATAGTTACGGTCAAATGACCGTTTAACTAGCAGTCAGCGCCAAATTTGGCGGTAAGGCTGGTTTTAGTCGGGTTAACTGGCAGTCTTCCACATTTAGTGGAGCTTTCCTAGGCCAAACTGGACAAATCTTCAATTAGCCATAACTTTGGCTAGGAAAGTCCTTTTGAAGCGATTTATTTTTTGATTTTGGGTCTCTTTGACCTTCTGAAGCCATTGGCATAGGTTTCACAGTTAACAGAGGTCATCTTCAGGTGTTTTTGCTTCGGGAAAGTTCCAGGAGCCACTAGGGCCTGTTCAGTGTTGGAGCTGCATTGGGTTGTGTGCAGCCATTGGAGGTGAAAAAAAGTCTATTTCTAATGTAATGAAGCTTTTGAATCCAATGAAGGTGTTTTAAAAACCATTTGGATACTTCTAAAGGCCGAGATGCTGAAGGGAAGTTTCAGGTAGCCCAGACCCAACTATAGAGGAAGGCCTAGATCGGGGATGCAGTGCTCATTTTGAGAAATTGAACAATCATTTGTTGATGTTTGATATGTTCTAGAGACATTGGCAGAGGTTTTAGAGACATTTGAAGCATTTTGAAGGAGTTTGTGACATTAAGAAGCTCAAGGAAGCTTAGTGCACTTGCTGAAGGAATCAAGTCCAAGGGAGCCTAGATCTGCCTGCACAAAGAGGACAACCATGACAGGGATGTATATGGTTTTTATAAGCCCATAGGTTCAGTCAGTAACCTTCTGGAGTTGAGTGTGGAACTTGTAAAATAATTCAAGCCATAATCCCAAAGAGCCAAGTCAAGTTGACTAGAGCTCACAGGAGACGTAGCCCACAAGATCGGGGTGAACTCCTTATTAAATTTGCTGTTATGTGTGATGTTTATTTGCTGCCTTATATGTATGATATGTTTTTTTAATATCAGCTGAAAAAAATCAAGTTAAAGCACTTAAATAGATGAAAACAAATCAACACATACACCTGTTTCAAGCTAAAATTCCGCATAACATCAAGTTCAAGCAAGGTTTTTTTAATTAAATCTGAGTGTTTACTTCTATTATTTCTCTAGGTAGAGTCTGTAGAGGGCTAGGTAGCTTCTGGATCTCATCCTCTCTTTAGAGGTGACATATCCAGTGCCCCTACAGTCTATCTATGTATTAGAAATAAGAAGTTCTCACATTTTCAGATTTGAACTTGGAGTATTTTTGCACTCATTTACATAAATGAAAATGGATACCTTGCACCCTTTTTCAAGTACCTTCCATTTTCAGATCATCCAGGTAGTTGAAAGGAGGCGCGGTACTATAAACTACTCTGCCTGAGAGCTGCGCGATGTTAGGGCTACGTGTAGGAGAAAAGTGTCACAAGGTCCGCGACTGCACAAGGGGGTCTGCGCTGCCGCATGGGTTGGCTGGAAAGTGACCGTTGTAGTCATTATTCATGAGGTGATGCTTGACTTGAGACCAAATGGAGTGGGTGGCAGGCATTTAAGATGCGTTTTATGCGAAAGATTTGGGAAAATTTGCCACCAAGGGAACATTAATGAATTAGATTTTGGGGGAACGGTCAAATTCAAATTCAAAAGGCACTATAAATTACAAAGTGATACCCTGCAAACAACACTTGGTAATATGTGAATTGAGCTGTCATATGCCCCACGTATTCAAAGCCGAGACCTGTTTTCCCTGGGGAGAGTGTTGGTTGAGCACCTGAGTGAACGGTTGAGAAATTTATGGGCAAGCAAGATGGCAGCATCCGAAGAAGCTAGGGAAATCGTATAGATGACAACCAAAGAAGTTGCACATGCCCTCACCATATAAGATTCCCCTAAAGGCACCGAGATTGTTGTGTAAATCCATAAATATCCGCACACGTCGAGACCGAAGAAAGACAAACAACCAATGTGTGTGTGTCCCTACGAAACCCGCTGCGCACTAGATTAACGATGGAGGAAAAAGGGAAAGAAGTTAACCTAGAAACCAACGAGGAGGAAGAAGACCTTGAGGACCTCATAATTGAAGAAGACGAGGATGAAGGCATGGAGGAAGAAATCAAGGCTGCGCACCCTCCAACAAAGCTTCCTGCATATGCCCCTTTGCAGAAGGGGGAGGCAAAAGTGCCCAAGGACCTCGATGAGAGCAAGAGCTCTCTGTAGACTCTGCTCCTCCCGGATGATATCATTTTTGAGGGCACGCACCTGGGACGGGTGCCGAACTTGAAGTTTGAAGATTGGGATCTCGCTGACCACAAGAAATTCCCTCACCTAAAGACTGCGCAACTTATGAAGCTTAAGCAGAACACTGCAATGAGAGTTATAGAATTGGAGCTGCGCAAGTGGTTACGCAGAGTTGAAAAGGCAGGGTTATTAAACCTACTCTGGGTGCCGCATTACCACCGTGCCCCAGTAACCATCTTTGTCATCTGGCAGCTACTCTGCCTGGTGCATGGTGGGTGTTTGTGGCTGGAGGATCCCATCCCCATCATGGACCACTTAATCCATCGCATTACCCAGCTCCCGTGTAAAGGAGAGGACCCCACAGACATTTCGGAAGGAAAGAGCAATTATTTGGCCAATGCAGAGGCCATGAAAAAGAAATACAAGATGGAGAAGAATAAAAGGGGCTACGCTATATCTAGCATCAATAACAAAGCCGTCAAAGTTGCAACCCAGATATTGGTCGGTAATCTCATGAGGAAGTGCCACACAGATGAGGTACCCATGCTGGTGGTGGCACTTGCTGAACAATGCGCAGAAGGGGTCCATTTTAACTGGTTCAAATTCTTGTGCAAAGAGTTCCTAGATAATTTCTGTGAGGCGCATGAACAAGGAAAAACATTCCACTATGCATGGCTTCTGTTGTCCATAGTGCTGGTGACAGGGGAATTGCTGGAGGACAACCAGTTCCCACGATTGCTAGGGATCTCTCAGAGGCTGCGAAGTACGCTTTACTGTGGGCCACTAAGGACGTGAACCAAATCCGTGACAATAATATATTCTGGGTGTTCGTGGAGATGAACATCAGAATGGGGATTAATCACAAGCTGTAGTTATCACCCACTGTCTACAATAGCCTGCAAAGTTTTGCAGAGTTTAAAACAGACTTTCATCACATCTATCTCAAAGCGCGTAAGGACTCGGCTAAGAAATGGAGCGAGCTACCCTTCATAGCCACATATGATGTGATTTTCGATGTACTGGAGACGTGGCCGCCAGAATGGCGCACCCTAGACATCGTCGCGGTGGAAAAGTCTATTCCATAGAAGAAGAATGAGGAGGCCAAACTGTGCATGGAATAGTTGGCAGAAAAAGAAGGTAAGAAGTAGTGGTAGCAAAAGTGTAGGAGGCACAGGACGCTACGAAGAACAGAAAAAGGCCGCAACAGCAATAACATAGGAGGCAACAGAGAAGTTGCGTGAGGGCTAGAAGTCGTCTTTGCCTGAGAAAGAGAAAGAGATAGAAATAGAGGAAGACAAGGGTCGTGGACCAACAGAAAACGTCAACACAATTGAAGCACCAGTGCTCGAACGAGCAGACGGGGCCGCACAAGAAGGTGAAAGCATCCAAGCTATCGATCGACCCAATCACCCTTACTGAGGGTGATCTGCATGATATAGGAGAGACAGTGTTAGATGTCACCATAGAGGCCCTCTAAAACTTGGCGGCAGAGAATCAGATTGTGTTGGGGGCCCTCCGAGCATAGATTCAGGAGTTGCAAGTGTGTGCTCCTTAGGCTAGTACTCTCTCGAACATCCTTGCAATCGAGATAGCCATAACCAAAGAAATGTTATGCACTCATACAACCAACACAATAGTGTTGCTAGAAGGGGCACTAATTACAAAAAATGAGGGCGACTAACCTGCGGTTAGTACACTGAAGGGGATAGGGATCAACATGGTTGCACTCCCGTGGGAGACACTCTATGTTTTGCAATATGGGATTATTGCAGAACTGTGGGCTAGGGAGAGCCGAGCATTGCAAGTGCTAAGTGAGCAGAAGATCAACATGGAATAACTGAGCTTGCAGTGCGATGAGGTCATGTCTCAGAATCGACTGATGGTGCAGGTACTTGAAGAAGCATGCTAGATGGTCCCTGAGCTAGCCATCCCAGTAGAAGCACCAGCAGAGGTGCACATCCAGAGATTAGCAGCAGGGGTGTGCGCGGCGCAAGAAGAAATGGCCAAGGTTTAGCTAGAGCTGAACCTTCCGATAACAGAGTTGCAGTTGAAGGCACCGTTGTCCACTCCTATAGAAGTAAGGCAACAACGTGCCAATTCTATTACATCGGGGATGGAGGAGATCAGTAGTGCAGTAAGGGAATGCAGCAGAATGTTGGAAGAATCATTCGAGGTCCTCACCAATCTGCAGGAGGACCCGACCATCCAGAGCTTGGAGACAGAGGCGTGTGAGCTCCAGCAGCAGTATGAGAATGTTAAAGGGGCTGTGGTGGCCCTCACTGAGAGGCTCACACAAATGCAACAGGCCAAAGCGCTTTAAGAGCAAGTAGATGGAGCGCGACACAAAGAAGCAATTTTGAAGTCATGTGTTCAGCCTTGGATCGATGAGGCCTCCGTAATCACAACAAAAATTGAAGGCAAGCTCACGTAGATGCAGGGGATGTAGGAACAGATCCAGGGGAGCAATTCCGCTACCGCGTCTCGGAACAATGAGTACATGAGATTCAGCAGGAAACTACTCAGTGCGTTGTCGACCTTGCAGCTGTCCGAACATAGTTGGAGGGTCTTCGTGCGAAGATCTCTGCATCGACAGAGTGACTCGAGGGCGAGTCACGGTGTTTGTGTTGGGGGCCTATTAGGCATGGGATTCTCCCAAGGCATGTTTTGGGGCTTAAAGCCCAAGTTTTTACTAAGTCCATTATAAAGACTCTATGATTTGTGGGTGCGGAGCGCGAAGTCATAATAGAGTCATAGGGTTGTCCACCCTTGTTTTTTTTATAGTAATGTCGATTTGAAAGATCTACCCATGGTCCACAGACCATGGGATTGTATAAATAGAGCGAGGCTCTATGTGTAAAGAGACCATCGAAGGATGGATCAATGAATCTAAGGAGTCAATGAAACATTGAGTCGAAGTGTAAGTCATGTCTTTGGGTCATAGAGTAGGAGAAGGCCTTGCAGCTGAGTGCATAGAGGCCTAGAAGTCCGCAGCTGAGTGCGTGGACCCCTGCAGCTGAGTGCACAGGGTAGTTCGAGTTTGTAACCGGTTGGAAGCATTAAAAAAGAAAAGTTTTACCATATTCCTGTGTATCTTTTCTTGTTTATGCATTGAAGTATATTGGGTATGAATTGCAAGTTTATTGTTATGTTGTTGTGCGAACTTATATAGATGTGCTGAGTAAGTAAATATAATAAAAGGTAACTGTTTACATGAAGATAACTAACTTTCATAAGAAGATAAGTAAGATACATAGTCTGACTTGGGGAAATAGTGCAAATTGCTTCTCCAGCAACGCGAAATCCCCACAGCCCCTTGTTAGGGCTGCACAAAGTCAAGTATAACAAGGGCACGAAGGCCTCGTAGATCAGGAAAGCGCGCAAAGTGACCTATGCAAAGGTACTCATGATTGGACCCAAATCGACCCCTTATACATCTCAAGGGTGTGGAAACCTAGTTCCAACACCCCCCCATACTGCTTCGGGTGAGACTTCAGTCCATGCTTTGTGGACTGTTGCCGAAAGGGCGAACAATATAGGGATTTGTTTGGCTATCTAACTCTGAACCTGGGTCAGGCCCCAACAAGGCAACAATGTAATTCACCTCCCACAGTTGCTAAATTCACTAGATTTTAGAGATTTCTAGTTCATTTTCTTGTAAATGGGGATGGATTTTTATAGCCTACCTCTTTAGAATGGTGGCAGAGTACAATTCCCGTGATCCCCTCTTGAACTCTTCTCTGCCTATCCTGTAGACTACCTCTGTGTATCCTGTAGATTGTATCTTGTAGACTCTTCCTGTAGGTTTTCATGTGCATGCTCCTGTAGAAATTCTCTTGCAGAACGATGGATCCTTTCTTCCGGTGGGTGGCTAGAGTTATGAGAGCGACTTGAGTGAGGGAGTTTCAAGGAGGTGAAATGCATGAATGCATGCAAATGATGTTTTATTTCCCTTTATGGTGTTTCGGGGTGAGGTGGTGTGCTGGCAGCAGAGGTATGTTGCCATTTTTGGACCATTGGTCCCCACTACCACCTCATCATTTCCCACTCCTCGTAATCAACTCCCACCTCATAGATCCATAGTTAACCACTTCTTGTCCCACTCCTCCTCTGTCTTTGAGTTCACTGTAGCGATGTGTGAGAGGACACCTGGTTTGGTATGTAATGATTGAACGAGGGTGGCCAAGTTAATTGGCCACCTTTTCACTTATAAACAAACTATATCGTAACTTTACAACTTTTAATTAAATGATGCATATGAGTGAGTGAGCAGGATACTTACCTGTGGTTTTGATGCCATGTTGCAGTTGTCAAAGATCAGATGTGTTGTGTTGTTTATTTGCTACATGGTTATTCTTCTTCCTCCTCTTGCTGTCTGTTGATGGTTTCTTAGCTTTAGGTATCTGTGACTGAAGATCTGATGATGTTGCTGCTGTGGACCTCCTGGATCATCCTAGTGAAGACCTATAGTTGATGATTGACATTCTGTGGGATAGGCTGCTACAGGATGTCCTGTAGCTGCTTCTCCCTCTGAATTTCTTAATCATGTTGTTGGTTGTGGCTATGAGTGTCAGGCCAGGGTAACTCTAGACTTTGCAGATAAGACTGATTGATTATTTCATTAGATAGCTATCATTTATATACAAAAATGGGACGGATCAGTTCATCTTCTTGATGACTGTTCACGTTCCAGTTTACCCAACCGTTGAAGATTAGGTGTGAACATTCCCCCCCTTAATCTGAAGGGATGTTGGTGAGTCCAAGCATCGTTCTGAATCTTTCAAGATTTTCTCTTCCAAGCGCTTTGGTGAAGATGTCTGCAATTTGCTCATTTGTGGAACAATGACGAAGATGGATTATTTTGGCCTCAACATGATGTCGGATCAGATGATATTTAGTATTGATGTGCTTAGTACGATCATGGAACTTTGGGTTCTTGGCCAACTTTATTGCAGAGGTGTTATCAATCATGAGTGGAGTTGATTGTACTTGTTTTACCTGCAAATCTTCAAGAATTTTCCTGAGCCACACAATTTCTTTCGTTGCTTCAGCTGCTGCCACGTATTCTGCTTCTGTTGTGCAATCTGATGGAACTGATTGTTTGCGTGATCTCCAGGAGACAGCTCCTGATCCAAGACTCATAGCATATCCTGAAGTAGATACCCCAGTTTCTTTGTCTCCATCGAAGTCTGAATCAGAGTATCCAATCAAGCTAAAGTTGTCCACCTGTGTATACTTGATTCCAAGGTCTTGAGTTCCCTTCAAGTACCTTAGAACTCTTTTTGCAGCAGACCAATGTCCCTCACAAGGCTTTTGCATAAACCTGGAGAGGATTCCAACAACAAATGAAATGTCTGGTCTGGTAGTAGTGAGGTAGATGAGACTTCCTACAAGCTGTCTATACTTTGTTGCATCCTCAAATTCCTTTCCTTCAATAGATGTGAGCTTCAAGTTTTGTTCCATTGGAGTAGAAAGAGGATTGCACTCTGTCATGCCAAATCTGTTTAACAAATCTCCAATGTATTTCTTTTGAGAAAGAAATATGGATTTTGGATGTTGGGTTACTTTAATGCCAAGATAGTAATGAACATGGCCCAAATCAGTCATTTCAAAACTTTTTCCTAATTCTTTCTTTATGGATGCAATATAGCTTTCATTGTTCCCTGTCATTAAAAGATCATCTACATATACCACAAGATATACAACTATTTTGCCAACTTTCTTGACAAATAAAGTTGCATCATCAAGATCAAAATGATTGAAGTTGAGTTTCAGAAGATGCTCAGTTAGTTTTTCATACCAGGCTCGTGGTGCTTGTTTGAGGCCATACAAGGACTTCACAAGTTTGCATACTTTGTGTTCATGTCCTTTCACAACAAATCCTTCAGGCTAGGACATAAAAACATTCTCTTTTAGATCTCCATTCAAGAATGCAGTTTTTACATCCATTTGATGGACTTTCCAACCGTTCTGGGCAGCTAGTGCAAAGAGTGTCCGGATGGTGGCCCATTTTGCTGTGGGGGCAAAAGTTTCCTCATAATTGACCCCTTCCTTCTGTGCAAAACCTTTTGCCACAAGCCTAGCTTTGTGCTTGTCAAGTGAGCCATTAGCTTTGTACTTGTTCTTGTAGACCCACTTGCAGCCAATTGGTTTGGTTCCAAATGGAGGATCAACCAGCTTCCAAGTGCCATTCTTTATGAGGGCATCATACTCCTTCTGCATCGCTTCTTTCCATTCATCATGAGAAGCAGCTTCTTTGAAGGAAGTTGGTTCAAAATCTGTAGACAAGTTCAATTCACAATCATAAGTAACATCCATATCAACAAGTGAATTAGAGTTATCTACATCACCTCCATCTTGTCGGTTTGTATTTCTGGTTCCTGTTTTTCCAATTTCATCAGGATGAACACTTTCAAGTGTCTTTGTCAGCCACTTTGGGGGACCTTTCTGAGATGGTCCAGGCTGCTCTGTTGATTGAGTTGGGACTGAATCAAGATTAAGTCTCCCAATTCTATCAATTACATCACTTAAAGGATCATCCGGTGTTGGAGTTTCATGCAAGGGAGATTGTTCTTCAGAAGAAGATTCCACATTTTGATCTAGTATAGGAATCCCCCCTTCAAGATGTGGAATCTAATTATCAAAATCTTGAAATGATTTCGTTTTTGTGAATCTATCCAAGCGATCAAGTTGCCGCTCAACAACACTGTCAGATTTGGATGATTCAAGAAAAATGACATCTCTAGATACAACAAACTTTTTATTTACTTCATCATAGAGATGGTATGCTTTAGAGGTGTTTGAATACCCCGGGAAGATACACTTACGACTTCTAGCACCAAGTTTGTTTCTATGTACCTTTGGTATTAAAGCATAATAGGTGGAACCAAAAATCCTGAGATGTTTTACCGAAGGAACATGTCCATACCACAATTCATAAGGAGTCTTGTTTCTTATAGCACTAGATGGACATCTATTCTTTATATATGCAGCACATAGAACAACATCAGCCCAAAACATTATCTTTACATTTTTGAAGAAAAGCATGGATCGTACCATATTCAAAATTGTTCTATTCATTCTTTCTGCTACACCATTCTGTTGGGGATTATAAGGTACAGTTGTTTGATGTTTGATCCCATGTTGGCGAAGATAGTTTTCAAATTCATTTGATGTATATTCTTTTCCATTATCAGTGCGAATAGACCCAATATGAGATTGTGCATCATTTTCAATCCACTTATGAAAATTCTTGAATGTTTGAAAAGCATCAGATTTGTTCTTCAATAAATAAACCCAACACATTCTGGTGTAATCATCAATAAATGTCATGATATATTTATTTCCATTTGCAGAAGGAACAGGCATTGGACCACATAAATCTGAATGAATGAGTTCAAGCTTCCTATGTGCTCTTGAATGTGAATCATGAAAAGACTGTTTGCTATGCTTTCCTAGAATGCAAGCATCACATTGCTTATGTTTTCTAGGAATTGTAGGAAAACCAGCAACACCATTTTTCTTTAATAAGCGGAGACTGTCATAGTTTAAATGTCCAAATCTAGCATGCCATAATAAACTTGATGGAAGTGTACCTTCTTCATGATGAGAAATATATGAGAAATGTTGTGCATGAGCAGAGGTTCCTTGCAGTTTAAGAAGTCTTTCTTCTTCTATTCCCCTCATGACAAGTGAGTGGTCAGATGCCTTTCTTACCTCAAGCTTTCCATCAAACATATGAATGGAGTGACCTTGTTGGCCGATGTGGACCAAGGACAGCAAGTTTCTCTTGAGCTGTGGGAGATATAGAACATGATCCAGAAGAAAGTCTGGAAGACCAGGCAGTTTAAGCCTGATTGTGCCAAGCCCAGATGGCTTGATTTTTGATTGATCTGCAAAGTATACTGCTCCATCAACATTGTCAGGGAAATCTTCAAAAAAATCTTTCCTATGAGTCATATGACAGGTTGCTCCTGAATCAAGCAACCAATCATTTTTTGAAGAAGCAAGTGAAGCATTAAACAAATCTTCATTTACTCCAATGTTACATTGTGCCTCAATATAGTGAGCGGATTCAGGTGCTTTACCTTTGTCTGTATCATCAGTTTTACCTTTTTGCTGGTTTCTTCTCTGCTCAATTTTGTCCCATGGTAGCTTGCATGTAGAAGCATCATGTGATCCATTTCGTTTGCAGCGAATGCAATGCAGATCTGCCTTTTCTCCTTGAGAATGTCTGCCCCCCCTGCCTCTGAAGTATCTTCCTCTTCCTCTTGTAGACTCTTGAGCAGGATGCTTTTCTTTATGAGCAAGGCACACAGTCTCTTCAGAAGATTCAGGGGCTGTCTTCTTTCCAAAGGCTTTTTCTCTTTCAGCAAACTTTTTCACAAGAGAGTCAAAGGTTATATCTTTAAGATTTCCATTTGCTTGTAAAGACTCAAGATAATTGGAGTAAGTAGGATAGAGTGCCTTCAGGAAAGCAATAAGAGGGATATCCAGCTCAACCTTAGTGGATTTTATATCATGCATTATAGACTTTACTTCAGATGCAAGAGCAAGAGGATCATTATTTTGCAGTTCAAGAGTGAAGAGTTTAATCATGAGTTGGACTACCTCAAGTGCAGAATGTGAGTCATAGAGTTCTTTCAGCTTTTGTAAAGCTTCAAAGGTAGTTGAATATGATGAAATATGGCGACTTACTTCTTCATTTACAGATGCTGCGATTAATGCATATGCTTTGTTGTTCTTGTTATCCCAAATGACGAGCTCTTTGTCTGATGTAGGCTGTACTGGGTCATTGTCTCCTTCTCCGACACACACTCCCTTCCACAACTCATTGAAGATGAGGGTGTGTTTTATCATCCGGGACCATTCAGGATAGTTCTCCTTGCCAGTGAGAACTATTCCTACCATAGAGATGATTGAATGCATTCTGTAGAAAAATACTTCTGCTAAAAAAAAACTTCTGCTAATAAGAAATTTCTGCTGATAAAAAAAACTTCTACTGATGTACAGTGAAATTGTACTAAAAAAAAGGGCAAATACTTTACTGTTTCTTCAAAGCCCTCCAAATATCCTCACCATATTACATATGTACAGACTACACATTCAAAACTCAAATGCTGGTTGATATATATATGCTGTTCAAAACGCTAGCTAGTTAATATATATATGTCAAGGTACTTTCACAAATAATGCTTTTAGCCGCTAGCACTTTTTGTTACATGGCAATCAACTCAAATTTTCACAACTAACATTCAGTTTTCACATGCCATATGATCAAAGTTTTCTAAACGGCAAAATAGATTATTCCGTAAACGCATACCCCGCATCTCCACCAATATATATATAGTTTAATGGGACAGCGCATCAAAACATATGCTAATCAATGTACATATACCATTGTTCAACATTCTCAATCCTCTGCTTTTCTTTAACGTCTCATTTCCAGGAAAAACAAAAATGTTGGTGGATGCGAGAATGAAAATGTGAAAATGGTGACTGGTAACCAAAAGCTGGTGCCTGATTCTCATGTGCTCCTTCAAGATTATACTAACATCGGAACTGTATTTTTCAAGAAATTTTCTAAAACCCTCGAATCTAAGAATTTGTAGATGGCACGTCAAGCGAAAGAGCACACAGCCCAACAAGAACAAGCCAGCTCTGTAAAGCCAGGAAAAGAGAACAGCTACAAATATAACCCAGTTGCTTAGAAGCTGGCCATGGATAAAGGGAATTGAAACAGTCGCAGATGAATACCAGAGACTTTTATGGACGAGTTCAATGCAAAAAGATGGGAAAAGAATCCAACCCAATAATCTGAAAGCCTTGTCAAGCTCTTTCGTGTATCCTTGTTGGACTTGAGGAGTGTCGTCACAGAGTTGTGTCAGGCCAATCGACTGCGTTTAGCTCTTCCAGCGTTCAGCATAACTCTCCCAACGCAACTCTTGGTTTCTTGCAATAATTGATGAGACCTGCATAGGCCACCAGAAACCAGAAACGTTTCAGGCTACCACCTAATACGTGGAGCAAACTACCAGGACAGCGTTAATAATTTCCATGAAACGCTAGGACAATTAGGACAGTATGGAGGGGCAGCGTTGGCAGTGTCAGGTATTCATGTGCAGAGAGGCAGCGAAAAAAAAGGGTATAACCGACACATTCATGTGCAGAGAATCAACGTGGTTGAGATGCAGGACAGAGGCAGCGCTCAGGTATTCATGGGCAGAGAATAAATGAGAGGAGTTACAAGGAATCTGGGACCTGTGCTCTGATACCATGTCAGGCCAGGGTAACTCCAGACTTTGCAGATAAGACTGATTGATTAGCTATCATTTATATACAAAAATGGGACGGATCAGTTCATCTTCTTGATGACTATTCACGTTCCAGTTTACCCAACCGTTGAAGATTAGGTGTGAACAATGAGGATGGTGCAATTAATGGATAGAGGGAGTAGGAGTGTGTGTGGATCAAGGGACATTCAGGTAATGCTCTTAATCTCCTCTATTTTTCTCTTTTTTCTTTTTTTCTTTTTTACATAACTAGAAAAAAATGATCTCTTTTTGTTTTGAATGGTGAGTGCAGGGATGATGATAATGGATGAGGTGAGGTGTTAGATCATGTCTAGGATGAAATTTAGGGACCTAAAAAACATACCATGTGCTCTCGGATTGCTTCCTACAAATTTTCCGGGCCACTGTAATTCCTACAGGATCATCCTGTAGGGTTTCAGAGGATCCTGTAGGAATACAGGGGATCCTGTAGAAAACACAGTCTTCTCATAAATTGAAGCAATGGAGTGGAAAAACGATAGAAATGATGGAGGGATGCATGGTAAGGAGTGGAGGAGATGGATATGTGTGAGGCAGAGTTCCCTTTGGATCCTCTTTTTTCTCCTTGACTATCTTTCTCACCCACCTGCAAATAACAATTATATATATATATATATTTTTTTTTTTTCTTTTTTTTTTCTTTATTTTCTTTTTTTTTTGAAAAACACCTAGGTTGCCTCAGAGATGTTTTCACCCTAGATGTTTTCCCTGGCTGCCTCAAGGAATATTTTCACCCAGGGATCTTCTTATTTTTATTTTATTTCTTTTCATCATTGGGACGCCTCACGAGGTTTTCAACCCAAAGATAGGACTCAGGCACCTCATGGAGGTTTTCACCTGAGTCCTTATTCTTTTTCTTTTTCAGTGACCTAATGAGGGAGGAGCTAGAACTTTCTCTACCATCATCATTGTTTTATTGATATTGTCAATGAACTCTTGCTTTGATAAAGGCCTCTTGTACATTTTCAATCGGTGTCCATTGACAAGCAATGGAATGGCTTCTTCATCTATAGTTTTGATTTGTACTGAACCATTATCATGGCATCTCTCCACCACATAAGGTCCAAGACATCTTGTCCTTAGCTTTACCTTGAAGTCTTTATACCAAAAATCATATAACAATGCCCAATCGCCCTCTTGAAATTGCTTCTCCTTAATATGTTTATCATGCCAAATCCTCCTCTGAAGCTGAACTATCTTTGTATGTAAGAGGGCCTGCATTCTGAATTCATCCAAGCCATTCAATTGGACAATCTTTCTTTCTGTGCATGAATGAGATCCAAATCTAGTTGTGTTGCCATCCTCAATGTGTTATATTCAAAATCAATGGAAAACAAATCCTTTTTCCCATAGACCAGCTCATAGGGTGTAAATCCAGTGGTGGTCTTCCATGTGGTATTATAGGCCCAGGTGGTCTCGACTAGTCTCTCTGCCCAATCCTTCCTTCTTCTACTCACTACCTTGGTTAAGATGCCCCCCAATGCCCTGTTGGTCACCTCCACTTGCCCATTAGCTTGTGGATGATATGGAGTGGAGGTCCTATGCTTGATTTTATGATGGTTGAGTAGTTCTTCAATCATGTTGGAGGTAAACTGGTTGCCTTGGTCTATGACTAGATATCTAGGGTACCCAAATTTGTAGAATACATTCTCCCTTAGGAACTCAATCACCTTCTCTTTTGTTGCTACCTTAATTGCCTTGGTTTCACCCACTTAGTCAAATAACCAGTACACACAATAATGTACTATTTTTGCTTTGAAGGAGGGTTTATAGGACCAATGAAGTCCATGCCCCACTTGTCAAATGGCTCGAAAGTCACTTGAGGCTGTAGGGGCATTTCATCTCTTGGAGTAGGCTTTCTCATCCTCTGGCACCGATTACACTGACTAGCATACTTAAGAGTGGGCTAATAATAGCTTGCTTGTAACACTTTGAATGTTGTTCTCTTGGTTGCAAAGTGACCTCCACAAGGCCCATCATAACAGGTCAGAAAGATGTCAAAAACTTCCTCTTCCCTTACACACCTTCTCAAGATTTGATTTGGGCCATGTTTGAAAATATTGCACCCAATCCAAGTGAAGGGGGTGCTTTTCCTGACTATCTTGCTCTTTTCTTTGGAGGGAAAGTTTGGTGGGAACTGTTCTGATACCAAATAGTTTGCTATATCAGCAAACCATGGAGAGAGAACTGAAATAAAAAATAAGTGCTCATCTGGTAAGTGGTCATCCACCATTCCTTCTTCACCTGTAGGCAGATTCACCCTAGATAAAAAGTTTGCAACAACATTTTCTTTACTAGGCTTATCAACAATGGTTAGATCAAACTGTTGTAATAAAAGCAACCACCTTATAATTCGAGCATTCACATCTGGTTTGTTCATTAAATATTTGATTGCAGCATGGTCAGTATGCACAAATGTTTGATAGCCTGTAATGTAATGCCTAAATTTGTTTAATGAATGCACAACAGCCAGGAGTTCCTTTTCGGTCACTGTATAATTTAGCTTAGCCTTTGAAAAGTTCTTACTGATTTAATAGATGTCATAGGGAAATTTCTCCTCTACCTGACCTAAGGCTACTCCTATGGCTTTGTGTGAGGCATCAACATAAATATGAAAAGGGAGGGCCCAGTTTGGGCCTCAGAGAATTGGTGCAGTGGTTAACTTACCCTTTAGAATGTCTAAGGCCTCTTGACAACTTTTTGACCATATAAACTTAGAATCTTTGGCCAACAACCCAAATAAAGGAGAGGCCAACTTGCTGAAGTCCTTTATGAACCTTCAGTAGTATCTAGCTAACCCCAAGAAACTCTTGACATCTCTCTACTTTTGTGGAGGTGGGACCCTTTGGATGATTGCTATTTTGTTCAAGTCCACCTGTAGTCCTTGTTGAGATTTTGAATGACCTAGCACGATCCCTTTAGTCATTAATCATTCACATTTTTCCGGATTGAGAGACAGGTTCATTTCAATGCATTTTTGCAATACTTTGCCTAGGTTAGTCAAGGATTCTTAAAAATCACAGCCATAAGGTGTAAAATCATCCATATAAATTTCCACCGCATCATGTACTAATTCGGCGAAAATACTCAAGACTGCTCTCTGGAAAGTGGCAGGAGCATTGCATAGGCCAAAAGGAAGGACCCTATAGGAAAAATTACCCCAAGGATAGGTGAATGTGGTCTTATCCTAGTCTTCTGGGCAGATTTGGATTTGGCTGTACCCACTGAATCCATCTATGAAAGAAAAAAACTTTTTCCTTGCCAGGCCGTCTATCACTTGGTTGATGAAGGGTAGGGGAAAATTATCCTTCTTTGAGGCTTTTTTCAACTCCCTGTAATCGACACAAATCCTCCACTTACGATTTTTCTTGGGAACTAACACTAAAGGAGAGACCCACTCACTATCAGAGATAGGGTAAATGAATCCTGCATCTAGCAGTTTTTGTAGTTCTTCTTTGACTATATCTTTAAGAGCTGGATTCATCCTCCTTTGTGGTTGTCGAACTATCTTGCAACCTTCTTTGATGTATATGTGGTGAGTACACACTGAGGGGTGTACTCCCTTCATTTCCTTGTAACTCCAAGTGAAGGCTTCTAGGTTTTCTCTTAACATGTTGCATAGCTTTTCCTCTTCGAGAGCAGAAAGAGATGGATTAATTTTCAAGGTTTTCTCTGGGCCAAATTCTATGGTTTTGACATGGAGTGGGTTGGAATCGGCCAATCATAAGTCAATTGGATGATTGTTCTGGGTTTCCCTTCCTTCTTCTTCTTCTAATGGTAACAAACTAGGAGTTGGACTTTGGAGCATGTGTTCAATTAAGTCATCCTCATCTTGCTGTCCTCCTCCTATGGTTGCTTCCAAAGCGTAAAGTTGGATGGAATAAACCTCATCTTCTTCCTCCTCCTCCAACCATAAAGGTAAATCGTGCTCTAGAGAAGGTTGAGAAGGAGGGTATAGGACTAACTGTTTGGACATATGCCCATTCTTGATGGTCATATTCCCAGCTTTGTAGCTAATGTAAGCATCGGTTGTGGCCAACCGTGGCCTCCCAAGGATGAGAGGATAACTAGTAAGTTTAGCCTTAGGCTGGAGGACCATAAAATCTGCAGGGTACTCTGAGGAGTCAATGGAGACCATCACATCCTCCAAAATTCCCTCAAGGGTTACTGTGGAATGGTCTGCAAGTTGCAGAATTGTTTTGATCTTCCTTAATGACCCTTGGAGGTTGAGATTGAGCATGGTGTCCTTGGTCATCACATTAATGGTAGCCCTAATATCGACCAAAGTGTGTGGGACGATGGTTCCATTGATGTGCACATCTACTACAGGGCTTCGAGGGTCCAAATATTTCAGACATATTACTGCCCCAACATTAAGTGGGACAACTACCCAATGACATTAATGGTAGGGGCATCCCTTTTTATTCTTCCTAGATGCTTGAAACATTTCTCCTTAATCAACTTATTGTAAATGGGAACATCTTTTATTTCCTGGAGAAGGGGCATCTTAACACACATATTTTTCAATTCTCCCAGAAGTTTTGTTTCTTCTGGGGTAGGTTGGAGTGGTTGGGCTAATATCTCAGGAAAGGGTGGATTTACTTTAAGGTTTCTTTCCCCTCTTTCTTCCTCAACCGCCCTATGTGGAGGGGGAGGTTGGGTATCTGGGAGAATTGTTCCAGATCTTAGGTTGATCTCTTAGATTTCTACATCATAAGCTGGATATGACGTCTCTCCATTGTATACTTGTTGAGCTTGCCTATTGTTCGGGTTCAGATTTGGCTGGGAAGGCATCTAGGGTTTCTTAGGTGGAGCAGAGTGTATGAGTTGTGGTTGGGTAGGTGGTGGAGGCAATAGGGCTGAAGCATTGTTGTATTGGGGCCTCTACCCCTAGAGTGGTGTATTCCACTAAGGTTGTGGCGGAGCATAAGGTTGAAATGACTGGCTGGATGGCTGGCAATGATACTGAGATGCATAGGACCAAGGAGGGGGTGTAGACCAAGAAGGATGAGCAGGGGGTCCCCATGAAGGTATAGTTGTGGTTTGGTTGGGGTTTTAATATGCATGGGATGACCCTTGCATGCCCTGCTAGTATGGTCTAGGCCCAGGAGGTCTCCTTTGGTTAATGTAGCAAAGCTGCTCAATGACCCCTTTAGCTCCTTGATATACTGCTTTGAGTCCAGGTAAAGAAGGGCACTTATCTATGGAGTGGTTTTCTTCATAGATTGAGAAAATCTCAATACAGTTCAATGGACATTCGTTCCTAGGATGCCTCCTGGTGCATCTAGGGAAAAAGATGGCCAGGGATCTCTCTGCTTCCTATTGCTTCCTTTTGATGTTCATGGTGTCTAATTACAAGGCAAGGGTTTGCAGCATATCACTTTTGAAATCTTCCAGCATATTTCCAATGTCACCCTTGATGGATGAGTTGGAATATGATGTATTGGCCATTGGTTGATTACCCCTACCACTTTTCCTGGCTTCCCTAGAATGGTTTCTAAAGACAATATTGATTTCCTCATAAGGTAATGGTAGATATGTCCTCCTGCTAACAAGTGTAAGGTATCCATAAGGTCTTCTCTTACTCCCCTGAGCAGGACCAGCTTTAGTGACTCAGGACAAGTGTGCACCTGGCCCTTTTGTAACTGAGCTGGAATCTTTCTTCATAGTATTCTAAGGATTCATCCTGGCCTATCGTCATCCTGAAAATTTCTTCTTTAGTATCCTTTGACCTACATTAGTCCCGATATTTGTTGTTAAAATCCTACTGCATTTGAGCCCAAGTTGTGATGCTATCTCTAAGTAAACCCATGAACTAGTGCAATGTTGCATCCTTGAGGGTATATGGAAACAATTTTAATTTTTGCTCATCATCTGTATAGTCGTAGGTTTGACATATAACAAAAAACTCAAATAGGAAAGTGTCGGGGTCCTCTGTGGTCAGGCCATGGAAATGAGGTAGGGCAGAGGGGATTATATTCTTCATCTTAGTGTCCCCGTTGTTTGCCCTGATGGGGAAGCCACCCTCAACTCTCTCTCTCTATTCCCTCAGTCATTTTGGTTTTCAGCCATTGGTTCAGTAGGAATGGGTTCCTCTTCTTCTTCTTCCTCTGTAGGTTCTTCAAATATGTCAGGTTGCTCACCTATAGGTTCCTCCAGTTCATAGCCACCAAGGAAGAGAGAAAGTTGGCTATTGGATGCAGTGGGGGTATTTGGCAAGAATTTCCCTAAATTGTCCCTATCCTACGAGGCATGAAAGGAAATATTTTTGGGTTGGTTTTTGTAAGATTTTCTTAAGTTGGAAAGTACTTTGCAGAAATGAAATTGTTGATTGAATGAAAAATCATTGACAGAATGAAGAAGCTACTTGCTGGATTGAAATTTTACTTGCAGAATGGAAAGGAAAGTAGATAATAAAAGATGAAAGAAAGGAAGCTACTATATTACTTTTGCAGAAATAAAATAATGGCAGAAAATTGAAGACAAGAAGTAGAATAAAGGAAAGCAGTAATCACATTCTACTCAGACACCTCTCGACAACGGCGCCAAAAAGTGATGAGTGCCAGTATTGCAGCAAGGATGCTGCAACTCCTGGGCTACCAGCTTTACTTATCAACTCGGGATTTGTACAAACTTGGAGGTGATAGTGCTATATGCACAAGTAAAAGCGAAGGTCCCGCCTGTTGTCACTGTTCATTTTGCAAGAGACCCCAGGGGTTCCAAGCCAGACTTCTATAGAGTCAAAAGAAGCTTGATTCTTTGATGGAAGAAGAGAAATTCTATTCTAAGAGAGCTACTCTACTGTAGTAATGAAGAAACCAACATGTAATGCTAAATCAAACCATATATTAATTAACCATTTAAACAACTATTCTAAGAAGAATTGCTAAATCAACACTAACCTAATGCTGCTATTTAAGCTACAAAATTAAATAGCATCAAACCATACTAATGTGTAAGCAAGAAAACTAAGCTAAATCTGTTTTCACATTTTTTGGGTTTTTTTGCAAAATCAAGTATGCAAACTAATTGTTCTTGTGGATGTGACAAGTGGATGGAAGGCGATGGAGGATGGTTGAAAGGCTTATGGAGTGGTTGGATGGCGTGGAAGGGTCCTAGGAGGCTTTTTGTGACTTCTTAGAGGACAAAAAACTAATGAGGGTGATGGTGGAACAAGAGATGGTTAAGGTTGATGAGGCAGAAGATGGATGTTGGTGATGAAGTATAGACCTCCTCCTGAAGTACCTGCATTGCTTAAACATGTGTGTCTTTCAAAAATTATGCAACAAGATACATCTTCATAAACTAGAAAATATTGAATAAATTTCCCATACTATGCATGAAGAAAGTGCTGAAGGAAATGAGAACATGAGTGAGATTTTATTGCAAAAATAAAGTAATGGAAAAAAGATGACAATGAAATGAACCAAATGCTAAATCAAGACAACAAAATCCAAAGCTCATGCAAGAACTAGAAATCTGTGTTTTTGGGGCTGCTGAAGGGTCTCTTCCTCAAGTCGTGGTTCCAAAGGAAGGAAGTGAGGCCGAGGCACCTGTTGACAACCTTGTGGTGATCCTTTTCCTCCTTGCTAACCTACTAACTGAAAGAAGGCACAAATGGAAGAAAACTAACATACAACCAATCTAATCTACATTGTTGTGATGGAAATGCAGTTACTTAAGAAAATGAATAATCAAACTATGAATCTATGCTAACATACATGTAAAATAAACAGGAACCTTGGCTTCTAGGGTTGGACCCTAACCCAAGAGCTTCGCCTATGAGCTAACTCAGTGTTGACTCAAAACAAAACTCATTCTTATTATCAAAACAATGGATTGCATAAAAAATTGCCACAAGTCTTGCAGCTCAAAAATAGAGTATAGTTTTGCAATAAAAAATATGAATCCTACTAAGATCCTAGGCCTCTCTACTTATAAATTGTTGGCATTATGATACATATGTTGTACTTGATGGCAACCCACTCATCTCAGATAATAAATTATAGTGTAGAGAAAAGTTCACGCACTTTTATGCAGAGAAAAGTTTATTTCATGTAGAGAAAAGTTCACGCACTTTTATGCAGAGAAAAGTTTATTTAATGTAGAGAACAAGTTCACGCACTTTCATGCAAGGAAAAGCATGTATATGTTGGAGAACTTACCTTTGGTCCATGGTAGTTAGTCCTTGGTATTTGAACCTATGAGGAAAAGCACGTATATGTTGGAGAACTTACCTTTGGTCCATGGTAGTTAGTCCTTGGTATTTGAACCTATGAGGAAAAGCGCGTATATGTTGGAGAACTTACCTTTGGTCCATGGTAGTTAGTCCTTGGTATTTGAACCTATGGTTTTGGACCATGGTACCTCATCAAAAGTGTTGATCTCACGCAATTTCATGGTTGATTCATGGTATTAGTTCGATAGTTTTTGATCCTATGGTTTTGGCCCGTGGTATTGCATCCAAAAGTGTTGATCTCACATACTTTCATGGTTGGTTCATGGTATTAGTCCAACAGTTTTTTGATCCTATGGTTTTTGCCCGTGGTATTGTGAAAGGCCTAAGACTATAAAAGAGGAAGGAGATCATTTGGCAAAGCATCTTCTAAATTATCGAATATCTGATAAAGTGCTAGATCTGGAATATTGTGATTGGGTTTTGGTGCAGATCTGGATCTGAATGAAGAAGGAACCTGAGCGTAAGGAGAAGGATAAGTTCTATTGATGGGTTAAAATCTTAAGGCTGGAATAGTGGTATCTCTATATGATTTTGATCTGTGATATGTGGCATACGCTTGATCTATAAATCTAATAATCTGGGTCTCAATTATTGATGCATGTTTTATTTTACACATGTTATGATCTGGGTATGTCTAATGTAACAACTGCAAAGTTATAAGGAAATATTTGCAGATCTGTATGTGGGTTGGCTTTGGTGAAATCAGAGATTGATGATGCAAGTGTAGTTGATGGGTTTTTGATGTTCTTGGATCCAGTTTGAAAATTTATGAAAAGTGGTCCTTGAAAGAAAAGAAGTAGGGGGTTGTAGCTCCCTTCCAGGAGAGACTGGAAAACGAGAGAGAGTTGTAGCTCTCTGCAGGTTGCAGCCTGCGTACTGGTAAAGGACTGCACCAGTACAAAACCATTGTAAAAGGAGTTTCTAATTTGAAAGAAGATAGAGACATATTGCAGCAGGTGGTTTTCACCCACATTGGGTTTCCACCTTACATCTTGTGTTCTTTGGTGTGACTATCTGTTTTCTTTGTTCATGCTCATTATTTTATGGTACTGACATGCAAAAATAATTCAGAGAATAAATAAGGAAGATTTATTAAAAGAACTTGATAATACTGATTCAACCCCCCTCTCAGTATTATTTCCAACAATTGGTATCAAAGCAGGTCCTTCAGAGAAGCTTGATCGCTTGAAGGAAGATCATTCATCATGAGCAACTACGAGAGGGAAGCATCAATCAGGCCACCAATTTTTGATGGGACAAACTTCAATTATTGGAAGGTAAGAGTTACTGCCTATCTTCAATCTCTTGGTACAGAAGTTTGGGATATCATAGATACAGGCTACACTTTTCCTTCAGCTACTCCTACAGATACGGCCGAAAAGAAGAAATATGAAACAAATGCTAAAGCAGTCAATACTCTGCTGGGATGCTTATCTCAAACAAAATTCGTGAAGGTTATGCAATATAAATCCGCAAAAGAAATATGGGACAAGATTGTCTTGAGCTACGAAGGAGATGAACAGGTAAAGCGTGCTAAACTTCAAACCCTCAGGATTCAGTATGAGAATCTCAGAATGTATAATGATGAAAGTGTGGCTAACTATTTCCTTCGGGTAGATGAGATTGTTAATTGCATGAAAAACTTGGGTGAAGAAATAAAAGAGGCTATTGTGGTTGAAAAAGTTCTAAGATCATTGTCCCCCAAGTTTGAATCTAAAGTGTCTGCAATAGAAGAAAAGGAAAATCTACGAATTCTTACTATGTCTCAGCTACACGGAATTCTAACTGCTTATGAAATGAGAAAGGGAGGTCCATCAGACAGAAGAGAAGCTTCTTTCAAGGCTTCAGGCAAAGGAGACTATTATGAAGCAAGTCACGTGCCAGAAGAAGAAGGAGAAGAATCAAATTTTGTCAGAAATCTTCAAAGGGGAACTGGAAGGTTCAGAGGTAAGTTACCTTTTAAATGCTTTGCTTGTGGAAGAGTAGGTCATTATGCTGCAAAATGTCCTCATAAGGATAAAGGAAAGGAACCTGCTAGATGGAACAAGAAACAGATTGCAAATAAGAAAAGCTACTACACTCATGAAGATAGTGATGGTCTATCAAATAGTGACGAAGATGAATGAGGTAATGACTATAAACTCTTAATGGCATTTGAAGATGATGATTACATGGATGCCATAGATGTGGATAGCTTTTGTGAAGAAATTTCTACACTCAAGACATGTATAGAAGAAAAGAATAGGATCATTGATACTCTACAACTTCAAATTGATGAAAAAGAAAAATATCTTGAAAAGTTAGAAGGCGAAATTGTTGGTCTTAGAAAAGAGATTGAGAAAACAAAGGCTATTAATCTTAAGTTTGTCAAAGGATCTGAAACTCTGGATGAGATCATCAATGTACAACGCTCTCCTCTAAACAAGATAGGTTTGGGCTATAATGGAGAAACTTCTCAAGCATCCACCTCAAAGAGTTATCTTGATGCAGCAAGAAGGAATGAGCAAAATCACAATGGAGATCACCAAGTAAAGCTGGGACTAATTACAAACAAAGACTATCAGGCAAATCAGGGGCAATCTGTCTTAAGGATGAACAAAAGCTACAACCAGCCACAGGTAAAATCCTCTCAATTTGCTTCAAGAATGAATGACAATAGAAATTACAATCGTTTGGCCGGAAGATTTGATAACCACAGACATTTCTTCAATGGACAATGCTTTTCTTGCCATAACTTTGGTCACAAAGCAGCTCAATGTGTTGCATATAAAACGATCATGACTAGAGAAGCTCAAAAACAAAGAAGTATGACCGGGATTACAAAAAGGACCTATAACAACTTTTCGGTTCTTGAAAATGAAGTTGAATGTTCTATTTGCAATAACTTTGGTCATGAAGATTCTGAATGCAGGAGCAGGTTTCAACAGACAAAGTAACAAGCCTCAAGCACCAAAACATGGAGAATAAAGGAACCACAAACAAAAAGATGTGGGATAGCATTTTATGCAGAGGGACAGGAAAATCTATGGTACATTGATAGTGGATGTTCGAAGCATATGACAGGTGATAAAGAAAAACTTGAATCATATTCTGCTCTAGAAAAAGGAAAGAAAGTTTCTTTTGGAAATGATACTCTTGCAACTATAAAAGGAAAAGGCACTGCTTAGTTAAAAGAAAAGGTCAAAGCTGGAAATGTTTTGTATGTTGATGGATTGAAACATAATCTTCTAAGTGTCAGCCAGATGTGTGATCAAAGAACCGAGGTGATATTCAGATCAAATGGATGTCTTGTTCGTGATCTTGATACAGGTAAAACAGTGATCAAAGGTAAAAGAACTCCAAATAATCTATACATATTTGAAGAAGGACAACAACAATGTTATCTGAGCAAGGATGATGAGCACTGGTTATGGCACCGGAGGTTAGGGCATCTAAGCTTTTCACAAATAAGGAAAGCATGCAAATATCAGGCAGTTCGTGGTCTTCCAGATATCAAAGTTCCAGACAACACCATATGCAAATCATGTCAGTTTGGAAAGCAAACCAGAACTACCTTTCCAGAAAAGGAAGGATCAGCTAGCATGCCTCTTGAGCTAGTACATACAGATACATGTGGTCCATTCAGGAAAAGGACACCTCGAGGAGAAGAATACTTGATATTATTCATTGACGATTTCTCCAGGTTTGTCTGGTTAGGACTTATGAAGCACAAAGATGAAGCATTCGAAAAATTCAAATCCTTTAAAGCCTTGGTTGAAAATGAATCAGGATACAAAATTAAGTGTCTTAGATCCGACAGAGGTGGGGAGTTTACCTCAAATGAATTTTTCGATTTCTGTGAAGAACATGGGATAAGAAGAGAATTCTCTACAGCTAGAACTCCTCAGCAAAATGGAGTGGTGGAAAGAATGAACAAAACTGTCCAACAAATGGCTCATGCTATGCTTGATGAATCTGGAACTCCCGCAACTTTCTGGGGTGAAGCAGCACATGCTGCGGTTATTATTCTCAACAAAACAAATGTCCGAGTGAACATCACTCAAACCCCTCATGAGCTCTGGTATGGTGAGACTCCTTCGGTAAAGCACTTCAAAATATTTGGGAGCAAATGCTATATTAAAAATAATGATGAGCAACTTGGCAAACTTGAACCTAGAGCAGATGAAGGCATCCTTCTTGGTTATTCTCCACACAGCAAAGCATACAAGTGCTATAATAAAAGACTTGGAAGAATTGTTGACAGCATTGATGTAGTGGTTGATGAGAAGGGATACATTCCTAGGCAAGTAAATCATGAAGATATCGAAGAAGATGAAGGCCATCCTCAAAGACAGAATGATGAAGAAGAAGAACCTCAAGAAGAACCAGAGGAGCAGATAAGGATAGAAGAGAAGACTCCATCCAGATATGTTCAGAAGAATCATCCAGAATCTCAGATTTTGGGACAGAAAGAAGCAGGTGTACAAACAAGAAGAACAATTGCAGAAGCTTCAAGCTATTTGGCATTACTCTCTTCCACTGAACCACAAAATGTGAAAGAGGCATGCAAAGATGAATGTTGGGTCAAAGCAATGGATGAAGAACTTGAGCAGATCAAAAAGAACAACACTTGGGAGCTGGTTCCTAGACCAAAGGATAAGAATGTTATAGGAACAAAATGGGTCTTCAAAAATAAATTGAATGAAAATGGAGAAGTAATTAGAAACAAGGCCAGACTTGTTTGTAAAGGGTATGCGCAGCAAGAAGGAATAGATTTTGAAGAAACTTTTGCTCCTGTTGCAAGACTTGAGGCCATCTGAATGTTCCTTGCTCTCTCAAGCTTTCAAAACTTCAAAGTATTTCAAATGGATGTGAAATCAGCCTTTCTGAATGGAGACTTGGAAGAAGAAGTATACATTGAGCAGCCAGATGGTTTCATTCTTGGAAATGATCCAAATCTTGTATGTAGATTGAAAAAGGCTCTCTATGGCCTCAAACAAGCTCCAAGGGCTTGGTACTATCGTTTGGACAAATATCTTCATCAACAAGGTTTTTCAAAAGGATCAACAGACAACAATCTTTATATAAAAGTTGAAAATGACAAATTGCTAATACTTGTTGTGTATGTAGATGACATTATCTTTGGCAGCAATGAAGAAGCTATGAGTCAAAGCTTTGCCTTGGTGATACAGAAAGAATTCGAAATGTCCTTGCTGGGAGAACTGACATATTTTCTTGGTTTGCAAATCCAACAAAATGAAGGAGGGATCTTCTTGTCTCAAACCAAGTATCTCAAGAAGATTTTGAAGAAATATGGTATGGAAGAAGCAAAACCAGTATGTACACCCATGATCACAGGATGTAACCTCAGTGAAAATGATGAATCAGCAGCAGTGCATCAACCAACTTACAGATCTATGATTGGAAGTCTACTTTATTTGACAGGTACCCGACCAGACATCATGCATGCAGTGGGAATAGTTGGAAGATTTCAGGCAAATCCAAAGGAAACTCATCTTCAGGCAGTAAAGAGAATCTTCAAATATCTTCAAGGGACTCAAAACTATGGCTTATGGTATCCTAGAGACACAGATCTCACACTTCATGCTTATACAGATGCAGATTGGGCCGGAAGCGTGGATGACAGGAAAAGCACAAGTGGTGGTGCATTCTTTATGGGTTCCAGATTAGTATCTTGGTTCAGCAAGAAACAAAGTTCGATTGCCTTGTCTACAGCTGAAGCAGAATATGTTGTTGCTGCATCTTGCTGTACTCAACTCCTTTGGATGATGCAGACCTTGCAGGATTTTCAAATCACTTGTACACCACCCATCTCCATCTTATGTGATAATACAAGTACAATCAGCATTTCAAAGAACCCAGTCATGCATTCAAAAACCAAGCACATACCAATCAAGTATCACTTTCTCCGGGAACAAGTGCTTGAACAAAAGGTCAAGTTGTAGTATGTTCCTTCTAAGGAACAGGTTGCTGATATACTCACCAAACCATTGCCTAGGGAGGCCTTTGAATACCTCAGGCAAAAGTTGGGGGTTGTTGATGCATCATCTTGTTGTTGAATCTCTTCTGATTGTTGGTTGTACGCAAGGTTCATCTGAAGTATATGCGTACATGTGCTGGGTTGCGGATTGGTCAAAGATCGAATGGCACAGGTTCAGGGGGAGCATATCATGCATTGTTGGCATTATGGAGGAAGTACAGAAGGAGATCATGGATGCTGGTCTGAATATTGCTGCAATACGTCTCTATCTCTTTCACGGTCGTGGATTATGGTTCTTCTTTGCAGATCTGGTTTATAGTCAGGGGGAGCATGTTCTTAGGGGGAGCATAACCCTTTGCCCTTGATGTCAAAGGGGGAGAGTGATTGGTTGTTGTTGCCATCAAGTCCAAAGGGGGAGATTGTTGGCATTATGATACATATGTTGTACTTGATGGCAACCCACTCATCTCAGATAATAAATTATAGTGTAGAGAAAAGTTCACGCACTTTTATGCAGAGAAAAGTTTATTTCATGTAGAGAAAAGTTCACGCACTTTTATGCAGAGAAAAGTTTATTTCATGTAGAGAACAAGTTCACGCACTTTCATGCAAGGAAAAGTGCGTATATGTTGGAGAACTTACCTTTGGTCCATGGTAGTTAGTCCTTGGTATTTGAACCTATGAGGAAAAGCACGTATATGTTGGAGAACTTACCTTTGGTCCATGGTAGTTAGTCCTTGGTATTTGAACCTATGAGGAAAAGCGTATATATGTTGGAGAACTTACCTTTGGTCCATGGTAGTTAGTCCTTGGTATTTGAACCTATGGTTTTGGACCATGGTACGCACTTTCATGCAAGGAAAAGCGCGTATATGTTGGAGAACTTACCTTTGGTCCATGGTAGTTAGTCCTTGGTATTTGAACCTATGGTTTTGGACCATGGTACCTCGTCAAAAGTGTTGATCTCACGCAATTTCATGGTTGGTTCATGGTATTAGTCCGACAGTTTTTGATCCTATGGTTTTGGCCCGTGGTATTGCATCCAAAAGTGTTGATCTCATGTACTTTCATGGTTGGTTCATGGTATTAGTCCAACAGTTTTTTGATCCTATGGTTTTTGCCCGTGGTATTGTGAAAGGCCTAAGACTATAAAAGAGGAAGGAGATCATTTGGCAAAGCATTTTTTGAATTATCGAATATCTGATAAAGTGTTAGATCTGGAATATTGTGATTGGGTTTTGGTGCAGATCTGGATCTGAATGAAGAAGGAACCTGAGCGTAAGGAGAAGGATAAGTTCTATTGATGGGTTAAAATCTTAAGGCTGGAATAGTGGTATCTCTATATGATTTTGATCTGTGATATGTGGCATACGCTTGATCTATAAATCTAATAATCTGGGTTTGAATTATTGATGCATGTTTTGTTTTACACATGTTATGATCTGGGTATGTTTGATGTAACAACTGCAAAGTTAGAAGGAAATATTTGCAGATCTGTATGTGGGTTGGCTTTGGTGAAATCAGAGATTGATGATGCAAGTGTAGTTGATGGGTTTTTGATGTTCTTGGATCCAGTTTGAAAATTTATGAAAAGTGGTCCTTGAAAGAAAAGAAGTAGGGGGTTGTAGCTCCCTTCCAGGAGAGACTGGAAAACGAGAGAGAGTTGTAGCTCTCTGCAGGTTGCAGCCTGCGTACTGGTAAAGGACTGCACCAGTACAAAACCATTGTAAAAGGAGTTTCTAATTTGAAAGAAGATAGAGACATATTGCAGCAGGTGGTTTTCACCCACATTGGGTTTCCACCTTACATCTTGTGTTCTTTGGTGTGACTATCTGTTTTCTTTGTTCATGCTCATTATTTTATGGTAATGACATGCAAAAATAATTCAAAGAATAAATAAGGAAGATTTATTAAAAGAACTTGATAATACTGATTCACCCCCCCTCTCAGTATTATTTCCAACATAAATTTGAAGTCTCCATTGACTTCCTTAAAATTAGGGAGGCTCAGCTCCCAAACTTTGAGATAACTGGTGCTTTGTCTTTTACTTGCTCGGTTGCCTTCTAGTCCTCATGATTTGGTTGTTTTCACTCTGAGATGATGGAGGAATATTTGAATGGAGGGGTAGTAAATGAGGAGGATTTACCTCCTATAATTCTTCTCCCTTGTCCCATTCGAGTTTTGACCAAGGCCTTTGCCAAAATTCCTTGCTTCTATCCTTTAATCCTGCATTAAATGCACATTAGACCACAAAGCAAAATATCCAACTCTAACTCATCTCATAAACAAAATATAATCAAAAGTATGCAATAAGTTGTGAGAATAGTTGGTTTGATTAAGCTAGGAGGTGAATTAAGGCCCATATAATTACCCAATGATGAGGCTCATCACATTGTACCCCACCATAGGCTCAATTGTGTTGCAATTTTTCTCATAGTTGGTCACCCACGTGCCATATCTTGTTTCCTTGAGAAGAACTTGACTTAGGGGTATTCCACACACTTAGATTTAGACCAAGTTTAACACCAGAAGTGAAGGATATTCTCCTTCACACACATATAGGAAAAATTAGTGATTAGACTTTCCATATTTGATCATGCGCACATTCACAAAAATACCATGCAAGTCTTCACATCACAAGGGAGACCTTCTCGATTCTCTGAAGTACCTCAACCCTCCCCTCTTTAGTGTTATGTGTGCCGCACATAACTAGGACCATTCCCAGTCCTCATTGCCATCTAGTCCAAAGAAAAAGAACCACAACACGTTCATTTCCTATTACACATGATGTCACTTTGAGTGCCAATTTGAATTTATGAGAGAGAGAGAGAGAGAGAGAGAGAGAGAGAGATTCATGTGAGAGTAATAGAAGAGAGAGAAACTAGAAGCTTAAGAACCAAGAGGATGAACCCCTTGCTCCTCCCTCTTATTTTTATAATCACCTTGACCCTTGATATTCCCAAACTTTTAGCTTATTTGGAAGACTAACTATCACATCAAAAGGAAATATTCACCCAAGGTATTTTTCATCTTAAGTCAAGTTTTACCCTCCCTAAGGCATCATAATTTGTTGGTCCCTCTTATTTTTATAATCACCTTGACCCTTCATATTCCCAAACTTTTAGCTTATTTGGAAGACTAACTATCACATCAAAAGGAAATATTCACCCAAGGTTTTTTCATCTTAAGTCAAGTTTTACCCTCCCTAAGGCATCATAATTTGTTGGATGTCCCCTTTATTTAGCTTTAGCATTTTTATTAATAAAAATAAACATTACATTATATAATATATTTTGACACCATAAAATCAATGCTAGTACCGAAACATTATATGTTATTAATTACATTACAAAAATTGGGGTAATGACAGGTGTGTTTGATCTAAATCTTTGAAACTAAGATCAAGGAGATTTGAATGCCAAGAGAGGAGGAAAGAAAACATATAGATTTTCCATAAAATTGCTTACAAAAACACTGATATTTTTTTTTAAATGCAATAATTGAATACATCTCAAAAATAAGGAGAGAGAGAGAGAGAGAGAGAGAATACAAAGAAGAATGATTCCATTAATAAAAACCATTACATGCAATGAGACCAATTTTGCGACCTCTCATTCTCGACCTTCATTCTCTTCCTATTGTCTTCTTATAAAGTATCTTGTTAACAGATTCAATTTCTTTTGTGTTTGAACCTATGAGTTACATATTGATTAAGTTCCCTTTTACATAAAAATATGACTTTGTGTTATATATCCAAACTTAGGTTATAAGCCCCACTAAGATTCATATCAGTTTCACATAACAACAATGGATATAATTGTGAGAATTTCTGAATATAAGAAACTAGAAATCTTATTGTAGTAAACTGAATTGCATTACCTCCTTGTGTTCTTCATTTAACAAGTTATTTTCAGAAATATTTTGAAAATATCAATGCAAATACATTGCATCCTACACCAATATACAGATCAAGTACTAAAAAATAAATGAGACAATCATGCAAAGGACACACTTATTTTTGGACTAAATGTCCTCGAAAAAACCCAATGGCCGGTGTAATAGATATGAGGGTTTTATTATTAAGTTGCTTTCAGAATACAACTAGGGTGCCAAATTTGACTCACCCATCAAAGAATAAACCAGATAGAAGTACCTCTATCCAGAGACAGATGTTTTGGTGAATCCAACAACTGGATAAACAAACCCCGCAGGTGACTACGTTGTCCCCAATGTTGGACAACGATGGCTGCTTTAAGCACTGCGATGGAACTGCGTCAGCTCCTCTAGGATCTATGTCACCCTCCAGTGAGCCTTCCCGTCTCATAGATTGATTTGCTAAACTGCTGCTCTCTTTGCCTCACAAAACCCCCAGCACTACCTCTAAGTGACTGCATCAACTCCTCTAGCCTTTGCTCACCCCTTCTGGAGCTGCACTATTTCTCTTGGTGGTGCTTTGCCTCTCTTCTATGTATTCTTAGCCTTGGATTGAAGTCCCTTTGCCAAACTTCCCCTCTTTGCTAGAGATCTCCTCAATCGATTTTACTCCTGAGAATTTCTCACTTCAAAAAATTGATTTTCTATATCTCTCTGTTTATATTCTCCAACTGACTCTAAGCCTCCATTTACACTTTTCCTGTTGAGAAATCAATGGTCGAGATTAAGTCTCTAATCAATGGCTAAGATTAAATTAGATTTGATCCTCGTCTCTTAGAAGCTTCTCACCCATATTTTCGTTAATACCCATTAATATTTTAATTTCCTAAGTTTAGACTTAGAAATCCCATTAAAAATATCAATTATTTTAATAAAATACAATCTGGGTGGAATTTCTCCAAACGATTTCTGGGTCATGGAGATCTCATGTGTTCTAGCCCTTCCACAAAATTTTGAAGCTAGAGCACATATGATGCTACCCAAAAAACAACACTCCCTCTTAGTGAGGAATATGTTTTAGCAATACTTCCCAACAAAATTATCACATTAATCCATGACATCAGTCCTCTGCACTGCTGATGCTCAACTTGCTGCCCCTCATCCACTGCACTGCTGCAATCTGTACTGTTGCCCATGACATAACCACTATCACTGCTGCATATGTACTACAACTCCATCTCAATATGATGCATCATGCTGCCCATAACACTACCATTGCTAACTGCTGCACTACAACTCAGTTGCTGAGAATTAAGCAACTAAAAAGTCACCAAAAAGATGACATGCTGGTTAGTATGGATGCCCCTTGATGTTGAAGCTACCTCTACTACTAATCTGTGTTGACCCTCTAATGTTATTGGGCTGCTGTTGTATCTACTTTGTGCCTCCCGCAATGCTACAACACTCCACTACATTGCTTAAAACTTTGATCCCTCTAGCTCTGCCACTATTGCTCCATCCTTTGCACCAACTGACTCCTGTCATTTTGTTATTGTCATTAAGGGCTCCCGTAGTTGTATGTGATCCAAGAGTTTGGGCACCTCAAGGATCCTACCCTTTGTGTAGTCCTCTTGACTACAACTCAATATCTCCCCACCTCTTCTCTAGAGGTACATGAGCACTCATGGCGCATTCCTCATCATTGTCCCCTCCATCAACTTTCTCTGGAGCAACCTTTGATTCAACCTTCTCTTCCTTTCCCTTCTTCCGAGGGAATTGTGTGGCGAAATGACCCATTTCTCCACATCTGAAGCATCTGACTTTGGATATGTCCTTTTTCTTCCTCTTCTGCTGCTATTGTTGTCCTGCTGATGCGAGAGCTACATCCTCCTCTGCCTCCTTCTTGACTCTGACCCCTTTGTTGTTGCTTCCTACCTTGGTCAACTCTCTGATCTCTTCCTGTCAAAGAGCTGCCCACATCTACTCCCAACTAGGAAGAGAAACCCTACCCAAGATGATTTGGACAAATATTTCCCAGTCTTTCGTGACTGCATTTAGGGCAGTTCCAATCATAAATTCACGATCTGGTGTAGTCCCTATGAAAGTTAGCTGGTCATGGATCCCTTGCAACCTGAGAAGGAAGGGATAGATTTCTTCTCCCTTCTGCATCTGAAACTATCTCAGCTAATGCTCAAGCAACATCTTCCGCTGAACAAAAGTTCCCTCATACAAAGTGGTCAAGGCCTCCCACATTTCCCTTGTTGTGTCTTTCTCAGCAATATGTGGGATCACATGATCCTTGACCCCGTCCAAGATCATGCACTTGGCTTTTGCCTGAGCCTCCTCGTACTTCTTGAGATGATCAACATCAACTAGAAAAGTAACCATCTTCAAGGCATAATTCTTGATGCAATTTTTATCCAAAACTTCTAGGATCCTAGCCTTCCAGATGAAGAAGTTGGATGCTCCATCCAACCTATCTTGATCCCTCAGTCCGTTGGCTGCCATTTGTGCTCAAATGAATGTCGAATTGGTTCTCTTCTCCCTATTTCGCTGCTGCCCCAGCAAAACTCAGATCTAGATTTCTTTGGTGCTAGAAATCCTCTAAGGAACGAGCTTCCTTTGAATTTTGATTTCCTTCATGTAAATCCTTATGCCAACTACTGTCGAACCACTCCTCTCTAATCACTCTTTGCTATGACACAACACTGGATCTAGATTTCTTGGAAAGAAATCTTCTGAGGAACTTATTCCCTCTACTTTTCTTCTGCCCCACTAGGTACTATTCTGCACCAACATAATCAACACCCCACCAGCAACTCCAGATGAAGTATACGTTGCACCTCTAACCACGACAACTAGAAAAAGCGAGACTCAACAGTATTTGTGCTGGCCTAGCAATCACTGCGCTTCCCTCTACAGCAACAACATCACCCATTCAGGCTGACGTAGGCTCTGCACAAGCCTCCCTTGGTGACTGTGTCACCCCTCCTCTGCTCTCTTGGCCATAAACTGCACTTCTCTTGGTACAACTGCCTTCACACACAAATTTCTTCTATTCTATCATCGATGGCTTCAGTCTTCCTTGATCTGTAATCGCTCTGATACCATGTGAACATTTCTGAATCTAAGAAACTAGAAATCCTACAGCAGTAAACTGACTTGCATTACCTCCTTGTGTTCTTCATTTAACAAGTTATTTTCAGAAATATTCAGAAAATATTGATGCAAATAAAATGCAACCTACAATATTATACAGATCAAGTACTGAAAAATAAATGAGCAATAATGCAGAGGACACATTTATTTTTGGACTAAATGTCCCTCGAAAAACCCAATGTGGAAAAATCGATGCAATAGATATGAGGGTTTTATTAAGCAGATTTTTGAATACAACTAGGGTGCCAAATCCAACTCACCCAATAGAGAATAGACCCGACAGAAGTACCTCTATCCAGAGATAGATGTTTTGGTGAATCTAACAACTGGATGAATAAACCCCACAGGTGACTGCGCTCTCCCTAGTTCTGGGTAACGATGGTTGCTCCAAGCACTACGCTGGAATTGCGTCACCTCCTATAGGAGCTGTGTCACCCTCCCAGTGAGCCTTCCCGACTCAAAAATCGATTTGCTGAACTGTTGCTCTCTCCGCCTCATAGAAACCCAACACTACCTCTAAGTGACTGCATCAACTCCTCTAGCCTTTGTGTCACCCCTTCTAGAGCTGCATTGTCTCTCTTGGTGCTTCTTTTCCTATCTGCTATGTATTCTCAACCTTGGACTAAAGTCCCTCTACCAAATTTCCCCTCTCTGCTAGAGATCTCCTCAATCAATTTTCCTCTTGAGAACTTCTCACTTCAGAAAATCGATTTTCTCTATCTCTCTATGTATATTCTCCAACTGACCCCAAGCCTCCATTTATACTTTTCCTGTTTAGAAATCAACGACTGAGATTAAGTCTCTAATCAACAATTAAGATTAAATTAGAATTGATCCTCATCTCTTAGAAGCTTCTCACCCATATTTTCATCAATACCCATTAATATTTTAATTTTCCTAAGTTTAGGCTTAGGAACTCCATTAAAAATATTAATTATTTTAATAAAATACAATCTGGGTGGAATTTCTCCAAACGTTTTCTGGGTCTTGGAGATCTCATGTGTTCTAGCACTTCCACAAAATTTCCGAGCTAGAAAACATCCGATGCTATCCAAAAATCAACAATAATGTACATATTATTTCAGTGTAAAATTATTTACAATATGCATATAAATTGTGCTATTCTTGCAAATAGAGTTATCTCTAAAACCACTAAAAATATACGCTCCTTAAAAAAAAGCTAAATTTTAGGGATTAAAATCTATACTAAACTTTCATGTTTTCTAATAAAATTTTATTCATATGGTTTTTATTTCTTTTAACAATAGGTGAATGCCATAGTAATGTGACACAATTTTTTGATGATATGGTCCTCATTCACATTTTGATCATAAAACTCCTATAGTTTCTTTTTAGTATGACTCACACACAAATAGTTAAGAGAATCTTTTTTAGAATAGTAATTGAATATCATAATTGTGTAATGTATTTTTGAATTTTTGCATGATATGCTTTATTATAAGCTAACTTTCTATTTTATCAAGAAATGATAGATGTTCCAAGTGAACGATTTGTCATTAGGGAAACCAAACCACTGAAAAAATAATGGGGAATATATTCCAAGCTTTAATACGAGTTTAAAACAAAGAGTTAAATACCAACATAGTTTCATGGAAATAACAAGATAAAAGAAACTAAGCATAAGCATGGTTATATAGTGCCTATTGAGCAAGGATCTCAGACGAGAAGTCCTATGCCTAGCTCTACCAGAAAGACAACAAAACTTTGAAATCAAAGCCATAAAAACTTAGTAGAATTTGAGACAGCCACCTCAATCAGAGTGGGGCACTCCTTGCTACAACCAATTGAATTAGGGGCATGAGAGAGATGATATTCAACATGCTTGAGGCGAAGCCACATTTCCTTCTGATTCAACAATACTTTATCTAGAATTAACAAGATTCCATCACTGGCTTCATTCTAGACCATGATGCACCAAAGTTTTCATTTTCCAATAGAGCTCAATGGTAAGGAGGCTTTGGTTCTATCTTCCCTCTGTGTGCCCATGGTTAGGAACCCAATATGAGATATTAATCATAACCTATGAATTCAAGACACAATCATTTTCCACTACAATAGTTGCCTCCAATTCCCAAAACTCTTCCCAAACCAATTCAGGAATTTGTTCTATGAAAGCCTTAGTTAAGACTTCAACCCCTTGCTCCCCTCTAATGATGTTTCCATAGTGAACCCAATCTTGTTGCCTCACTATTCATAGAGCACTAGGGCTCATGTGTCCAATACCTAAAGTCTTACAAATTAGGAAATTTAATCAACTTCCTTAGAGAATCTCCCTCTCACCCATGAAGAGGCAAGGCATAGAGAAATCATGACAAAGGTAGAGAAAAAAAGAAAACATAGAATGAAACAAATGTAGCAAGGAAAGAAATAACCATTTCGTCATCTTCCCAAACTAAGATAGCAACATATTGTGACAAAAATAGAGTGTAATAAGTGTCTAGAGTCAACCTTGCATTTGAAATGATGGGGTAGGATGCCATCACCATTTGGAGATGCCTTCGTACGAGCAACATCAACTTCAAACCATCCCACCAAAGAATTAACACATCCCACCTAAAACCATAAACATGTGGAGTTGTTCACATGTTGCGTGTTAAGGTAAGATAGGGGGCATGCCACCAACATTGATTATGCAAAGTGGAAGCATATGTAAAACATCCCACCTCACCAATTCAGGGTGATGATATGGTTTACCTTATTCATATTCCCATAGTAGAATGTTTTTAATTGATTTCTAATAAGTATGGATTATGAACAAATGGTTCAAAAAAATCTAGTTTAAAGATAGTATTTGAATATTATAATTGTATGACATATTTTTGGATAATATGGTTCACTTTACTCACATTGTCATCATAAAATACCTCTTATTGGTTTTGAGCATGCCTAACATACAAATAGTTAAGAGAAATATTCGTAAACTAACAGTGGAATGGCATAATTGCATATGCATTTCTCAATAATATTCTCTACTTGGTTCACATTTTCATAATAATTTTTTTCTTAAAATTGTTTTTTTTTATAAGCTTGGCAAGACTACATCTTCATCATGTCCAATATATCACCCCGATCAGGGTAGGGAATTGAACTAGTGACTTCACATCAAGAAGTGCCTTGACATAGCACCCGATCATCGTCTATCCAAAACCACGTGAACTTAAAATTAGTTTTAATAAATATATATTATAAAAAAATAATTCAAAAATAATTATTTTTAAAATAATAATTGAATATTGTAATTGTATAACACATTTTTAAATAATATAATCTACTTATTCATATTACTTCTAATTAATTCTTCATATAGATAAAGACAAATAATTGAAAGCAATATCTCTTTGCTTCTAATTTGTTCTTCATATAAAAATATATATATATATATATATTTCGATCTCCATTTAAAATAACATTTGTTTTCAAATTATATTGGGTTATAAGCAATCTAAAACAATTAATTAAATATTCCAACTCCTTCAAAATTACTAGTATGGTACCTAAACTATAACTTTTACCACTATATTCTACCATTGTCCTACTTTAAAAAAATATTCTACCATTGTCCTACTTTAAAAAAATATGATTATATGATTTATATTTTCTAAATGTTAACTTTGTACCTAAACTATAACTTCTATTCATAAGACCTTTACCACTATGTTCTACCCTATTCGTACTTCTTTAACAAATATATTATATTATTTACATTTTTCTAAATGTTAACTTTGCAAAATTTACTGTGATTAAATTTAAAACCTTTACATAATATAATATAATTCAAAACTCTATATATAACCTATGAAATATAGATTAGTTTATTTCTATAAAATTTAATTTTCTCTAAATTGTGGGTGGATGAGTTCAAATTTTATGGGAAAGGGATGAGAAGTGAACATTATTTTGGGGAATTAAATTTCTCAAGAGATGTTTAGGATCAATCTAGTATTAATAAATAAATATCCCAGTGTAAATAAATTTGTCTTTTTCCGACTAATAAATAGATTAACCCGGCCTAAATTCCACTAGTCTCAAGTATATATGAAATTATTAATAATAATTAAAAATAATAAAATACGAACCCTTGCCAAATAAATCATTAATAATAATTAAAAATGATAAAATACAAACCCTTTTACATCAAGTTTTCACACGTGGGATATAAAATATACAGGGCTTTATTTCTTTCTTTGGAAGCACCGCTAGCAACCCGGAAGGATGGGGCCAACCGAATGAGTGGAAACGAAAAATGATGAAATGACTTATTCAATTGCCTCGGAATTATCATCAAATTACCAGCAAGGAGAGCCACAATGATTACTCTCCTACACCCGTATCACCTTAAAAACCCATATCAAGGGGCCCTCGTTGTGGGTAGAATAGATAAATAGGTGGTACAATTTGCCCCTACTCTCAACCCTCTTATTTTAGTAACAAACGATGCAATATTAAGTCACTTGGGCTATGCCCGGGCAGACCGAAGTTCAAATCTCATTGAGTACATTTAGCAGCCTGCTGTGGTGGCGGCTAGAGGGGCGGATTCCCCTTTCCCGTTGAGTCTGCTCTTGCCAAAATCATAGGAACTTAGTATAACTGATTTGCAGGTGATTGGTTATGCTCTTGGTGTTATAGTGGCAGCGTCCAGGTTTGATCCTGGGTCTCTCCTAGATTAGGCTAGACAGTTACCGATTCACCATGTGGTATAAAAAAAAAAACAAACGATGCAACATTACTAAAGGACAAAGGTAGTCCCATGCAATGCATGCCTATCTCGGGGATATGAATTGACAAGACAAAAGAAAAAGTCCATACACACACAATACCCCCACACTCATATTTCAATGCAAACTCAAATTGTAAATTCAAATTCATTTGTTTTTCCTAGTTTAAAATATATGTTATGGGGATTTGAATACCGCCCAAAATAAATCTCTATTTAAAAGCAAAGCAGATTTCTTAGATCAAATTTCTTCTCCGACTATTTTCAAAAGGACGAACACAATAGATCGCGAAGCTAAGACACCAATGTCTCAAGAACCAGAAGAGATGAAGGAGATGCAAGATAAAGGAAGTTGGAAGACCATAGAGGAAAAAAAGAAAGCTACAACACCAATCTCGCCAAGAAAGACGAGGAGCCAAATAATTAAAAACTAAGAAAATTATAGGTCCGATAGACCAATTTAGTCTCAGTGGACATTAACCACCACCATCACCATCATCATTATATAATTCTTGCTACAACTTTATTCTACGTACATATTTGTCCCCACTAAAAATTGGGGGTGAGATTCTTCTCACAAATCTAGGGAAAAAAACGAATATTTCAGATTTTAAGATCATTATTTAACATCGACTTTAAAGGTGTGAAAAATCATTTATATATATTTTTATCGAAGGAATAATTATATCCAAAGTTAAAATAATTATGCAGATATGGAAAATAAAAATAAATTTCTTATCAAAATGCATTCCTCAAGGATAATCCAAAATGATTGATATGTGGGCCTTTGTCTTTTTCATTTTAGTAGAACATGGTATCGCAGCTTTAAATGAGGAGCATTATGATTCTTGATATTAAAAGCAATGCAAGTTGAAATTATGTAAATGATATAATTTTAATAAAGTTGGAATTATGTAAATCATACAATTTTAATATGTTTAGTTTTAAATGAGGAGCATTATGATTCTTGAAATTACAAGCAATGCAAGTTGGAATTATGTAAATGATATAATTTTATAATGTTTAATGTTAATATTAAGCATTTTGGGTAATTTGAATGATTGAGTAGATTTTTTTTTTATGTTTTTTTTTTGTTATATTTGAGTGGGTTTAATGTAAAGTAGTAAGCTTTGAGATGAGTGATTAGTAAGTGTAAGGATGATTTGAATATCATATAGGGTGTTTATTCTTTGCCTTGGTGGAGTAGATTAGTATGTAAGTTATCCACAAAAATTGGAGAGTTTATTCAAGTAGTAGGCTTGAAAATTCAAGCGGTAGACACTTTGAAGTGATTATGTTCGAAAGAAGGATGACATACTCAAAGGATGAAGAAGTTCGTTTGGCCATCTCATAAAGATTATGATAAGATTCATGGAAGAAGACTCACTCAGATCAAAATGAGACTTGTCATTATGATAAGATTCATGCAAGAAGACTCACTAAGATCAAAATTAAACTTTTCATTTTGGATAAAATGATGGATCAATTAGTTGAATCCATTTGAAGTTAGCTGAGAAAGGTAGAAGTGGTCACCACCAAGGTTGAGTCTTTGGAATGAAAGATGGCATAGAAAGGTTTGAAGTTTGTTGGGTTTAATCATATATTGGATTCTAGATTGAGCCCTAACATAGTTCTTTGAGGTGGCCTTGGTAGCCACTTAGCACACTTTTTTCATTGTTAAATGCCACAAATGGATTGCTAACTAAAAGTGGGCATTGGAGCGTAGGGCATCAAAAGAGGTTACCAAGTAAAAGATTGACAAAGGAGTCAATTTGTTAGAAGGATGCAATGTGTGATGGCAAGATAAAATCTTCTTCTCCACATTAATGACAATTTATGTAGTCTGATGTCCAAGAAGTAGGATGATGGGCAAGGAGGAATTAAAGCACAAGTGTCTCAAGGGATTGTTAAGTTGTAGAAGGTGATTCGACAAGTTTGAAGAATAGGTGAAGAAATTTCCTTGTGTGGCTATGATGAAAATACTAAAGAAGTGGATGAGACAATCAAGAAGTTGGTCATGAAAACATGTGCATTTGACCTAAATTGTTATGATAATAGTGTAGACCAAGTTGATAAGGAAGATGCATGCCCACCTTCATATATGGGAACCTTGGATGAGCAACTTGCTCCTTGGGTTGTTTAGGATGATGTCTAGGATGACCTAGAGATTATGTAATCATTGGTTAAAGAGGATAGAAATATTGGTCTGTACATGTCTCTCTTAGTAAGGGACGTGGAGTTCTTTTTGGTTGGATTGTTGCACTTATTAGGCTATTGGACCATTTAAGGGTAGTAGTTCTGATGGCCAACTACCACCTTCTACTCATTAACAATTTCCTTAAGGAATCTTGTCGCCTAGGAGTTGGTAATGGAGCCCAAGTGCAACAAGAAAAGGTGTCAAAATCAATGGAGTTGAAAGTGTTGACTTGTAGTAGGTGACTTGATAGTTTGGAGGTGAAGGCAGTGGCATTGCCTTGGTCCAATAGAGTTGTATAGATGGACTAAAGTGCAAACAAAAGTGACTTGTTTCATTATGATAAAGTACAATATTAGGGATTTGGCTTATGGACGCCTAAGTTTCAATAGTCTTGGAAAGTTTAATGTACGAATTCATGGAAGAGTGACAAAAATTACTAGATTAGTAGTAAATGATGGAATTTGTGACACATGGATAGTTACACAACCTTCTTAGTGGAGGTTGAGTTGTCACAACATCAAAAGGTAGTTGTAGCAGTAGTGGACCCTCATGTTGCAACCTTAGAATAAGGTAGCATCAACAACAACAAAGGCATCCATGGGCATTGCAACATTGTTTGGATTTGTTTTTGGTTCAAAGTAATGGATAGTGACTAGTTGCATAAGTACTTTTGGAAGAAATAGTGTAAAGTGGTTGTAGAAGCAAACCACGAATGGATACATGAGTTTGGAAAAAAACTTGGAGAACAAGAGGTTCTTAAGGATGTTGCTATGGACGGAAAAAACGTTTAGTTGGAGAGAATGTAAGGACCTAGCCTTGAATGGCTTTGGGAACCTTTTCCACATTAGCTCCTCAATGGCCACTAACTAACTCAAATAGAATTCACATAAATTTGATGGCCAAGAGAATCAGTTTTGTAGTGCCTTTTCCCATTAGCAAGGGACACAATGACATTATGGACACTGTTACTCATAGAATTGGAACACAACAAACCTTGGAAACTTACATTAGTTGGTTATAACAAGAGAAGTTTGGAAGGGAACTTGATAGAGAAAGGAAAAGAGGATTTTCATGGGAAACCTTGTTTGAAAACATGCATTATGCATTAATAACGAAATGGCACAAAGAACTTGGCTATATTTTATAGAAGTGAGTGCTTAGGTTATGTATGAATCCAAGGATTTAGGGGTCCCACACTTGGGGTTTGCAATAGACATTGGAAGTGCCTTCATGCACAAGAATCCATAGTGCACAATCATGGGATGCGCTTGTTGTGTGCATACATATTGGGCATACATCCATTGTGCTCACATCCATTGGACACAGTTATTAGGATCACACTTACTAAACACACTTTAGTGCCTAAGGCATACTTATCAAATTCATGGCACATTGGGCATAACACCATTACAAATTGGATGATATGTGAAAAAGTCATGAAGAGGGCAGTGGCACCATCAAGTATAGTTGAAGTTAGAAATGTGGGAACTTGGATCCACTTAGACTTTGAGGGGTTTGCAAGTGCAAGGAAAATTTGAAAAGTCAATCATCCATTGATTATTTACATAAGTGTAAAGGAACTATTAGTTATGTTAAGTTCAAGGTTGTCACAATAGGGAAAGTTGCATTGATTAAGTGATCAGAAGAATAGGACAAGATCTATAGGAGACCCACCTATTGTTGCTTAAAGGGTTTGATTGTGTATGTCTTTTCGTTAGTAGGAAGAATGCAATATTAGCTTACACTCATTACAAATTTGTATTAGAGTTGTGGATATAAGGTTGTAACTCCCTTGTTTTTGTTATATACAATATTCTTCATAATAGAGTTAAGGCATCCCCTTGGATGTTACCTATAATTGTGTGTTGTAGTCTATGTGCTTGTAAGAATGTTATGTTGCTTGTAATGTTATATGTTGGTTAAGTATAAGTATTGTTGGGATGTTTTAAAGACCATAGTTGTGCCTACTATTGAATTTTCTTGGTTGAGTATGGCTTAGTTGCATTTGACATATTGTAACTAGACGTTATGGAAAAACATTAAGTGAAGATGTGTAGTCTAGTTACAGTAGGTGTAGGGTGGCCAAGCATTACTATTATTGCAAGGAAATGTTGCATAATCTCATGCGCTAGAAAAACCTTGTGAGAAACTCAAGTTTGCAAAGAAAATTCTAGGAAGACTGTAGGTCTATGACACATTCCATCCCTTCCCTCATGTTGCATGTGGTAGCATAATTTCATTCATTTGATACATGCATAAGTGATCATGATCATGCCAACCCAATGTTTTCATTTTTTAAGAGTGTTTTGTGCTGTTAAAATTATTGTGGATAAATTTATCATAAAATTAATGAAAGAAAATATAAAAAAATTGTAAGTGACTACATAATGTGTATATTATTTTATTTGTAAAAAGATTTGTATTGTGCATGTAAACTATGGTGTATATGAACATAAAGTTACCTTATAACCACTGAAAATATGCGTAGTTTTGATTGAAAATATATTTACACCTTTTAAAATAGAAAAAAAGATATTTAAATTTATAGAGATTAAGATGTATGATAAAATTTTATGTTTTAATGTTTAATTTTAATAAAAATGTTCAAATAATTAGATTTTTTCTTTTTGAAATAAGAGTTCTCTTGATATGTTAGTTTTTTTTAAATGAGAGATCACAATTTTGGATGATATGAACTTAATTGTTCAATTCTCATAATAAAATGTGTATAGTTGGTTTTTAATGTCTCCCAAAATGGTTAAAATAAATATTCATAAAAAGGTAGTTGAATGTCATAATTAGATGATGTGATTTTGGACAATGTGTTCTATTTTGTTTACATTTTCATAATAAAATGTTTTTAGTTGGTTTGAATTACAAGAAAATGGTTTGAAAAAAAAGATAGTACTTAAATGTTGGAATCATATGATACATTTTTGGATACATGATTCACTTTTATTTTACCGAGTTATGTTGCTCAAATAAAATCCTCAAGCACTTAAAACTCCATGGCACCTCTCATTTAAACAATGGTACCCAAAGTAAACCTTAAAATCTTTATGGTACAAGCCTCTCAAGCCCAATCAACAATGAGACTCAAAGTTATTGTACTAATACACTTATTAAAAGCTCAACATATCACTTGTAAGACTTAAACCTAAGTAGAAAAGATAATAATCATTCTTTCCAACCTCTCAGACTAAACCCAAAGTTCCACCTTATTTATATTCTTATTATAAAACGCCTCTAATTAATTCTTCATCATAAATATTAATCAAGAAAAAAATGGTTTAAGAAAATCTAATTCATTTAATTTCCATTTAAAAAACATTTTTTTTTCGAATTATTTTATTATTAATAATTTTTATTCATTAGAATTTTCTTCTCACCATATTTAATTACATTATTATATTCATATTCTATAACTGTATTTATATTTATTTAAATAAATATTTACATTTATTTACAAATATTTTATATATACATCCCTATTTATTTTTATGCACTTATTTAATATTTATTTATTTATTTAGTAATTCAAATATGCAAAAAAATTTAATGTTTTTATTTACTCTTTTCCATAATTTTTTTTATTAAATTAATATTTTTTTTATTATTTTATCTCTTTCATTACTTTTAAGTGATTTCTTATAATTTCTTTGTTCTTATGGTTTTTTTTCTAAGTTTTATATAAATATTTATTATAAATCATTCACTTTCATTTCATTATCAATAAACATAGGTTCGTTTTTTCTAAATATTTATTATAAAATAATACACTTTCCTTTGTATTTATTGTTTTATATATATATATATTAATTTTTTAATTTATTTTCTTTAATATTTGGTAATTTATTTCTTTTATTGTTAGAAGTTAGTATTTAATGTATTTTTTTAATTCCATTTTAATTATAACTAATTTGAATGTTGTTTTAATTAATTTTTATTTATTATGAGTTATTTTAGTATTAATAATTTTTATTAGTTAGAATTTTCATCTCTACAATTTTTAGTTACATTGTTAGATTATACTTTCTATTTTAGTTCTTATGAACCGTGCTGGGTAGTTCTAAACATGTGGATCAAATATATGTTGATGTAATTTTACCAAAAATAAAAAAATAAAAACAACATGAATTACAAAATTTAAATTCTAAAATTATAAACTTAAATTCTGATATTATTTTAATTTTTAAAATTTATTCTAAATTTTTTTAAGATAATTTTTTTATAAATTACAAAACAAATTCTTGAATTTACATGTTTCTAACCACTGATTCATCATCAAAATTTTTAATAAACATTCTAATCCATACAAACTGATATATACTTTATTCCAATCCATACAAACTGATATATACCGCAAAAATACAATATCATATTCCTACTTTTTACTTGGAACTATGATTATATATCCTATTGTTTTAAAAACCTCGACATCAACAAAACCACAATAATGAAGAATACCACAAATAGCCATTGAAAATGAGAAGACCTTAGGCCCTTTCATACGGCAACTCCTATTTCTTACCCCATAGAAAAGTTAATGCAGTCTGACATGCAAGGGGAATAGCAGTTTCCTTGCTGCTAAAGTGCCAAAGTCAACTTTGAAAGAAATATAAATACAAGGAAACTGCTATTCCCCTAGCATGTGAGACTGCATTAAATTTTCTATGGAGTAAGAAATAGGAGTTGCCCTTTCATACCCCGTCTTGATATGCAAAAAAATTACAACGTTATTGAAAATCGAAAGGGCTCAGATGTCATGCTTACCTATCTTAAAGGATATGATTTGACAAGAAATAAAGAGTGAGTCCGTACAAATACAAACAGCACCCGCCCCACACACTGCAACTTTGTCCCACCAGTACTTTGGCCCCTCGGAAATTGGGAGAAATGCTTCTCACAAATTTGGAAAATATTAAAATATTTCACATTACATTATTAGGTTGGTATTTCACATCGACTCTAAAGGTGCGAATAATCATTCTTATATATATATAACTAAAGGATAATTAAAGCCAAAGTAACAATAGTTATGAATGTATGGAAAGTGGAAATAAAATATTTATCAAAATTAATTCCTACGTTACTTTCTTTAGTCAATAGGTAATTATTACACCAATAAAGATATTCCAAAATGATGCTGATGGGGATTTAGAGTTAATTTTTTAAAATTATAATGAAATAGAGTTAGAATTATGTAAATTATATAATTGGATTTATATAAATTTAAAGTTGTATGGAAGTGATGCTATAATATTAGGTTAAATTATTTAAGTATTTTGATTAGGCGAAAATAAAAATAAAATTTAAAAATTAAAAATAAAATTAGATAGGATAAATTATTTTAAATAAAATTAAATAGATTTATTTAAATTAAAAAATTAAATTTATTTAAATTATTGGTATTTTGGGCTCTAGATATATAATCTAGATTTTTCCCATGATAGATATATAAAACTACTTTAAATTTATTTTAATTCCAAATTTTATTTTTCTCTATACAAATTAAATAGCAGAAATTTTAATCATAAATCTTTTAATTACCACAAAATCATATTACCTCCATCACCAATTAAACTATACAAAACATTTATTTTATTATTTTAATTTTTATATAAATATAAATTTTCTAATTTACTATAAATCAGTTTTTAAATAAAACAAAAATATTAAAAATATTAAATAAAACAAATAGATAGATATGATTATCTTATATCAAGTATTACAAAGCATCACGGAAAAACTAATTGCCATCTCCCCTAATTAAACATCTTTTCATCTTATCACTGGGCCACCAAAAGTTACATCCATCTCAAAATTCCAACTATTTTTTTTCAAATTAATATTTATATTGCGTAACAAACCAAAAGTTTATTACTTCCCCTACATAAAGCTTCTTAATTAGTGTGAAATCTACATCTTATGTTATGTATTAATTAGTGTGAAATCTACATCTTATGTTATGTAAGATTTGTCGTGGTCCATCAATGTGATTCATTCCAATGATTGTTTTTTATTAAATTATTTTAAATGTGTGATTATTCGTATCCCAAATAGGAAAAAGTTCGAAAAAGTTATGATATTTTGTAAAAAAATGTGTGTTGTTTTAAAATTAATGAGTATAGGGGTTGTTTAATTTATAAATGAAATAATTTTTTATTGAATTTGTTATACAATTTTAAGTAATATGTGATTTATTATTATTTAAAATATATTTTTGAATACATAAATAGATTTATCACTTTAAATTTTTTTGGCACTCTAATTATATAGATTAAATAACTTAAATTTAAGTTTTAAAAATCTTTCCTAAATTTTGGTTAAAATTACTCAGAAAAAATGTAATGAAAATGGTCACTTCATTCATAAGCTAGACTACACCATGAGAATATTTATATTGATTGCAAATTTGTGTTAGGATCACAACTATATATCAATAGTTACATTATGATTTTTTTTTTCTCATCTTCAATATCATATGCAAACTACTGAACCAAAATTGTCCCTTGAAGAGGAATCTGACTTCACACACAGAAAATTTGACACTTCTAATGGTTCGGCCACTTCAGGTTCTCACCAGTGCCGAGCACACTGATGCGCAGGCTCCCAAACCACCTAAAGACTTTGAGTGATTTCTCGTGTTGCAAGCAGATCAGACTGATTGTCCGCAGATGCAGAGCAGGAGAACACTCGACTCAAACACACACACAAAGACTCTAAATGCCGATGCCCAACAAATGAGCCTTACCCTCCTTATATAGGATGAGAGGGGGGACAAACATTACTGTTGGTCGGACCGAAGAAAAGACTTAAAGCTAAAGGAATCATTGCTTTTCAGTCTTTATCAGAGCGACGTCCGCACAAATATTCGGGTCTTTTGAATGGACCGAATAATTGCTTTCGGGTAACGCTAAGATATTGTCTGTAAAGTAGATTCTTGTACCTAAAACAGATTTGACAGACATCATGACTCTTTACATAGTGGATGCTTTTGTACTAAAAAGCCCACGAGAAAAGACTAGATAAGGATATTACACTGTGGAGGCTTTTGAACAGTAAAGCCCACGGGAATGCTGGTCACAATTAAGCCCTTGTGACTGGTACAAAATCAAAATACAGTCAGATCAGGGAATCTGCCTCTTTTATAAAGTATATCATCACATGCTTTGGTGTAGATTCTCCGGACTATCATTGGTTTTCCCAGAATGATTTGATGTTGGACCTTGGTTAAGATGTACCATTCCAGGTGTTCTCTCATATACTCTTGGAGTGAATAATTTATTCTATGGAATGGATCCCACTCCTTGACCGTCATCTCTCTGACTGTTTTATAGATGTTATGAAAACACTCCCCAATATTATTTTCAAAACATCTGTCACAGTATTTTCTTTCATAATTTTCATGATATACTGGGTCCATAGCTGTTCTGCTAATTCCGTAATCAGTCCACCAATTCTGGAACCACTGACATTGTTGATTTCGCTGAGATGCTTGGGATCATTTCTGGGCCACCGGGCACATGGTTAGACTGGAAATTGTCTTGGTTCATTCCACAAATCTCTGGTTCGATAGATACAATAGTAGCTTTCATAAATTCCTGTGCTGCGACGTCCATGGTACCAAATGCCGGCAATGTCATGAAAATTTTGTTCTAGGGCCCGTCGCGCAGTTCCAGCGTCTGCTTTTGCCTTGTCATACATCATATCATGGATCCATTTTCTACCCTTAGGGTATACTTTTCTTTCTGGTACATAGTGCTGGAGATCAGTGTGGGGCTGTAGGTTGGCATCAAGGACCTTTGTATTCCTTAATTGCCATGTGGGTCTCCAGTTGTTTTTGTACGTTTCCCAGTCTTGGTCATCCGGAATGGTCCTCAAGACTTCTTGTTTTTGGTGCTGGTCCCATTCAGTAATAATCATCATAACATGTGCTTCCTTCTGATCAATGTACTCTCTGCTGAGGAAGTCAGGAAGACTGTTATCTTTTCCTTTGATGTGTTCTACAGAAAAATCAAAATTTGCAAAGAGTGCCTGCCATCTAGCAAACTTTGCTTCTCCAGCTTTCTTGATATCTTTAGATAAGACTCTCTGCATTGCCGAAGCATCTGTTCTGAGAAGAAAAGGCTTGTTTATCAGATATACTTCGAATTTGCTTATACAATTCCATGCAACTTTTACCTCTCTCTCAATAACATAGTAGTTCTGCTCTGCTGGATTCCATACTCCTGAAGCAAACTGTACAACTTGTTCTTCTTTGCCAACTTTTTGTTTCAGGATTCCTCCCCATCCAATATTACTGGCATCAGATTCAACTATCTTGAAAGCTTGGTCATCAACTACATATAGTATAGGCAAAGATTTTACCTTTGCTTTGATTTCTTGGACTGCTCTGGTGTGGACATCTGACCATTCAGGGGGGTTTTTGCCAAGCCGCTTATTGAGCACCTTCCTGTCGCTGGCACAATCCTGATAAAAACTGCTGACATAATTTAAGCATCCCAGAAATCTTTGCAACTGTGTCTTGTCTTTCAGCACGTCCGGGAATTTGTCTGCAAATTCAATAGCATGTTGTTGCAGAGAGATTTGTCCATTACAAATCTTGTGTCCTAAGAACTTTATAGAAGTCTGGAATACTTCTATTTTCTTTTTGCTAAGTACAAGCCCATTTTTCTGAACCAACTTCATGAAAATATTTACATGTTTGAAGTGGTCATCAATATTTTTGGAAAAAATTAAAACATCATCAATATAAACAATTAGCCAATCAAAATATGGCTTGAAAATATCATCCATGACTTTCTGGAATTTTGAGGGAGCATTTTTGAGGCCGAATGGCATGACATTCCATTCGTAGTGCCCTGCAGGAATACTAAATGCAGTCTTGAATTTATCTTCTTCATCAATGGCAACTTGCCAAAATCCCGCTTTTAGATCAAACTTTGAAAATATCTTGGCTCCTGCAATTCTTCTAATCAAATCTCCTTTATGTGGAATGGGGTAAGTGTCATCGGCCAAGACTGAGTTTAGAGGCTTATAGTTTATCACAAGTCTAGGAATACCTCTAATCTGTTCAGCTCTCTTGTTCACATAGAATCCATAGCAATTCCAGGGGCTATTGGATTCTCTGATCAATCCTCTGTTAAGCAATTGCTGGATTTCTTCTTGGCATAGCTCTCTATATTCTTTGCTCATTGGGATTGCTCTGCTCTTACAGGGTTTTCCTGTATATCCTTCTTTGTAGGGCAGTTTTATAGTATGTTGCTTTCTATGCCAGAAAGCATTTGGCTCTTCTGAACAACATTTTTCTTCTAATTTCTCTTTTAAATCTTGGATTCTTCTCTTGATTTGCGGCAGTTTTAGCTGTTCTTCAATTCTCAGTGTGCCTTTCAGATCTTTGAGATCTGATAGTAGAGATTCTGCTTTATCCAATTTTTGCATAGCTTGGACCATTGTAGAAACTCTTGGGTTTGAAACATAAGGAAGTTCAATTCTTTTTCTTCTACCTTTTGATGTAGGCACAGAAATGAAATAGCCAGCTCTACTTCCTTTTAGTCTGGCTGAGCCATGAGGTTCAACTGCAGCTAAAAAGACATTCCCTAATATACAATCAACAGGGATGTCTGCTATGGCAAACTTCATATATACACAGTGGGTATCGAAACATAGTGAAGCTCTAGGAATCTCATATTTGAGTTTCTTGTTTCCTAGACCTACTACTTCTCTTTCAGCAGAAACCCAATACTTGGCTGGAACATTCTTAATGTTAAGAATATTAATATCTGCACCAGAATCTAATAATGCAGTCATGTAAAAGATTTTCCCTTGGATACAGATTTTTACCTTAACATGATGTTGCTGATAGGTGATGGTGAACAACCTCATATCTTTGAAGCCAAAATTTGGGTCTTGCCTTCCTTCAGCAACTTGCATCTCTTGATGATAAGCTGTAGGATTCCAGGAATCTTCTTCTTTTTCTTCTTTAATTTGCTTCCCTTTCTGTATTTCTGCAATTTGAGCTTTGATTGCAGAAATCTCGGCTTTGAGATGGTGAATTTCACCACTTACTTCTCCCAGAGTCAGGGATCTTACTTTTCCTGGCTTTTGGTGATGCATTTGGAAAGATTTAGTATTCCTTTCATAAGATGCATCAACAAACAAAGGCTTCTTACCTGATTCTTTTGAAGCTTTGGTCTTGAGCTGGTCAGTGAATGCTTCTATCAGGCGATTCTTCATGTCTCCTTCCTCCATTGCCCTAATCTGAGATAGGATCTTCATTTCTGCTTCTTCTTCAGTGGATGCCATTAGGACTTTTTCTTTAGGAGGCTTAGGTCTTTCTTCTTCGCTGGAGCTGGAAAAATATTCAGAGTCATCTTCATAGAAAATATGACAAGCACATTCTTCTGAATTTGAGCATGAACATTCTGATGAATCTGAATCAGAATACTGGCCCATATTAACCTGAAATTCTTCTTCTGATGTAGTACTAAAAGAATCAAGAGAGGATTCTTCTAGTTGGTGTTGCTGGGCTGTATCCCTGATAGAACTGGTACAAAGACTCACCAATGTCTTTGTAATATGAGAGTAAATCTCACCCCATGTGTAAGATTCAAAAGGTAACTGAAAAATCTCTTGCATCCTGATATAATCAACAAATCTAGAGGGTAGAGAAGCAAGATATACCTACTTCCATAAAAAATTCTTGGAATCTTTTACCTCATAGATCCGCTGCATCCAGTCTCTGAGAGATACGAAGAGACACAACAAGTAGCAAGCTCGAGACAGGAGCCCCTGCTAGAAATTGGTATCAGAGCCAGTAACGTCTGGTTCTTGAGGTTGGTACTCAAATCTGTACCCTTTTAAGAAGAAAATCCTCTTAGGGATATGTTTGCAAGTAGTTCAAGTAGAACCTTAAACTCTGCTGAACTTACTTATGAAGAAACTCAGCCCTCAGCCCGGTGGGAATTACCAGCTATAACCCCCTCCGAAGTCTATAGTGATTTAGCTCCTTTTCATTTAATTGCTGCTTCTAGGATAAGCATTAAAGAATCTGTCAGTCAAGTCCAGGAAAACTCTGATAGTATTCAGACAATACCTTTGCTAAATCCCAAAGCTTTACAAGCAGAAGCAAAAAGGTTAAAGACAAATTATTTGCATCTAGGATGTATTCGGGTTGGAATCAATCCTTTAATTCACAAAGGACTAGATACTTTTGTGCTTGCTACTGTAAGAGACATGACGCACAACAAGTATACAGATTCTATAATTGGTGGAATAGTAGCCCCTTTGTCTGATGGCCCTGTATATTTCGACTGTTTCCCAAACTTCTCTGTGTATGTATTTGATGAAACCATTGAAGATATCCTGCAGTTGCAGATCCAAACAATGGGATTCGATATGAAGAAAAGAGAAACAATATAGCCATCCAGACCAAAGCCTGTTTTAGACACACCAATACTTTATGGCCAGCAATCCGTCATACTCCCAGTAGAGACTCCAAATCTAGTGTTGTAGTCAAAACAGATCCTAAGAACCAAAAGGTTGAACATCTGTTAATCAAATGGGAAGATTTGCAGTTTCCAGAACATTGGGTTGTAAACCATTCCAGGCCTCATGTACCCCGAAACATCACCTCTGCAAATATCACAGAAAATGCTTCTAATGCAGTCATATCTTTTCCCCGCAGATCAACTATTGATCGCCGCAGAATTGATGCTGCTTGTAAATCTTCAAAATACTACAGAGATCCTTCCACTGTTGATACCGCCTGTTCGTCATCATCTTCCTGTAGACATAATCAGCTTTATGAATTAGCCCAGCTTGTAAATTTTTCTTCTTTAGAAGTAAAATGTCCAGATTGTAGAGATGTCATAAATCTGCTCACTTTAGCCGAATAGAATGTTCATTTGCATCATAATGGTATTTCTCCTCCTTCTACTTCTATCAGCTCATGCCCGAATCCTAAGTGCTCCGATATTCCTTTCCCACATGAGCCAGAGCCGGATTCAGACCATGTTCTCATGATCCATACAGTAGAAGAAGAAGACCCTAGGCTCACTGAGATGATTTGTTTAATGAGACCAGCAAAACCAAGATATGGGCTAGGGAAACTTGAGCAATCAGAACTGATTCCAGAATGCAGATTCAAACAAATTCCTTCTGACTGTAAAAAGCCTGCAGTCATGGAAATGCATAAGTTCTTTGCACTTATGGATGGATGTTTGAAGTCAGAAATCAGTGCCAAATGGATGAAAGATATGTTGAATTGGGATTTGTATACAAATCCTCAGGCAGAAGAGTTTGACCAAGCATACACTCCAGAACAAAAAAGACAGTTAGCAACTGATTGGAAACATTATATGGAGACAAATAATATTTGGATATCTTTCTATTCATGGAAAGATAAGATTGCTCCTATAAATGTTTTCACTGGTGCTACTTCTAGCAGTATAACTGATAAACATGGATGGACTGCAATTGATGGGTCCAAAGTAGAAACTCCTACTACTTTTCCTCCTTATAAAGGAATTATTTTAGGAGAAAATACAAATGCAGCCAAAGCCATCCCTCTGGTCCAAAAAGATGACAATGCCTTAGGCATTGATGGAAGAATTCAAAAGGCAAGTGAACAATTAAATTGGACCAATACTGCTATGAAAGGTCTAGAAATGAATGTGGCAAAGACAGAAGATGTAAAAAGGCAGATAGATGTTGTACAGTCCTCATTGAGTAGTGTAAATACTTGTTTGAATAATTTACAGTTTGATTCCAGCATGACTCGTTCTTACACTAGAGAGTCATTAAATAAGATTGAAGAAGTAGGAGAAAACTTAGTTGGACATATTGATGTAACTAAGACTCTCCTTACTGGCTTGAATGAAAAATTTGAGAAGATGCAGATAACAAAGATTGAGAAGCCAGTTCCAAATTCTTTCTTGGTAAAAAGAAATATAAAGATTGAAAATCCTGTGAGAAATGTACAAAAATTCCCTCTGCTGTTCCCTAAAGAAACTGCCTCATCATCAGGAGTTGATGAGTCAGAACATATAAATATTGCTTCCTTATTTAAGGAACCAGAGGCAGAAGAAAAGGAACAGAAAACTCAGGAGACACAGATACTCCCAATCTATGAGCCTCTAGAACATAGATTTTCCAGATATTCTGCTCCTGACATTGAAGGAAAAGGGAAAATGCCTGAAGCCCATACTTTCTTCCCTGATTCTCACAGAGAATGGAACATAGACAACATGAGCATTGGCCAAATTCGCCAAATGATAGATTTAATGTATACTGAATACAAACTCATGTGTCTCAGAGGCAAGTCAGAAATAGATGCTTGCAGAACCATCATTCAATGTTTTACAGGTACTCTCCTCAGGTGGTGGGAGACTGAATCTTCTCCTAAACTCATTGAAACCATGGAAGCAGAAGTTCTCAAGGATGAGAAAGGAGATGTCATTCATAATCCAGATGGTACTGTCATAAGCAATATGATTGGTGCACTAACATCAATGATTCTGGAACATTGGTGTGGCAGTGATACAAAAATAGATTACAAGATATTTCCATGGATCCACTTTTGCTAGCAGTCCTCCAAAAAAAATGATATTTGCAAATAGGATTCATGTTTAATCCACCAAGGGGTGAAGGATTTGCACATAGGATTCATGTTTAATCCACCAAGGGGTGAAGGATTTGCACATAGGATTCATGTTTAATCCACCAAGGGGTGAAGGATTTGCACATAGGATTCATGTTTAATCCACCAAGGGGTGAAGGATGGTCTTAATTGACCATTAACCATCAACTCTCCAAATCAAAAATTGCAACTTTGATTGGAATATTGATTTGCTTCTTGGTTATTATCCCATAGAATGTGCTTGAAACTCATCATTGGGATATCTTTTGATACCTTCTTAATCTGGTTTTGGAGAATATCCATAACTTTGTCTCAAAAGGAAGACTCTTTGACCAAATACTAAATTATAGAAAGGGAGTAACCCAACACAATGAGAGAAGAGATATGGAATTATTTGGCCATGAGTAAACCATAGGCTTGTGCGTGATTATTTACCATCTCCCCAAGCCTCATGAATACTCTAAAACTTTGATTTCTCTTGGACCATAAAGGACAACCCCCACACACTAATATTTATTGTATTTATTATAAGAAGAGAAACTCAATAATCATGTATGGAGGAGATATTGTAGTGAAACATTAAATAAAAAACTAATAATAAGAAAACATAATGTTGGCTCAATAATAATAAGTAAAATGTAATAAAAGTATGGGGGAGGTTTTGTCACGTAACGTTACATTTAAAAATAATAAAATAATACTTACATTAAAAAATTAAAAAATAGTAATAACACAAATATCTTTCAATGTCCACCGTGAATAACATACTTCAATTTCCTGTTGAAAAATGCAACAATAAATTATTAATTTTGATTTTTCCTTGGTCAAATTTGAGAAAATTCGAAATTCCATATCAACAGGTAGCTTGAATGAGTTAACTGAGGTGACATTGTTGTTATCACTCAATTATCTTAGTTAATTCGAGGTAGGGGCATGAACTTCAATTGTGTGCAATGGTTCCTAAATTTTTGGATCCTAGGTTGAGTTAATTTCAGTTGTAGCAATTTAATTCAGTTAAATTGAGTTATGGTCAATTAAGCTAGTTCTAACTATTGGAGGAACTAGTCGAGGGTCTAGTAGTGGGGTGTTTAGTTACTCACAACTCAGTGATCAACTATTTAACTGATCAATTAGCCTAAATTAACTCATGCATGCAGAGAATACGAGTTGCCCAATTGAGATTAGAGTTCAAGGGAAGTGTACTATCAATTGTAAACTATTCCAAGTTGTACAGGTGGTGCATGTAGTTAGAGGAAGATCCAAAGGAACTGCACAATCCAATGGAGGATAATTCCTATTAAATAGGGGCCTAATTCCTCAAGGAACAATGCAAGGAAATAGGATCTTGGAGGACAGTAAAATTGGCTAAGTATTGGCCAAAGTCATTCAGCTAAGCAGAGGATAAAAGATACAGGTGGAGGTTGTGCTCAAGCTTGAGCAATCATATTGTATTAATCCAGATTCTTTGATTAAAGCAATATAGATAGTAAGGGGTTTTGAGCAGTTTCTTTCCCCTAGATAAATCTTTGTGTATGTGATGTTTCTCTTTTGCATGTTAATGATTCTTGATTTAGATGGTGAATTAAATTTTGCGAATGAGTAGAGTAGCTTCAAGTCTTGTGATTTAGTAAATTTCATGAGAAATTTTGAATCTACACATTAATTTCTACATGGTATCAGAGCCGGGTTAATAATTAAAAGAGAATTCGAATTTTTCTTTGCAGGTGGATCGAATTTGCAGGATTAATTCTTCAGAGCTAGAAGGATGGCTTTCTATGGACTGAGTCCCGAGTATGCCCTTGAGTGTAGCTCAAATTATGTTGTTTGGAGGGACAAGATGGCGGTAGTGTTGGAAGATAAAGGGTTGAAGGAACTCATAGATAATGATATCCCAAAGCCTCCAACATTTGATGCTCAAGATCTAGCAGAATGGAAGAAGTGTGTAGCAAAGGCGAGGAGGATCATATTGGAGGGAGTTCGAGATAATATTGTCTCGAATCTCCACGAGAAAGAGACTCCATATGCCATGTGGCAAGCCTTGAAAAATTTGTTCCAAAACAGTAGTGAACACAAGATGTTGGCACTCAAGGACAAGCTTCAGAAGATCAAGATGGAAAAGAATGACACCATTCTGTAGTACCTAAGCAGGTTCACACAATGTCATGATGAACTTGGTCAAGTCGGTGTTACCGTAACATAGGATGATTTGGTAAGCCTAACACTTCTACGTCTTCCCGAGAGCTGTCACAACTACTAGGATTTGGTAAATGGGAGGGGGAAGCTACCAAATTGGGAATGAAAATGGTTTGATTTGGTATAAGACGAGATAAGGTGGAATAACAAAGATGGGATCTCATCCAAAGAAGTGGAAGAGGAATTTTCATTAGCTAGAAAAGGAATTAAGGCTAAGGGGAAGAAGTACCATGATGAGGTTGATTCCAACCAAGAGGGAAAGAAGAAAGACTTGTCCAAAATCAAGTGCTTTCATTGTCATGAATTTAGGCACTATGCCACAAAGTGCCCACATAAGAAGGCAAGCAAGAAGCAGCCTGTCGTAGCTGCAGCAGGTGAAGCTTTGGCTTCATAGTTCGAGCTTTATTTCACTCTTATTGCATGCATGGTTAGAAACATGATGGGGAGTGTGTGGTATCTGGATAGTGGTGCCTCGTTCCACATGACGGGGAATAGAGAATTTTTCAGTGACTTCGAGGAGAAAGACCTCAAGAAGAGCATTGAGTTGACGAAAGGTATAGTTCTACCGGGATCAGTATCATAACCTTTAAGAGGGAGTTAGGATCCCCTCTTTGACTCAAAGATGTGATGTTTGTGCAAGGTTTGAAGAAGAATCTCATATCCGTAGCGGTGTTGGAAGATCGTGGTTATGATGTGATTTTTAGTAAAGGTAAAGCCCTTCTAAGACACATACCCATGGGGTAGGTGAAGCAGATCGGTGCTAGAGTCAAGAACCTATATGCACTTTAGGTAGAAGATGCATGGAAAGCCTTGAGGAGAAAGGCAAGGGTTAAATACATGGTGGTTGAGAAGGAGCATAATTTAATTCTCAAAATGGAGCCACAAATGGAGAAGCAAAGAGGAGAAAAAGTGGGTACATCCACTCAAGCAAAAACCTCCAACAGGGGGAAAGTTCGAGCCAAGTGGGTAGAGGGAGCACATGTAGCTATACCTTCAGGTGTGAGGTGGGGTGATGTGAAGCCATAGTCTAAGAGTTTTAGAAATTTGGGCAGGGTCCATTGACGTGTGTTTGTCTCATGGATCATTACGCTTGCTACAAGGGCCCACAATATTCAGTAGTAGGAGGAACAATGAGAAATGTTGACAGCAAAGCAAGAGTTTTAGTAGCATAGTAAAAAAAACACAATTTTCCCAGTAGGCAGTTGCATATTGATTCAATGATTATTATTTTTTGGATTCTTCTTAGTTGCAGATGTTGTAATAACATAAACAATAGAGAGAAGTGTTGCATGCAGTACATTCTCAAAGTTCTATATCAAGGTAGATGTGAATCCCTTTCTTACTAAGAGGGAGTGTTGAAAAATGCAGCAATAAATTTTTAATTTTGAGTTTGCCTTAGTCAAAATTAAGAAAATTCAAAATTCTACATCAACAGGCAACTTGAATGAGTTAACTGAGGTGACATGGTTGTTATCACTCAGTTAGATTATTTAATTCAAGTTAGGGGCATGAACTTCACCTGTGTGTAGTTATTCCTAAATTATAGGAGCCTAGGTTGAATTAATTTCAGTTGTAGTAATTTAATTAAGTTAAATTGAGTTATGGTTAATTAAACTAGTTCTAACTATTGGAGGAACTAATGAAGGGTCTAATAGTGGGCTGTGTAGTCAGTCACAACTCAATGATGAACTAGTTAACTGATCAATTAGCCTAAATTATCTCATGAAGACAGAGAATATGATTTAACCAATGGAGATTAGAGTTCAAGGGTAGTGTACTATTAGTTGTAAACTATTCCAAGTTGTACAGGTGGTGCATGCTGTCAGAGGAAGACCCTAAAGGAACTGCGCAATCCAATGGAGGAAAATTCCTATTAAATAGGGGCATAATTCCTCAAGGAACAGTGCAAGGAAATATGATCTTGGAGGACAGGAAAATTGGCTAAGTATTGGTTAGAGTCAATTAGTCAAGTAGAGGATATAAGATACAGGTGCAGGTTGTGCTCAAGCTTGAGCAAACATATTGTATTCATCCAGATTCTTTGATTAATGCAATACAAATAGTAAGGGGTTTTGAGCAGTTTCTTTCCCTTAGATAAATCTCTGTGTATGGGTGATGTTTCCTTTTGCAAGTCAATGATTCTTGTTTATATGGTGAATTAAATTCCATAGATGAGTAGAGTAGCTTCAAGTCTCATGATTTAGTAAATTTTATGAGCAGTTTTGAATCTACAGACTAATTTCTACATTTCCTCCTTATTGTATCGAGAGGTGCTTTACAACCTAATATGAGGGAGATTTTGTATTGTCTGTAAATGAGTGTAAACATTTAAATTTTGGTTCAATATGGGAGAGATATAGTGTCCCTAAACCAATCTAGATCCATCTGAACTTTGGATTGACCAAACGCTGAAAGGGATCAAAATATCTTTTTGCTCTAAAAGAGGTTTTCATCTCAAAAAATTTGATCCCTCTTAGTGCTCGAATGTGCCAAGCACTAAGAGGGATCAAAATCTCTTTTCACTCTAAAAGTGGTTTTCATCTCAAGAGATTTGATCCCTCTCGGTGCTTGGTAGATCCAGAATTAAAGATAGATCTAGGCTAGTTTAATTATTAATTACAATTCATTATAATTATAATTATAATTATTAATTTAATTTAATATTTTTTTGTTATTACTTTTATGTAATTTGACCCAGTCAAAATGTTTATATGACATTACAACATCTCTACCATACTCGGTGGAGAGTGCCTCTCAGAGCTATGCGTGTAACAATTTAAATGTCTTCTCAATATGAGAGATATATTGCCATGTTCGACCAACATAGATCCATAAACTAATAATGACAAATAATATAATACTTGCTTAATTAAAAAAGTAATAAGACAATGTAATTATGTTTTTATTATTAAAATTACAAAGGATTTTTTTTAGGAAAATAATCGTAATATGCATCACATTAAAATAAATTTAAATAACAATTATTCATATTCGTAATCCTGATATTTAAGGACATTTAATTGAGAAACATATAAAGACTTATCCAACTTAATTAATAAACTTATAATTAAAAATAATAATTATTTCTAAATATAAAAATATGCAATATATGGCTATAAATTAGCATCCATTTTATCATATAAGTTAAAACAATGATTTATAACCATTATATTTTAGGATTTTATATTTAAATTTAATTAATAAACATATACAAATTAAATATTTAGAACAAACTTTATAACAAATTCAATATCATCCATGCTATGAAAATCACATAAAGTAATTAAAAAATATGTCAAAGAAAAATGCCACATGTATATGTAATTATATGTATTATCAGGGTTTTAATAAAAATAAAAATAAAAATAAAAATATTTTTATATAAAGAGGTGTGAGGTTGATATAAATATAAATAATATTATTATGAACCAACATATCTCCATCTTAACTTTGATCTACCAAGTGTCAAGAACAATTAAATCTCTAGAGGTGTAAACATTTTCTCAAGTTTTTTCAGTAAAAAATAAAGTTTGCATCTTGAGCGATTTGATCTCTCTCGTAGATAGAGTTAAAATGAATATTTTATATCAATTTTAGATAAAGAGAGAAAGTAAAAACAAAAAAACTATTAGCTTTCTAATTTTTAGTATGAGGAAGATGTATAATTTCTTCACCACTCAATATGGAGTTGACAAGTGGCATTGATATTAGAGTCGATTATGAATGAGATTAGTAATTCATCATGCGTTTTCTTTATATGTGTGTTTGTGTAACAACACAAATATTTCAAATTCCATATTAAATAACATAATTTTTTATCAATTTCATATAGAGTAGTTGAAATAAAAAATATCTTATATCTTCTCTTTTCCATAGTGAGGGAGGTGTAATTTATTTATTTCTTAATATATATTTGATATGTGACATTTAAAAAATACCAACATAGATCCATGTTAACCCCATATATGTTAAGCATTGAGAAGATATATATATATATATATATATATATATATATATATATATATATATATATATATATATATATATATATATATATATATATATATATATATATATGGTCCAGGCGGATATTGGTGGCCACCCACCTATTCTTGGACCCCCAACATTGTTTCTTCCAGTTCCTTAACTGTAGTACAATTTACTATTTTTGGTAGTTTTTTGGGTCCTGAACTTTCAGAGCTGTTTTGAGGCCCTAAAGAAGTTTTTTTTGGGAAAATGGGCAAACCCATTACATCCAATAGGGGTTTGTAGTCAAAAGTTGTAGTCCTTGGATATATCTTTCTAATGAGGTATTGTATGCCAAAGTTACGACCCTGGGAAGCTGATGTATCAATTTACCCCAATGAGGCCCATAGACTTTTAGCGCTTCATCTCCTAGGGTTAAGATTTTGGATGTTTAGAGTTTTCCATTATTTCTCAATAGTAAATAGGTCACTGAGCCTCATTATAACACAATTTAGAAGGCATGTAGTTGCCACATCTCTTCTCAGAGATAAGCTACAATTGACTGAGCTAGTTTATTTCCATTCTGCATGTAAACAATTTTCAGTACCTTGTTATTAATGAATTGAAGTTATGTTTTCATTATAGTTGTATGTTTCTGTTTATATTTGTATTTCATTCCATTCCTTCATAAATTCAGATTAGTGGTACCAGAGTGGGGTTGCTCCTATCTCTTTTTTTGCACTTGTCCCCAACGAGGTCAGGGTAAAAGGATCTCAAACTCGAACTATTGCAACCTTTGCAAGACCGGCCTCGCTGACCCCGATGACCTCCCATTGTGGAAGAAAATAGAGACAAGGGAGTAGGAGATACTTTCAAAATATTGCTTGAAGAATACCTCGAGTGACAAGGGAATGAGATGATGGAAAAAATTTCCTAGATCCTTCAATGAATGCCCATAGGTGACACATCTTCATCCGACAACCACCTTGGAGGCACCACTCCCTTTAAGGTACAAGTAAAATTTGACATTCCCATATTTGAAGGTCAGATAGATGCAGGTGTCGCAAATAAATGGTTAAATCTATTGTAAGGATATTTTTTAGTTCATGAATTTTCCAATAAGGAAAATATTATTTTTTCACTCCTTAAAACCACCCCCCATGTCAAGGACTAGTGGGAAATCTACTCTGAGTAGAGGGGCGAGAGATAATTTTCACTGTTTTTAGTCACATCCACATGGAATTATTTCCAAGATGCCATTGAGGAACATTATTACCTTATCGGGAGCTATGAAGATAAGTACATAAAATGGACCACACTGCGGCAGGGAAAGGACCAAGATGTGCCAAAGTTCACAAATATTTTTCATACCCTTCGCACGGAGTTTGGTATCAAGGATTTTGAATGAAATCTAGTACTCAAGTACCGCAATTGTCTACATAAATAAATCTGGGACAATGGAGTTCTTGGACATCTCCTCACTTGGCTTCACCTACTGATACGTTGTCAAGATCGAGCAAAAATTTAAACAGAAGAAGCGAGACTTTAGATTTGTGAATTTTAAGACAGGAAAAGGTGTCCCCAAACTGCAGAATAAAGGGCAAAGCCAAGGCAGGGTGACCCAGGACAATCCTTTGAATCCGCTAACAAAGAATATCACCACAAAGATGAAGGACACAGGGAAGTGGTGTGAGTTCCATAAGAGCCACACTCACAACACAAGTGAGTATTGCACCAAGCCATCACTAGTGGTCGAGTTGAAGGCTTTAGAGTTAGATGCATATTTCGAATTTGAGTCAGACCCTGAAAAGGGGAATGACAAAGTGAAGCATATTATTGATGTAGAACCCATCACCACTATTTCCATCACTAAGGTCCTAAAGATTGAGCTTGAAGATCCAGAGGAAGGGGATCACCTCTTCCACTCATAGATGTGGGTGAAGGGGTATCCGTTGTAGTTCATTATCGGCATCAAGAGCCAAAAGAACCTCATCTCAGTAGAGTTCATTAAGCAGTTAGTCCTACCAACCAAACCACACCCACAACCATACACCATTAGGTGGCTCCACCAAGGATGAGATCTCCACGTTAGCTAGCAGTGTCATATTCCCTACAACATCAAATCCTTCACGGATGAGGTACTGTGTGACATTGCTCCTCTTGACGTTTGTGATGTATTACTAGGCCAATCATACTTGTGGAAGTGTCATGCTATGCATGATACTAGACCTCGCAATGTTATTATTACTTTTGGCAATAAGTTATACAAGATACTAGAGGTAGCCCTTCCTACCACCATCTCTTTGATATCTGCTAAGAAATGTAGTAAGGTCACCTCCTAGATAGGGAAATTTGTTTTCGTTCTAATTTTCTCTCAAAGTAAGGGGAAGATCAGGGCCACATCCATGGTCCTCGAGAAGGGTTCCTCCACGCAGCAAAAGCAGGTGGAAAAGGTGGTGGAAGAATAAAAGGACATCTTCTCCTCACCCATAGGGGTATTCTTACACTATCAGGTCAAGTATTTGATTTATATGACTCTTGGAGCACCTCTACCAATGGGCTAATATATCACTGCTCCATTTTGGAAAATGAAGAGATTAAACGATAGATCTAGGAGCTTCTACAAAAAGGGCACATCCGATCAAGTTCCTCACCTTGTGGGAGCTCGATTATATTGGTACATAAGAAGGATGGGACCTAGAGGCTCTTCATTTATTATCATACATTGAACAAAATCACTATTAGGAACAAATATCTAATCTTGTGGATTGATGAACTTCTTCACCAATTAAAGGGGTCCAATTATTTCAGCAAGATTGATTTGAAGTCTGGCTATAACCAGGTTCTAATAGAGTCCACAAATGTATGGAAGACAACCTTCAAATCCAAGGAGGGCCTTTTTGAATGGTTGGTCATGCATTTCGGGTAGAAAAATTCCCTTGCAAATTTTATGAGGTTGATGGATGACATCTTGTGGCCCTTCACCAACTCATTCATGGTTGTCTATCTAGATAACATCCTCATATCCAACAAGAGTTGGGAAGAGCACTTGTAGTACATTCGATAGGTCCTTCAAACCTTGCGGTAACAAAAACTATGTGCCATCTTGGAGAAATGCACCTTTGGCATGAGATAGGTCCAATATATGGGTCACATCATAGCTGAGAAAGGCGTGCATGTGGATATGGATAAGATACAAGTCATTCAAGATTGGCTAGCTCCGACCACTCTAACAGAGCCTCGCAAATTTATGGGCCTTGCCAATTTTTATTGGAGGTTCATGTTGGGATTCTCCCATATCACTTGGCCTTTGAGTCATGTTACCAAGGGTAGAGTGAAAACAAAGTTTTCGCGTTTCAAGTCCCAATAGAAGGCATTCATTGAGCTAAATCACCTCCTTTGCTCTGCACTGGCTCTCACATTGCCAAACATGCAAAAGCCATTTGAAATTGAGACATACACTTCTGACTATGTTATTATTGTTGTCCTCACCCATCAAGGGCATATGGCTGCTTATCATAGGAGACACTCTCTGATACAATTTTGAAGTACCCCACCTATGATAAACAGATGCATTTTATCATTCAAGATTGCTGGCAATGGAAACATTACATTTTGGGGAAGGAGACAGTCATCCACACAGATCACGAACCTCTTCAATTTATATAGACACAAGGGAAGTTGCAGAACAATTGTCATAAGAAGTGGTCTACATATCTTCAAAAATTACACTTGAAAATTAAATACAAAAAGGGTAGCACCAATCATGTTGCATATTGCCTCAGTCAGCCCCCAGTTGCAACACTAACTAGTATTCTCAACTCTTATTGACATGAGACCTCTTGATGGATGCAATTGTACAAGAATGATCTAGAGTTCACCACTACATACCAGATCCTAGAGGATGGAAAGAAAGTTCCACATTTCCACCTTCAGGACGCATTATTATGTTCCTTGGGCCACATTTTTGTTCCTTCAAGCAAGCATGCCAAATTGATTTTGGAGGCGCACTACAGTCGGGTTGTAGGACATTTTAGTGTGGAGAAACTATGGTCATACTACAAAAGTATTTTTATTGGCCAAGACTCCAACATGATATTGGAAAATATATCAGATCATGCATTTCCTGTGCCATTGCCAAGCCCATCATCAAGAAGAAAGGCTTGTACACTCCTATCCTTATTCCCAGCTAGCCCTTGGAATCCATCTCAATGGATTATATATCTGGCATCCCTTCTACCAAGCATGGGAACGACTATGTATTTGTGGGTGTGGAAAAGTTTTCTAAGATGGATATATCGGTGGTTTGAAAGAAGAATATCACAACAGAGGACACTGCCAAACTCTTCTTTGAATGAGTATGGATACATTTTGGGATCCCACATACTATTATATCAGATTGGGATAGTAGGTTCCTAAGCACATTTTGTTCGAGCCTGTGGACATTATTGGACACCAAGCTCACCAAGTCGACTGCATTTCATCCCCAAACTTATGGCGAGACAATGGTTTTCAATAGGATGATAGCACACATACTACACATGTATAATTCCAAGCATCCACAAATATAGAATGAGAGCCTTCCTTATGTGCAACAAAATCATAACAGAGATCTCTGTAGCTTGACTAGATGTAGTCCCTTTCAAGTGGGTTTGGGATTTCAACCATTGTGTCTTATTGATGTTGCCATACCTCATGTGACTACATAAACATAATACACGCATGTACAGTCTGAGGCTGATAAAGCAACATGGTTTATTGAACACATCCAACATATCCGCTAGGAGGTGAATGACATCTTGGATAATTCCAACGCAAAGTAAAAGCAACGACATGATAAACATTGGGTGCCACATAAGTTTCAGGTGGGCGACAAAGTTTGGATCCATTTGCAAAAATAATTCCTTGCTAGATCCCATCAGATACTCCAACAATTGCGATACGAGCCTTACACCATCACCAACACTGATGGGAGACAATTATTGCAAGCTCAACATTCCCCCATTCCTCGGCCTACACAAAATGTTCAATGTGGACCACCTTTGGCCATAATTTCCACCATCGTTGGACACATCAAACATTGCAGAACAACTAACACCAACATAGCTCAACCCAGACTCCATGGAACATGCCACAACTAATCAAATCATGGACACACAGATCAAGAATACTCGCCAAAAAAAGATCCAATTGTATCAAGTTGTCAAAGTTTGTTAGCTCCTACACCAGGGCAAGTGTATCACTAGGGACCAAGTTCAGTAAAGGTTTCACCATCTCATGGAGGCACTCAACGCAATGGGGACCATTGCTTCCTAAGGGGGAAGGATTGATCCAAGTGGATATTGGTGGCCACCCACCTATTCCACTTGGACCCCCAAAATTGTTTCTTTTAGTTTCAGTCATTGTAGCATAGTTCACTATTTTTTGTAGTTTTTTGGGTCATCAACTTTCGTAACCATTTTGAGGCCTTAAATTGATGTTTTTTGGGAAAACGAGAAAAATTGTATCCAATGAAAAGGTTTTGTAGTAAAAAGTTGTAGCCCTTAGATAGATATTTCTAATGAGGTATTGTATGTGTCAAACGAAGATCATATGCCAAAGTTAAGACCCCAAGAAGTTGATGTACCAATTTACCCCAACGAGGCCTAGAAACATTTGACGCTTCATCTCCTAGGGTTAGGTTTGTAGATGTTTAGGATTTTACATTGTTTCTTAATAATAAATAGGTCTCTGAACGTCATTGTAACACAGTACAAAAGGCATGTAGTTGTCACATTGCATCTCAGAGATAAACTACCATCGCCCTAGCTAGTTTATTTCCATTCTGCATGTAAATAGTTTTCAGCACTTTTTTATTAATGAATTGAAGTTTTGTTTTTGCTGTAGCTCTGTGTTTCTATTTATATTTGTATTTCATTTCATTCCTTCCTAAATTGAAATCAGTTTCTGCTATGAAGTTGACACATGTTGTATATATATATATATATATATAGATATACATATATATAGGTGCTTTTTAATTCAAGTAGGTGGGTCATAAATATAATATTTCAATGGCCATGTTGAGTAAAATATTTCAATCTCAGTTATTTATATATTATATAAAGTAAATGAAGATAAAAAATTCTTATAAATGAAACATTTTATTAGTGTGTTGCTCAAGATGAAGGAGGGTTGTAATTACTTCCATGCTTAGCATGAATTTGACACATGTTGTGTGTGCGTGTGTGTATCCATGTTAATCCCAAATCTATCAAGTGTCAATAGGGATCAAATCTTTCCAGGTCCAATTTTTCTTCAAGTTTTTCACTCTCAGAGGGACAAATCTCTACAAGTCCAAATTTTTCTTCAAGTTTCTTTCTTTCTCTCTCTCTCTCTCTCTCTCTCTCTCTCGGATTAACATGAATTGCGAGGAGCACATGACACCCACATAAAAATTATTCATCTCAACGGTGGGTTTTGCGAATTGGGACTTATTTATGCTTGCCAAGGTGTAATAAGTGGCAACTAGTAACAAAATGATTGGTTTGTTTCCATTTAATAATAACCATTGAATATCACATTATTCTCATCGAATGGACAAGAAGAAAAAACCAAGTTAGTTAATATGACCAATTAGGTCATACGATGTCTAATACTAACCAATGCCACCTAGATTTACTGGCCCAACTGGGTCAAGGTATAAAGCTACACTAGCACACAGAATTATAAGGGTCCTCCATCAATATGCTACTCCACCAACTTCTTGAAGTAAGATTGGTTGGGACAAATGGGCTTTGATGGATTTTTATCCAAGCATAAGATATATATCATGGCAATTATCTTGCAACAAGCCCATGATAACTCATGGTGAACATATATTGGGTTGTATTAATTATGCAGATCCCACATTATTATCAATGCTTCAAGCGCCTACTCAACAACACATAATAAAATATTAACCATCACTTCTACTATTCTCCTCCCCATTAGTGGTGCATACCCATACCACTCTATGTACCTTACATCAAACCATTTGGTGCTTTACCAAGTAAGCTTATTTTGTACCACCCTATAGTGTGAAGATAATGGCTGGATAAAACACTTTTGAGTATCGATTAGGGTGTTTGAATGATGCAAACAAGGAAAAGTTTACCTCAAAAGCATAGTAAGAGTTCCCCTGAAGGAAAGAGATAGGAAAAGAGAGGCTGGTTAGAGAGATGTTTGAAGGAATATTTTGAGAGAAGAAAGATCTAGAATATGTCTTACACTTTGCCTAGTTTTGCGATGGAGATTATAAATGTGATGTCTGTCATATAAATATCTTGCTATTATGAGGAATTATTGGAATATAAACATTATTTTGACTAATGTTTGTCTTATATGTGATGCTTTTTGGGATATCTAGTGTTTAAGATATGTACATCTTTAAAAGATATTTAATGCATATTTATAATAATTTCTAACTTATGAATACTATGTTGATTATGGGGATTTGTATTAACAGTGAATGGGTGCACTATTAAGGCACTCCTTGCAATAGATCACATATTCAAATCCACATGTGTGTTAGCCTACAAAAATTTAAAAAATTATGAATACTATTTAGAAATCCCTCTAACTCCATTGCATGAGTTCACAACCTAAAGGTTCTAAAATTCCTATAAACTTTGATTCTACACAACCAACCATCATTTTATGAATCAATATTCACCATTTTTCTTTTGTTCTTAAGAGAAATAAATCAACAATGATTATGCATGTTTCAAGTTCATAAATAATCACCACATAATATTATCATGCAATATGATTCATTTGATTCAAAAAACATCATAGCATAATTTAGGATAAAAAATACTTAAAAAGACATTTCTATGCAAAAATACTCCTTAGTCATAAAAGAATGTGGTCATAAAAAGGCTCTACAAGTCTATAAAGGATTGATGTAAAAAAGAGGGAAAGTTTTCCTTGTCATTTGGAAGGTGAAAATAGTACTAAATGACCAAATTAAAATGCATGCTTAAACTTTGTTTCATCTCCAAAGATTGTTTAATAAGTTGTAAGATGGAGGTATATATCTATATATATATATATATATATATATATATATATATATATATATATACATATATATATATATATATATACATATATATATACATATATATACATATATATACATATATATATATACATATATATACATATATATATATATATATATACATATATATATATATATATATAAAATTTAAAATTCAATTGAAGAACATGTGAGGCTCTTTCATGCATTGAAATATGGTATTTCATGTAAAATTGAAGACAAAATTTCCTTAGAATAAAATGGTTATATCTACTCTTAATTTTGACTCAAATTGAATGGGTCAAATTTTACAAGACATAATTTATGATTTTACGTTCATGTATAACCTTATATTAGCAATCTTAGACAAAAACATTCCTATTGTGCATAAAGAATAATATCAATGGTTTTAATTTGAATTTGAAAAATAATGTCAATAGTGATTATGTGCACATTCTAATTGGATAAAGCTCTAGTGGTTGGTAGGAATGATGTTATCCTACCCACCCAGGTTTAATTCTTGCAAGTGACATGTTTGATCTCTTAATAAGTATATTACTATAATGGATTTAAGCCTCATTGATTGGCCTTGCGCCTTTCTTGGGTATGTGTTATATTTTTTGCATGACTATCCTTATGTGGGATATGTAGGCGTTGGGTGCAATGAGTGGCTCATAAGAGGGGAAATAACAACCTTGAATGGGGTTAAGGGAAACACCCTGATTTTTTTTTTTTTTTTAGGGGGAGGGGGGGGCACAATTTTTTATGTCTATTTTAGGCAATTTATGGCAAGCAATTTTTGTTGTTACCGTTTTTGAGTGCATGGAGGTTTTTCCCATTGTTTTGTAGATCTAGTCAAAGGAACTACAATTGCATTCTAATCTAGGGTTAATGGATTGGGGTTTTATGAATGCTACAACATGTATAAATTCAACATTGTAATATAATGAAAAATCAATCTGGATTTCCCAATTTTGGGTTCCAAGAGAAAAATGTCTATGTATATTCTCTGTGATTTCCATTGCATCTTTTTTGTTATTTTTAAGAATTTTTTTGTAGGTATTATTTGTACAAGGTTAAAAGCTACAACTCAAAAGTTAATTTTGAAAGCAACATAACAAAAGTTGGAAACTCTAATACAAACACATACACTCAATCTCAAACTACATGGTTAAGAAATATATCTTGCATGCATTTGAAATCAATCATAGGTGTGGGAGACTTACAATTACTTCTAGTTTATAGATTCTGGGACTTAGGAATGACTACTTTGCCCTATGCTTTCATTTTTTAATCTCTTGACATGTTTTCATTTAACTATTCAACTTTTAGCTTTGTAAAACTTAGGCTCTGTTTTTATTTTAATCCATGAGATAGCAATAAAATCCACCATTGTAGCATAATCATAAACAAAGGAATTATAGATATCAAAGGAATACAATCTACCTTTATATTAATCATTAAAGAATATTGTAAAACAACCTACAATCATTTCATTAAGGTTTAACAATAAAACCTTACTGGAGTTTAATGGCTGAGGGGGTTATATATAACACATATTTTTAATCAAATATAAAGATAAAATATTTTACAAACAAATAACAAATAAAAAATCACCTAAAAATAAAGCAAATAAAATATAAATAAAAATAGAAAACAAAATTCAAACACAAAAAACACTTTCACGTGAAAACCCTTACCAAATAAACCCACTCTCAAACTAGTTTACCTTTGTATTGATCAACCCCACTTGCAAGTAAAGGGGGTGCATAGAGGAGGAAACCACTGAAATTTGCATTGTATCAACCCCACTTGTCAGTATGGAGAGTGTGCATAGGAGGAACTTGGTAACATTTGCATTGGATCAACTCCACTTTCCAATAAGAAGAGTATTTAGAGGAGCAGATCCTTCCAAGGAGATATGAACCCATCTCAAGGTGGATCATACCTGTAATGCCTTTGATATGTCCTTTTCATAATCCTTTTACATCTTGCTCAATTTTCAAGGTAGACAATTCCACCTTACTCTATGTTTTGAGACTAGGAAATATGACATGGATAGATAGCAACACCAATAGAAAGATAATTTGGGGTTAATTTGGGGTTAAGGGTGAGATATACACATTGGCTGAGGTTACATGCACAAAATTATATATATAGGTTAGGTTATGCTACAAATGCATATATGCATATGGAAGATAACCATTCCCAATTTTTACTTGTAAACTAGTTGAATAAGCATGTAAGTTATTGAAATCCATGATTGAATGTCATTTGGTAAACAAGTATTATATTATTTATATGTTTGGTACGATAATAGGGGAGGGAAACAATAAAATTAGGGTTTCTATTATTGTGTAAAATCCCTAACCTAGATGTGTTACTAACATGTGTTTTATATGGTTTTTTTTCGAAGTTTACTTGGCTTATAATTATTGATTTTATTTCATATAATATATAAATGGGACCACAAGTTGAATATTGTAGTTTTAAAGTGTTATTATATATGAACATCCATAGTGTTGTTCCTCAGGTTGATCCCATTAAGGAAAATGCAAAGGCACCCTATGGAGGTTTAAAGAGCCTTCCTATTTTTGGTATCAAGTTGGCCCTTAAACCAAAAGGGGTAACCCCCAATATTCACTTAGTTTCTACCAAGAACAGAGACAATTCTACAATAGTAATAATAAAATATATTTAAAGTCAAATTTAAGTAATGATTTAATAAAATAGCAATTAAATAACTCGATGTGTTAACTCGACATAAGATAAGGAATAAATTGGTCTAACATATATAAATTGCAGAAATTAACTCATCATATCAGTTGACAATTCTAAAAATAGTGGCAATTATAGAAAAAATATCCAATTTCTTTATGAGAAATTGAATAGTCCATATTCACCTCAAGTAAATAGAAAAGTTTGATTTGTAATAGCTGAAAAACTGATAATTCTAAAAATAGTAGCAATTATAGAAAAAATATCCAATTTCTTTATGAGAAATTGAATAATCCATATTCACCTCAAGTAAATAGAAAATTTTGATTTGTAATAGCTGAAAAATAAAGTGCAAAATACAAAATAAGAAAAAGGTCACACATATGTACTTTAGTGTATCAATTAAAGTAATACTTGGGCATTGATAACAAGTATCATCACATATAATAATATTAACTTCATTCAATTAGAATTTCCGTATAAATTTAACTTTCACAACATTGGTGTAATAGCAAGACATGAAATAAAATATTAAAGAAGTGATCATGTAGATTAAATACAATCAGAACCCAAACTTCACCGAGCTCGTGATTTTCACAAAATCATAGAATGTACCATAGATTTGATACGCAATTAAAAATTAGAAAATTAATGTAAAAGTTATTGTCTACATTAATATTCTAAAGACATTGTGAGTCTCATCGTGTGATTTCTTACAAAAATAAAATGTATCTTAACAACAGAAGTGTCGACCCTTCAATGTGTCGCTGCCCTTTATATTAAAGTGAAAACCAATAACTACCTATCTCAGCTAATACAAATTTAATTACATGTGTAATATTCCCACATGTAACTATTTACACTTCGTTGAGTTTTTCACTTTCACAAGTTTGATTTGTGTTCTGTATATTCTTTTCTTGTTGTCACTTTCTCTTTTCCTTTTGTTAAAGAAGTTGTTTTGGATTGACCTATAGATTGAGCTATTTCTTTGCTAGGACGTGTAAATAATATGACCTTGATATTCATCATCCATAACTTTTTCAATTGCTGATTTTAGAGAAACAATAGACTCAACTCCTTGCAGTGGAAATTGTGTTTGACACATCCCTTTTTGGCTTCTTAAGTTTCTCCATTTGATAGGAGGGATTGGTGGCTACTTTCTCAATCTGAGACATGTTATCTCTATTTTAGATCTTAGAATATATGGTGTTGTAGGAAAATGGTGTATCATTTTATATAAAAGAGCCAAAATATTAAATTCTTTGAAAAGAGTTTCAACTATTAATTCTCTAAAAACATAATCTCTTGATGTCTCTAGAAAATTAAGGCTTCAAAATAACTTTCATCTAAAATTAACCAACCATGAGAATTCCAAAAGGTTGGTATACTGAATCTTTGGGCATAAATCTATTCTTCCTTGCACTTATTTATTTCCTTCTTGGATTGTTATATTTCTCGATTCATCTCATCATCTTCCTACTTTTTCTCTTTAATTATCATAACAAAATAGATAGTCTCATCTCTGATTAGAAATCCCATAGCTTCAAGCATGTGATCTAAGGTATAATTAAGCCATTGAATTGTAGAAGCACATTTGAAATTTTGTCTTCTAATACTAGAACTATTTGCTTGGTATGTAGAAAAGCGTTAGTTACAATGATGAAATTCACAACTGTGTAACAAGGTTTTATGAGGCTTGATTTCTTCAGATTACAAATTTTCTTTTTGGATTCTATAAGGTTTTGATTCCTATTGTTTTGAATTTAAGCATCATGAAGGGATTGCAATTGTGTTTATTTATTCTTAATTATTCCCTATAAAGCCTCAATAACAATTTCCTTTTGGTTAAAAATTGTTTTCTAGGAAATCCCCAGTTGTTCTTTTTCTTCCAACTTTTAACTTGAATTGCAAGCTCAGAAGTTTTCATCTAAAAACATTGTAATTATTCTACAAACTAATCAAGAGATGCATCCGATGAAACATGAGTAACACTATTTTGTTTTAGAATGGAGTTTAGATTATCCTTATATTCTTCCACTTTATTATGGTATTGTTTTTCTGTTTTTTGAAATTTCATGAGTTTATCTACCTTTTCCTACTACAATATCTCTATTTCAACTTATTTGTTAGAATTTTCTTAGTTCATCAACCTACAAATCCAATTTGTTTCTTTCATCATATGAAGCTAGTAAATGTATAAACACAAAACTTATACATTTGTAAGTGGATTCCAGGTTGTTAATCTCCTTATCCTTTGATTCCAATAACATTTTAGTATTGCTACAATCTCTAGGATATCTAGATATGGAGACTATTTGATTGTCCAATTCGTTAATCCAATTTTATTTTGTTTTTACAACAAATTTATCATTTTTCAACTAAGTTTCCATCCTACTGAGAAGTACTTCTAAGTTTTTGACATTAGCTGTAGACTAAATTAACTTTTTTTCTACCATTCCTCAAGTGTTCCTATCCCATTTCACCATGTCACTCACATTAATTTGATTTAAGTAGACTGGAACATATGTGGTTCTGGAACTTATTAATTCACTACTCGATTTCATTTATAATTGAATGACCATCAAGTCAAACTTTTCCTTGTCAAAACCTATGAATGACATAAATATTGGCCTAGAGATATCTTTAGAAAAAAACTTAGTAATATGACCAACTATTTTTTGTTTTGTTTTAGGAACTACTGTTGTATGCTATTAAAAAATAGTGAGATTCATTTCTTTATCCTTTGAATAATATTTAGAAGAAACTACAATTGATATAATCACTGCAACACCATTAGGATTTACTTGTTGGAGTTCCTTTAACAAATTAGTAACCTATTTAGATAATATGTTCTATATCTCTTTAGCTAGATCTTCATCGATGATATCTATTTTTGTTCCTTTTCCACTGGTTTCATCTTCTAAAAATACATCTAGAAACTTTCGCTTGTGGGAGGAATCAAGGGGTATATTTCTTAATGAATAAATATTGACCATAGTTTCATCCACTTGTTATGTAGCATTATACATTAGACTAGATGATACTGTACTATTTTATAATTCCATCCTCTCTAAATTGGTTACTAAATAGATAGTGTACCTTACTTCTGGTCGCTTAGTGTCTGATCCTTCCTACATTAAAATATTATCCCTATTTTCTATTCATTCATCCTAGTTAGCTTGAGTATCAATTAAAACGTTGAGAAGAGGAAAGTCCCACATTTTTCCTTTGTTTAGATGTAACATGAAAATGGATCATACTTCGATGAAAAAGTTTTCAACAATATCAAAGATGGAAGAATTTTCTCTAAAATCTCAAAATACATTTGTGTTTTGGATAAAAAAAATATAAGATTTCATAAGGTAAAACCAATATTTTTTTCTTACTTTTAGATATAAAATGAACATGATCGACCACAAGCCTTTTTCTTTCCACCCTACTACAAATACTTGGGGGTAATTAATGTTGGTAAGCAAAAGGGTTCTTCTTCAAATCCATAAATTCTTATAACATTATGGTTCTCGTGAAGAAACCAATATCCTATTTTGGTCTCTTTGCTTAATTGCATAATATTACTATATTCATATGGGATCCTTGGGAGAATAAGGTTTTTCATTAGGAAGTGGAGATTTACAGGGGTATCAATTGGAATATTCAAAGAAAATTACTCCAGGCTTCATTAGATATATGGAAATTTTCCACTTTACTAGACCATCTTCTTTTCCTTTATCATCAAGAACATCCAAGTTTAAACCAAAATGCTTGAAAAAGTCAAGATATTTGAATAAAACCAAATGTATTAGATAGGTTTGATTTTTTAATAAAGAGAAATTATTTATGGTGATTAAGTGAAAGTGGATGACGTATGTAATAAATCAAATAAAATTGAATTATGCTGGTAGGATTGCTCATTTTTTTCCGAGGAAAAAATACCGCGCTTTTCTATTGATTGAGATATAAAAAAGCTACAAAAAAGAATGCGTGAACATTCAGCAGAGTTTTCACGATCCACAGAGAGGCTACTCTCTTCAGTGTTTTCATGTTAGCCATGTCTTTTTTGATCAAAAAGACTTTTTGTTCTCTAAACATTTGCCAGCCTATAAAGGCCCTATCAAAAATGTATGAGTTCAGTACTATCACCATAAGATCCTGGGCCTCCTTTTTTTCAGGAAAACAGCCCATTAAAACAAAACATATTTTTTCAAGACATATAGAAGTATTTGAAACACAGTCTCTCCTGCCACAGTAGCATGCATATCAGAACGACAACAAAGAAAAGAAAAAGACAAAAAGACTAGTGAAAAGGAGGGAGATCCGACACACGGATCTGGTCCTGTGATTGCTCTGTTATCCTCCAAACTCCCAAAGCTTGCTGCAGACCTGTTTTAGAATACCGGTCGGCTTCTTCATTATTTTCCCTGTAAATATGAGCAATGGAAAAACTATTAAAATGAGTCCTTAAACTTTTCACTTCTTCCAACAGAGGTAACAGCATATAGTTCCTGCAAATAAATTTCTCATTGACCCAATGAATCACATTTGCCGAGTCTCCGAAAATCTGAACAGTGAGGATGTTTCTATGAATGAGCCAGCAGAGGAGCAGTTTTAAGGCAGATAATTCGGCAAAATTGTTTGTACCCAACCCAATTCCAACAGAGGCTTTTAAGGAATGTGAAGGAGTGAGGTGAATAATGATTCCAGCTCCAGTGACATTATTTTGGGCAGCTCCGTCAAAAAAAGCATAAGGGATGCCCTCTCTGATGACAAAATCCGCTCGCCGGTTTGAAGAAGAAGTGCCCTCAGGTTCAGGAATACTAGCAAAGATCGCTGAGGCTTGTAAGGCAATGACGGGTGCAGGAGTGACCTTCCCATTGAAAATGCATCCATTCCGGGAGATCCAAATACCCCAGCATACAATAGGTGGGAGGTTTCTCAAGTTTTTTTCAGGGTAGTGAGACCACCAGTATTCCCATGCAGCCGATAAAGAAGCCCCTTCCCACTTCCCTGAGAATTTCTGAAGTTTGAAAATTTCCTCCCAAACTGTCATGGAGAAAGGGCAGCTTACGAAAAGGTGAGAGATCGTTTCAGAAGCTTCTTTACAGAGAGGACATCTACTCGGCCCCAACTGGAAACGAGCTTGGAGGATGTCCCATGTGGGGATTTTATTTTTTAGCGCACACCAGAGAAAAATTCTGGCTTTTTTGGGGCATTTTAATTTGAAGAGGGGCTTTGCCCACCAAACCGGAGGTTCCCACCCCTTTCTGCTCATCAAAAAATCGTATCCAGCCTTTGGGGAGTAACGACCTGTTTCTGCATGAGCCCAAACCAGAGAATCAGAAGAGTCCTTTAGTCTGACATTCGAACGCTTTAGTTCTTGAATGAATACATTCCATTCATCTCTCCAACGAATGTCCAACTCCAAATCTTCAGCTGACTTCCAACCCTGCCCCCAGATGGAAGACAAAAACGGGTTTGCAATCTGATTAAGCTGTTGAATTCCTTTTGAGTCAAGATGTTCAAGCAAACCAGGAGAGAGAGCAAAATGTTCATTACACCCTACCCATGGGTCCTTACCAATGCGCACACATTCACCATTCCCCACTTGCCATGCTAGTCCTTGTTCAATAATTTTAAAGGCGTCCATGGTTGCCTTCCAAATAACCGAGCAGTTTCTCCCTTTTTTGTTTGGACTTCTTATCCAATCTTCCAATGGGGTTGGATCAATATATTTCCTTTTAACAACCCTGGTCCAGAGATTATCTGCCACTACTATTCGCCAACCTGATTTTGCCGCCAAGGATTGGCAGAAATCCCCTAGCTGTTTGACTCCCCAACCTCCCCACTCCTTCGGTCTAGCGATCTTGTCCCAAGCAACCCATGGGAGCACAGCACTTTCCTTGGATCCTGACCATAAGAATCTGCTACATATCTGCCTGATTTTATGTATAATCCCTTTGGGAATCCAGGTCAGTGCTGCCCAAAAAACAGGGATGGCTTGAAGGACTGAATTGACCAAAGTCAGTCTGCCAGCTCTTGAAAGCCATTTGTAGCTCCAGTGCGAAATCCTCTGTTCAATCTTTGCCACTAGCCAGTACCAATCTTGTTTGCGGTAAGAGGACGGTTTTAGCCAAAACCCCAAGTATTTGAAAGGCATATCCATCTGACAGGTTTCAAAAGGCATGATGGTTGTAATTGCATTGACCTCTTGTCTAGTGAAACCCTCCATAATGAAATGAGATTTTCTGTGATTTACTTGAAGTCCTGTGGCTTTCAGAAAAAGATCAATGATATCTTTAAGAACTTTTACTTCAGTTAGATTCCCATTTAAGAATAGCAAAATATCGTCAACAAAAAGTAGATGTGAAATGAACAGATTTACAGCAACCTCCAAACCTGTAAACAAGCCTGACTGTTTTGCCTTTAAGATCAGCCTGCTCAGCCCCTCTGCTGCCAGGAGAAAGAGAAGAGGGGAAAGCGGACACCCTTGTCTCAGTCCTCGCTGGCTTTTGAAGAAAGGGGAAGCCGCCCCATTAATCAGCACCGCAAAATTGACATTTGAAATACATCCCATGATCCAATTTATGAACTCCAATTTGAATCCCAGGTGAGTCAGTAATAATCTTAGGTAAGACCAGTCAATCCTATCATAGGCCTTTGAAAGATCAATTTTTAAAACTGCCCCTTTCTTCTTTGCTTGTCTGATACTGTGGATGGTTTCCTGTGCTACTCCAATTGCTTCGTGAATTTGCCGTCCATCCAGGAACCCAAACTGCTCACTTGAGATACATTCAGATAGAAAAGGCTTCAGGCGTACCGCAATAATCTTCGCAATTATCTTATAGATTGTGTTGCAAAGAGAAATAGGCCTGAAGTCTTCAAAAGAAGCAGGATTCTCATTTTTTGGAATAAGTGCTATGAAAGTAGCATTAAAAGAACTGTAAATTTCACCTTTCTTTCTGGATTCCTCCACCACCTCAGTAAGCTCATCACCAATAATATCGAAAAAATGGATGAAGAGTTCTATGGTCCAGCCATCCGGCCCCGAGCTTTTATCTTTAGGCATTGCCTTTATAACACGCTCAACTTCCTCCTTTTCCACTTCCCTAAAGAGTAACTCTGCATCTTCTTCATCCACAAATCTTGGAAAAGCTTGAGCTGTTCTAATAATTTCAGCCAAAGAGATCCCCCCAGGATTAGAAAAGAGGGCTTGAAAATGATTCTTCCCCATAGAAGAGATTTCCTCAAAAGAGGACACTTCCCTTCCCTCGGAGTCTCTCATCTTCCATATGGTGTTTGCAATTTTTCGTCCTTTAGCATAATTGTGAAAAAACTTTGTATTTTCATCCCCTGCTTTTAACCAAATGGCCCTACTTTTCAGTCTCCACTCCTCTTCTTTCTCCAGCAAAATCTTTGCTCTGTCCCTCTCTAAGGACAATATCTTTTCTTTTGAATCCTGTGACTCATAGGCATCTGAGTCAGGGTCTTCAAGAAGCCCGAGGGCCTCCTCGATTTTTACCAGCTCCTCATTCTGTTTCCTTCTTCTCTCAGAAGCCCATTCAATGGTTGCTCTCTTAAGCCTTTTCAGATTTTCCATAAAATGACCTCCCTTGTTGGCCTGAGAAATTTGTCCCGAATGTCTCCATGTGCTTTTGAAAAGTTGTTGATAAGACTCCTCCTGAAGCCAAGAAGCATTAAATTTGAAGGGAGAAGCCGGCTTTGCTGGGGGCTTTGAGACTTCAAGGAAAATTGGGAGATGATCCGAATTTCCCCCCTCCCCTACCCATTGTCTGAACAAGGGAATATAAGCCGCCAAAGTTTCATTGATGAGGAAACGATCTAATCTCTTTGCTATCCTATCTTCACCCGTTCTTCTGTTTCTCCAAGTCGGCTTTGCCTTTATAATATTGACATCAATCAGCTTTGCGTTTTGGAGGGCCTTTGAGAAAAAATCAGTTAAGGGATCTTCCCGTGCGGAGGGACCCCAAGCTTCCGCCATCCCCAGGGAGAAATTTAAATCACCCCCAATAATCAGATTCTTATTCAATAGAAGCTCTTTTGACAAGAAATTATTCCAAAAAGGAACTCTGCCCTGGCAAGGACCATAAATATTAATGAACAGCAGAGGCTGGTCGAATTCAGTCGAGAGACCCTCCAAACCCAAAACATGGTCTGAACCCCAGCTGTTTTGAATCTTTAATCTCCCGGTCTTGAAACCTATGGCAAGGCCTCCAGAGTGACCAGCAGCATCAAGGGCAAGAAAAGACCAACCCGGCAGAAGGGATCGCAAAGAAGATTCAACTTCTGTACCCTTGCCCAGGGTTTCCTGAAGAAAGACAACATCCGGATGATGGCGAGTAATGAGATCTTTTAGTGCTAGTTTTTTGGGCTTACTAGCTAAACCCCTACAGTTCCAGGACAGACAGATCATTTGATAACCGTCTCAGGGGTTTTTGCTGCTCTAAGCGCCCCGGGTATCGTCATTTGCTTCCCATCAGCTACGTCAAACTTTGCCTTAACTTGTGTCTTTGACAATAAAGATTTCCTACCTCTACCTTTCTTGGAGGTTCCCCTAGAAGGCTCAGGACTTAGACCACCCACAGAATCCTGAATGTCGGAAATGGAGGCGGAGGGCTTGTGGAGAGACCTTAAGTTATAAGGTCGGGTGGCAGAAAGACATCCCGTTCCCAGGCTATTCTTTGAAGGCACCTCACTGTTCAGATTTAGAGACGGGATGGCTTCTGACAAAGACTCTAAGTTATGAGAGAAATCCTCTGAATTTTGCAACTTAGAAGAATTTGCCACGATTTCATCATTACACGAAACAGAAATTACAGGGAGCATAAAAGAAGAGGGCTGCATACCGGGAGCTGGTTCCTCCGAAGGACCAGCCATCTCTGCCGCAGGAGCATCCCGACCTGTCTGATCATCCTTTCGTTGATCGGGGCTCTCCTCCTTCTGCTGCATTTCCTCGTCCACAATGGTAGCAGTGGCTCCAGTCTGGTGGACCACCTCAGTAGCTTCCTCTTTCTTCTGAGATTTGGGTGAGCCCGTCAAGTCCTCCCACTCCTCCACCTTCTGCTGGACCCCCCTTCTTCTTTTCCCCAAAGGGCAGTCCCTCGCTAGATGCCCGTATTCATGACAACAATGGCATCTGAAAGGAAAAAGTTCATAGTCTAGCAGTTGTTCATAAACATATTCCTTGTATTGCAGAGGAAACGACTCCACAAGTCCTTCAGATGGATTGAGCCTTACCAGAATCCTTGCAACCCCTCTTTCAAAAGTATGCAGATAAGATCTATCCACATCTAGGAAGGTACCTAAATGATTCCCTATCGATTTGAAGACTGAGTCCACCCAAAGGAACGGCGGAAGGTTTGGAGCCCGCACCCAAACAGGAATTTCATCAACTTTCTCCTTCGCCGCATCGAACATGGGGGTCCATCGTTTAAAATAAACAGGTCTGCTTCCGAACGCCCAATTTCGTGCTTCAACCCATTCCATGGCTTCCTTAGTATCAAATTTTACCATAAACCATCCTTTAACCAAAGTATCCGTTCTAAAAGACTTTGCTGGGGTTTCCAGCCATTGACTCTCAGCCCATTGCCTTAAAAATTTACCGGATACGTATCTCCCTCTTGCTCTGCCCACAAGAGTGCATTCTGCAACTTCCAATGCTTCTTCGACCTGGACATCCATGCCTAGGACCAAATTGGAAACCCGCTTCTTTTTCCACGCCTTAGTCTTCTTTCTTTTTTCCTCTACTTTCTCTGTTGTCGGCTCCGGAACCTTTCCCGTAACAGCTGAAGGCAGGCCGCCTTCCTCCCGCACATGGGTCTTTCCAACGCCCTTTGGGTTTTGGTTTTCATTGGCCGGAGCGGATTCAACCAAACCCTCCACAGGGCTGCCCGCCTCACCTAAAACTGAATGCCCTTCGAATAAAGATTTCTCAAGATGCAGAGGGTTTGCGAATACCCCCGCAGTCGAAGATTTGAAGATACCTGCATTGCCCTCTTCCCTTCCCAGAGTACCCGGTAGCCGGTCGTTCGCAATCAACTTCCTCCTTACCTTCTCCTGAGTGTAAAGCTCTCCTGCTGCTTTCCCCACACCCTGCACGCCACCCACCAACCTCCATACTCCATGAATATGGGGTAAATTGATTATGTCCTTGAGTCTGCCCGAAGAAACAAAGTTTTTTGCAGGAGAGACCGACTTACCAACCGGTAGAGGTCCAAGCTTATCCTTCTGTTGACCAAGAGGGTGGTGAGGGCTTATATCCTCCGGAAACCTTCCTCCTCGCCCACAACTGCTCGAGAGCTCCAAGCTCTCTTCCAATAGCCCTTACCCGGATTATGACGCCACGAGACTCCTCCCGGAAAAAACGCACCAGGGAAACTGTTCGAATGCCCGATAATGTCACTGATATTCTTCTCCGTTACTTCCTTGCCCCAAACCGTGAGGATATCTTCAGGACTCGGGTCCAGGTCAACCGCATCACTAGAAATTACCATGGTTAAAAGCGCTCCGTAAACCCTGTAATCGACTTATGCTCGAAGCCCGAAAGGGAAACTGCATAAAACCGCCTCCGAATGCCGTTTTCAGGAAAGATACCCAGGTTAGATGCCTCCACTAGTGAGCATACCGTAAACAAGCCGCCGCAAACAGAAACCCGATAAAACTCCTGCAGAGACGTATAATACTCCATTTGACGCTGTCGCGTAACCCGTTTCCCAGCCCGAACCCAGCTGTCACCTGCTGCCGAGACTTGCCCTGTCCGTCCTTGTTGTAGCTGCCAGCTAGCCCAACACCTGTACCCCCGCTGACTTCCCTGCGCCATCTGCTTCAGCTAAACCCTAGCCCTAGGGTTCCTAGATCAAACCCTAGCAGAGCCATCTGAAATCTCTCCCTCATTGGTCGAAAATAATTTACTTATTATTCGCTGGTAGGATTGCTCATTATGGCTAACAAACAAACTAATACTACCTCGTCCATTTCTTCATCATAATTTCTTATGATGACTCCTAAAAGGGAAACCATATACTGAAGTTTGGTTTTCAACAACTCAATTTTTGATGGGAAAATTGACTTTAGAATATTTAGAAGAGTTCGCTAGAATTCTTTCAAAAATAAAGCTTATCTGACTCCTACCAAGTTACAAAATTATGTTGGTATTGTCTTTCATCAATAGCTTTTGCAGAATTAGGTAGCCCTAATATTTTAGATAACATACCAGGTGTTAATTCCATAATTACTTGTGAGACATTGGATAAAATTATACATTAGTTTAGAGAATTATAATACTTGATAGTGTCAGGGTATTAGTGTATAGTTGGTAACACAACTTGAAGTAATAATTATTCCACAACAATATTTTTTCAATTCCATACTAGAATTCCTCACCATTTCTACTTCTAATCCTAGTAATATTAAAATTCCTAAGATGAATATCTTTTAATTAAAGCTAAATTGTCAATTATGGTGTCATTTTTCTTTGCATAATTCCCCTTATTGACTCCCAAAAATATCTTTACAAAAAATATTGTATCCAGAACTCTAAACTATGGAATACAATTTTAAGTGCTTACCTAGTGACTTTCATGGTTGAATGAACTAACACACCTCAACTATAAAACCAATTCTTCTTTTCATGTAGAGTGGTTATAGAAAGAACTCTCCAGAGGTAATGTTAAAATGAGCAAAAAATAGCTACTTTAGAGATAATAAAGGCAAAGTACTTCAAGTAATACATAGCAGTCCCAATCATATTAATTTCATGATTGTTTTACTAGAACAATTAAAAATGTGGATTGGATGGGCCACAATGCATATCTATTAGTCATTTTGGAAAATGAATATTTGGTTAGGAATGCACTTAACTATTAGATTGATAAGGAAGCAAGTTATTCTTAAATGGTATGCAAGTTCACATCTTGAAGACAATCTTGATCGTTGATTAGAAAATATCATAGTTGTGTGATCCATTGTGAATGTAACTTATCATTAACACCCACTTACTTCTAAATTTGATATGGCTTGTGGTTTTTCAATTAAGGCTTCGTATTTATTGTCTAATCCATTGGATCTACAAGGTGGAATTAAACATCGACTATTTTACAATATGATATAAGATTTCATCCATTGATTTGCATCCTTTCCAACCATTAAATCTGTGATATTGATAATGCCAATTAAAATACAATGTTGGCTTCTGATATGACACATCCACTATCTAATTAACATCTTTATAACCATCAGATATATGAAATATTCGATCTATTTCTCTCTCCACCATTGATAGTTATTAAATTTAGGTCATTGTATTTTAAACAACCACCGACCACCAAAAATATGCAAAACATAGCCATTGGTAAATGATAATTTTTTTGAATGAAATTAGTAAATTCAATATCTATAATCACTCTTCCAAAATCAAATGAAAAATTTTAATCTTATCCATGTGATGCATGGGATAACATGAAAAGTGAATTTTAATTAAATAAACACAACTCATATTTATTGTGATTCAAATTTATGAAGGGAATGAAATGAAATACAAATTTAAAACCAAAACAAAAAGATATAGTGAAAACTCAACTTCAATTGGAAAAAAGTTTTGAGGGTGAGCAGGAGCGCGGGAGATTGCGGATTCTCATGGCAGAGGGTTTCTGAGCGCGTGAATCACCATGGAAGGTCGCAAAGGAGGGAGCTCCTCTCCCTCCTACAGAGAGGCAGTGATTAACAAGGGCAAGACCCCCCTGGAACCAGACAAAGGTAACTTGAGGGAAGAAGAAGAAAACAGGGACAAGAAAATAACAAGTAACAATGAGAAGGAAAATGCTAGCACAAAAGACAAGGAGGAAAACGACAAAAAATAGGGAACTTCAGACAGAAAACAAAAGGGACCGTGCAAGCACATAGCTGAATTCCCTCCCAGAGTAATCTTAAATAACCCAGAGCTGCAGACCCACAGGGAGCACATGCAGACTTATGTCATCATATGCAAATTCATGGGACTATGGCCCACCGAAAAGGCTTTAAAAACTTGGATCAAATACCAATGGAAGCCTAAAGGAAGCATTAATCTTCATCTAGGATCCAAGAGTTTTTTCATTGTGGTGTTTACAAACATTGAGGACAAAGATAGAGTGTTTGAAGGGGGGCCCTACTTCTTTGCAGCAGCAGGGCTCTATATGCGGTCATGGATGATGAACTTCGTGTCGGAGTGGGAAACCTTTACCTCAGTTCCAGTTTGGGTAAGACTCTATTCACTACCTCTGGATTATTGGCAAATAGAATCACTAAAAGCTATAGGAAACAAATTAGGGAGGTATGTCAAAACATCTGAAGCCACGAGAAGAGGAAAATATACCTCCTTTGCTAGGATTTGCGTAGAGATGGACCTATCTGGAGCTCTTCCGGACGAAGTTATTTTGGAGGTTTATGATGAGGAATGGGTGCAGAAGATTGACTACGAGCATATTCCTTTTAGATGTTGTAAATGTCACGAACATGGGCACCTCCTTAGAGACTGCCCTCTCAGCAAGGCAGAGAGCAAAAGCAATCCCAACATAATGAAAGAAACAGAAGGCTTTCACAAAGTAGCGCATAAAGGCAGGAATGGAAAAAAAGGGCCGAAACAACACCAAAGCGGAGACCAAAGAGTGAGGGCGAATCCGTTCCAAGTACTGGAAGAAGAGGAAGATACAGTAGTCGAAAACCAAGTAATGAAAGATGGATATGAAAAGCAGGACAAAGAGAAAGAACAGGATCAAGAAAAGGCAAAGGAAACACAGAAAGGAATCATGATGAGCAAATCAGAGATGGATATGGATCAGGAAATAACTCAGAGCGAGATGGAAATGGAAGATAATGAGTTGCAAGAGATTCTGGACAAAGAAAACCTAGATCTAGAAGGGTTCCTGAGCAAGGGAACAACGGGAGGGGTAGAATCTCTACCACAAGAAGAATGCGTTCAGGTAAAACAGTTATTCTTATGGAAAACTCAGGCAAAGGGATTGAGTGAAGAAAACAACATGGAAAGACAGGGCACTCATGGAATAAAAGCAGTAAAATCAACACCAGAATTAGCTCCAAGAAACCCGGGGAAAAAAAGGGGGAGAAAAAAGCAGAACGAGCTATTAATGGAGTGTGGAAAGCTCATGATAAACTCAGGTAAGATGAAATATCTAACCAGTTACTCCTTTACCAATTTGTAATAATGAATTTTACCACTTGGAATATTAGAGGTCTAGGTAGCAAAAGAAAGCAGAGATTACTGAATAACAGAATGAAGCAAGTAACTCCGGATATAATTTTTGTCCAAGAAACAAAAAGTTCGGTTCAAAAGATAAAGCAAATCCATAGTAAATGGATTGGCAGATATGAATTCATAGAAGTCAAAGAAGAAAACACAGTAGGGGGTATCCTTATCCTCTGGAATCCCCAAAAAATAGGGATTATAGATGCGGAGGCATCAAGAAACTATTTATCAGTTGTTATTCAGCCTGTAGGCGACAGGGACACCTTTCTTGTTACGAATGTCTATGGCCCTCAAAGGTTAGAAGACAAAATCAGGTTTATTGATTCCTTAGTGGACCTTTGAAATAGATTTGTAGGGCTACCGTGGGTTATAGGAGGAGATTTCAACATGATCAGATCTCTCTCGGAGAAAAAAAGAGGCACAAGAGCTCCTAGCAAAGATTCCTTAGCTTTCCAAAGTTTTTATGTAAACATGAAGCTGGTAGATATTGAGACTAACAATGGTCTTTGCACTTGGAACAACAAAAGAGGAGGGGATTCCCAGGTAGCTTCCAAGCTAGATAGATTCATGATCTCTGAAGAGCTCATGCTTCTAAACAAGGATATAATAGCATACATTCTTCCTTTTGGAGGCTCAGATCACTGGCTGATTCAAATGGAGATCAAGGGTATTGGCACCCCAAGAAACAAACCGTTCAGGTTTGAAAATATATGGCTGTCACACCCGGATTTTAACAGCAATATTGAAAAATGGTGGGCTGAAGAACTGCACATTCAAGGATCTTCTATGTTCCTGCTACATAAAAGACTAAAATACATCAAGCAGAAGCTAAAGGAATGGAACCAGAAGGAATTTGGCAATCTTTTCACGAATAAAAAAATGGTAGAAAACAAAATACAAGAGCTTAATCAAACTATTATCAGGAATGGCTTTGATAAAGATACAAATGATCAAGCAGAGAAATATCAACAAGATTGGGAAATGCTGTGCAAACAAGAAGAATTTTTTTGGAAACAAAAATCCAGGGTACTATGGCTGAAAGAAGGAGAACGTAATACCAAATTTTTTCACAGATCTACCATTGCGAACAGAACCCACAACAGAATCTCTTCGATCAAGGATGAAAATGGCCAAATTCATCACTCCCACGAGGAGATAGATGCAGTGTTAGTGAAGCATTTTCGGGACATAGCCAAGGAAAACTTTTCAGACAGAGAACCTTTTATAAAGAACTTAACTAAACACATTCCTAAACTGGTCTCCAGAGAGGACAATGGTAATCTCAACAGACCTGTAACTGAAACAGAGATCAGTGAGGTCCTCAAGGAAATGCAAAATGGCAAGGCACCAGGGCCGGATGGATTTAACGTGGATTTCTTTAAAGCTTGCTGGAATACAGTCAAAAGGGATATTATGGAGATGGTGGAAGACTCCAAGCGGAACAAAACCATTTTGAAAGCTCTCAATACCTCCTTTATTGCTCTCATTCCAAAACAGGATAATGCACAAACTCTAGAGAGATATAGACCCATCGCCTTATGCAATGTTATTTACAAGATAATCTCCAAAGTGGTGGCTAATAGACTTAAACCCCTGCTACCCAGGCTCATCTCCGGGGAACAAACAGGGTATGTAGAAGGAAGACAAATTCTGGACAATATAATTCAAGCTCACGAGGTGGTTCACTCGTTAACATGCAACAAGAGAGCGGGTATGATCATGCAACTAGACATAGCCAAAGCTTATGACAAAGTAAATTGGATATACATTAGAAAAGTGCTCACAGTGTTTGGTTTTGATCATAATTGGATCAGATGGGTCATGGCCCTCGTGACCTCTTCCAGCTTTTCAATTTTAGTGAATGGCTCTCCTTTTGAACTTTTTATCCCTTCTAGGGGTCTTAGACAGGGAGATCCGCTATCCCCTTTTCTCTTCATCCTCATGATGGAAGGGTTAGGCCATTCTATCAAACATGCAAGAGCAACAGGAAGAATTCAAGGACTCCAACTTTCGGAGAATGGGCAGGTTCTGACGCATCAACAGTTTGTAGATGATACCATGTTACAGGGTATTCCCACAGTTAAAGAAGCACAGGCTTACAAACAAATTTTGAAGGATTTCGCGAAAGCAACAGGTATGGAAGTTAACCTTACCAAATCTAAAGTCTTTTTCTTTAACACACACATCGCCATCTAGAGAAATATCTCCAGAATTTTAGGCTTTCAAAGAGATTCCCTCCCTTCCAAGTATTTGGGGGTTCCTCTTACAGCTAAACCCCGACACAAAAGCATCTGGGATACTCTTGCAACCAAAATGCAAGACAAGGTCAGGAAATGGACAAACAGATCTCTAAATTTAGCTGGTAGACTAGTGCTTACTAAAGCAGTTCTCCAAGCTATCCCAGTCTTTATGCTATCAGTTCTCCCAGCTCCAATAGGAGTCTTACAACATTTTCGCAATATTCAACGAGACTTTCTGTGGGGCAAAGAGGAAACAAGGAAAAAATGGGCTTTGGTCTCTTGGGAAAAGATCTGCAAACCCAAATGCCAAGGAGGCCTGGGTTTGGATAATCTAGAGATTCTCAACAAAGCTCTTGGAGCAAAACTTTGGTGGAGGTGGGTTAAGGATCCTCAAGCTCAATGGGCAAGCATCTGGAAGGAAAAATATGCCAATGCCTGGCTAGCTTCTGACATAATCGAATGACAGGAACAGTGAAAGGCTCACCCATATGGAACAAGGCTTGGGAGAACAGAGAAGTGATTCAAAAGAATAGTTTCTGGGAAATCAGAGAGGGAGATCAGGCACTTTTCTGGGAGGACAAGTGGCAACAAGAACCTAATCTTCTAAGGGAAGAATTTTTAGGCCTCAAGCAAGAGACTGACAATCTAGGTTTGGTTAAGGTAAAAGACTTTTGGGAGAATCCACATAATGCAAGAAAGTGGAGAATTTGGAAAAAAATAGAGAGTAGAGAGGACAGGATCCTCAACAGTAAAGCTGAGTCCCTGAAGAGAATTCTAGATCAATGAATAATTCTAGTAACGACAGGGCAGGATCAACTGAGGTGGGGTAACAACAAAGAGGGAAACTTCAATATCAAGGAAGCTAAAGGCCTTCTCCTTGATCTGGAACCACAAGCTCCAAACAAAACTTGGCAAAAGCTTTGGAATCACAAAGGCTGGATGAAAATCAAACTCTTCATGTGGTTAGTTAACCATCGAAAATTTTTAACCTGGGACAACCTCAAAAAAAGGGGCATGCTGGGACCCTCCAGATGCCAGCTCTGCGAGACCCAAGAGGAGACCAGCGAGCATCTTCTCAACAGCTGCATTTTCACTGATAGGATTTGGGATTTCTTTACAAACATCTTCAAACAGTCTGATAGAGACAAAGAAAGTATTGGTAACACCCTCAACAACTGGAGAAATAAGGTTTCTGATAATGAAGTTCTCAATTCTGCCTGGGAGCTCTTGCCGGGCTTCATTATATGGAATGTGTGGAAAGAAAGGAACAAAAGAATATTCAAAGAGGTAAAAACTGACTCTCTCAGCCTGGTGAAGCTGATTGCAAAACAACTTAAGGAAACAGTTGGTACCACTGTTAGGAATCTCCCCAAAAATCCTCCCTCAGTGGGAGAATTAAGAATCCTTCAGCTGCTAGACTTGCAGGGGCTTATTCCTCAAGGCCTAGGCAGGAAAGTAGGCATGAGTGAGGAGACAGAGGAATTTTGGCACCCTCCCCCGGAAGGATTTTTAAAATACAACATAGATGGAGCTTCCAAAGGCAACCCAGGGGAGGCTGGCTTTGGGGGAGTTCTAAGGGATGAAACAGGTAGAATAATTACCCTCTTCCATGGATACCTTGGAAAAGCTACCAAAAACATGGTAGAACTAATGGCTTTAGAACAATGTTTAGAATTTCTGATACAGAACAATTGCCAAAATGTCATAATAGAGGCAGATTCAGAGTTAGTCATCAACGCAGCCAGGAGAATTAGTAATGGAATAGGGCCGGATAAGGTTACAAAACATTGGAGGTTAACTCGGGTTCTTCAGAGAATTCAAGTTCATCTTCATGTGCTTCCTACCCTTACTTTTATACATGTGAAAAGAAGAGAAAATAATTTGGCAGACATTCTTGCCAGCCATGGTGTTTGCTGCAATAACAGTACAATCTTATGGAGGTGGAACACAATGGCACAGAGAAACCTAAAAAATATCTGTCAAAACCAGGCGGAGGAAGATATAGAGGGGTATAGAAGAAAAATGACAGAAACCAATGTGTAACAGACGGAGGGCTGTAGGCTACCTAAATTTGGGCAAAAGGTTCAGTAGGGAATATATGCCAAGATTAGCGATTATATTGAAAATAATCAGGTTTCCTCTCCATGGTGGTCGTCATAGATGCCCTGTTCGAAGAATGCAGCTTCTCATTCTCCATCATCTCCTCAAGGGTGTGCCTGTCGGCTGGCTCAGAGGCATCCCTCATTGGCTCTCAGGCGGGTGTATCATTTGTAATTAGGTTCTGGATGATTGGGCGTAGTGTTTGAAGCTCTGAGGGGTCGCGCAACTTGTTGTTCTCTGTTGGGTCCCTATAATACTAGTGATTACCCCATTACTATTGTAGTTATACCCCTTATTTATATCGTTGTGCCCCTATTACCCCCATATTGTTATTTCTGTGCCCCATAGAATCCCTCTATTGTTATTTTTGTGGCTTTATATTATTATTGTTAGGTCGGCTGGATTATATTGTGACTCCTTAGACTCCTATATATAGAAAGGAGGTTTTGTCATTTGTATCATCGAATAATTGTTCATTTATGTAATGTAAAGGAGGTTTCCCCCTCGAAGAGGCTGAATTCTAAGGCGTTGATCTATCTTTTCTATCTTTTCTTGAGCTGGTTTCATAACATTTGGTATCAGAGATTTGGATTCTAGGGTTTCGCTGCTCCAAACAGGTCATCGTGCCATTTTCGCTGTAAGTTTTTTTCTGTGATGTTTCAGAAGTCGCAAAAAAAACCCATTTGAGAAGAAATCACGTTGAACCTTGGGTCTGAATTTCAGAGCTTTTCGCGCGATATTTGCGGAGATATGATCTGAGGAAGTTTGTCTTTTTGTAGACTCCTGAATTACATTCAAAACAGGTGACCTGGGGAAAATCGTCATAACATTCTCTCTGGGAATCAGATTGAAATTTCATAAGAAGGTACAGAAAGAGGACGGACTGAAGTTTCTTGTATATCTTTTTCAGAAAAAAAAAAACGAAAATTGTACACGTGACGCTTCATACAAGTTCGCTCTTCTAGAAAGGTCTATAATCAGGTCATCTTGGGAGATTGTGCATAACTCCTTCTTCGAGAATCCAATTTGGATCAGACCGGTGGCATTGGAAAGAGGACACAGAGAGCTACTACAGGTCACAAATTCGAAACTAAATGATTGGAAAGTACAGAGATACACTAGAGGCAATATCAAGCTCCTACAAAGTGAAAAAAGATGTGTATATTTTTTTAAATTTTTGCTTAAGCTTGGTTTGAAAATTTATTTTGAAGGAATTCAAAGGGCATAGTAGAGCATTATTATCGGTAACTGATGCCCCAAGGAAATAAAATGCAAACAACTAGTAAGGAACCTGAAAGCTCTAGCATGACTCATGAAGAAGAGGAAGAAATGCTACATGATATATCAAAATTACAAGAACAAGTGCAACAAATGTCATGCTCACAAAAGTTAACAGAAGCTAAGATAAATGGCGTAGAAGCTAAGATGAGTGGCATGGAAGCTAATATGGACAATTTGAAGATAGATTTGAACACAAATTTGAAGATAGGCATGGAAGATTTGAAGACAGATTTGACAAATTTTCTACAAGAAATACTTACTAATGGTGAAAAGGTAGTAAAGGAAACTCATGATGAGAACAAAAGAAATGTTAATCATGATTCCATAGACGCTAATGTTGGATCGAAGAATCACCATATTCCAAAAATCGATATGAGGAAGTTTGATGGCAAGGATCCCGCCACATGGATATTACAGATGGAGCAATTCTTCGATCTCAATAATGTGCAAAACGCACAAAAGGTACGTATGGCAACTGTATATTTGGAACCAAATCAGTTTGTATGGTATCAATGGCTTTGTTCTCGTAAACAATTTATCACTTGGGCAATTTTTACGGAAGAATTGATAGCACATTATGAGGATACAAAAAGCAACACTTTTTTTAGCCAATTGATAAGTCTCAAACAAAAGGGTTCAATAATGGAGCACATTGAGGAGTTCCAAAAATTGAACATAAGGGTAAAAGATATTCCAGAGGAGCATAGGATTGATGTGTTCATAGGGTCTTTAAAGGATAATATCCAACATGATGTTCGCCTTTGGGAACCTGATTCATTAGAGAAGGCATTCAGGTTAGCAAGAAAAATGGAAAGCAAAATTATGGCAACTAGGAAGCATACCACTCACAACTATAAAGACGGAAGTGTTGTTGCCCCTAGTCTTCCACAACCTACAAGGTTGACACCAAAACAATTGGAAGAAAAAAGAGCAAAAGGGCTTTGTTACAATTGTGATAGCAAATACACAAAAGGTCATAAGTGTGCTGAGAAGAAATTATTCTACATAGATTGTGAAGAGGAAGAAGAAAAGGAGCAAGAAAGGTCAAAAGAAGAGGATATACTCCAGGAACAAAGCCTAGATGAAGAACAAATAAATCCGACCATATCTTGTAATGCATTGGCGGGAATTACCACTCCTCAAACCATCAAGATAGAAGGACAAATCAAGAAGAAAAAGGTAATAGTGTTGATTGATTCAAGAAGCACCCACAATTTTATTCATTGTAGGGTAGCAAAAGAATTGAATTGCTTCCTATATCCAGCACCAGAGTGTCAAGTGATGATTGCAAATGGAGGAACAATAAATTGCTCTGGAAAGTGCCATAATATCAAGCTATCCATGGGAGAATATGTATTGACTAGCCCAATGCTTTCCATTCCAATGGGAGGTGCTGATGTTGTACTAGGAGTCCAATGGCTACAATCCTTGGGTACAATAGCTTTTAATTTTCAAGAACTTTTCATCAAATTTTCTATGGAAGGAAAGGAAGTTGAATTAAGGGGTATTGCAGGGAAACCAGGAAAGATAATCAGCTCTAATGGCATGACAAAGCTTCTAAAAAAGGAGCAAAGAGGTGTAATTGCACAATTATGTTCGCTAGATGTTTCCACATTGGAATCATCTATTTCTCCAGATCTCCAAAAAGTCCTGGACAATCATTCCAAGGTATTTGAGACTCCCAAAGGTCTCCCACCTATGCGTGATCATGATCATGCTATTCATCTGATTCCAGGAAGTGTTCCTCCAAACATCAGGCCGTACAGATATCCCTATGTCCAAAAAAGTGAAATTGAACGTATGGTTGCAGAAATGCTAGAGGCTGGTATAATTCAACCGAGTCAAAGTTCTTTCTCAGCTCCAGTAGTATTGGTGCACAAGAAGGATGGATCATGGCGCATGTGTCCAGATTATAGGGAGCTCAACAAGCTCACTATTAAAGATAAGTTCCCCATTCCTGTCATTGATGAATTACTGGATGAATTGCATGGATCAATTTACTTCACCAAGTTGGATCTTCGTTCGGGATATCATCAAATCAGAATGAAGATTGAAGACATTCCGAAAACGGCATTTAGAACTCATGAGGGTCATTATGAATTTTTGGTCATGCCTTTTGGCCTTACCAATGCACCTTCAACATTTCAAGGTTTGATGAATTCAATTTTCAAACCATTCCTTAGAAAATTTGTGTTAGTATTTTTTGATGATATACTAATCTACAGCAAGTCTTGGAAGGATCATGTTGAACATGTTGACAGGGTGCTACAACTATTGGAGGAGAAACAATTATATGCAAAAAGATCCAAATGTTTCTTTGGAGTCCAGGAGGTGGAATATTTGGGTCATATTGTATCTCATGAAGGAGTTAAGGTAGACCCTAGCAAAATTAAAGCCATTAAGGAATGGAAAATCCCCACATCCATAAAGCATCTGAGAGGATTTCTTGGGTTGACAGGGTATTATCGCAAGTTTGTTAAGAATTATGGGAGAATAGCAGCACCTCTAACAACATTATTGAAGAAAGATTCATTTTCATGGACTCTGGAAGCAACAAAGGCCTTTGAACATCTTAAAGAGGCAATGTGCCAAGCACCGGTCTTAGCTACACCGGACTTCACAAAAACCTTTATTGTGGAATGTGATGCTTCAGGAAATGGAATTGGTGCTGTTCTAATGCAAGATGAAAGACCCATTGCTTTTGAAAGTCGTCCAATCAAGGGAAAGTTTTTAAGCAAAGCTATTTATGAGAAGGAAATGTTGGCAATACTCCATGCACTTAAGAAATGGCGACCCTACCTAATGGGAAGACACTTCAAGGTAAAAACGGATCATGATAGCCTTAAATACTTTTTAGAACAAAGATTATCCTCTGAAGAGCAACAAAAGTGGGTCACAAAGATGTTGGGTTATGACTTTGAAATCATCTACAAAAAAGGGAAGCAAAATGTGGTGGCAGATGCACTCTCAAGAAAGGATGAGGATGTGGAAGCATTGTTGTGTGCCATTTCTATTATCCAACCAGATTGGATAAACGAAGCAAGGGAGGAATGGAAGAATGACGAAGAAGTGTGGGCACTTATTCGAAAGCTACAACAAGATTCCAGTACTTCTGATACATTTAGCTGGCAAAATGATTCGTTATGGTACAAAGATCGCTTATACCTCTGTAAGAATTCCCAGCTAAAACAAAAGATTCTTATGGAATTGCACACTTCTCCCTTAGGAGGGCACTCAGGATTTTTAAAAACTTACCACAGGGTTAAGAAGGAATTTTTTTGGGATGGCCTTAAATCAGATATTCAAAAGTTTGTGGCAGAATGTTTGGTTTTCCAACAAAATAAAGTTGAAACAATTAAGACACCGGGTCTATTACAACCTTTATCCATTCCAAGCCAACGTTGGGAGGAGGTTTCAATGGATTTTATCACAGGTTTACCCAAGTCTGAGGGAAAGAGTGTCATCATGGTGGTAGTTGACAGACTTACCAAGTATGCACACTTTTGTGCATTATCACATCCATTTAAAGCCAGTACAGTTTCTACTGCATTTATGGAAACAATTCAAAAGCTACATGGAAACCCAAAGATTATTGTAAGTGACAGAGATCCCATTTTCACTGGAAATTTTTGGACATAATTATTTTCTTGTCTTGGTACTCAGTTAGCTCATAGCTCATCTTATCATCCTCAATCTGATGGGCAAACTGAGATAGTAAACAAATGTTTGGAAGGATATCTTCGTTGCTTTGTATCTGATAAACAGACACAATGGGTCAAATGGTTGCCTCTGGCTGAATGGTGGTATAACACTTCCTTCCATACAGCAACAAAAATGACCCCATTTATGGCACTTTATGGGTATCAACCACCATCCATCACATCATATTTAAGAGAAAATTCTAAGGTTCAGGCAGTGGAACATCACATCGAACATCAACAACAAGTCCTCCAACTCTTAAAGGATAACCTCGTGTTGGCACAAAATAGAATGAAACAACAGGCAGATCAACATCGCAGTGAAAGAAGTTTTGATGTAGGTGATTGGGTATTCCTACGGCTACAACCATATAAGCAAATGTCCCTAAAGCAAGCTAAGAAGGATAATAAATTATCACCAAAGTATTATGGTCCGTACAAGGTGTTGCAAAAGATTGGTACTATGGCATACAAATTGGAGCTTCCTGCAGCTTCTCGATTGCACCCAGTTTTCCATGTTTCATGTTTAAAGAAGGTTATAGGCGAAAAGCTCCCAATTCAAACAATATTGCCAGAACTTGATGAGGAAGGAAAAATTATATTGGAACCGGAAGCAGTCACAGAAACAAGAACTCGACAGCTACAAAATCGATCAATTTTAGAGTATCTTATCAAGTGGAGGAACTTATCCGCTGAAGATTCCACATGGGAGGATGAGAATTTTATGCAGAAGTATCCAGAACTACTCAAGCGTTGAGGACAACACTTTTTTGAAGGAGAGGGGCATGTTGGGTCCCTATAATACTAGTGATTACCCCATTACTATTGTAGTTATACCCCTTATTTATATTGTTGTGCCCCTATTACCCCAATATTGTTATTTCTGTGCCCCATAGAATCCATCTATTGTTATTTTTGTGGCTTTATATTATTATTGTTAGGTCGGCTGGATTATATTGTGACTCCTTAGACTCCTATATATAGAAAGGAGGTTTTGTCATTTGTATCATCGAATAATTGTTCATTTATGTAATGTAAAGGAGGTTGCCCCCTCGAAGAGGCTGAATTCTAAGGCGTTGATCTATATTTTCTATCTTTTCTTGAGCTGGTTTCATAACATTCTCAGTCCGGATGCAGCTCACAGGAGTAAAAATGGTTTTCGGGCGATCCCAAGGCCCAAAGGCGGTTTCCGGTTTTCCAGAATTGGCAGCGATCACAATCACTGTTTGACACGTGGTGGTGGGGTTGGTGGGAATACCACCCTCCCCGCGCACTATAGTTCGAACTTGTGGGGGGTCCGATATTATCCTTGTCCGTTCGATCAAATGAGGAGAAGCGACGGCGGGGATGGATCATGCAGTTTGATGTATGGGCGGGTTAATTGTCATGCCTCTTTCATTTGCGGGGTTGATCGCTGCCATCGGATTGAGTTAGATGTATCAATGTTGCGGACTGTAGAGGCAGACTGTCTTTTGACTGTGATTTGTCATGCTTTGTGGGCGCCCCCTATGGACCATTCTATCAGTGATCAGTTCTAGAGAACGACGAAATCAAGAGGAAGGTTTAGGAGCTACTGCAGAAAGGTCACATCTGGCCGAGTTCATCGCCCTATGGGAGCCCGATTGTGTTGGTACAGAAGAAGGATGGGACTTGGAGACTTTGTATTGACTATTGGGTGCTGAACAAGATCACTGTCTGGAATAGGTACTCGATCCCATGGATTGATGACCTTTTGCACCAAATCAAGGGGGAAAAATATTTCAGGAAGATCGACTTGAAGTCCAGATATCACCAGGTACCAATCGAACCCTCCGATGTGTGGAAGAATGCCTTCAAAGCCAAGGAGGGCCTTTTAGAATGGTTGGTTATTCCTTTCGGGTTGACGAATGCTCCTGCAACCTTCATGAGACTAATGGATTACATATTGTGGCCATTCACCAACTCATTTGTAGTGGTATACTTGGATGACATCCTGATCTTCAGCCAGAGTTGGGATGTTATGAAACTAGCTCAAGAAAAGATAGAAAAGATAGATTAACGCCTTAGAATTCAGCCTCTTCGAGGGGGCAACCTCCTTTGCATTACATAAATGAACAATTCTTGGATATTCAAATGACAAAACCTCCTTTCTATATATAGGAGTCTAAGGAGTCACAATATAATCCAACCGACCTAACAATAATAATATAAAGCCACAAAATTAACAATAGAGGGATTCTATGGGGCACAGTAATAACAATATGGGGGAAATAGGGGCACAACAATATTAATAAGGGGTATAACTACAATAGTAATGGGGTAATAACTAGTATTATAGGGACCCAACATGCCCCTCTCCTTCAAAAAAGTGTTGTCCTCAACGCTTGAGTAGTTCTGGATACTTCTGCATCAAATTCTCATCCTCCCATATGGAATCTTCAGCGGATAAGTTCTTCCACTTGATAAGATACTCTGAAATTGAACGATTTCGTAGCTGTCGAGTTCTTGTTTCTGTGACTGCTTCCGGTTCCAATATAATTTTTCCTTCCTCGTCAAGTTCTGGCAATATTGTTTGAACTGGGAGCTTGTCGCCTATAACCTTCTTTAAACATGAAACATGGAAAACTGGGTGCAATTGAGAAGCTGCAAGAAGCTCCAATTTGTATGCCATAGTACCAATCTTTTGCAACACCTTGTACGGACCATAATACTTTGGTGATAATTTATTATCCTTCTTAACTTGCTTGAGGGACATTTTCTTATATGGTTGTAGCCGTAGGAATACCCAATCACCTACATCAAAACTTCTTTCACTACGATGTTGATTTGCCTGTTATTTCATTCTATTCTATGCCAACATGAGGTTATCCTTTAAGAGTTGGAGGACTTGTTGTTGATGTTCGATGTGATGTTCCATTGCCTGAACCTTAGAATTTTCTCTTAAATATGATGTGATGGATGGTGGTTGATACCCATAAAGTGCCATAAATGGGGTCATTTTTGTTGCTGTATGGAAGGAAGTGTTATACCACCATTCAGCCAGAGGTAACCATTTGACCCATTTTGTCTGTTTATCAGATACAAAGCAATGAAGATATCCTTCCAAACATTTGTTTACTATCTCAGTTTTCCCATCAGATTGAGGATGATAAGATGAGCTATGAGCTAACTGAGTACCAAGATGAGAAAATAATTTTGTCCAAAAATTTCTAGTGAAAATGGGATCTCTGTCACATACAATAATCTTTGGGTTTCCATGTAGCTTTTGAATTGTTTCCATAAATGCAGTAGAAAATGTACTGGCTTTAAATGGATGTGATAATGCACAAAAGTGTGCATACTTGGTAATTCTGTCAACGACCACCATGATGACACTCTTTCCCTCAGACTTGGGTAAACCTGTGATAAAATCCATTTAAACCTCCTCCCAACGTTGGCTTGGAATGGATAAAGGTTGTAATAGACCCGGTGTCTTAATTGTTTCAACTTTATTTTGTTGGCAAACCAAACATTCAGCCACAAACTTTTGAATATCTGATTTAAAGCCAGCCCAAAAAAATTCCTTCTTAACCCTGTGGTAAGTTTTTAAAAATCCTGAGTGCCCTCCTAAGGGAGAAGTGTGCAATTCCATAAGAATCTTTTGTTTTAGCTGGGAGTTCTTACAGAGGTATAAGCGATCTTTGTACCATAACAAATCATTTTGCCAGCTAAATGTACCAGACGTACTGGAATCTTGTTGTAACTTTCGAATAAGTGCCCACACTTCTTCGTTATTCTTCCATTCCTCCCTTGCTTCGTTTATCCAATCTGGTTGGATAATAGAAATGGCGCACAACAATGCTTCCACATCCTCATCCTTTCTTGAGAGTGCATCTGCCACCACATTTTGCTTCCCTTTTTTGTAGATGATTTCAAAGTCATAACCCAACATCTTTTTGAACAAATTTTGTTGCTCTTCAGAGGATTCTCCAATTCCACAATTCTGACCCAAATTGGATTCTCCAAGGAAGAGTTATGTGAAATCTCCCACAGTGACTTGCTTATAGACTAGTTCAGTAGAGCGAACTTGTACGACGTGCCACGAGTCACTGTTTCGACCTTTGGATCTGAAACATCCATACAAGAAACTACAGTTCGTCCTCTTTTTGTACCTTCTTACGAAATTTCAATCCGATCCCTAGAGAGAAAGTTATGACGATTTTCCCTAGGTCACCTGTTTTGAATGTAATTCAGGAGTCTGCAAAAAGACCAACTTCCTCAGATCATATCTCACAAATATCGTGTGAAAAGCTTTGAAATTTAGACCCAAGGTTCAACGCGATTTCTTCTCAAATGGGTTTTTTTTGCGACTTCTGAAACGTCACAGAAAAAAAAGTTATAGCGAAAATTCCACGATGACCTATTTGGAGCAGCGAAACCCTAGAATCCAAAGCTCTAATACCAAATGTTATGAAACCAACTCAAGAAAAGATAGAAAAGATAGATCAACGCCTTAGAATTCAGCCTCTTCGAGGGGGCAACCTCCTTTACATTACATAAATGAACAATTCTTGGATGATTCAAATGACAAAACCTCCTTTCTATATATATGAGTCTAAGGAGTCACAATATAATCCAGCCTACCTAACAATAATAATATAAAGCCACAAAAATAAAAATAGAGGGATTCTATGGGGCACAATAATAACAATATGGGGGCAATAGGGGCACAAAAATATTAATAAGGGGTATAACTACAATAGTAATGGGGTAATCACTAGTATTATAGGGACCCAACATGGGAAGAGCACCTCCAGCACATCCGACAGGTTCTCCAAACACTGCGGAAACATAAGCTATGTGCTAATTTGGAGAAATGAAATTTTGGCATGAGCCAGGTTCAGTATCTGGGATACATTATTGATGAATGGGGGGTGCATGTGGATCCAACCAAGATCCAAGTAATTCAGGATTGGACAACCCCAACCACTCTAACAGAGCTCTGCAACTTTTTGGGTCTTACCAATTTCTACCGTAGGTTCGTGTTGGGATTCTGTCATATCACTTGGCCCTTGAGTCAAGTCACCAAGGGTGAAGTGAAAGCAAAATTATTTTGCTCTGAATCTCAGAAAACAAAATTTGTAGAGTTGAAACATCGTCTCTGTTATGCACCAATGCTCACTTTACCAGACTTGCAACAACCATTTGGGATCAAGACAGATGCCTCTGACTATGCTATTGGGGCAGTCCTTACTCAATAGGGGCGTCTAGTGGCATATCACAGTGAGACACTTTCAGACACAGTCTGGAAGTATACCACTTATGACAAAGAGATGTATTCCATTGCGCAGGCCTGCCGATAATAGAAGCATTACATTTGGGGAAGGAAACAGACATACACACAGACCACCGACCCCCGTAGTTCATACATACACAAGGGAAGTTGCAGAATGATCGCCATCAAAAGTGGTCCACATACCTGCAACTTTTCCATTTGAATATCAAGTATAAGAAGGGAAGCACCAATAATGTTGTAGATTGCCTCAACCGACCACCGATCATGGCGTTAACCATCGTGCTCAACTCTTGTGGGACGAGACTTTTGATTGGCCACTTCTCTAAAAATGTGACGCAGAATTTGGCCACACATACCAGATGCTTTTAGAGGGTCAACAAGTTCCATATTTTCACCTCTAGGATGCCCTGCTATGCCACTTGGGACACCTTTGTGTTCCTTCAAGCGAGCGAGCCAAGATGATTTGGGAAGCACACTACAGTCGGGCCACTGGGCATTTCGGGGTCGAGAAAATGGTGGCAGTACTGTAGAATTATTTCTATTGTTCGAATCTTCGACAAGATGTCAGGAAGTACATCAAATCTTGCACTGCCTACGCCATTGCCAAACCGACCATCAAGAAGAAAGGCCTCTATACTCTGCTACCTACCCCTAGTCGACCTCGGGAATCCATCTCCATGGATTACATGTCGGGACGTCCTTCTACTAAGCATGGAAACAAATGTGTTTTTGTGGTCATTGACAGATTCTCATAGATGGCCATTATGGCGGCCTGTAAGAAGAATATCACAACAAAAGCCATTGCTAAAATTTCTTTGAACAAGTGTGGGTACACTTTGGGATCCCATAGTCTATCATCTTAGATTGGGACAACATGTTCCTCAATACATTTTGGTTCAGCCTCTGGTCGATGCTGGACACCAAGCTCACTAAGTCCACAACTTTCCATCCCCAAACTGATGGCCAAATAGAGGTTTTCAACAGGATGATCATACACATTCTGCGCATGTATAACTCAAAGCATCCACACACATGGGATGAGAGCCTACCCTATGTCCAACATAGTTATAACTAGGCTCTCCACAACTCGACCGACCATATCCCTTTTCAAGTGGGCTTGGGATTCCAGCTACTATGTTCCGTTGATGTGGCCATACCATTTGAAGTTACTCAAGCATATTCGAATCATGTATAGTCAGACACCGATAAGGAAAAAGAATTCATTGAGCACATCCAACATATCCACGAGCAGGTCCATGACATTCTATAGAAATCAAATGCCAAGTACAAGTAGCGACATGATCAACATCAGGTGCCACGCAAGTTTCAGGTGGGAGACAAAGTATAGTTGCATTTGCAAAAGGAACGCCTTACCAGAGCTTATTGGAAACTCAGACCACTCTGATATGGTCCTTACACCATTTCCAAGGCTATGGGAGACAACATTCACCCATTCCTTGGCCTACACCCTGTGTTCAATGTGGACCGCCTTCGACCATACCTCCAACCATTGCTGGACACATTAGACATTACAGAACAACTCACACCTATAGAGTTAAATCCAGATTGCATGGAACAAGCCACAACTGATCGGATCATGGAAACATAGATTAAGAATACCCTATAGCAAAGGATCCAACTATATCGAGTTTTAAAAGTAGGCCAAACCCTTCACCAGGGAAAGTGGATCACTAGGTGTTGAGCATGGAATCACCCCAAGGCATGTTTTGGGGCTCAAAGCCCAAGTTTTGACTTGATATTGTTGTAAAGACTCTGCGAATTGCAGGTGTAGAGTGTGAAATGTGTGTTAGAGTCATAGGGCTATCCTCCCTAGTTTTAAATGTCATGTCGGCCTACTGATGGTCCATGGACCATGGGATTGTATAAATAGAGCGAGGCTCTAAGTTGTAAAGAGACATCTAGTTGAATCTACAGGAGATAGCGAAGTAGAAGTGCAGAGAAAGTGTAAAGTGTGTCTTGGGTCGTAGAGTAGGAGAAGGCTCTGTAGCTGAGTGCACAGAGGCCTAGTAGAGTTTGCATCTGAGTGCGCAGACCCCTGCAGTTGAGTGCGTAGGGTAGAGTCGAGTCTGTAATCAAAGGAAGATAATAATAAAGAGAAGTTTTATGTTAATTCCGTGTATCTATTCTTGGGTTATTATTTGTTGGATATGAATTGCAATTATACTATTTATTTACTACGCGCACTTGTATGAATGAATTATATTGCTAAGTATACCTTACACATGAAAATAAGCTAATTTAGTCAATTAACCATGGAATACTATTAAGACATTGAGTAATAATAGCGTTTGACCCCCGAGTAGGGTTGTGCGAAGGTAGCATCTCAGGCTGTGAGGTACAGGTAAGTGCACGTAGCGACGTGCACGCAGGATCGAACCGCAGACCACTTGAACTTATCAGACATCTCTAGGGTGTGGAAACTTGGTTGTAGCACCCTCCCATACCACTTCGGGTGAGACCTCAGCCCGCGCTCCATAGACTGTTACCGAAAGGGCTAGTAATACTGAGATTTGTTTGGCTAAATCACCTTCGAACCTGGGTCAGGCCCCAACAAGCCAACAAATGGTTTCTTTGTCAGGACCGGGATCTGCATAATAGATGTTTGATGTCGTGTCACTGGAATCTGACAAAGAAAGAAATTGAAAAGTGGCTGGATAGAAAGATTCACGAGTTCGCAGCCCAGGAAAATAGGAATCTGCGAGTATCGAAGGAACAATGGTTAGAGCGCTACATATATACGAAAATCCACAAAATTTTCTTTGCATCCTTCCCTTTAGAGTTGTATGAGTGGATCACGAAGCCAACAGATAGTCAGGGAAGGCGTAGGCTCGACAAACAAATCGTGTGGACTACAGAGTTGGTGTGTAGACTAGAAGCATCAGAAGATAAGATCGCGCGCGCTGTGGACCATTGGCTCAATCGGATTATAGGAGGGTTTATCACCGAGTTTGCAGAAGATACGCCAGTCAGCTACAACGAGGCGGAACGACACTTCCTCAAAGGACTGCGAGGTAAGTACATTAAATCTTTGGATACTTGGATTAAAATGCTACTGTGTGAAAAGCGGGTTATGCGAATAATTTGATGTTTGGGGCTACGCGAAGTGGGAGGATCTATAGAAACAAAAGTAGCGTAGAGATAGAAAATAGCCCCTTTATTTCGCCTTGGTGAGAAAGCGAGGAAGAGCTCATGAAAGTTTCACCAAGAAGTGCGATCAGTCTGATAAGGTAGCGAATTCCATGCCTACCACCTCCACTTACACCACCACCTGTTTCACCATCTTCACCCCCATATTCGCCCACACCACCTCCACCACCACCACAGTTCAGTATGGCGAGCGCAATAAAGTTGCTGGTATTCAAAGGAGTAGGGAACGAAGATCTGGACCAATTTTGGTTCGTGGTAAAGGCTGTATGGGAAGCGCAAGGAGTCATAGATGACAACATAAAGAAGGAAACACTGGTAAGCGCGTTACAGGAACGTACAATGACATGGTACATTAAGCACTCTAATGACAATCCAAATGCATGGATCACAGATATCCAAGCTGCGCTGAATAGGGAATTTAGCATGCCAAAATCGGAGACACAGTCGATTATCAGGTTAAGGAAATCGCGATGCTTCCAGGCAAGACCCATTGGGAGCTGGATCAAAGACTGAAGGTTATGATTCATGAAGCCAAGATGACCTTGACAGATGGGCAACACCGCGCAAGGTTTGTAGCATCACTAACGCCGCATCTAAGGATGGCGCTATCGCAACATATGTTATCCACCCAGGCCGAAGATTTGGAGATTGCAATGATACTACACGAGACCCCAATATAAGATCCTAGCCTGGGAGTCCAAAAAATCCACGTGCAACTGAAAAATTTATGTCTGGAAATGCAGAGTTTGAAACAAGATAGGACAACTCGCCCAGAGGCCCACAAGGAGATATGGTGCATAAAGTGCAAGGGACAAGGACATGACAAGGACCATTGTCCAGTATTTGCGAATTACTTGGCAGGAGGAGGGCCGATGCCATCGAGACTAGAGGCACAAGTAGGACCGACTGCGGCGCTTGCATTATGGTGCGTGATTTGTTAGATAGGAGGAAAACATGCTATGGACAATTGTCATCTATTACAAAAGTATATGTAGATGTCCCAACAATTGTTCTATAATTTTTGCAAGTCGGTAGGCAATGATGAGTGCACCTGCAGAAGTTATGAACTGATGATTGATCAGACCCCTACCTATAGGGTGCAGATTGAAATGTGAGCCCTCGATCAAAATGTAGGGATGGCACACACTGGATTTCAGGGGTGCGGACGATGTCGAGGTGGAATGGGACTAGGAAGGGGTTGCAGACAGCTGATTTGTTACAACTGCAGAGGGCTAGGGAATTATACCCGCGATTGTACAAATCTGACAAGAGTATCATGTTTATATTGTACTCAGTTTGATCATGAGATAAAGGGCTGACCCACATTGATAGCAAGGTTGCACGATAAAAGAATACTCCATCCTCCATCAACTCAAAACCTACAAATGATGAGGTTTGAGCCGCGTGAAGAGGACCCGAATGTAAACATCGTGCTCCAAAGTGGTATCAAAATAGGAGATGACAAAGGAAAGTAGCTAGAAAAAAGCGTGTGGGTTCGCAAAGCTCCAACGAAGGAACCAAAGTTTGATTTGGAGCGCGCGAAGGAGACATTCATGGAAGCTAAGAAGAGCTTCTCGGAGGCCTCCACTTCAAGTAGTAAGGATCAACTAGAACCAGAGATGGATCCTTCAATGCTCACTACCTTTCTGCAGACATGCATGAAGTTGTTGCGCGACAACAAAGCGGTGAAGGGACTACAAGAACTCATCACTGGATGTGTTGGATCAGGGGAACCACACGTATTTTGGAAGCTCAAGAAGCACACATTGTGAACAAGTCACTACGCGTAGTGGTACCTCTAGACCCTGTAGAAGGATCGAGCTGCATAGAACCGTATTTTTGAGAAAAAGTCACTACGCGTAGTGGTACCTCTAGACCCTGCAGAAGGATCGAGCTGCACAGAACCGGTGCGTGACGATGATAGTGATGACGATCTAGACTGTATCTACAAGATAAACATGTAGGAGCAGGATTGGATGAATCCAACAATGGATGGCAGGATCTTGTGGGAGCGCGAAAGCTCCTGCACTTCAGATTCAGATGAAGAAATAGAAAGATGGTAGAACCGGTTACATGAGGTAACCATGCTCAATTGCAACATGATGATAAGATCACTGCGCTGCATGACAATAGAGGTAAGGGATCTACCTATGTATGATGGGTTGACATTGATGGATGAATTCTTGAACAAATTTGAAAGCGAAGTTCCAGAACAGCAGCGGTGCGATGCTCTGAAATGGGAACTGCACTCTACGCTCGCAAGGTGGTGGGGTACGTGTCAGCAACAGTCTAAGGGTTGGTGCAAATGCAAAAGGGTGATGCTTATGTGGTTTAGGAAACCTTAGCTGCAGATAGAATCCGGGTATGATGGATGAAACATCTTGCGTGCCAACCTCTCCATATGGGTACAGGCGTATGGTACAGAGCCTGCACGAACACACACCATCTTCATGATGGGAAACAAGAACAACAAGCAAGAGTGCGCAAGACGAGGGTGTGAACGAAGAAGTATGACAAGACAAAGCATGCCAAGGATTATACATGGGGAAGCCTTTGAAAAAGTGTGCGAAGTGCTCAACATGGTCCACCATGTGAGATGCACTGACTGAGACATGTGCGTACCAGCGGTTCTATGGGCCTATAGGACCATGTGCAAAACCCTGACCACGAGAGCACCTCCAAAGCTGAAGTATGAAGCAGGGGCTATAATTCCCGTGGAGCATGCGAAGCCAAGTCCGTGCGTAACAACACCCGTAGATATGATAGTCCGCGAAGCCCGAAACAAATGAATTACATAGCCGTGAGAAATAGAACACATAAAACTCGAGGAGGAAATCCGACAGGGAAACCTTAGACTTTGCGACCTTGAAAAAGACTGGGTACGACTACGGGAGAAAACTGATTTAATGGATGTAGAGGCCAAGAAGCTGGAAGACAAGATAAAGGAAGCATTTCGCATCAAAAAACTGAGGGTGGTAAGGCAAGGTGCATATGATCATATTGACAAGTTAGAAGACTATCGCCGTGAATTGGTTAGTCTACTACCTTGGCTAGGACCACATATCGCCAAATGTAGTGACCAGGGTAGCGCGTTGCAAGTAGTAAAGTGCATGGTGCCAATCACAACAATGGAAGGTGGGGATTCTCCACAAACCATGGTGGAGGACGGGATGGAGCCCCACATGGGTGGTGCGACCACCTGACTAGCCGCAGGAAGAACAGTCTTAGTACTCCAGGCAGTTGAAAGGAAGCGCGGGACTATAAACTATTCTACTAGGAAGCTGCACGATATTGGGGATGTGTGTAGAAGCAGGGTGTCACGGGGTCCACGACTATGCACGAAGGGCTACGCTTCCACGCGGATTGGCCGGAAAGTAACCATTGGAGTCACTATTCATGATGGGATGCTCGATTTGAGGCCAAATGGAGTGGGAAGCGGGCATTTAAGACGTGATTTATGGGTAAGATTTGGGAAAATCTTTCGCCAAGAAAGCATTAATGGCCCGAAATTGGGGGGAATGGTCAAATTCGAATTTGAAAGGTGCTATAAAACTGAAAGGGCTGGCTAACAAACAACACTTGGTCATTTGAGAATAGCGCGCTTGAGTAGAGCACTGAGCACTGAGAGTCGACTGATAATTGAGTCCCTAAGTTCACGAGTGATAGAATACAACCTAGATACGATGAAAACAACTAAGGATGGTTTGGGGATTGAAGAGGTAATCACCGGCGAGGCCGTGCAGACCCCAATAGTGGAGGATGTTCCAGAAGGCACCAGGGTTGTGGCATAAATCCCCAAATCACCGCGAACACTGAGGCCCAAGAAGGATAAATAGGCAATGGGTCCAATATGCGTGTCCCTGAGGAACCCGCTGCACAATAAACTATCGATGGCAGAAAAGGGGAAAGTTGTCACGATCGACACAGATGAGGAGGAAGAAGATTTGCAGGCTCTTATCATCACAACAACAGAAGAAGAAGACATGGAGGAAGGCATTCAACCTACATGCTTTGCAACAAAACTACCCGCATATGTGCCTCTGCAGAAAGGAAAGACCAAAGTACCGAAGGATTTGGATGTAACCAAGAGTTCACTCCAGACCCTGCTCCTCCTGGACGGAATTGTGTTTGAAGGCATGTACTTGGGCACCTAGAGACCGGGAACCTCATGAAGCAAAACACTGAGGGGGTGGTGACAACATTAGAGTTGCAGAAATGGCTGTGCAGTGTGGAAAAGGCAGGGTTGTTGCACTTAATATGGATACCACATTTCCACTGCATGCCCATTGCCATTTTCGTCATCAGGCAACTACTCTGCCTAGTGCATGATGGTTATCTATTGCTAGAGGAGCCTATCCCCAACATAAAAGACCCAATCCACCACATTTATCAGCTCCCCAGCAAAGGAAAAGACCTCACAACCATAGCTGAAGGAAAGGGTAGTGATGTGGCCCTTGCAGAAGCCATGAAGACAAAATAAAAGCTGGAGAAGAAGAAGAGGGGCTACGCCATCTCCAACATCAAGGACAAAGGGTTACGCATAACAACCCAACTCCTGGCTGGAAAAGTTATGAGGAAGTGCCATGCTGATGAGGTATTGGTGCCGGTGGTCACATTGGCTGAGTAGTTCACGGAGGGGGTCCAGTTCAACTTTTCTGAATTCCTCTGCGAGGAATTCTTGAAGAATTGTCGCGAAGCCCAGGAGCAGGGTAAAACCTTCCACTACGCATGGTTGCTGTTATCCATAATTATCATAAAAAGGGAACTGTCGAGGAAAATCAATTCCCTAGCATTGACAAAAAATTACCAGAGGTTGCAAAGTAAACTTCGCTCTGGGCCACAAAGGACGTGAAACGGATACGCGTGTTATATAAATATTTGGGCACTACAACCCCAATCTTATATGTAGATAAACCAAGGGCTATTTAACCCCTAAAAGTGTTGTTTCATACCCTAAAGGATCATATTCAACTGATTACATCATTCCCCATAAGTTCCACCTAAAAAACCACTCAGAACTGGCCGAAACTGGACCATACTAACTGCTCCACTATCAAGGTACGATGCATATTGACTCCTACACTAGCCAGGTGTGATGCATACTGAAGAGGCATTATGTGGGGTGTGATGAGCAAGAATGGACAAATGTCTGAGACAGTTTGCTAAGTGGATGCTCATGGAATCTTCTAGAAACTTCTCCTATGACACTTGCCTCTCTGAATTCGCCCAGGGATGAGTAAGAGATCCAAGAAATCTCCAAGTGGAACTAAGAACTACAAGTTGAATGGCACTAATCAAAAACCCAGAGATGACTCACACCTATGCAAACATCTATAAATGGATCCCTCATCTGAGAGATCTAGGGGGCTGGAATTTTGTAATTTGTAGGAAGTGCTGATAGTTTGTCTTTGAGAAGAAGCATTGCATTGTTGGGTGATCTTGCTTCTCATGAGGTGAAGAGGGCTTTGATGTTGGGAGGATGATGCTGGATCAGATAGCTAGGTTGTAATTCTCCCTTCTATTTTAATAAATTTCTTTGATTTTTCCTCCATACAATCGTGTACTTGTGAATCTTGTTATTTGTAAATGCCATTGTATGTTCAATGTATTTATGATTATGCATTGTTTATGATATAGTAGATCGAGATGCTTTGATGGTGTTCTGTTACTTTGTTTCTACAAGTATTCTCTAAGTGGGACAAGTAGGAGAGGAGTTGCAAGCTCTATCAAAGGGGAGAGAAATCGAGCAAGGAGTCAAGTGGAAGATCCAGGTTGGTCCTTTGCTTCTCTCTTATCTATCATACATAGAGGAAATCTCAAATTGCTTTGATTATTTGTTTCTAAGATAGCTTCCAAACTTAGTGGGACTAGAAAATCGAAAAGACACTAGTTTTCCCGGAAACAACGCGACACCAAAATCTTCTGGGTGCTCATGGAGATGAGCATCTGGATGTGGATCAATCGGAGGCTATGCTTATCACCCATGGTGTACAATAGTTTGCAGAGTTTTGTAGAATTCAAAGCCAACATGCATAATGTATAAATCAGGGTGTGCACGGATACAACAAAATAGTGGATGAAGCTCCCTTTTATAGCCACTGGTGATGCCATCTTCACTGTCTTGGAGACATGGCCTCCGGAATGGCGCGCCCCAGATTTGGCAGAACTTGAGAAGGCGGAAACACAGAAGAAGAAGGATGATGCCAAGCTGCACGTCACACAATTGGCCGAGAAAAGGTGGAAGGAAACTGCAATAGCTAAGGAAAGGGCCGCGTGGGAAGTAACATAGAAAGCTGCGAAACAGAAAAAGGCTACAGATGCAACAAAAACAGCGCAGTCGGCAGAAGAAGCAATAATGAAGGTGGATGAGGACCAAGCAACGTCCTCACAAGGGCAGGAGGCAGAGGAAACATAAACAATAGAAGGGAGCACGGACCCAGGGACCATGTCCAAATAGTTAAAGCGCCCACTCATCGTAGAGAGAGCGGGACCAAGGAAGAAGGTCAAGGCGTCGAAGTTGGCCATTGACCCGATCGCCTTAATCGAAGGTGATCTCCATGACATTGGCAAGATGGTCCACGATGTCACCAATGAAGCACTTCAAGATTTTATGCAAGTGCAGTAGACTGTGTTGGGGGCCCTTAGGGCATAGTTGTAGGAGTTACAGGTGCGTCCCCCTCAGGTGGGTAACCTTTCAACCCACCTCACAGCAGGATCCTCGGTAGAAGAGAAAATGCTGTGCGCACGGATGGAAAACACGATAGTATTGCTGGAAGGGGCCCTAGCCACAGCAAATGTGACGGATAGATTTTCGGTTAACATGTTGAAAGGCCTTGGACTTAATTTGGCTGCCCTTCCGTGAGAAACGTTGTATCAGCTACAAGATGGGATAATGGTAGAGCTGCGCGCTAGGGAGAGCCACATGATCCAAGTTCTCAACGAGAAAAAGATAAACATGGAACAGCTCAGCTTGCAGCGCGACGAATTGGTGTCGCAGAATCAACATTTGGTGCAGGTGGTAGATGACGCTTGCTGACACATCCCAGAGTTGGCCATCCTCGCAGATCTATCAGTAGAGGTGCAAATCCACAGATTGGCAACCGGAGTCCGCGAGGCCAGGGAAGAAATGATAAAGGTTTAGTTGGAGCTAAATCTTCAGATCGCCGAGGTGCGGTTGAAGGTGCAACCTTCTGCTCCCTCGAAAGTCAGAGAACAACGCGTTAGCAGTATCACAGCAGGGTTGGAAGCAAATGGGGGTGTAGTGCGAGACTGTACCAGAATGTTGAAACAAGCAATTTAGGTCCTCACAAATTTGTAGGAGGACCCCAATATCCAGCACCTGGAGACAGAGGCGCGAGAACTCCAGCAGAAATACGACAACATTCGAGGAACTGCATAGACAGTAGTCCTCACTCAACGGCTTGCGAGGATGCAGCAAGCTAAGGCACTGAAGGAGCAGGTGGACGCGACACAACATAAGGAGGCAGTTCTCAAAGCACGCGTTCAGCCATGGATTGACGAGGCCTTCTCGATCATGGCGAATATCGAAGGAAAGCTCGCACACATACAGGGAAGCGCGTCAGACACAAAGATCTCAAAAGAGAGGATGCAGCAGGTTTAGCAAGCAGCAACTCAGTGCACTACAGACATCAGTTTTGTTTCAGAATAGTTGGAGGGACTTTGCGCCAAGATCACCGTGCTGACAGAGTGACTCGAGGGTAAGTCGCGATGTTTGTGTTGGGGGCCTGTTGGGCATGGAATCCTCGCAAGGCATGTTTTGGGGCTCAAAGCCCAAGTTTTGACTTGATATTATTGTAAAGACTTTGCGAATTGCGGGCGCGGAGTGTGAAATGTATGTTAGAGTCATAGGGTTGTCTGCCCTAGTTTTGAATGTAATGTCGGCCTACCCATGGTCCGCAGACCATGGGATTGTATAAATAAAGCAAGGCTCTAAGTTGTAAAGAGACATCTATTTGAATCTATAGGAGATAGCGAAGTAGAAGTGCAGAGCAAGTGTAAAGTGTGTCTTGGGTCGTATAGTAGGAGAAGGCTCTGCAACAGAGTGCGCAGAGGCCTACTAAAGTCCGCAATTGAGTGCGCGGACCCCTGTAGCTACGTGCCTAGGGTGGAGTCGAGTCTGTAACCAAAGGAAGATAATAATAAATAGAAGTTTTATCTTAATTCCATGTATCTGTTCTTGGGTTATTATCTATTGGATATGAATTGCAATTATATCATTTATTTAGTGCGCGCACTTGTATGAATGAATTATATTTCTAAGTATACTTCACACATGAAAATAAGTTAAGTTTGTCAATTAAAAATGGAATAATAGTAAGAAATTGAGTAATAATAGCGTTCCGCCCCTGAGTAGGGTTGCACAAAGGCAAAATCTTAGGCTGCGAGGTGCGGGTAAGCGCATGTAGCGACGTGCGCGCAGGGTTTAACTGCGGACCACTTGAACTTATCAGACATCTCTAGGGTGCGGAAACCTAGTTCTCGCACCCTCCCATACTACCTTGGGTGAGACCTCAGTCCACGCTTTGTGGAATGTTGCCGAAAGGGCCAATAGTACCATGATTTGTTTGGCTAAATCACCTCCGAACCTGGGTTAGGCCCCAACAAGCCAACACTAGGGACCAAGTTCAACAAAAGTTTCCTCATCTCATGGAGGAACTCAACGCAATGGGGACCATTACTTCCTAAGGGGGGAGGAATGATCTAGGTGGATATTGGTGGCCACCCACCTATTCCACTTGCATCCCCACCATTGTTTCTTTCAGTTTTTCAGTTTCCTTATTTGTAGCACAATTTACTATTTTGGCAGTTTTTCGGGTCCTGAACTTCTGGTGACGTTTTGAGGCCATAAACAACATTTTTTTGGGAAAACTAGGACCAACATGGGTCCTTGACCAATGTTGGTCATTCAAAATTTGTATTCCTCGGATAAATATTTCTAACAAGGTATTGTGTGCATCAAACGAAGATCGTATGCCAAAGTTACGACCCCAGGAAGTTGATGTACCAATTTACCCAAATGGGGCCCATAGTTTCGGCACTTCATCTCCTAGGATTAGGTTTTGGATGTTTAGGGTTTTCCAATGTTTCTCAATAATAAATAGGCCTTTGAGCCTCATTGTAACACAACTCAGAGGAATGTAGCCACCACATCTTTTCTCAGAGATAAGCTACCTTCGCCCGAGCTAGTCTTATTTCCATTTTGATTGCAAGCATATTTCAGTATTTGATATTAATGAAATTGAAGTGTTATTTCTACTGCATATTTGTATTTATGGTTATATCTATAATTTGTTGCGTTCATGTTCAAATCTAGATCAATCTCCTTCATCATCATCCTTTCATTGCATGAAAGAATACCCGTGACTGTAATCCACTCATGACAAGATGACATCAGTACGATAAACCCCTAATATAACATGATTCATAAAATCACTTGTTGGGGCTAGAATTGGTGACTAGTTTAGTGACTGACTCAGGGATTGCATAGTTCCAGAGCTTAAGGTTCAGGACTGAGGCTTGAGATTGTGCAATGCACAGTTTTGCAGGCCTGGGAAGAGGGACTATGTAGTTTGGGACTCAAGAGCTCAAGCTAGAGGCTTGAGGCATGAGACTACACAATGCACAGTTTTGAAGGCCTAGGACGAGTGAATGCACTATTTAGGGACTTAGGAGGTCAAGCTTAAGGATTGAAGTTTCCCAATGCGTAGTTCAGACAAGAGATAAAGTTGGGAAGTTGTATAGTTGAGGGCTTCAAGGGTTCAATCTTGAGGCTTGAGGCTTAAAGTTTCCCAATGTGCAGTTCAAGAGGGAAAAAGGCCAAGTG